>JADWQK010000984.1:1407996-2111995 GCA_017933935.1 Sesamia nonagrioides | reverse complement strand
ACCATTAAGTTATAGGGGCCACAGTTTGATATATACGTACTTATACTAAGTCAAAAAAAAAGAAAATACAAATAATATGTCGAAACACACAAGTCTTCATAATTATAATAAATATATTCATTTGTTCAATATTATTATAACATATTTTACTCTTATACATATTTTAATAAAACAATATTTTTGTAATATGCTTTTTATTTTTTATTTATGAAATTACTTAAAAATAAATAGTTTTAACAGTTTAATCTTCGACGGAATAATCACTAATATATAATAGGTATGTACAGATACATCAAGCTACTACAATATTTCAGATTTCTTTATTTTTATTTTCAACTTTATTTCTAAACCTTTAAGGCTCGAAGTTGATTTGACAGCTTGACCTGCTGTCGTCCGTACTACTTACTACTAGAATAAATAATTGACATGAATCAACACAAAATTATTTTTTTTATTTTTCACATAATTTTCCGGTCCTCAGAGGCGTTATAAGTCTAATAGTTACTTAGGCATAATTTAAAGACAAACCTATTATTATATTATCTCTTTGATTGATAGCTGTTTTAGTACTTTTTTAACAACATTTAAAAATAGAACGCAAAAGAACATCCCTCCCTCTCGATCCAAACCTATAAGATCCAAAAAAAAAACACATTATTTTATTACAGCTGCCTACTGTGACAACCATCCTTTTGTAGTCTCATAAAAACGGGAGCGAAATTGCACATAAAAATGCATCATTTAATCGACATAGCCCATTTACACACCGGCCAAATATCAGTGTGGCAACATTTCCTTTGGTGACCTAGTTTTTTTTACAAATGTTTTTGAGAATGGCCGAGTTAGTGATATGTACTTATGTAATCTCATTTATTACTGGCGCTGTTGAAGTGAACTTAAGTGGGTTTTTTTTTTTACTGAAATGGATAGCGTAAACAATCCTTAAAATGCCAAGGGTTAAGAAAGAAATGGCCCAGAGTCCTTGCTTAAGCGAATAGGATTAGTCCGTTTTGAATACGACCCATTTTCTATAAACTATGTAATATCAAACCTGGGCCTGTATTTTCTATGACATTACGAACGAACCGCACAAAAGGAACGCGGGGTTGTGTGATTAACTAAACTGACTTATACTGCATTAGGGCGGGTTGTTTCAAACGGTTGGTTATCGTAACATACGTCATACGTCAAAAAGTTACGTTAACGAATGATGTTTAACGTTCGTTAAATGCCGGGGCTACATTAGCAGGCGAAGATTCGTTTCGCGTTGGCGCGCAAAATATCCGTTGTCGGACATGCACGATGTTCTTATTTACATTGGCGGGCGAAGATTCAGAAATCGGCCTACGGCGAATATTCGTTGTTTAGTTGTGCGGCCGAAACGATGGAGGAAGCAGTGGCTTTGCATTATATGTCAATAAATTATTATTTATTACATGTTTACAAAACAAATAAAACAAAAACAATGAAAAAAGATATGCAAAAAGAACGTCAGTCCGACTTCAAAGTCTGGACGACATTGAAGTGACGTAGGTGTGACCACTCCAGCGAATATTATCGCGACAAGTCCTTTGAAGCGCGCCATTTTACCGACAGCGGCGCCCCGAAGCTACATCGTCTGCGGACGAATACATTGCGTTGCAACGATGTACCCGGCCACATACATCGCCGTAGCCCGAATTATTGTTTATTGTTGTAGGAAATAACTTCGTGCCATTTTATAAATTAAGTCCGTTTATACTAGAAAACTGTGTACCTATAGGAAAGCTATACTTTGACGAAAAATGGATACATTTTATTTTTATTTTATTTATTTGGGACAAAAAACTATTATATGTTACAATATTAATAGCCGGCTAAGGTATAATACATAGTAAACAAACAAACATTGTCGTCCTCCGTGGCGCAGCGGTCAACACGCCTGCTTGCGACGTGGAGGCCCCGGGTGCGATCCCTGGCCAGGTCATGATGGAAAACGATCTTTTCCTGATTGGCCTGGGCCTTGGATGTCTATCTATATATGTATCTATTATAAATATAGTATCGTTGAGTTAGTATCCCATAACACAAGTCTCGAACTTACTTTGGAACTAGCTCAATCTGTGTGATATGTCCGTATATATTTATTTATTTATATAACCCACACCATACACACCAAAGTAAGTATATTACTACACTCACTCATACTGCCGTCTTAAAGAAAAAAGACGCATCTAACATTTTTATTCCAAATTGAGTTAGATGCATATTCTGAATCTCTAAAAAAAAATGGCATACACCAATATTTTTATATTTCACATAAATTAAACGTAACCCTATAAATCTAACTGTTAAAAAGACGTGTCTGCAATGTGAATCAAATATTACTAAAATGAAAAGACCTTTCTGACGTACACTAAGTTGAAAAGACGCATTTTAGTAGAAGCGTCTTTTTTGTTTTCAAAATATTTAATTGATCATAAAATGAAAAGGCACATCTGCATCGTCATAAGAAGAAAAGACTTTTCTGTGTAGATGCGCCTTTTTAGCTTAGTATTACAAAAACTAGGCAGGCGCAAGTGGCAGTAGCGTCTCTTCTACTTAGTATTGCTAGCTGTGCGGGGTGTGGTGGGGCCCGAGATGTGGGAATAGTGCTCTTCAGTTGCGTCCAGGCAGTCAGTGACAACAGAAGAACAGAAGCTGTATCTGGGACAGCTGATCCAAATCAATAATTCCGGCTTCAAGGACGAGGTGTTGCGAGGGATATGACTCGGCTGGGCAGCGTTTGGGAAGCTCCGTAGTGTCTTCTCATGCAAAATACCTCAGTGCCTAAAGACAAAAGTCTTTAACCAATGTGTGTTATCGGTGATGAAATATGGATCTGAAACGTGGTTCCTCACTATGGGCCTCATAAGAAAGCTCAAGCTATGGAGAGGGCTATGCTAGGTGTTTCTCTACATGATCGAATCAAGAAAGAGGAGATTCGTAGAAGAACTAATGTCGCCGACATAACCCAGCGGATTAGAAAAGCATAAAAATATTAAAATATCATTAAAATGGAAATGTAAGTAAAAACTTATTCGCTTGATACCTGGGGCTTTTATAATGGGGCAGGGGCAATGTAGGGTATTAAAGAGGCTATGGAACAAAGGCTCGAAAGCAATCGCAAGAGATGTGTCTGTTGGACGGAGCCTACTTGCGAAGCTGAAGACTGGGAATGGTAGGATCGCTTCCAAACCAAAGCTTTTGGGTGAGATTTAAAAATTCTACGGAGAGTTATACACATCAACAAACGCACCTGTTGTAAACCTGGCCAATGATCCTAATTCCTAGAGCCAGACTAACTCGACACTACAACGTCGATATTCCGAACACCAGCTTGTACGAAATTGTTATGGCTCTGAAACAGCCCAAGAACGATAAGGTAACTAAAGATGATGGAATTACGGCTGAGCTTCTGAAAGTGAGTAGAAAATCAGTACTTAAAGCGCTTCAGAAGCTATTTAATTACGTCATTTTCAAAGACGAAACGCCTAAGGCATGGCACAAAAGCGTGGTGGTATTGTTTTTCAAAAAAGTAGATAATAAAAAACTACAGACCGACTGAACCATGCCTATGAGCTGTTTTCTAGGGTGATCAAGAACCGTCTACGCTCGCAGGTTCAACGACTTCGAGCCTTCCCAACCCAGATACTACTACATACACTTAAACATAGTTGCTATGTTTAAGGCCTTAATAAGTAGGTATATGTTAAACATTGCAATCTAACAAAACACGTATATTCTATAATGTAAACATTTTTTTTTTTCAGAGAACGAATAATAAATAAAACATGACGTGTAAATCAGTGATCCTACTTGCTTAATAAACGATTTCATTTAATTTCACTAACTTCACACAAAAAATGAAAACGATCGCTTTCAATCTTCGATTGAAAAATATAAAGATGTGTTGTTCTGTAAAAAAACAGGCAACAGTAATTAAAAAAAAACAGAACTTGGACTGCTAAACACCTTTCTTTTTCTTTTTACGGTACTTGTATCATCATCAGATGAACTACTATCGTCAATTAAAGACCAAACTCGCGAATACAAAAAGGGAGTTTATGTTGTTTTCACTATTTGACACCACGGCGGACTAAACACAACTTGACAAAAGTTACGTAACCAGTGCTCAGACCATCGGTTAACGTAATCGTATTTTTTTGCGAGCGTTAACGTTTACGTATTGTGAAACAACTCATTTTTTGACTTGACGATAGTTAGCACCATTTTTAACTTTTACGCATGCGTTAATTGAACGTGAAACAACCCGTTAGTTAACGTAATCGTATTTTTTTTTGCGTGCGTTAACGTTTACGTATTGTGAAACAACTCATTTTTTGACTTAACGATAGTCAGCACCATTTTTAACTTTTACGCGTGCGTTAAGTGAACGTGAAACAACCCGCCCTTAGTTAACTAAGTTTAAACAAAAGACCAAGTGAATTAGTGAAGCCGTACAGAGGACGGGTCTGAGCAGTTGTGTTGCGATGTGTGCCGGGTACGATGCACCTAATGTTGTTGTGTTGAGTTTGGTCGTGGAGGGTCTCCAGATTAATTTCCCTCTGGCGCAGCATCGATGGTGGCGGTGTTGGGTTTAACATTGCTTCACTTCACTCAACTACCGTCTTCCTATTCACTAAGTTTTTTCAAGTTAATACGCTTAATAAACTAGCGCGCTTTACCATCAACGATTTCATTACTGCTTATTATCAGGCGGGATTGCAGTCAAACACTAGTTATTGAAAAAAACCGATTCTTTATTTTTATAATTTAAAACACTAAACTAACACACACAAACAACCAGACCCGGAACAACTACTTGTAGGTCATACAAATATTTATTCCGTGCGGGAATCGAACCCGCGACACGCACAGCAGTTGATCGCTCAGCCACTACACCAACCGTGTCGTAAACAATTCAAATCACTTCTGTTGTCAAGTTACAGTTGGTTCTTTTTAATTTAAAAACGTCATATAATCGAATTATAAAGTTTAGTCGGCTACATCCCGTGGTTTTTTTTTTTGTTTGCCTTTTATACCGAAGGAGTATAGTTTCGAAGTAAGGATTCATAGAGTGGTCATAGCGATTCTACGTTCGGGAGGCTTAAAGATTCGAACCACGAGACCTAATTTAAATGACATTCGAAAAACTTTACATATAGAAGAGCCAGTGGGCGGATACCAAACACGAACAAAAGTAATATAGCACAAAAGATGCTCAATGCCAATAGAAAAATGGAAAGATTGCGTCAGAAGAAAACCTTCAAAATGTCGTAGCCTAAGTTTACAGTCTAGACAAGACTTAGACCAGATTACATTGCTCCGATTTAATGCATTTACCGAAATCGGATGCTTTGTTTATGAATGAGCGAGTACTAAGTATGTATTTTTGTGTAAAATTTTACCTTTAGTATGTATTTTTTATTTAATTTCTCTTTCAATCCTCGAGTTTCACTCAGTGGTAGGCATAACATCGGCTGCCGGCGAAGTTACCACCCACCAGACAAAGTCCTGCCGCCAAGCGATTCGTCGTGTTCCGGCATGATGCCTGGTGAAGCCGTACGGAGGACGGGTCTTAGCAGTTGTGGTGCGATGTGTGGCGGGTACGATGCGCCAAATGTTGTTGTGTCGGAAGTTTGGTCGTGGAGAGTCTCCAGATCAATGTCCCTCTAGCGCAGCATCATTTGGTCGTGTTGGTCTTGGGTTTAACATTGCATCACCTCGCTCAACTGCCATCATCCTTCCTATTCCGAAGTTTTTTAAGTGAATAGGCTTAATAAACTAGTGCGCTTTACCATCAACGATTGCATCACTGCTTACCATCAGGCGGGATTGCAGTCAAGCACTAGATTAAATTATTAAAAAAAAAAAAAGTTATAATTAGAGGTCACTGAGGTCAGTAGTTGGGAATAAACTCGCTTCCTCTTAGGTGACTACTAAGTGAGGTGTACTGTGGGGGTGAATGACTAATATTAGTATTGGCAAACATAATTAAATAGTGACATGATTTGCAGCATGGGAGACTCCCACCGGTCAGTAAATACACCCAGTATGGTATTAGTACCGCCACAAACGCGAGCAAGTATGGATGCGCATCTTATTCTAATGTTAGCGGCAAAGCCATCCTCGCCTCAGCAAAAATCCTTGACGCCATGGCAGTCCCAACAATATCTTGAATATACTAAACTGAATCTTTTACTACCTACGTTTGTTATGTCATACAAATCTAATTCCTAAAACAGATCAGCAGTGCAATTGCGTAATACACTATCAGTATCTAGCAATGAGTTTCATTTTGACAGCCTCCGTGGCGTAGCGGTAGCGAACGCAACCGTTGCGCAAGGAGGCGCGGGTTCGATCCCCGCACAGTGCCAATATTTGTATGCATGAATATGAATATTTGCACTGGTCTGGTCGTGCCTCGAAAAGCACGTTAAGCCGTTGGTCCCGGTTGCCATACGAACATCTAGTGGCAGTCGTTACGGGTTGTTGGAGCCCTCAAAAGTCCAATAATTGGTCTAACTGCAATGCTTCGATGTCGCCTTCGGGTTGTGGAGGTCAGACGGCAGGCGCTTCACGGAAAATGTCGAAGTTTAGCCATATCAGCAGTTGGACTGGTAAAGCGGACCCCAGACTCCAAAGCTGAAAAGGCTTCGGATGCGACTGGGATTAACGCTGGGATGATGATGATTTACGTTGTTGAGTGGTCACATTTTTCAAACATATGGAGCCAATGATATGCTTCAAAGAATCCAATCGATAGCAATAGTGTGTTTCGCAATTAGGGAACCCCAGCGCTATCACACCTCTAGCCGTCGCAGGAGACGTCCTGGTCGGGAGACAACATCGAACTCCCGGCCACCCTAGGCGCAGGCTTGCGAGCGGTGAGCAGTGAGCAGCTCGCTGCCCGGTAAGGACCAGGCCCGAGTCGATGACGCGTTGTGTTTCACGCGCGCCCCAAAGAGAGTCCACGAAGACTGATGCCTCCTGGGTCAGGGTTGTGGGTGTCACGACTGTGGGGATCGCCGTGAGGGTACGGTGTGGAGCATACGGTGGAGGTCTGACCGGCTCGGGCAGAGCACCGCGGTGTCCTCGCGATCGGCGGCGATCTTTCGCCTCCGGCCCTGGTCTAGTTCATGGTTCGGTGCGAGAGTGCCTGGCATGCCGTCACCTCCTTCTGCGAAGCAGTGATGCTAGCAAAGGAAGAGGCAGAGCGAGTGTGGGAGCGGGGATCCCAGCGCCCTCGCGCCTCTATCCGCCGCAGAAAAAGCCCTGGTCGGGAGACAACATCGAACTCCCGGCCACCGTAGGCGCAGGCTTGCGGGCGGTGAGCAGTGGGCAGCCCGCCGCCCGCTGAGAACCAGGCCCGAGTGTGCTTTATGCGCGCTTCGAAGAGATGTCAGCACATCGTGACGGAGTCCATGTAGACCGATGCCTCCTGGGTCAGTGTTGCGGGTTGGTTAAAAAAGAAACCGTGGCCCTGGCCTACAGGCAAATGAAGCAACACGGGTGGGTTTTAGTCTGTAAAAGTCTGATACGCCCTTCCGCTCCGCCCAGAGCCGGAGAGGTCATTTGATAATTTCCCATCCCAAACAAAGAAAAAAGTGTGCTGACCTACCTGCTCGTTATTAGAGTCACCTTATATCACAATCTTTCCTTGGACGCAAGTCATTGTGGTCAATGTATCTCGCATTACGGCTGCCTACGACATCTCGAGTTATTCTATCATACTACAAATTGTTACTGGCTATCAACTAGTTACACCGTTACATGTCTGACGTATCTCTCTGTAACGTTTGTTTTAGTTCAGTGAACATTTGTTTGATAAAAAAAATATGTATTTTTAAATGAGTGAAGTGCTGTTTGTGTTTTATATTCATTGATTTCAATGTTTTGGGTACTAATTGCTTGCATCTCTTATGTGGAACTATAACTATATAACTAAATCGTATGCAATGTAAAAAGTTTTAATATCAATAATCCGGAAGTTTTCCTCCAGAAGCAACGAAGTCGTTTGCCGCCCCTTTATATCCTATATAATCTTCAAGGCATTCGTCCTTATTCTTACTTCGCTTCACATATGTATGTATCTTATTAAATAAAAGTATCTAGCAACCATTTATCTGATCTATAAACCAGAACATCTGTTACTCTAGTTAGCTCAGATATACTGTGCGATATCGACAATGCACCCAGACTCGTGGGATCATTGTTTTAAGTATTACAAATACCTACGTTCCTCAAAGGACAGGTAGCTTTCATACATACTATAGGACTATGAATCACACCGAGTTCGTATTAATCTCCTATTATCTTAGTGTGCGTCATTTTCAGCAATGTACACACACAGTGGCGATGGCGATAAGACAACGATACTGATAGGGAAACTTATCATTCCACCGCGATTACGACTCGAACGCAGATGGGCCTGTGTCATCATTTTTAAAAAATAAAAATGCGCGCCCTTGTTTGTGTGACGTTTCTATTGTTGATATTCAAAAATGGAACTGCTCAAGACGTTGTCGAAGAAGTTTTGAATGAAGAGGTTTTAAAACTTATTAAGTTATGTGATGTTTGTACGTGCAGTGAAATTCCCGATATCGATGGAACTCATATAGTGTTGTACGTTCAGTGTTCTGAATTTGATAGGATACAAAATTTGGCCGACTTGGACAAGATTGCATGGCCTTTGAATCCGAATGGGTTGAAGATATCGGCCACATTCGACGGACTGGTGCTGTCTACATTGAGCAAGTAAGTAACAGTTATATTTATATCTAAATATGTATGTATACTATACAAAAAGTTTCATTAGAGAACCGTTAATCTTCTCCCAAATTCAGTTGATCCGGAATGCCTCTAGCAGTAATGAATGTGGGCGTAATTGTTCTACAAGTTTAGGTCAATGTTCCAAATAACGCGGCGACAATTTCTCAGACCGAGCCGTGAGTTCGAATCCGGATTGTTAGTAAAAAACTTTTTGGTCCTTTTGTCGGCAAGTGATGTCATTTTGGTTTACCGCATTGATATAATATTAAACAGATATGATATGCTCTAACAAATTAACCAAAATAAATGTGCCGATCGGAGCAACAGCACACACATGCAATTTTTTTATTCTGCGGTACGCACACGTGCGTGTGGTACGCGCGGTACGCGTATTTCACACGTTGGTACAGTGTGAGTGAGATGGGGCGCAATCTAAAGCATAGGGAAGAAAAAGATGGCTAGTGTTTGTCGTTTGCGCTGTTAGTGTTTGTCGTTTGTTTTTACGAGTGTATCGAGAGTGACTAAAGCGAGATACTGGACTTACCTCCTTTTGTACGCTTCATTTTCAGTGCGCTAGTGACTTATCTACCTTAGTTTAATATTTTATCAATGGTTTACCGGGAATTATAATAATGGCGGAAGTCACCTGATAGGGTAACTACCTACCTACCGTATTTTCGGAAAATTGTCAAGCATATACCACAAAATTCATAATAGGCCAGATTCCCTTGTTCGCCAACTAATCTAAATATCCTGTCTTTCGATTTCATTGAGAAAAGAAAAGAAGATAAAATATTACTTTAGTTGTATATAGATTTTAATGTCATGTGTTTAGAATAACCTCAACTTCTATGATTTTTCATTCAGCTAGTGATCTCTCTTTCTCTCTCTCTGTCTCATGTAGTCCTGACCCTGACTATGCGTTATTTAATTTTCACCTTGACTGCTTATCGCCATGTTCGCTACAACTATAATAAAACTCTACTAGGTACTCTATATTAAAGGGCACTGAAATGTTGACACGCCGAGTATATTAATCTTTGTTTGCTTGAGCTCTTTTAGGGAAAACCATATCAAGCCGCTGTGTACTTGATAGTAGATGAAAATAAAAGCTATAAGGTAAGCCTAGGAACGCACGGGCCTGTTTTGTTGGTAACAATATTTTCCGCGAGCATTTGCAACGCATCACTTAGCACCGAGGGTCAAAAATCATAGGGTACACGATCGTTTTTGACATGCTGGGATGCGGTGTTAGATTACCATCATCGACCTTTTTTATCGTCCCACTGCTGGGCACAGGTCTCCTCTCATACAGATTAGGATTCACAATGCTCAGCTCAATATCGAGAGTTGAAAACTCCAGCACCCAAAAAATTCGTCCATGATATGTTTACGCCCGCATTTCTCGGTGGTAGGCCATGACATCGGCTGCCGGCAGAAATTACCACCCACCACTCACCAGACAAAGTATTGCCGCCAAGCGTCAAGATGTCTGGTGAAGCCGTACGGGTCTGAGCAGTAATTGTGTTGCGATGTGTGCCAGGTACGATGCGCCAAATGTTGTGGTGTCGGGAGTTTGGTCGTGGAGAGTCTCCAGATCAATCTCCCTCTGGCACAGCATCGTTGGTCGTGTTGGTCTTGGGTTTAACATTGCATCACCTGGCTCAATTGCCATCATCCTTCCTATTCCTATTTTTTTTTAAGTGAATAGGCTTTTAATAAACTAGTGCGCATTACCATCAACGATTGCGTCACTGCTTACCATCAGGCGGGATTGCGGTCAAGCACTTGATTATAATTATTAAAAAAAAGGAGAACGTGCGTTAATCATTAAAATCCGATAATCATAACTATTGTGTTATGTTTTTTTTTTTTAATAATTCTTAGTGACGATTTAGTATCTACATTTTAGGAGTCACTATTAAATCCATAGTCACCGAATGAATATACGTTCTGAGGAGAAATTTTACTATAACTTTTCCCGTCGTCGGTCAAAAGAAGTTGGGTTATCAACATAGGAGCAGCGGACACCATTGCATACCTAATTTTTCGCATACACATTAGACTTTCATGCACTCATTATTTTATTCCATTCATACGCGAAGATATCAAGTTCACTGAGACGGGAATTTTCTTAATGTTTTCCCCGACGTGTACCTACCACGTACAAAATCAAAAGTCATTTATTCAAATTAGGCTGAGAATCAACACTTTTTCAACGTCAATATTACATAAGACAGTCCCCCTAAACGCCCACCCATCGACACTTCCTAGTGCTTTCGCTGGGAAGAAGAAGTGGCGGAAGAAACTCCCCAGCAGCACAGCTGTCTGTTCATTTAGAAAAAACACATTAGTTTATACAATACTATGTAAGTAGGTACAGTAATACAAGAGAAAAAAAAAACATTTTATGGTCCCCAAAGTAAAACCACACCTTGACTAAGCCTTACAATAAAAAAACCAAATTCTCAGCAAACCCTCATAAACAATAAAGATCATCATTTGATTTCATTCATTTGAGATTAGATTACGATGAAAAGGGAAACGCCTTTACAAAAGAGGTACGGCCATGGCGCAAATATAGAGTATTGTGTATTTGCTCCATGGGTACGGCTCAACGGAAAATTTAATTAAATTCTCGTTACTTATCTAAACTAATTAACAGAAAATTCTGATAATTATTTTGTCATAACCACAGTTTTATCGACTTTAAATGGATGTGCAATACGATTGTTACTTGTTTTTAGGTGGCTTCTTAACTTGTATTGTGTACAAGTTTTTTTTTTTTTACTAACACTAATCTATAAGCTCAAAATTGTACTAACAAATATGGAGTAATCTGAATTAAATGAATTATTATTATTATTATAATTTTTAGAGCAAACGTTTTAACTTACATACACAGACAGCCAGTCCAGAATAGGACAGCCTCCGTGGCGTAGCGCTAGCGAACGCGGCCGCTGCGCAACGAGGCGCAAGTTCGATACCCGGGCAGTGCAAATATTTGTATGCATGAATATGAATACTTGCACTGGTCTGGTCGTGGCTCGGAAATCAGGTTAAGCCTTTGGTCCCGGTTGCCATACGAACATCTAATGGCGGTCGTTACGTTGTTCCCCCCCTCAAAAGTCCAACAATTGGTCTAACTGCAATGCTTTCGATACCGCTTTCGGGTTGTGGAGGTCAGACGGCAGTCGCTTCATGAAAAATATCGAAGTTTAGCCAAAATCAGCAGTTACACTGGTAAAGCGGACCCCAGACTCCAAAAGCTGAAAAAGCTTCCGATGCGACTGGGATTAACTCTGAGATGATGATGACAGACAGCCAGTCCAGGAAAAACTAACTGTAGGCAATAAAATATTCGTTCCCAGTATATATAACAACTAGCGGCCGCCAGCGACTTCGTTCGCGTGGAATTAGTTATGCCCAGCTCCTATTGGTCGCAGCGTGATGTTATGTAGCCTAAAGCCTTCCTGGATTAATGGGCTATCCAACGCAAAAAGAATTTTTCAAATCGGACCAGTAGTTCCCGAGATTAGCGCGAACAAACAAACAAACATACAAATTCTTCAGCTTTATACAATATGTAAAGAAAACCCTGTCCGATCCGTGAAGGTATTATTAGGTATCGATAACTGATTCTAATAATGTCCACAAAGTCAGGCTAAACTTAAAAAAAAAACCCCCTAAAAAATAAATATCATTTCGCAAAAATAAGTAACTTAATACATGTGCGATAAGCAACCCCTTCCGCGGACGGCGGGGGGCAGGGCACGCGGCACCTGTGACGAGGTCGCGTCGCTATTCGCTTATAATAATACCGGAGTTGCCACTTTTAAAAATTACCAAATTTCGGGGAAATTGGAATTAATTCCCGGGAAAAAAGGATTATTTCAAAATTCATTATTATTGTTACTATGATGATTACGTAAAATTTTATATTATATTTGGTCATGTGTTTACCTAACCTTTATTATCCTTTTGGGTCGGACAGGGTTTCCTTTACATATTGTATATTAGTATAGATTGACCACTATACTAACCGTGTCGTCATTATTGTAGAGGCATATAATTTCAATCATCGATTTGATACAGTCTGGCCCTAAAATTAATTCACCTTTCCACTAAAGCAGCGTTTTTAGCAGTGGTAGACTCTTTCTTTTTCATTCTCATCTATTAATTGTGCTACTGCCCAAGTTGCAAACAATTTTTTTCCGAACGACTACATTTTTAATTTTTTATCTAGTTTCCGCTTAACTATTAAGCGAAAACTAGACAAAAATGTAGTCGTTCGGCAAAACAGTTAACATAAACTCACATACCACAATGGCGGTTTCTGGACTAACAACATTGCTACCACCTATAAGCTAGCTTCAGTTTTTAACCCCATAGATGGAAAAAAAATAAACTATGGTTTTTTTTTTAATATTTTCTACAATAACGGCACCGCTTGGCCTAGAATTTACATATAAATGACTAGCTTTCCGCCCGCGGCATAGCCCGCGTGGAATTCGGTTATATCGCGCTTGTTAGATTTCCCTCGGGAATATCATTTTTTTTTCAATAAAAGGTAGCCTATGTCCTTTCTCAGGGTCTAAAGATTGTCTGTGCCAAATTTCATCAAAATCGGTTGAGAGGTTTAAGCGGGAAAGCGTAACAGACAGACAGACAGAGTTACTTTCACATTTATAATATAGATATACTAGCTTTCCGCCAGCGGACCCCAGACTCCAAAGCTGAAAAGGCTTCGGATGCGACAGGAATTAACGCTGGGATGATGATGATGACTAGCTTTCCGCCCGCGGCTTCGCCCGCGCGGAGTTCGGTTATATCGCGCTTTTTAGATTTCCCTCGGGAATATCAAATTTTTCTGGGATAAAAGGTAGCCTAGGTTCTTTCTCAGGTTCTAAAGGTTGTCTGTACCAAATTTCATCAAAATCGGTTGAGAGGTTTAAGCGGGAACGCGTAACAGACAGACAGACAGACAGACAGAGTTACTTTCGCATTTATAATATTAGTATGGATTTCATGAAAGATCCCTTCGAATTGTCTTATAAAAGTACAGGATGTACAGATTCCAGTAGATCAATCTGTCAACTTTCTTTAGTAGGTTTTCAACTATATCGCTAAAGCACTTCAAGTTTCACTGGGAAAATTTGGCGGCTTCGGGTAGGTAGACCTGTCTAAGACGAACGTCGACGAAGCTGTCAAATTTTCCCAGTGAACCTGTACCTAAGTTTAACCTAGCTGGCAACTTTTTGATGTTTCGTAGTGTGGCTATAGGGTCACGGCCCTTCTGCGACCTCTTCCTTTAGTTAGAAGCAGCATTCATTGTTGTAAACAGGACATCTTAATTTTAGCTACCTTAAGATTGTTTTCAAATTAGAGAGAACCGGTCATTCGAAAACAAGGTCGTTAATGACCGTTATTGTTAATTAGTAGGTATTGTCATTTATATAATCTGTTTTTTCTTAGCGTTGAAAGACGCGAAGCCCAACAATAAAGGACGGAGCAAAAAGTTCTTGCCTCAGATTTTTGAAGCGATCGGACTTCTTTAATCTGCTAAAAATAATGCTTATATCTGATTATTTTTTTTTATAAAATTTGAAGCTGTCCTAGTGTGAAGTACCGCCGAACCTTTGCGATAACGCCAAGTTTCCTGGCAGCCACTTTGGCCTTGGATCCAATGAACCGCCCAAAGTTAAGGTTCGAGGAAATCTCAACTCCCAAAAGCTGAAGGCGGTCGGTGCAATCCAAGGATATATTCCGAAAAGTAGGAGCCAAGGTGAATGGCCGGCTCCTTTTGGAGGTGAATATACACGTTTGTGTTTTGGCGGCATTGAACGCTAGAAGATTGACTGCCACAATCAGAGACAGTCTGTAGTGCATCACTTGTAAACGCTGCCAAGATCTCAAAAAAAAAAGTGTGTGTGTCAGCTCCGACGCGTCCTTAAGTACGAGAAAAAAAAATAAAAAAAATAATAATATTCTTATTATTTTAAAAATTATTTATAAAATAAATCATAAAAAATTATAAATGCATATTTATGAAAATTTTAACCAATTTTAAGAAAGTTGATAATAAAAAAAAAATTATAAACATTTTTTTTAAATTATTATAATTAATCTTTTTTTAAATATAACATTATTTTAATAACTAACAAAATATAGTTGTAAAAAGATAATTATGCCACTTTTTTAGATTAGAATAAAATATAGAATAATATAAAATATAAAAAAATAGAAATAGAATTAAATCCTTCCTCTACCTTGTATGTATATAAGAGACATCTGTATTTTTACCAAAAAGTACATGCATTATTTTAAGTTACGCAGTGAGGTCTTGACAAGACAAAAGAGGAGTAAGTTCGAAAACTTATTATATCTACCACCTTGTAGAAAAGATATTTATAAGAAAAATGTATTTAATATGTGTATTTTAATTTATAATAACATTCCAAGTAACTTGAAACTGTTGGAGGGTGGTGCTTTTAAAACGAAATTGGTAGAGTGGCTTCAAAAATATTCTTTTTATAGTATTAAGGAATTTTTGGAACATAAAAATTTAAATCTTTAAGGATAATTTGAATAGATGTAAATTGTAAGTAAAAAGGAATAAATATTGTATAACATCAAACATTTGCACGCTTGCATGCAAGCAGAGTACTATAACTTTTAGGTTTTAAGAACTTACCTTTATAAAATAATGTATCTCTAGCAAATAAACGTATGATTATGATTATGATTATTATGATTAGAAAGTTGCGCACCAAAGGTGCGCACTAAAATAGTAACGCTTAAAATTCGTTACTCGTTAGTAGGTTTTACCCCTCGGATTTTTCTTATACCGGGCGCCTTATATATGAAAATCGATTCTTAAGGAGTAAACTCCAAAAAAAAAAAATAATTGCATTGATGGGATTGATTACTGATTACGGTTTATAGGTTAGAGAGAGACAGGTGCTTTAGTTTATGTAAATTATTTCTTCACCACTGCTCTCAGAACGGAGAAACAAAACATCGCAGAACCGGCTTGAACTAGAAACTAAAACCTGAAGACATGTGACATCTACCAACCCATCGTAAGGAGGCCTTTCTGTGTCCCAGCAGAGAAAATACTTTTGAAGGATATACCAAACTCTGCCTACAAAATTAGATATATGCCAAGCTGGAAAAAAGCTGTCTGTATTGGATAGTAAGTACGGACGACAGCAGCTCGAGCTCCCCTAAACTGTCAAATGTTCTTAACCAATCTTGAGCCTCAATGCTTAAGCCATAAAGTTAAAATCTAATAAAACAATGTGAAAGATTGTAGCAGCTTGATGAGTTGTGGTCTGTACGTCTGAATTCAGTAGTCGATTCAACCAAGTTGTTCCTTCGAAACAAAGTTCCTGCCTCTCAAGTGCAGCTTCAAACTTACATTCTCTGTTAGTGAACTTAACTAATCCTATAGAAGAAACCTTGAGCACGTCTTGAAATTAGTACTTAACTGACCATCTTATTAACAATTTTAGCCCTTACGTAACGCAGCGACATATTCTTATCAGATACGATGTTATAACATCAGTAAAAGTTTAAAATTGAACCTCTTACCTGTTTGCTTGAGACAACTAGGCTTGAGTCTTGTGTGCGTACTGCGTAGGTACCTACTTCTCAACTCTAGCGGCAGGCGTAGACTTGTTTAAAACTAATTATTTAATTTATCTAGACTAAAAAGTTTAGCGATTACCAATTATTATCGGGCTAAAATTTACATTTGATAGCGATCCCATTATCTGGTGATGCCGTACGGAGGACGGGTCTGAGCATTTGTGTTGCGATGCATGCCGGGTACGATGCGCCTAATGTTGTTGGGTTTACATTGCACCCCTCGCTCTACTGCCGTCTGTCTTCCCTCCTATTCACTAAGTTTTTAAGTGAAAAGGCTTAAGGGTCCGTCCTGTTAATCTGCTCATTTTGATCAATTTTGTTCCATGATTGTGAGAATATGTTACATAATATTAGTAAAATTATGTATGATATGGATGGTACAACTCTTCATCTAGGTGCTAGCTTGACTACTTTTTTCAAGAAACTTCATAATTAGTAGTAAATCTACAATTTCCAATACTCTTTTTCTCAAATTTCACGTTCGAGTGAAGTTTGACCATAGTTTCTGAAGAAACTACAAGCGATTTTGCCTATAAAAAGTACTATTCACATCAGCATATAACTATCTTGCTGCTAGCTTGACCACTTTTTCGAGTTTATTTCATAATTCAGCCAAAAACGAAGACGGAAATTAAGAAATTCAAGGGAAAACTGCAGCCAAACAAGTATGTTTTTTCTATAATAAATCAACTTTTTTTAAAAATTAAAAAATGCCTCATTAATTTTAAGGTATTTTTATAATAGAAACAAAAGTTTATTTTCTAAAAAAAAAATGTTTTTCATCATGAAAATCAATGTCAAAATCTACTATATTTACGAGCGCGCTAACGCAGCCGGCTCAGTGGTAACTCGGCTAGCGCAACGAGTGGACGTATCACTTTGTGTCGCTAGAGCTCGCGAGTTTTTTCGTAGGTTTATGTAAAAAATATACTGCGACTACCACAACTTGGTCTTTTAATAATTTTTCTTTCTTAGTAATATTATATTAGTTGTGAATTATATTAGGATATTTACGACTTATCCCTTGGATTGCTTTAACTAATTTTTAACCGACTTTAAAAATGAAGGAGTATATTTTTTTTGAGTTCGTAGATTTTTCTATCATTTGTGAACCAATTTAAAAATATCTTAGGTTTTTTATTTCTCTATTAAAGTCAATTCACATAATGCTTTTGTTATACCTAAACTCATTTTTTTTTTTAAGATAATGGGGCGAAACACGGGAGAACATTACCAATGTATCAATAAAAGAAAGAGGAATAGAGAGGGAATGGCAAGAGCCAGACAAGTGCTTAAAGAACGTACTTTTAATCAACTGGATACCACTTCGTCATCTACTATGAGTGTCGAAGTTGATGTAGGCACAGTACGTTTCTGCTATCTAATTTTTTTTTTAATAGCCTAATGTGTCTCCCTCTGCTATGCAAAGGGAGACACAGTAGGCTAGGCTAGGTAGTAGGGGGGAGGCCTTTTTACTTCCAAACCTCGCTGACCTGTGTTATCTCATGAATAACCTACAATTATTTATTAATTTTATTTCACAAGTCTTTCAATCAAATACAGCTTGCTTTTTGTTTTCTTTATATAATCATATGCTATTTATTGCAGAGTAAAGAAAATAATCGAAAGGGAGTAAGTTATTTATTTAGAAACATACAATTATAGCACTATTACAGAGCATTCCAATTCAGTGCTATAAGTAAGAATAAATTATACAAAACAAAAAAAAAAACAATACATACATAAAGTCAGAATAATTAGTAAAGAAACATTTATAATATATTTACAATATATACTTAGACTATAATAAACAGGAACAATACCTATATCATTAATTATTATTAGTTGTTTGGCAACAAATTTATTTTCAAGCGATGTCTTTGAAATTGAGTCAAACAAGGTATGTACTGGATGTACTAACTATGCTGCATTTAATGCACATTAAGTAATAATAATTAATTTAATTCACCAGAAACACACATAAGTTTGAATTTTTGTTGTTTCAGCAGTCACCAGTTTCGTCGTAGTTATAGAAGGACGAAGAGTAGTTGATTTTCAGTATTTTTTTGACCAATTTATTAACATATTAGGTCACAATTCAAAATTTGGATGCAATGCATCAAACCTCGTTATAATTGAAGAAAAATTGCAAGGGTTTTGTTCAACATTTTCATTGTCACGTGCAATGTGTGGAAGTCAATTCCTGCTAAAGACGTGTCAAATTAAAACAAACAAACTGGACGTTAACCAAAGCGCTGTTTCGGGAGTTATAAGTATCGGATGTGGTCGAACCAACTTAAATGAGCTAGCTGCTTCCATAGATTTGCCACTTATGAATAAATCAAAAGTAAAGTTAAATAAATGTCACGTCAATTTATTTAACTGGTGGAAAACTACAGCCGAAGCCACAATGATAGAAGCTGGTAAGGAAGAGGCTTCTGTAGCTCTCGAAAGTGGCAATGTAAGTCCATCAGGTATACCAACTATAGCCGTAACAGCTGATGCTGCTTGGGGAAAACGTTCATATAAAACAAATTTTTCTTCCGCAGCAGGCGTTGGAGCTATAATAGGGGTGAAAAGTGGCAAATTATTACATGTTGGTATTAAAAATAAATACTGTTTTACATGTTCCCGTGCAGCTAATAAAAATATTACACCCCTGAAACACCGGTGTCAAAAATCATACTGGCTCTTCCACTAGTATGGAGAAATCAATAATCGTTGAGGGATTTAGAGAATCTGTGAAAACACATAATTTAGTGTATGCAAAACTTATTGCTGATGGTGACTCAAGTGTGTATAAAAACATATTGGAAAGCAGGCCATATTCAAACGTTACGGTTGAAAAAGTGGAGTGTTCCAATCACTTAATGCGCAATTATAATGGGAAAAATTTAAGTTTGATGAATATCTTTCATCAAACTTAATTTTTCCCATTATTTTTATTATTACGTCCATCCCATTAAACGAACGCAAGCTACTACATTCTGATCGAGTGAACCGATTACGCATTGCTGTGAAAGCAGCAGTAAGATTCCGAGGAACTCAAAATGTTCCATTTACTGAGCAAATCAAAAACTTACAAAAAGACATTATCAACAGCCCACAACATATTTATGGAGACCATTCACAATGTGAAAACTATTACTGCACAGACGAAAAACCAACTTTTGCCTATTGCCCGAAATTGTCGATCCAAGAAAATCTCGTTCAATGCCTCTACGAGACACTTCATTTTAAAATAATAGGAGGCTAATGCCGGCAGCTAGGTCCTGAAGTTCATCTAAGAGATTTCTTTAAGGTATTCTTACGGTTGCTTTAAAATTCTTTGATAAATAATATTTTAAACATGTTTTTGTTTTATATATCGTTTACCTAAATACTGGAAATCTGTCTAACTGGAGGTATCTATCGTAATCCTAAATGCTGCATCCGGTTAGACTGGAAGCCGGTCCGAACATAGTTGGGAAAAAGGCTAGGCAGATGATTATGATATTGTATATGTAGGTACTTACACTACACTTTAATATTAGTATCCATAAACTAATTATTTAGTTATTGCAAAAACTCAAAAGGAAAATTAATTTATTTATATATACTTACTAGAGTAGGTAGGACATAGATATCGACGCTTGAAAGCCAATCATATCTTCTTCTTCTTCTTCAGCCTATAGATGTCCACTGCTGGACAAAGGCCTCCCCCAAGGCTTTCCACGCTGACCGGTCTTGTGTTGCCCGCATCCATCGGCTTCCCGCGACCTTCACCAGGTCATCGGTCCACCTTGTTGGGGGCCTCCCTACGCTGCGTCTTCCAGAACCTACGTGGCCGCCACTCCAGAACCTTACTGCCCCATCGGCCATCGGTTCTACGAGCAATGTGCCCTGCCCACTGCCACTTAAGTTTAGCGACTCGCAGAGCTATGTCGGTGACTTTGGTTCTTCTGCGGATCTCCTCATTTCTGATTCGATCACGCACAGAAACTCCTAGCGCTCTTTCCATTGCCCTTTGTGTGACTCTGAGCCTTCGTATGAGGCCCATTGTGAGCGACCACGTTTCAGTTCCGTAAGTCATCACCGGCAACACACACTGGTCAAAGACTTTAGTCTTGAGACACTGTGGTATCTTGGACGACGAGAAGATGTAGCGTAGCTTCCCGAACGCTGCCCAACCGAGCTGGATTCACCGAGACACCTCTTTCTCGAAGTTGGACCTACCTAGTTGGACTGTTTGTCCCAGGTATACATACTCGTCAACAACTTCGAGTGCAGAGCAACCAACTACAATTGGAGTGGGTGCGACATGAGAGTTCGACATGATCTTCGTCTTATCCATGTTCATTTTTAGACCCACTTGTTGGGAAGCTCTGCTGAGGTCATTGAGCATTTTGCCCAAGTCTTCCAGGGTCTCAGCCATGACCACGATATCATCTGCGAAACGGAGATTAGTGATGTTCTCGCCGTTGATGTTGTTGCCAAGTCCTTTCCAGTCCAGGAGCTTGAAGACATCTTCCAGCGCAGCAGTGAACAATTTAGGAGATATGACATCTCCTTGTCTCACTCCACGCTGCAGTTGGATCGGTTTCGAGTCCTGATCCTGGAGACGGACTGACATGCTGGCGTTCTTGTACAAACACTTTATCACCTCAATGTATCGATGGTCAATTTGGCACCGCTGGAGAGACTGTAGCACCACCCAAGTCTCAATCGAATCGAATGCCTTCTCATAGTCCACAAACGCCAGCATAGTGGTTTGTTATACTCCTCGGACTTCTGTATAACTTGCCGCAGCGTATGAATGTGGTCTATGGTGCTAAAGCCTTTTCGGAAGCCTGCTTGTTCGGGAGGCTGGAAGTCGTCGAACCTGCGAGCGAGACGATTCGTGATGACCCTAGAAATCATATCTAAGCGACAAAAGTTCGTAAATTGAGTTATATACACCATTCGAACCGCCAGATTTTTCTGCGTCGTTTGGTGTATAATTGTATATAACTCAATTTACGAATTTTTGTCGCTTAGATATGATTGCCTTTCAAGCGTCGATATATTATCGCGTAATAATTATGTTAACCCTAAAATTTTGTTAATAGATTTCTAAATGTGAGGAATATTAAATTAAACTGATTACTTATTCTGATATTTCATTTTACCGTATATGTTTTTATTTCTTAAATTGCCTATGTAATAAACTATCATTACACCATATTTTTTTAATGTCAAAATGTATCAATATTCATCTAAATTGTGATAAATATACAATGTGCACTCGTTTCCGACTATTCACAAATCATACTTTATATAATTTAGAATAATATCTTCTAAAGGATCAAAAATGTTTAAGCGTTCACTAAGCTCGATATTTACGCGCGTGTGCGTCTAGCTGCTAGAACGATGCACACAAAGATAACATCGCAACGATTTTACCTAAACTGTAGCGAGAGAATTTTGTGCACGGACTCTTAATAATCTAGCGCGCTTTACCATCAACGATAGCATCACTGCTTATCACCAGGCGGGATTGCGGTCAAGCAGTAGTTTATAATTATAAAAAAAATATCGCACTATAAGGCTTTTTAAAAAAAAAAAAACTCTTTTGGTGTAACTAGCTTAAAATATTCCCTCTGCTCTGCACACACACCGGTCTCCTCTCAGTGAGAAAACTGAGACGGAGTCAGCCTTAATCAACTACGCAGGCCCAGTACAGATTGCTAGATGGCAAGTGTCCTAGTTTTTCTTGCTTTTTTTGTGATAGAACATGCCGTTTTCTCACGATATGTTCCTTCATTGTCTTGAGAGCAGTTGTGGAGGTGGAGACTGACCTGAAACTTGACTCGAACTCAACCATAACCACTGGGCCACAACTGCTCTGCCTCTATCCATGAATCATCCTAATTTCAGCAGAACTACGTCCACTGCTGGACATAGGCCCCGACCAAAGCGCCACCACCGGTTCCTTTCTTCTCGCATCCAACGCGGTCCTGCGACTTTAACAAGGCTGTCGATCCCCTTGTTCATGAGTAATGATACATAAATAATATTACCAAGGTACCCTAGACACTCAGACCGTTATGAGGTCATTTTGCTTAACAATACAAGATTTCACTCAAACTATTTCTTAAAAGTGTCTCGTTGATCTAGTGCTCACAAATGAGGATGGGGTCTTGAATTTAATCCCCGAATCGGGCAAAATATTATTGTAGTTTAACATCAGTATTATAGAATACTAGCAGACCCGTGCGAAAAATTCGCACTATACTAATAATTTGAAAATAGTATTCCATGGTACCAGGGACGAATATCTGTCGATTGGTGGGTCGGACGTTCAGATTGGTTCGATAGAAAGAGAGAAAAAGGGAGAAAACGGTTTCAGACCCTTGGAGAAATAATATATGGCGAAATGTAGGCGGGCGGAAAGCTAGTAGGTACTATAAGTACTAGCTTTCCGCCCGCATGGAATTCGGTTACATCGCGCATTATCGGGGATTAATATTATCGTATCATTTAGCTTCGAAGCTTACATGTGCATATTCGTGTGCAATATATTACCTTGTTTTAAACGACACACAGCGCCATCTATCATCGAACTGGTATTAAGCTAACCATATTTTGGTTTTCCCTCGGGAATGTAAAATTTTTCCGGGATAAAAAGTACCATATTATTTAATCCGGACTTCTAACAAAATCGTCTGCAGCATTTCAAAGCAATCGGTTCAGTAGTTACGGCGTGAAAGCGGAACAAACAAACAAACTCATTTTCCGATTAAAATATTAAGTAAGGATTATACTTTATACAATTAGTACTAGACGAGATTGGTGCATTGATAAAAATTGGCAACAGACTCCCTTCTTTTCCTCTGCCTAATGCATCTGAAAGAAATTGCGTTTTTTTTTACGGACAAATTACACAGATTTATCTAGTCCCAAAGCACAGTAAACAGAACCCAAAGTAAGTTCGAGACTTGTGTTATGGGATACTAACTGAACGATACTATATTTATAATAGATACATATATAGATAAATATCCAACACCCAGGCCAATCAGGAAAAGATCGCTTTCCATCATGACCTGGCCGGGGATCGGACCCGAGGCCTCCACGTTGCAGCCAGGCGTGTTGACCGCTGCGCCACGGAGGACGTCTAAAGTTCTGAAACCGAGATTAAGCGACATCCCTCATAATCCGTTCTGTAACTACGTAAGGTCATTATCCCGAGTCGTCTCAAGATTCGCCGGCTGTCACATCAATCAACCACAACCGTGTCACCTGCGTTTGTTTTGCGAATCATCTGCGTCAGGATATGGCCGACTTGTCGTATCAGAGGCTAGGCTCTAACCTACTTCTGGTTATCTAGTTAGCGAGTTAATTATACAGTACACACCTGCCTACCCTTTTTCCGACTATCTTATGTTTGGCTTGCAGTTTAACCGGATTTGTTTTGTTATTTGAAAAGCACAGTGACATGTTGCAATGCATGGCATATGAAAAGTACACTGACATGGTACAATGCACGGTATCCGGCTTCCTCTTTGTAAGATGCCGTAATCGTACCTAATCACAGTAGACCTAATCCACCACGCAGGGGGAGTGCAGGTTAGCTGACATTACATGTCTGTATTTTTGGTTTCTATGGCCGTTACCACAGGGCTACTATTGGCTTGCTCTGCGTCTGTCACTTGTGAATCAGTGCCTCGCACAGCATAATATTATAGTTCAAATAAAACAAAGCAGCGATTTTTTGTCTACTAGAAAGAACAAGAAGAAACAAAATAGGTACCTAAATTTGTTTAGCACAGACACGAGATAGCAACAAAAAGAAAATGTATGGACATGGGCGTATCCAGGGGGGGCAGGAGGGGTTTGGGGGGGGGGGGGCTGCCCTCCCTTGAAATCTCGCAGAACATATATGAACTCCCTTAATTACTAAACATAGTATAAACGAGGACTTATCTCTAACTTTTAAATACACCACGCAATACTGACGCGGTGAAAATGTACGGTGTAATTGCCAAAAAACCGCGTCCGACTATAACGCACAAAGATTGCACACTCTGAAAATTGGACTTGCCCCTCCCCTAGGCCTGGCTTACTACTTCTTTTTCTAACAATTCACTACAAATTACAGAAATCTTTGTAAAATAAGCATATTTATTTTATTTTATTTTTTTATTTTATTTTGTTTGAATAATTATGGTTTTCGATTGCTTTTACAAAACAAATGTTAAAATGTTTATTTTCCATATTTGCGGTATTCCGCTCTTAATTCCAGTCCAAATAATGTGTGAGATTGTGTAATCAATTATGTAACTATACGCAATACGCATGTTAACTGGTGGTAGTTGGTATTAAGAATCAATTCTACCTTATGGGCATCCTCTTATATTTTAATAGATACTAGCTATACCCCACGGTTTCGCCCGCATAAGTGTCGGCCCCGTGGGAATATCGGTATAAAAACTATCCCGTGTACTATTCTCATGTAAGTAACTATATTATTGTAGTTTTATCAAAATCCGTTTAGTAGTTATTCCATCTTCACACATTTCGTGTCTATAATATTATTATAGTTATTAGTAGGAAGCAGGATAACATTCTTGTATTAACTTACATTAAATGAATATTATTCATAATCATTCCACAGATTGTCGCATCGAAAATTACCTTCTCTATTACCAATTTCCTTGCCCCCGACTTCAAATAACTGTCGGAAGAATGGTGGTCGTTTATCTATCTATATCTATACTAATATATAAAGCTGAAGAGTTTGTTTGTTTGTTTGTGCGCGCTAATCTCAGGAACTACTGGTCCGATTTGAAAAATTCTTTTTACGTTGGATAGCCTATTAAGCCAGGAAGGCTTTAGGCTATAAAATAAATAATAAATATATACGGACAATAAATAAATATATACGGACAAATCATACAGATTGAGCTAGCCCCAAAGTAAGTTCGAAACTTGTGTTATGGGATACTAACTCAACGATACTATATTTATAATAGATACATATATAGATAAACATCCAAGACCCAGGCCAATCAGGAAAAGATCGTTTTCCATCATAACCTGGCCGGGGATCGAACCCGGGGCCTCCACGTCGCAGGCAGGCGTGTTGACCGCTGCGCCACGGAGGACGACAAATATATAACATCCCGCTATGACCAATAGGAGCAGAGCAGTAACAAAAAATGTTGCGAAAACGGGAGCTAACGCAGCTGTACATATTGCCAATAGGAGCTGAGCATGACTAATTTCACGCGAACAAAGTCGCTGGCAGCCGCTAATACTAATATATAAAGCTGAAGAGTTTGTATGTTTGTTTGTTTGCGCGCGCTAATCTCAGAAAGTACTGGTCCGATTTGAAAAATTCTTTTTGCATTGGATAGCGCATTAATCCGGGAAGGCTTTAGGCTATTTAACATCACGCTGCGACTAAAAGGAGCGGGGCATATAAAAAAAACGCGGGTGAAACTGTGTGGCGCAGCTAGTCTAATATAAACTGTAAATTTTCGGGTTTTGGATTTATAGCAGCCAACATTCAGCCTTTATAGAACTCTTTCGATGACATTGATTGATTTTGAATTCGGCACAGAAGCTTATTGAATGCTTGTAATAAAGCTATGAAGGTCGGTAATTGCGTAACACACTATCAGCAGCAATGCCAGATACATTTTTCGGACATATGGAGTAATGGATTAGCAATACACTTCAAAATTATTCAAATTTAAAAGTGTCACGCAATAAGGCTGCCTACCATAAAGACCAATAATTTAAAAGGATGGACACGCGAAGACACGCGGTTTGGTCTTTCAGCCCATTCCTACGAATTAGGACGAAACCTTGAAGTTGAATCAGCCGTAATCTTGTACTGTCATGATTGAAATTGATAGTAAATTCCCTGGAAACAACTGTGATCAATGAACATCGTCTCAAACAAGGTCCTTGAATCCTTGTATAGCGCCAATTTCCTCGTTCACAAACCATGTAAAGTTTAGTACTGGCAAATTAAAAAAAGAATAATAAATTTGAGTACATTTTATTATTCTTTTTTTTTATTTTGCCAGTACTAAACTTATATTTATCTTCTGTCCTTTTCTTAATGAAACAGAAAAATACTAGAGATTGGAAAAATTTCATGCAATGAAAAAAAAACCGGAAAAATTCATGTGATTTATTACCGATGGGCCAAATTAATTGGTTAACCTTGTGGAGTTGTTACTTTGATTAGAATTTACGTAGATTTTAACAACTTCCAATAATATATATAGCCTTGTGTTCTATATTTTTCAGGTTGCCGCCAAATTCGCTAGTTGAGACACTGCGATTCACAAACAACGCCATAAAAACATACTGGCCAGATCCATTTAGTGACGTTCCAAATTTAAAAGTCCTGTCACTCTCGCACAACGAACTGACCGAAATCACACCCGACCTCTTTACGAAAATTGAAAGATTAGAAGACTTAGATTTGTCGCATAATAAACTATCGGATTTTAATCCTTTAGATTTCAAACATCTAAATCACATCAAAAAGTTAAGTTTGCAAAGTAATGATTTGAAGAAGATTCCGCTGGAGGCGCTGCAGCCTATGATTGCACTAGAAGAGTTGGATTTGAGCAAGAATGGCATATTCGACTTGCTGCTCCAAAGGAGTGATGTTGAGAATTTGGCGCGATTAAAGCGGTTGAATTTGAACGACAATAGAATCAGATCTATTACAAAGGATTCGTTCCCACGTAACAACAGCCTGTAAGTATTCTTTAAGTTACTAAGGACTTTAATACAGAACATTACTCAAGACTCAAGCTTTATTTAACACTAGTTTCAACCAATCAAAAGGCTTCAAACGCGATTTCAATAAAGCTTGAGTTAAACTAAGTACACTGCCGCAGAACTAGAGTGAGTTGACCATAGATTTATGATACGCTATCATAAATCTATGGTCGAATCACTATAGTTGTTGAACGTACGATAAATCTACAAGATTTGAATATTACTGCAACTCATACATTCTAAACTGTCCCAAATATTATTCAAAATATTGTATTTCAGCAATTCGTATATTTGCTAAGAGTGAAATATTTAGTTCATTTAATAAATATTTATATTCTGAAGTATTACTTCAATTTTGTACCTGACTGCCTATATTATAGCAGCATAATAATATGATTGTAAATGTAAAAAAAAATGTGCAGAAGTAGTATTCTTTTGTTTGGCCCTCAGATAAATCAAAGGCCACAAGAGTTATGAAGACAAATGGTATTATCGCCGCCAGTACTTGTAGGTAACATTATATTGTTAGTAGCTAGTCTTGCCGCCTACAAAGCTATGACTCGCTACGTCTATCACTTTTGTAAAATATTTCAATACAATGCTATTTAGATAAAGACCAGAGGCAACCTAAGAGGAGGATTTTTTGTGTCAATGTATAGAAAATAGACAAATACTGAATGTCCAGGTGATAAATAACGTCAAAATGATGTTGTCACTTTTTTAAAAATTACCAAATTTCGGGGAAGTTAGAATCAATTCGCAGGAAAAAGGATTGTTTCAAAATTCACTAGTATTGTTACTATGATGATTACGTAAAATTTTATATTATATTTGATCATGTGTTTACCTATCCTTTTAATATTTTTATGCGTTTTCGTGCATTCAGAAAGAATTAAAAGCAGTAGCCCTAGCCAATGTAACATCGCTTCGTAGCGAAGCGAAATCGAAAACCAAACCAACCAATGGCGAGAACGATAGACCACGCGACACGATATATCATGTGGTCGATCGTTCGCGCCATTGGTTGGTTTGTTATTCGATTTCGCTTCGCTATGAAGCGATGTTACATTGGCTACAGGCCCTGACTACTCTGAGGACACAATATGTTTCGCGGAAGAGTAGATCAGTAGAGGACCGGTTGGGCTTCTTTAAAAGTTACTTGAAGAAGCGCCCTCAGTGCTGTTTTAGTTTCTATCAAGCAAACCTATCCACTATCCAGCACTACCCCACACGCTGATTGAAAAAGTTTATTATCATTCAAATGCAATGGGGTAGTTGACTAAAAAAAACTAATCAGATAGTCGTTACACTATAGTGATAGCCGTTAGTCAGATTTCCAAAAATAACTATACCATCGCCTAGCTCCATAAAGAATAGAGGTAAACAAACCAATTTAGGGTTATCACAACTCACGTTTTGCAAATCTACTGTTATTTACATGATTATCGACTTTTACATGCTAGCTATTTATTAACAATTCCTAATTCAGCATATTTCAATAGAATCACTAAAATAACATGCATAATAACTTGGGTATTTCGAAAAACCATTAAAAAGTCGACATTAATTTTACGTGATAGCCCTACAAAAAAAGAAAGATGGATGGAATCCAGGTATTAAACACATTTTGTAGAATTCAACCAATGAATAAAGTTGAGGCATTCGTCAATACAATTTTGCGTATTTTAATTACTTTCAAATCAACTACATAACACATGTATTGTAATACTTTCAAGTATGGACTAATTGTATATGTATCAAAAAATTTAACCTATTAGGAAATTAGCTTACATGTATGTCATATTTCATTCAAATCGGTTAAGCGTTCTATGCAAATCATAAATATCTAAACATAAATAAACTGTTTAGATTAGTGGGAAGTAGGATTATTACTTTTTTGAAAATCATCTATGTAGAAAAGGTTATTAACATCTGTCTTTTAGGCGTAAACTACTCGTTGCCTAACAACGGTTTGTTTACCTCTATTCTTTATCGAATTTGGCTCAACTATAGACACGTATTTTTCTTTTTTCTAATTTGACAAATTTAATCATTCAATACAAAATAAAGAAAAATGAACCTTATTCCAAGTAATGAAGGTCTTCGTTTTTCAAAAATTGGTAAAACCAATTTAACAAATAACAATGCATACACATGTTAAATTAAAAATTCAGTGTATGTATTATAGTTATAACATAATATTCTAATTGGGGTGTTTGAGGGTGTGCTTTAATTACATTACATGTTATAATATACCTACTGTGTACATACTATGTAACTTTGTATATAGGTACTCAGATACTTCCTTCTTTCTCATGCTGTACCTTATCAGATTCTTACACAGTGTAGCTTGTATAATAATGATAATCTTGACAAGAATAAAGACAGATGGTGTGTGTATACATATTAGCAACTAGCTATGCCCGCGACTTCTTGGATGCCGGAAAATAAATCTGTGTCTTTGTATTGTTTTTCTAAAATAATAACAGCCTATCTGCCCGTGAAAGATTCGCCAAAATTGGTCCAGCCGTTTGGGAGATTAGCCGAAGCAAAATGATAGACTAACATTTTTAAATATTTTTTTAATGTTCTAGGTACCTACAATATGTATAGAGATTGTAACAGTAGGAAGGGGTGTGAGTAGGTGAGGCTAAAGTGGATCTGAGACTCGTCTGATTTTCCACTCCTATTTGGATTTAGTAAATAATAGTATGTGAATAATTGATAAAATTCTTATAAAAATCTATTTCAGGCCTGGGAATCGAACCCAGGGCCGATTAGTACCTGTACCCCATTTGCTTAACACACTATCGATTTCAATCTAAATGATTTTGAAATGTATTGCTGATCCATTGCTCAATATGTTCAAAATTTATGTGCTTAGAAACGTAATAATAACACAATGAATGTTGTCGAACTGCGATTCGTCGTGTTCCGGCATGATGTCTGGTGAAGCCGTACGGAGAACGGGTCTGAGCAGTTGTGTTGCGATGTGTGCCGGGTACGATGTGCCTAATGTTGTTGTGTCGGGAGTTTGGTCGTGAAGGCTCTCCAGATCATCCTCTGGCGCAGCATCGTTGGTCGTGTTGTTGGGTTAAACATTGCATCACCTCGCTCAACTGCCGTCTTCCTTCCTATTCACTCAGATTTTTTGAGTGAATAGGCTTAATAAGCTAGTGTGCTTTACCATCAACGATTGCATCACTGCTTACCGTCAGGCGGGATTGCAGTCAAGCACTAGTTTATAACTATTAAAAAAAAAAAAATGAAACTCGCACTGATAGTGCGTTACCTAATTACCCTGCAGATATTATATACACTTTGCATTACAATTGTAACCATAACATATTCCTCTTTCCAGGGAACTATTGGACCTATCAAACAATATAATAGAAATAGTGGAAGAAGAGTCTTTTCTCACATGCACGAATTTAAGAGAATTGAACCTTGCTCAGAACAACATAACGTTTGTTTTCGCACTGCCTCCGACGTTGCAGATTGCCATACTCAAGATCAACACTTTGTACCATTGGCCCAAGTTTCCGAACGGTACTAAGTACATTGATTTGTCGTATAATAGGTTGTCAGACTTGTATGATGAGAAAGCAGTGAATTTTGACAGTTTGGAGGTAAGTTTCTTTAACTGACCAAATATTGTAAACAGAATAGATACTAGTGAACACTAGCCTTAAAACCGCGCCAACAATTTCTTTTAATATCCGTAGATATTCTCCCAATATGCATGAGCGTACCCAGCTTCTGGCCTAGGAGGGGCAAACCAGGCCTATGGAAAGGCAAGTCAGGCGTAGGGGAAGGCAAGTCAGGCCTAGGGGGAGGCAAGTCACATTTTTAGAGTGGATAATCTTTGTGCGCTATAGCCACACTCAGTTTTTTGGCAATTACACCGTACATTTTTTATTAGTATCTACTGCGTGGTGTATTTAAAAGTTAGAGATAAGAACTTGTCTATACTTTCTTTAGTAATTAGGGGAGTTCATACATGTTCAGCGAGACTTCCTTGGGGGATCCGAAATCTGGGTACGCCCATGCCAATATGTTATGTATGGTTAAGTGGGTACCTAATAACTGATTTATAATGAAATATGTTGATTGATAAAATAAGTTGGTGTATGTGCAGACGACAGCACATCAAGCTACTACAATCTGCCAGATTTCTTTATTTCTTTTGCAACTTTATATTTAAATCATTAAGGCTCAAGGTTGCTTTGGAATTTTTGACAGTTTCGGGTAGGTTGACTTGCTGTCGTCCGTACATACTACAATGTTTGTGAGCTAGTTTATGCAATTTTGTTTTAAAATAAGAGAAATTGTTCAAAATCAGTCTTAATAAAGTGGCTGGGATAGACTGAATTACAATGGAGGATAATTTTATGGCGCAGCCTGGATGAGGCCAAATGCATAAAAACCATTAACTAACGAAATATTTACTTTATATTTCACTTTTTTTTACCGATTTCAAAATACAACCTATTCACTCTACATAGATATAGGATGCACGTTTACATGCCAGCATCACACAAAAAAAAATATGATAAAAATAAATATCCTGATCAGTTCGTGATTTTGTTTTCGAACCCAAACTAACATCTAAAACTCTCAATTCCAGGTACTAAACATCGGAGGAAACCAAATCAAAGAACTGAACATCGAGAAGAAACTCCCCAGTTTGTACATTCTAGACCTGTCCTACAACTTAATAACCGAAATACCAAAGACAATCAGCACTCAATTATTTCCCAATTTAGAAGAACTTCATTTTGATGGCAACCCTATAGCGACGGTTTACTTCAAAAATATTGTTGCTTTAAAGAGTTTGTATATGAACGAGATGAAAGTTTTATCTGTGATTGAAGAAAAAGCTTTTAGCAACGTGGTGGGGAGAACGGCAGATGAAACAGAGAATGATATTAACTGTTTCTCTCTTTATCTCTGTAATTGTCCGTCTTTGGGTGAGATTAGGGCGGGAGCTTTTGATGGGACATCGTTGTGTATGGTGAGTAGATATTTAGTAGTATTTATTGTATTTTTTTTTTATTCGTAGGCAGTAAAATTACAAGCTTCCACATAATCATAACTAGTATATAGGCAGTCTGGTGTACGATAATATTTTTTATTTATGCGAAACCCTAAACACGTGTCCAGTATTTTTAAGTAAAAAATTTATGTACAAAATTTCAAAAAAATATAATGAACAGCCACAAAGTTATAAGCTTGCTATTCTACTTGGTTGTCCCAACAAAAATATGATCAAAGCTTCGCATGGGTGGACGAGCGCGGTTCGTTGACCTCTGGCGTCAGCTGTAGCGCGCGGCGCTATCGTAACCGCTCGGTAACCACTCTGCTACAATTTCTAAACGTATAATTTGGGAAAAAATATAACATGGTGTAGAAATGATTGGAATCGATTCAGTTGCTTATTTACTGCAAACTATATAGTTTGTTCAGAAGTAGCATATACAGTATGTTAAATAACAGAGGGCGTTCCCTTAAACTCGTTAATATACATATATCATTAATAGATTAAAATAAAAATATCAGCATAGAAAAATAAGCATAAAATAATCCGAATAAAAAGAAATTATAATTATTGAAAATAAATTTGAAACCTCCTGTTTTAAATCAAAATAGTTTCGCGGAATAGTATCTACCTTTTTTTTTTTTTGTTCACCCAGTGGGAATCTCTACCAGACCGTCCTCCGTCTGAGGGTCGACGGAGGGTGTGCCGGGCTCTCACCGGCTAAACCCACTGGAGCGTTCCTCTTCTTGCCTATTGCCGGGGGTACGGGGCCTAGTTTGCATTCACCGCGTCCCCGGCAGGCCTTGACCCGCCGCGCGCGAGTTCGGCGGGTCCCTCTTCCTCCTCTCCTTCCATCAGGTAGGCGTGTAGGAACAGCCACTACACGCCTACTCCGGCCCTAGTGACGGACGTCGGACTCCCCCGGTCCTCGGCCCGTCGGCCTCTCCTTATGGAGGAAGCGGATCGACCTCGGCTTCCCTCCTCCTCCGGCCAGCGCGCCGTCGGCGGGACGGGAGAGTGCTCAGAGCTTCCCTCTCCCGTTCGGCCGTCTCCTTCGCGGAGATTACCTCCTCGCAGAAGGAGACGACCGCGTCCCATGACTCCCCGCTGTCGACCATGGCTCTGACCACGGCCGGCAGCGAGAGGTCGCGCCCGCCGATCGCTGCGGTGAGCGCACGGCGCTGCTCGTCCCATGCGGGACACTCCTCGAGGGTGTGCAGCGCCGTGTCCTCTGCCCCGCCACGGCAGTGATGGCACGCCGGTGTCGGCTCCCGACCGATACGACACAGGTAACTGCCGAAACACCCGTGTCCGGTCAGCACCTGCGTCGCACGGAAGGTGAGCGTCCCATGCCTCTTCGGGTCGATCCACTTCTCCATGCAGGGTCTTACCGCCGCTATGACGGCGTGCCCCGCACTGGGTTGCGCAAGTCTCGCACACCACTCCGCCACCAGGACTTGGCGGAGCTCAGATCGCTTCGCCTCGATAACTCTCGGCAGAAACGATCTTTCGCCCCGCTCTCGGGCCTCCCCGCGCCACTTGTAAAGCGACGCGAGGGCTCTGGCCTCGAGATCCCAGGGCGCCGATCCGGCTAGGAGGCAGGCCGCCTCGTAGGAGATCGTGCGGTATCCTCTTATCACCCTGACAGCCGTCGCTCGCTGCGGCCCGTGAATGACCGCAAAGTTGCGAGTCGTCAGGTGATCCGCCCACACTGGGGCCCCGTAAAGGGCCATTGACCGCACGACTCCTAGGTACAACCTCCGGCACGATGAGTCGGGCCCCCCCAAGTTCGGCAGCAGCCGCGATAGCGCGGCTGCGGCCGTCCTCAGTTTGGGGGCCAGTTGCCGGAAGTGCGGCCCGAAATTCCACCTGCCGTCGAGGACGAGACCGAGATATCTCATCGTCGCCCCGACGGCAATGCGAACGCCTCCTACCTCGATGTGTGAGCCCGCAGGTGGACCCCGCCGAGCCCCGTGGAAGCACAGGGCCTCGGATTTGTTGAGGGCCACCTCCAGGCCCAGACGCCGGATCCTGTGGACCACTTGCGCAACCCCTGCCGTCGCTAGGATGGCTGCGTCGCGATACGTCCTCCCTCGCGCAGTGACGAGCGTGTCGTCAGCGTAGCACGTGACGACGACGCCGTGGAGGAGCGCGCCACGCAGCACCCAATCGTAACCGATGTTCCACAGGAGTGGGCCTAGAACCGACCCCTGTGGAACACCGCACGTTGTCTCTCGCCGATACCAGCCACCACCGTGACCCGGGTAAATAACCTGCCTCTCTGCAAGGTAGGCCCCGACTGTTTGGCGGAGGTAGGGCGGCACCCCGTGGAATCGGAGCGCCTCCCTAATGCAGCTCCAGGGCAGGGTGTTGAACGCGTTGGCGATGTCCAAAGACACCGCCAACACCACCTCGCCCCGAGAGACGGCACTCTCCGCCGCGGCCTTTACGCGCATTATCGCGTCAATTGTGGAGCGCCCTTGGCGGAAGCCGAACTGGCCATCCGCTAGGTCCGGCCCTGTCGTGTTTAGGTGGCGGACGAGGCGGTCTGCAACTACTCTTTCAAAGAGCTTGCCCACCTCGTCCAGCAACACTATGGGCCGGTACGCAGACGGCGAATCCGCCGGGCGCCCCGCCTTTTTCAGCAGGACCAGTTGGCCCGTCCTCCATGGACGGGGAAACTGGCCCCGCTCTAGGCACGCACTGAAAAGGCCCATCAGTCGAGGCCCGAGAGCCTCCGCGGCCAGGACCCAGGCTCGGCCAGGAATGCCGTCGGGCCCTGGGGCGGTGTTTTTGGCTTGAAGCCGGGACACCGCCGCTCTCAGCTCTCCCCGGGTCACGTCGGGCACGTCGTCGTCGTCGTCTTCCGCGTTGGCGTTGGCGTTGGCGTCAGCGGATCGAGGCGGAACCATGGGCGGCGAGATGTGCTCCGCCCTGACTGGGAAGAGGGCACTCACCACCTCTCGCAGCAGCTCGGGCCGCATACCCTGGGTGAGCGGAGGCGCCCAAGGGCGCAGCTTGTCCCGTACTGCGCGATAAGGACGCCCCCACGGGTCGCGGTCCAGGGCAGCTAGCTGCCGCTCGCGGGCCTCTGCCTTCGCTTTGGCGATAGCCCCCTTCAAAGCCTTCCTCGCTTCGCGGTAAGCCTCGTATAGTTCCGCCTCTCTGGCCTCAGCGTCTGGCGGGCGGCGCCGCCTTCTCCTATGCCGGGCATACTGGCGTCTAGCGGCCACACAGGCGGCACGGAGCCGTTCGATGTCCACCGACCACCAGTGCACCCGGCGCCTAGATGGCTGTTGACGCCGTCTAGGCATCGCCGCATCGCAGACGCTGGTCATGGCCAGCCGGAGCTGCTCGGCCTCCTCGTCGATGTTGACAGGCCTGTCCGGTGTAGTCACCCAGGCCTGGACGATCGCGGCTTCGAGGAGCAGCTCCCGATCCAACTGCTTTAACGCCCAACGCGGACCGATCGAACCAGGGGTCGGCAGGGCCGGCGCAGGCGCAGGCGCAGGCGCAGTAGGCAGGGCGGAGACGTCAAAGCGAATATATCTATGATCCGACAACGTCTCCACCCCCTCCATAACACGCCAGCCTTGGACACGGCGTGCGAGGGCAGGGCTAGCGAACGTAATGTCCACTATGGAACCGCCCCGCTGGCGCACGCACGTGTTCACCGAGCCCTGGTTAAGGACGGCGAGACCGTACTCGACCGCCCACTCTTCCAACTCCTCGCCGCGAGCATCGGTAGTCGGGGAACCCCAGGCGCCTGACTTGGCGTTGAAGTCCCCGAGTACGACCACGGGGCGAGGGTGGTTGCGTCTGACGACAGTGCCCAATTCCTCCAACCATGCCTCAAATTCGGCGAGCGACCTGCTCGGAGAGAAGTAGACCCCGACAATCACTATCTCTCCGAGCAGTACCGAGACGAAGTTCCGTCCTTTGGCGACGGCTTCAAAGGACGGAGTCCCGGCCGATCTTCTCAAGATCATGGCCACCGAGTCGTGGGCGTCGCTCACCCAGTCATCCCTGGGGGGTACGAACCACGGCTCGGCGACCACCGCAACGTCGATCGACCACTGCGCCATGCTTTGGAGTAGAAGATCCTGAGCACGGGCGCAGTGGTTGATGTTGCCCTGAAGGAACCGAACGGAAGCGGACACAGACATTATTGAGTGTCCATGGTCCGCTCCCCCTCCGGCAGCGAGTCGGCTGCCTTAGAGGTTGGGGTCCGCTGCGCTATAGACGCCGCAGCGCCCTGAGCAGCAGGCCCAATCCCCTTGGTCCCCTTCTTTTTCTGCTTGGTGTGGGTGTCGGCGCAGGTTTTGCTGCCGATCCGGTGATCGGCCGGCCTGTCCGCCGCCGCACACTTAGGACAATTCGGCGGGGCGTCACATGCGGCAGCCCTGTGACCAGGCCGGCCGCACCGGAAGCAGAGCCCGCCGACTTGAATGGTCGACGAGCAATGCACCCCCAGGTGTCCCACCTCCAGACACCGGAAACACCTCTGCGGTCGGAGCGAGAGGATCTTAACCCGCGCCAACACCCACCCAACAAGCAGGTTGCGACCGCTCGCTTCTATGCGGCGGGCCGCCGCAACAGGGCAGGTCACTACTGCGGACCAGAGTCCCCTGAGGCCGGGCCCGATCTCGCCGGGCCGGACCTGCTCCAGGGGGCACCCGCCCGCCTCCGCGACGGCGGCCCCGAGCTCCTTCGTCGTGACCGTGTCATCCAGGCCCGAGACACGCAAGTTCAGCGTTTTTATGGGCCTGGTGACTTTCGCCTCCGGGAATTGCTCCTTAAGAGAGGCCTTCAGCCTCTCTGCAAGCGCGTCCGCCTTGTCGCTGCTTGTGGCACCGGGTACCTCGAGCAAACGGGCACCGGTTGCCGCCTCCTTCCACACGATGCCCGTTATGCCCAGGTCCTTCAGATTAATGTCGGCCTTGGCTTTCGCCAGGACCGATGCGTACGACACGCCCCTTTCTATGGCCTCCGGCGGTAGCTTAATAGCCACCGCCGTGGACTTCGGAGCGCGGAGCTTCTGTTTCTCCTTCGCCGCTTTTGTCTTCTTCTTCTTTTTTTTCTTCTTTTTGTCACCAACGGTGACCCACTCTTGCGAGGTGGCCGTTGGTGCACCCGCAGTCGTCGCTGGGGCCGCCGGAGCAGCTGGGGCTGCTAGAGCAGCCGGAGCAGCGGCAACGGGCTTAGTCTTTGCCGGTTTGGGCGGGCTCGGCGCAGCAGCTTTCGCCGCATACGTCTGGGCCGGCGGTGTCTTGTCGTGGGCCAGCGGAGGCCGCAGCACTTTGCCCTCGATGACCGAGAAGCGGGCAGACAGCGCCGCCATCTCGGTCTTGAAGAGCCGGACAAGCTCCGACTCCTCCGCTGAAGGCCGGGCAACGGGCTGCGACTCCGCCGGCCCAGAGGTGTCCTCTCTCCTCCTTTCCTTGTTCAGGTTGCGAAGCTCCGCACGGAGCTCCTCCTGTTCCTTATGGAGCTCCGCAACCTGGGCAGCTAGGCGGGCGTTGGCCGCCGTGAGACGCCGTGTCTCGTCATTAGAGGAGCGCTGTAGTAGCTCCTCGGCGACCTCCAGCATGGTGGCTGCTGCCACCTTTAGGGCCTTCTGGCAAGTCCCCTTCAGGCCTCTGGACACCCTGGACACCTCCTTCACCGTGTCCACGGCGTTCCGGAGCCTTTCGCCCAGCTCCGTGGCCTGAAGGTCTTCGACCGACGACGCGGCGGAAGAAGTTTCAGAAAGCCGAACGACCCGTCTGGTGTCCACCTTCCGGGCCAGCTCGGCCACCCTACGCTCTTCCACCGCGCAGCGCTCCTCTTTTTCGGCCGCCTTTTGGGCGGCCTCCAATTCCTTCCGGGCCTTGGACAGGCCGACATATTGGCCTGTCGTAGGCGGTCGTCCCCTACCACGCTTGGCGGTCGGGGTGCTAGATCGGCTGATGTACAGCGCCGTCTCATCCCTCGTACCAGCCAGTGTCTCTAACACTTCCACCGGCTGCGAGTTAGTCCTTTTCCGGTATGGTGTCACGTCCGGTTGCGACCGGGCAGACTCCAACGAGCCGGTACTGTCGGCGTCCGACACAACGGACTCGGGAGCTTTCTCCGGGTCGGAGACTGCTCCCTCCTCTCTCCTTACTCCTCCGTTCTTCTTCAGAATAGTTTTATTTTTTGTTTTACATTTCTTCATACTGTTCCCACGAGTCTTAGCGCAAAAACGTCCATCCGGGCAGAGCGTCGTACTCCGGATAAGCCTGATTACTGCTGGGGGTCGGCAGGTACCCAGCAGGTGAGCGTTAGCGACCGGTCTCCCACCGGCCACTCATCCCCTCGGCACGCTCCCACCTTGGGATTAGGCTTGTAGGGGGCCGGGCGGTTAAGCCAAGCCCCCAGATGACGTCGGTATTAGACATGCCTCCGTGCCGCTATCCAACTAGGCGTAGCGGTACCCGTCACCATCCGTAAACGGATATTCGTTGCACTGGAGCGCCCGCTCCAGCGCAACGTTTGGGCCGAACGGTGGTATGTGTTAGACCGTGTCCCGGACCGGGACCCGTCGCCCCTAGGCTGGGTACGTCTTCTTAAACAAGAAGACGCAGCAGCTAAGGGTTTTTTAGAGAGGTGTCCTTCCTCTTGGCCCCACTCGCATGCACGCACGCGAGCAGGGCCCCCAGCTCCTCTCCATGAGGAGTCCGGGTTGTCCGACGGCGACCCGGAGTTCGGGTCATGTCAGCCACCTGGAGTGGTGGCCGACCCGTCGCACGCATGACCGCCGAAGCAGTCCCGCGTCTGGCTTTGGTCCGCGCCGGTAAACCGGTAACCCCCATATCTGGGGGCCGTTCCCCTATCCGCCACCTGGGGACGCGTCCGATGGCAGGCCAGAACTGCACACGGAGAATAGTATCTACCTAACGTTGCATTGCCCAACACACATCAACCAACACACATCAATCAATTAGATCTTAGATCGCCGCCGCATACGCGGCTCGTCATTCATAAATAAATTGCGACGTTGCCGTCTTTCATGTTCGCGTGTACAGTGTGTTTCTTTTACATGTCAATTTAAAATTTTTATTGAATATTTTCTTATTGGAAAAAATTTTAAAACATTTTGTTTTCGAATGGAATTATTTTTTAGCATGTATGTATGCTATACTATTTCGGGTTAACGGGAACGCCCTCTGTTAGTTAACATACTCTATATTTTTTTATTATAGTTTGCGTTTAGTTGTAGTTTGTTCGCATAAACAAAAAATAACGTTGTAGATAGTCTATGTATACAATAGGTAAAGAAAACCCTGTCCGAGCCGTGAAGGTATTGTTAGGTATCGATAACTGATTCTACTAATAAACAACAACAAAAGGGCAACAAAGAAAGGGCTAAAGTTTTAAAAAAAATCCCCTAAAAAAATAAATATTATTTCGCAAAAAGAGGTAACTTAATACATGTGCGGTGAGCAACTCTTCCAGCGGGCGGCGGGGGGCAGGGCACGCGGCACCTGTGACGTGGTCGCGTCGCTATTCGCTCATAATAATACCGGTATTGTCACTTTTTTAAAAATTACCGAATTTCGGGGAAATTGGAATTAATTTCCGGGAAAAAAAGATTATTTCAAAATTCATTAGTATTGTTACTATGATGATTATGTAAAATTTTATATTATAATTGGTTATATGTTTACCTAACCTTTATTATCCTTATGGGTCGGACACGGTTTTCTTTACATATTGTATACATTCATTTTTGTAATATTGTAAATATTTCCAAGAAGAGTTAAGTCACCACCCGAAGATTGGGCACCGTTTACTTGGGCGTTACTCGTATAGGTAATGTATAACACAAAATATAACAGTCTACATTTCTGTAGTACTACTTATTGTCCTATGACAGGTATGCTGGAAGAAATTTCTTATGAAATGACCATCACCCCTTTACCTTTTTTTTCGTTTTGTTTTTCTTCTGTGTGTTTATAGATGTGTGTACGGACGACAGCAGATCAAGCTACCCTAAACCGCCAAATATTCCCTATATGACCCTTAAGGATCAAGGTTTATATCCATACCATTGGGTCCCATCACGTACAACAGACTTTCAGTTCTTATCAAAAGATAATAGATGGCAGCATAGGTTGCGGTGCAAAACTTAGCAACGATTTTAAACCTCTTACGTGCAGTTTTTAGTCTTTTTAATATTTTTAACAATTTGAATTTACTTTTTTAATGCTACTCCGTATATTTACACGTATAAATAACGTAATTAAACAAAACGCTAAAATGGGCTCAGTAGTGACAATGTTTTTTATTTTACACTCGGGACAATAGATGGCAGTGTACTCAATTAATCCTGTCATAACATATTTTTTTTAGGTTAAGATAAGATGTCTTATAACCCTTATATTGCTGTTATCTTCTTTTAGAATGCGTATTTCTCGATGCACGACGCGTGGGTGTATATATGACAATGTAGACAAGACATAGATGAAGGTAGTAGCCGCCCGGTCAAGCGCGCCCTGGTGGCCCTCTAGTGATCTCTATAAGAAACTTTTTTTGCTCGACGGTCTGGCCGAATTGAGCTGGACTCATTTTGTTGTTCACCATTGGGTATCTGTATGTAGTATTCTGTAATCTGTGTCCATACTAATATTATAAATGCGAAAGTGTCTCTGTCTGTCTGTCCGGCTTTCATGCCAAAACTATTCATTACAATCGGTTCACGATTGTAATGAAATTTGGTACACAGATAGTCTAGAGCCTGAGAAAGGATATAGGCTATAAAACATCCCGCTGTGACCAATAGGAGCAGAGCAGTAACAAAAAATGTTGCGAAACGGGAGCGATCGCGGAGGTGCTATATCAACTGAGCTCTTTTTAATTTACGGGAACCACCGCGCGCTATAAACTGAAGTCCACGCGGACGGAGTCGCGGGCAACAGCTAGTACCTTTATAAAGCTGAAAATCTAATAAAGAAATCCGACAGATTGTGGTAGCTTGATGTACTGTCGTCTGTACATAAATGTTAAAAGAATAATATATTCTTAATCAAAACTCAGCTGAGAGAATTTTATCATTTTCAGCTGGATATAAGCAAGAATAACCTAACCTACCTACCAAAGAGCCTGGTGGACTGGACGGCAGTGAGTGAGGGAATAAACCTGCAGCACAACCCCTGGAACTGCAACTGCGATATGCAGTGGATAGTGGATGAACTTCTGCCTCAGATGTACGCCACCAAACAATCGCGACTGATGGCTGAACTCAGGTAGCTTATAAATTACGCCTTTCTTTAAAACAGCAGGTTACCTAGCTTATTCAAATTTTATGTTTCAAATTATAGTTATTTCGAGTCAAAAAAAATCCATTTTCTTGTAATGGTGGTTAAGGTGATTTCAGACTAGCGTTATTGCAAAAATTATGAAAATATTTGTAGTTATTGTGTAAACTGAACATTATCGCTTAGGAATTAAATTTAAAAAAATATCATGTTTATTTACATTTCTATTGAATATGTCACTTGGACATTATTTTATTATAGTACTCCTATAACTAGGCAGTGAAAATTAAAAAAAAAATACATATATTTGTACACTATTCGTGAAATACAAAATTAACAAAGCAAAAAAATGTTATAAACAACAGTAGTGCATCACGGCGGCGCCAAAAAAGTTCAATTTAATTATATTTGTTGCTGGTCAAAATAAAACCCTTTATTGGTATCAACCGTTGTTCAGTGTGCGTTGTGCTTTCTGTTTTAGAGGTTGAGGGAACATGGAGTAAGTTCGCTCATCCTCCATAGAAAAGGGAGGATCTTCCGACCAGACAGATGTTAAGTCTGGCGGGCACTTGCCCAACGGTTTGTGTTGGGAAGTTGTATGTATGCTAATTGCACGGTAAACTCTACTTGCGAGATGTAGAATTCGTGTGACGTCAGTATGACGCGTTATTTGCATGTGGCGGTTATGGGTACCGCTACAATATATAAATCACAAGCCATTTCTTCAAGAGGTTTGTGGTGTAAGCAAGTTTTAATGTTTTTAGACAGAAGCCGTTGCACCAATAAATGCAGTATAACTATAAAACTTTATCACTTATAATTAATAATAATAATAATACGTTTATTTCACAAAAGTTACATAGAGAAAAGAAAAGAAAACATATACATATCTGTGGAACTTAAATCAAGATTACTTAAATCTATGCGCAGACAATGTAAACCCTGTCTCTTACACTAGGGAAACCTGTTTTATAAGAGACAGTGGTTCGGCCATTATGATTAGGATTTAAGTGACAAGGGAAGCGTGCCGACATACATCAGGGGGCGAGGTCTACGAGTAATATTATTTCACTTAATTTGTATTTGCGTAATATTACAACAATTACAATAATTACATTTGTAGGACCAAGGCCCAGGGTAACAGAGAGATATAGTTTCTAGTTGTGTGTATGTTTGTTTGTGTGTGGATGCGTGTGTATGTGTGGTGTGTGTGTATGAGGGGAGGGGTGTATATGGGTGAGAGCTGTTTGTTTATTATTATTTTATTTTACGCAATGTAGGTTAATAAAGACTCAGTATTAGAGTAGTCCTGTTGTAGCAGCCAGTTAGTGACCTTAGATTTAAGTTGGTGGCGGTTTAAATCTACTATATTGAGAGTTTTATGGATTTTTTTTGTATATGTGCAAGCTTAAGACGTAGAACTGGTGTTTGGCGAAAGAGGTCTTGTGCTGAGCCCCGAAGGGGAGGTTTGTACGTGTATTTGGGTCAGATTTGGGCAACGTAGCATGCTTTCTGAGAATTGAATGAAGGACATACAATTGACGGACTGTGAGCACCTTGATGTCAGCATAGAGTTGGGTTGTTGGGTATCTATAAGGTTTTTTCATCATTACCTTCAAAACTGCTCTCTGCGCTCGTTCTGCCCTAAGGAACCTGGTTTTCCCGGCACCACCCCAAGCTGCGATACAATAACCGATTACTGACTGACACAGTGCGAAGTAGACCATCTTGATAGTGTCAAGATCCGCTGATTCCCTAAGACGTTTAAAGACATGTACCAGCCGCAAAGTTCTTGTTGTGACAGTGTCAAGGTGAGAGTCCCATTTAAGCCTTTCATCAATTTGTACTCCCAAATATCTAATATTGTTTGTTCTGGTGAGGGGCGAGCAGAGACAAGGTGTTTTTTGATCAGAGCAGGTGTGCGCTGTTAGGATAAAAGAGCTAGGTGGTTTGGAGTTATTTCCCAGTGTAAAAGGGATGAATGCAGTTTTGTCAAGGTTTAGCGTGAGCAAGTTAGACCTCAGCCATTTTATTACTTTCGACATCGCATGTTCAGCACTAGCTTTAACTGCTTCCCATGTAGGACCGTAAACAATAATTGCCGTGTCATCGGCATATGTGAAGATCTTGCTATTTGGCAGTGACATGCGACATAGATCATTTATGTAGATCTGAAACATGGTGGGGCCCAAGATGCTACCCTGAGGGACTCCGAAAGTTACTTTTTGCTCATCACTAAGGTGTGAATCTACTTTAACTCTCTGTGTACGATTTTTAAGGTAATCCTTAAATATATCAAGCGTCACTCCCCGAATACCGTGACGTTCCAACTTAGAGGTTAGAATGGGAACAGAGACTGTGTCGAATGCCTTGGATAAGTCTAAGAAAATTCCCAGACATTTATTTTTCTGGTCTAGGTTCTTGGCAACACATTGTGTCAGGTCTACAACGGCATCTTCGGTTGACACACCATGCCGAAAACCGTACTGATTAGCAGCAATGATGTTGTATTTGTCAAGAAAACGCGTTAGGTGCTTATTCAGTATCTTTTCAAAGATTTTGGATAGTGAAGATAGGACTGAGATGGGCCTATAGTTGTTGACGCAGTCTCTGTTCCCACTCTTGTGAATTGGATATACAATTGCTCCCTTGAGAGAATCGGGGAAAACCCCTTCCTGTACACAGCGATTGTATATTTGAGTCAGGGGTCGAAGCAATGGCTTGCGAGATATCCTTAACACTTGAGAAGGTATTCCATCCCACCCCATTGCACAGTCACTACGTAGCTGCATAATAGTGGATTCAATCTCTGACTCGTCCACTTCCAACAGAGCGAGAGAATTTGTAGGGGTTTGTGAAGTACCGTTACCAACTAGAAGGGGTTTGTCGATGAAAGTAATGGTGGAGGGGTCAAGACATGGAGGTTGGATTTTAGCAGCCAGTTTTGCACCAATGCCACTAAAAAAGTCACACACTTTATTTAAGGAGGATTTCGGGCAGTCTGATATTTTCAGAAGGTTAACAGGACTTGTGGAGAGTTTTTGCGTGCCAGTGATTTTTTTAATTGTACTCCATAAAGCCTTAGGATTGTTTTTAGATTTCTCAATTTCGCTTTTTTCGTAGGCTCGTTTTAATTTTCGGAGTAAGGCATTGCAGAAATTTCTGTATCTGGAATAAGTGATTTTGAGAATTAAGTTGTCAGGAGACTTCTTAGATTTTACGTGCATCCTATCTCGGTTTTTAATACATTTAAGTAAGCCAGGGGTTATCCATGGTTTGATTATTTTTTGTCTTTTAGAGGTTTGTATAGTATAAGAGTGTCTACTTATAACCGATTGAATAATTTCTATTAACTTATTCATAGATGAATTTGGGGCTTCTAATTTATAGACATCCGTGAAATCAGTATTTTCTAGCTCGTGTCGGATAGCTTCGTGATCTTGTGAATTACATATATTCACTTACTAAAAGACATACTACAAGTTATAATCTAAAAATCTCTCTTTTTTCCAGATGTGGTTCCCCTCGTGCATTCGAGGGTCTTCGCCTGGTGCACTGGTATAATTGGACAGAGCGCGTGATGTGCCGCGACGGGAACTCACGCAGCATGCATGGGAACTACATGGTCAGTATTAGCCCATTTATTTGTCTTTTTTACCAAACTACCTACATTATACACAGTTTTATTACTTTGACATGGTTTCATCCACAGAGTCAGCTTTTAAATTAAGAACGTCACTGTGATTGAAATACAGACGGTCTATTCTATAAAAACCTTTTTTGTCACCTCCAAAAAGTTTAGTTGTCACAAACGAGCCATTGCCCATTTGCTCTATTTTAAGAAATTTTATGAGAGCAGCAGTGCGATAGCCGATAGGCGTACCCGGGGTTGGGAGGGGGGTGCTGAACCCCCCCCCCCTTGAAATTTCGCAGAACATGTATGAACTCCCCTAATTACTAAACAAAATATAAACGAGGACTTATCTCTAACTTTTAAATAAACCACACAGTAGACCCTTACAAAATGTACGGTGTAATCAAGTCAGGGCGGGGGCGGGGGGGGTGTTGGCAAGTCAAGGCTAGGTCAAGACAGGGCTAGAGCGGGAGGGGGAGTGGGGGTACAAGTCACATTTTTAGGATCGAATCATCCCCGGCTATTTTGTCTTACAAACTATACAAGCACATCTACATTAAACGTTAGGTATTTGTAGTGTAGTGTGTCGGCAAATAGACGAAAATGATCCTGTAAAAGTACCCGTTTAAACTTTGATTAGTAATTAGCGGAGTTCATACATGTTCTGCGAGATTTCCAGGGGGGAGGGGGGCAGCGGCCTGTCCCGGCTCCCCCCGGGTACGCCCATGATTTCAACTAAAGCTAGGCATTTACGCTATTGACAGCTCACTCTAAACTGACTTCACCTTACATTACACGTCGAAATTTTTACAGAATCGATCTGTTGGAGTTCGCCCTCTTTTCATTTATTAACCTTTTTATCGTCCCAATGCTGGGCACAGGTCTCCTCTCATACAGAGAAGGATTGAGCGTAAGCACCACGCTTGCTCAATGCGGGTTGGCGATTTCAGACTTAAAGTCCAGGTTTCCTCAAGATGTTTTCCTTCACCTTATAATCAGTCATTGGTGTCCAAAATATACTAAGTAGGTACATATAACTTAGAAAACTTACATTGGTACTTGCCTGATCTGGAATCGAACCCGCACACTCAAACTTGAGAGGCTGGTATTTAACCACTAGGCTACCACGACTCAACTCTCAATTTTCATTCAACATTTATCTTTTTTAACAGCATCAGTTCTTACGAGTACATATGACTGAATATTCTATTCTCATTACAGCTGGAACCTTCAACAGAAGACGGCTCATCTCGCTTCAGTCCCCTCACTTTAATCTTAAGTGCCTGCATCATAGTATCCCTCCTCGTAGCGCTAGCACTCGCGGTATACCTCGTCAAGACGCGGAAGAGGTATCGCGTCAGACGGGCGGCCATGAGGAGGAAGAGGCAAAGTGCCACTGACATTACTAATGGGAATAAGGAGCAATTTACAACGCTAAATACTAGTAAAGTTTAATAGAGTAACTGGATCAACCTATATACAATAACGGCTGGATTGTCAAATGAAACTCGACCTAAAGACGTTTTTATTTTTTTCAACGTCTTTGCAAAAAGCTTCCTTATTGCTACGGCAGAAAGTCGCTGTCAACGTCTGATATCTTATCGAGAAATTACGTTGGAATTTGAGCCTTAAAGTGATACCGCATATCAAATCAAATCATTTATTTCGGAAAATATCCATAGTTATCAACAAAAAAGACTTAAACAAAACACAAACTTATAAACTAATATACCTGACAAAAACAAACAAGAACCTCACACGCCAGTAATATGTCTGCCGCAGCATTGCTGGATGTAAAGACAATCCAGCCGGTTGGCAATCATCGCGAGGACGGTGTTGTCGCTGCCCCGCACTCTGTGCACCAGAGACGCGCACCGCTTACGCATTGTGGCGTGAAAGCAGTCGGTACGAGCCTCTGCGAACATGCCAGAGGCGCTGCACTGGCGGGGCAGCCTCAGCACCGCCCTAAACGCATTATTGAACTGGACGCGGAGGGCGCTATATGCTGCACGGGTATAATCAGCCCACAGGCTGCACATGTCAGTAAGCTCTAAAGAGCGTTATCTTTACCTCCCTCGAACAGCGCACAAACCTACGCGCTATCATATTACCCCTAACTGACAACGCCCTCCGCTCCCGCTCAATGTCCAGATCGTCTTTCAGGTCAGCTGTAAGAATGTGACCTAAGTATTTAATTTGCATCACCTTCTCAAGCGGTGCTTTATCTATAAATACAGGAGACACACTCTTCTGCAAACTAGCACCAAACACCATGAATTTACTTTTACCTGCATTATATTTCAACCCATGGATTGAGGCATACTCTTCACAGGTCCCTAACAGTTTCCTAAGACCGCAGACCGATGCGCTCAGCAGCACCATGTCATCAGCATAGCTCAGATTATTAACGCATACTCCGTCTCTCCAGTTTCTCCCACAGTATGTTATACGACACTAGGTCTAAGGCTTTGGAAAGATCCAGGAAGCACGCGTACACTGGAGTTTTGTGATCAGTATAATACCTGACGACATGCTTAAGACTCAAAATCGCAGTTTCAGTGGACAGTTTGGGCCGAAACCCAAACTGATTGTCATGAAATGACAGATATTCACCTAAGCGATTATTAAGCACGCCATCAAACACTTTTGCTATGACTTAAATTGTGTAGTGTTTGAAAATTCTGCTGAAAATTTAGTATCACAAGTATTGTAGAGATTTTGACAAGTTTTGAAAGCTGTTATTGAGATTTCAGTGTACCAATTACAAAGTTAGACCAATTTTTTTATAGCACGATTCTTTAGTCGTTGTTAGTCAAAAATCAACTTAGAATACATAATACTAAAGTAGTTAGTTGTGTAAATGGCCACGGAATGATAAATTATTATCGTTGAAGCCGTGGCCCTTCCACCACGTGATGATGTCACGTACGTACACTATATTGTTATTATATAATTATATAGGTACATACTTATCCATACTAATATTATAAATGCGAAAGTAACTCTGTCTGTCTGTCTGTCTGTCTGTCTGTCTGTCTGTCTGTCTGTTACGCTTTCCCGCTTAAACCTCTCAACCGATTTTGATGAAATTTGGCACAGACAATCTATATACCCTGAGAAAGAACATAGGCTACTTTTTATCCCGGAAAAATTTGATGTTCCCGAGGGAAATTTAAAAAGCGCTATATAACCGAACTCCACGCGGGCGGAGCCGCGGGCGGAAAGCTAGTATCCCATATATTGGTGGGCAAGTCATTTTTAAATTTAAGGTAATAGAGTATTAACCAAATCAATGAACCAAATGTAGTTTAGCTTGATGATATAATGTTGATATTGGCGCCGATTCAATTGTTTACAAGCTAAACTAAGTTAGTTTTAGTTTAAGTGCATTCTTTTCTCTCTATTTCATTAAGAAAAGGACAGAACATAATATGTTAACATAGATGTAGGATTTTTTGTATGTTAATTTAGAACTGTCAAATTAGTCCGCGCCTGACGTAAATTGATGTATTTTTGGTCGCCATGTTTATAATCGAGTTTTATCTGTCTGAGTGTATTAGGTCCGTATTCCAGAACGAAACTCAAGCATTGATCTCTGCTTAAGCATTACTTAAAACTAGTTTCAACCAATCAAATGGCTTGAAACGAGACTTAAGTGGAGTTTGAGTTTTGAGTGACGTTCTGTAATACGTGCCTAAATTTGACAGGATTAAACTAAAATGTTATCTTCTATCCTTTTGTTAGTGAAATGGAAAGAAATAGATGCACTTAACTTAAAATTAGTTTAGTTTGTGAACAACAGACTCGGCGACATTGGCTATACAATATGTAAAGAAAACCCCGTCCGACCCATCCATCCATACTAATATTATAAATGCGAAAGTAACTCTGTCTGTCTGTCTGTCTGTCTGTTACGCTTTCCCGCTTAAACCTCTCAACCGATTTTGATGAAATTTGGCACAGACAATCTTTGGACCCTGAGAAAGAACATAGGCTACCTTTTATCCTGGAAAAATATGATGTTCCCGAGGGAAATCTAAAAAGCGCGATATAACCGAACTCCACGCGGGCAAAGCCGCGGCGGAAAGCTAGTAAGGATAATAAAGGTTAGGTAAACACTTGACCAAATATGATACAAAATTTTACATAATCATCATAGTAACAATACTAATGAATTTTGAAATAATCCTTTTTTCCCGGGTATTAATTCCAATTTCCCCGAAATTTGGTTATTTTTAAAAAAGTGACAACCCTGATATTATTATAAGCGAATAGCGACGCGACTACGTCACAGATGCCGCGTGCCCTACCTACTCCCCGCCGCCCGCGGAAGGGGTTGCTAACCGCACATGTATTAAGTTACCTCGTTTTGCGAAATAATATTTATTTTTTAGGGGGATTTTTTTTTAAGTTTAGCCTGTCTTTGTGGGCATTAGTAGAATCAGTTATCGATACCTATGTGTAATGCCTTCACGGATCGGACAGGGTTTTCTTTACATATTGTATAAAATACTATTGTAAATAGGTATGTTTTGTTTAATTTAATCCTGCGTTCATGATTTCTTTGCCAAAAATGTAAACAAATATGAATTAGAAAAAATAAAACTTAAATTCCTGCACATTAGAGTTATGTTTACGCTACAATTTCAATACTCTTTTATATTTTTTGCCATCGTGCTAGTCAATCTGAAATTAACTTTATTTTCATTGAAATAAAGTAGATATTTGTGTAACTTGATAAGGTGGGGGTGTGTGACAGCACTGCGCAATTTTACTTTACATCATATTTTCATTATGTATACGAAACCCGAATATAGCTTGTTCGGAATAAGCAACTGTATCGATTCCAATCATTTTTACACCATATTATATTTTTTCCCAAATATATTTAGAAAATGTACCGAACGCACAACACAGTTCAGAGCGGATCACAGTGCACTAAGGCCCCGTCACGCCGCCGCGCCGCGCCACTGCAAGCGCTGGCAAGCGCCGCGTTGTCCATATTTTTGTAGGGACAACCAAGTAATATAACAAGCTCATAAGTTTGTGATTTTTCATTATAGTTTTTTGAAATTTTGTACATAAATTCTTTACATAAAAATACTGGACACGTGTTTCGGGTTTCGCATATACAAGAATTAACGTTGTAGATTTACGAACTCATAATATAGCCAATAGGGATGTATCCAAGTTATGAAAATCAAAAAAATAATTAGTCCGTCTTATAGGTAATAAAAAAAAATTAAGACCCGTATTTTTTATTTTATCGAAATTGCCAAAAACTACTGAGATATAGCGTACCTATTAAAGTTACGGAGTGGCGGCTAATTACGTCACGCCGTGGTATATTTTGTAACACGGTGTGACGTCATGCGACATTTTAAATCAATATATTTTCCTAAGTATTTGAATGAGAGGTAAAATAAAAAATACGTGATCAATATTTTTTATAGATCTATCTGATGGACATTAAATTATTTTTTAGGATACAACCCAATTGTATACATGCCACTTGTATGCTCGTGACTGTGCACCTCCATTTCACAAATTATATTTGTTTCGGTTCTTGGTGAAGTAAATTCCTTAGACATAAGTACAATTAGATTGCCATAAATCAGCACTTTGCAGGTTCTTCGCAAATGAGCACGAGTGACGACGGGTGCACATGCATAGGTTTAAAACGATGGGTACGTTAAAATACAAGAAAATATGTTGTATGTAAAGGATACTTTATTGACGATGTTACCTAAAGCGAGCTGTTCAGAATAAGGACTGGTACACACTTGTTCGTATAAGTAATTTGCTCAGCGGCTTTTGTGGCCCAGAGGTACGGACGACAGCAGGTCAAGCCACCCCAAACTGTCAGATATTCCCAATCAACCTTAAGCCTTAAAGTTTTTGATATAATGTTGAAAATCTAATACGGAAATTTGACAGATTGTAGTAGCTTGATGTGTTGTCGTCTATACTAACGGCCTTGACTCACAATATAGGTAATGTAGGTATTGAGTTGGAACCCAGATAAGTGCATTACTTTGAGTAAATAATTTCTTCACCGTCGCTCTCAATACGATGGTAAGAAAACACTATCCCCTCTATAAACGTTGCTTAAAGTTAACTAATGATTAGCGAATGTTTAACCATACATTTTTGACGTTTGCTTTGCACGTCACTTAACTTTAATAATCGTTTAGGAATAAACCCCTTAAACACTATTGTGTTTATTCATAAACAAAGATTATATTTAAGTGACGTGGAAACGTCAAAAATGTATATTTAAACATTCGCTAATCACTAGTTAACTTTAATCAACGTTTTTTTTTTTTTAACTTATTATAAACCAGCGCTTGACCGCAATCCTGCCTGATGGTAAGCAGTGACGCAATCGTTGATGGTAAAGCGCACTAGTTTATTAAGAGCCTATTCACTCTAGCCTTGAAGACACTCAAATTGTAGTCCGACGGAAACACCGCCGCTGGCAAATTGTTCCAATCCCTCGATGTACGCGGTATAAAGGAGGAGGCGAAACGCTTCGTCCGGATCGTAGTGGTGTTAACAAAGGAAGGGTGGAAACCAGCCGTACGACGGGTCGTCCGCTGGTGGAACGGAGACTGGCAAAGGAAAGGGGGATATAGCCTAGAACCAAAAATTCGAATAAATATGACATCTACCTACAGTACCAGGCCTGCTTGGCTTTTGAACAGCTCACTCCCAGCGTGGGAACATTAGAGGCTACGGGACTCGCTGTATCCAATAAATCCGACTCGAACAAATGTGTAACACGCCTTAGATTTAAGTACAAGAAGCAAAAACGTTAGCATATTTTATTAATCGATCGAGTTTACGTATGTTTCGTTTAAAAAAAAAAAACATTTCAACAAATAATATTTTACATAATAGTACCTATTTCAATGTATAGTTATAAGACTCAACCCACGCGAAAAAACTACCATTTACTTGTAAGTAGTAAAAATAAGTTGTTGTAATTAAATATTTATATTAATTAAATACAGTCGTTTCACATTTTGAATGGGTTGATGATATGGCGGATGGTGTCCGGTCCGTTCCACTTTCCTTTTAATAGACGACGCCAATACAAGTGTGGGAACACGTATTTGTTCATTTGATAGAATATTCGACGTTCTTTAGACTGAAAATAAAGTTTAAATTAATAATAATAATAGCCAAAAGCCTAGACCAACACCTGAAGAGGCTCTCGTTTGGGTCAGGGTTGCAGGTTGGTTAAAAATGAAACCGTGGCCCAGGGCGTCGCACAGACAAGTGAAGAAACACAGGTGCGTTTTAGTCAGTAAAAGTCTGACACGCCCTTCCGCTCCGCCCAGAGCGGGATAGGTCATTTGATGATTTCCGATCCCAAATAAAAAAAGGAGGCTCTCGTTGGGCAGCAGATCAGGGGCTTGATTCAGAGAGCGCTAATTGTGGAGTTCTGGACAGAGCTTGCATTTTCAAGAGGTTCCTCCGGAACCTATTTCCGGTAACAACAACACTATATTTAATTACATGTACAATAAAAAGCGAAGCCACAGGTCTCCTTCTCTGTATGAAAAGAGATCTGTGCCCAGCAGTGGGACGATAAAAAGGTTGATGATGATAATGATGATGATAATATGTACATATACTGAAACAAATACAATAATAAACTTTATTCAGAAATTGATGCAATCCCCTGAAGATCATCCACACTAAGCATCTGTTCCGCGGGTTTATTGATAAAAGCGTTCCACTAAATAATTGTTTAATAGAAACTGCAAGAACCCAGACTTCATCATCGTCATGATTATTTCAACCGAAAGACGTCCACTGCTGGACATAGGCCTCCCTCAAGGATCTCCACGACGACCGGTCCTGCGCCTCCCGCATCCAGCGGTTTTACGACCTTCACCAGGTCGCCGGTCCACCTTGTTGAAGGCCTAGCCACGCTAGGTCTTCCGGTGCGTGGTCGCCGCTCGAGAACCCGTCGGCCCCATTCGGCATCGATCCTACTGGCAATGTGCCTGGTCACATAAGTGTTTATTTTATTTATGGCAAGTGAAGCCGATGTCGACTATTCTGCCAATGTCAAAAGTGGATTGGAGAAGCAAGAGTGTACATAAACAATAATAATAATAAAAACAAAAGTTGCAATTCTTCAACCTTGTACTTACTGGATGGCAATAGGGGGCATCGGCACGCAAACTAAAAACATCAATTCAAGACACTTTTTTTTAAGTTTTATAAGTAACCCCCTGAAAATTTAGTCGTAGTGGAGTTCTTGTACTACAGGGTAATTTAAACAATTACCCGCAGTTACGTAAGTCATGGACATAAGTACACGCTATCAGTATCATGAATGGGTTTCATTTTGACAGTTCAACACAATTCATTGCATTATTTATATTGTTAAGACGAGAGATTTTTGGAAACTACGGAGCAATGGTTTAGCAATATCCTTCAAAATGATTCCAATTGTTAGTAACAGCTTGTAGCGCAATTAAGCTACTGATTCCAAGGATTCAGCAGCATGGATTCAACTTCTTACCATGATAAGAAGTTACGCGTCATAATCGATGTCCCTGCCACCCTGTATTCAAGATAGAATACAATCACTTGGAAGATGGCTGCTCTTGAATAAAAATCTTCAAATTAAACTCACCTGATCAAAAGGAAATGTCTCCCAAACTTTATTGTCATACACGAACTCTGCGATAATGCCTTTCTTGTAGGATGTGAGGACAGGACAAGCTCCGTACCCTTTGTACTTGGTGCTGGGCCTCTTGCCGGCCATGATGTCGCTGAGGTTACGCTCTAAGATGTAGCTTTGAGAAGCTAACGAAATCAGAAATGGATTAGCTTTATTGTAATGTGCGTAAAGTATACTTTAATAAATATTTTTGGCGTACAGTACATAAAGCTATCTAAAACTGACAAATTTGACTGATTTACACGGTGCAATAGAATTGCCTATTGCTTCAATTAAGTTGAAGCAACAATAAAAGTTGCTTTGTCTAAACACCATTCAGACGATGCAAATCATTGGTTGCATCAATTTTATTGTATGCCGTAGGCAATTAAATTGCACCGTGTAAATCATTCCTTATGTTATAACGATAAAGTTGAAAATATCCTGAAGTTTGACAGATTGAGATGTATTGCGTTTGTGCTACGTTTTGTACGGTGGGCTTACATTCCCTTCCATTTTAATGATTCTACAAATTGTCGTAGGTATATGAGTTATTTTTCCTGTCAAGTTTCTGAATTAGTCAAAAGCCTAAAGCAGGTATTAAACCAATTCAGCAGCTCATAGTAGTAGTAGGTCATAGTTATAGTAGGGGAGCCCAAGAGGGGATTTCGGGATTTACTAAAGCGCGGCAGATTAATATACAGTAAGATACCTTGTACCCGGCTATTTACTTCCACCAGATATGAGCTTCATTTATAAGGACGCCCGTCAAGGGTAAAGGATCAGATCTTTATTGATTAATTTTTATTGCTTCGGCTTGTGAAAATCGTCAGATTATATATTTCTTGTAAAACTTCATCCATACCCTTCACAATAAAAAAAATTCACGCTCAAGAATGTCTAGATGACGTTTTATTTTTTCAACTTTGTGGCCCTCACCTTTCTTTAGGTCACCCTTAAATTGTCACATTAGAGGAATATACACGTTTTAGAATGTAACTCACTCTACCTTAATCTGACGTACCTATATCTACGCAACATTTTTTTTTTACACTTTTGAAAATCTCTAGCTGCTCACCCCACCGATAAAAAGGTATATATCATTTGACATTTTTTTTTCTTATCATCAAGCCTCGCACCCAATAAGTCTCTATGACGCTCGAGTAAATCCCGATTTAGCACGGCGGGCTCCCCTACCATTAAAATGCGAAATGATTTTTGTTTTATGTCTCTGACTTCATTACTCGAGAGCCACTTCTCACTCACCAACCGCTGCAGCAGTTTTAGTATTAGGCGTACAAGTGCAGTCTCCCAACCCAAACACATTGGGGAACCGCTTGTGCTGTAGACTGTGTATATCCACATCCAGGTATCCAGCATCATTGATCAATCCCTGGCAATTGAGTAGGCAGCACGGTGGAGACATAGGCGGCGTCACGTGAAGCATGTTGTACGGTAAGCTTATTGTCTAGGGCAGAAGGTTCAAATTAGCATTCAATTTGGTCGAAAATCATGTGCCTATAAAATATAAGAAAACCCCGTCCGACTCATAAGGATAATAAAGGTTAGGTAAACACATGACCAAATAAAATATGAAATTTTACATAATCATCATAGTAACAATAGAGGAAGTAACCAAATATGGAATAGTATCCCGTACTTAAAAACCAAGTATTTTTAAAACCCGATTGGAAATAAATTTAATATGTATTATGACTATGCATTCATTACATGTTTGTTTGATTGTTTTAGGCGTTATTTATTGCCTGATTGTGTACCTATGTGTATAAATATTGTTACGGGGTGGGGATATTAAAATGTCGGTTAAGGGTTAAGAAGTTTCTTGCCGACGAAGGTACAGTCGGTAGTAGGCAATGACAAGTAGATTGTAGCTGACGTTGCACCGAAGTCTTCCCTTACGTTTACAAAGTCCGTGTCGTACATACACAATAACACTACAGATGTTACTTCACGTAGTAGGTACTCAAAGTTCTCGTTACAGTTGTCGCGTTGTACAATGCCTAGGTGTCGAGATTTAGGGTTAAAAAGTTGTGTTGTCACGCGATATTGAACCTTACGCCATCGACATAAGGTGCATTCGTAACAATATAGTAAAAAAAAATGATGTACCAAGAACCACTTTGTTTCGATTGTGTCAGAAAAGTGAGGTATCTCCAGAAGATGCTGCAACAACGAAATTAGGAAGAAAAACTTTTTTAGGTGATTACCTGAAACTTTCACACCAAGACAAGACAGAATTTGACACAGAACCCTGAACTTCAAGGCTTGCTCGCAGTACACTAAATCTGGTAACGCCTGGTGCAAATCGGTTGATGAAGAAGAAATACATTTTAATACAGACAGTGAGACTGATGCTGTCAAAGTACAGGAAGCTCCTGACTCTGAAGATGCAGAGTGTATGTTCTGTAACAGCCTGTTTTCTCAAGATACTCGAGGAGATACATGGATGAAAGTCTCATGTGCGGGCTTTGATTTTTGAAATGATTGATGAATTGAATTTGACCAAAGTACTTCTAGTATCTTATAAAAGTAAAGGTTTATTATTTAGGTATAGTTTTATAGTATGTATTTCATACCTATTCCATAATTACGTGCCTTTGTGTTGATATTGTTTTTAAGAAAATGATATATTTTAAATTAATATATGTAAAACAAGAGTCAATAAGTTCAGCGCAACTGTATGACTGATAAGAATACAAGTTTTTGATTTCGTGATTTCGTTTGAGTGTATAAAGCACAAACAAAATGGTATTCCATATTTGGCTACTTTCCTCTACTAATGAATTTTGAAATAATCTTTTCTCCGTGAATTAATTCCAATTTCCCCAAAATATGGTAATTTTTAAAAAAGTGACAACACCATTTTTGACGGAATTATTATGAGCGAAGCGACCTCATGCCGCGTGCCCTGCCCCTCTTCGACCGCGCCTTTATTACCTCCTTTTGCGAAATAATACGTATTTTTAGGGGGATTTTTTTAACTTTAGCCCTGCTTTGTAGCCATTAGTAGAATCAGTTATCGATACCTAACAATACCTTCACGGATCGGACAGGGTTTTCTTTACATATTCTAAAGTGCATTAGTTTTTGGGATTCCGCCGCTCTGCCGTCTCTCTGGTTTCTCTGCAAAGTAAAGTTATAGTAAGTATCTACATACCTCTCCCCCATGTCCCTGGAATACAGCTCCACAAGGTGTGATTTCCACAAGATTAGCGAGGTAGTTGAGCACAATGCCTCGGTTTATCAACAATGTCCTCAGAGCCACCGCGTATTTCGGGACGCCGAAGATATCCTCTGCACCCGTGTTATATGTTATGTTTGTTTTCTTACTTATATTATTCTGGAATTAGTTCAGGATATTGGTAAAAATCATTTTAAATTAAGTTTTTTTTTAATATTTATAAGCTAGTTCTGTACCGCAATCGCGCCTGATGGCAAGCAGTGATGGAATCGTTGATAGTAAAGCGCACTAGTTTATTAAGAGTCTATTCACTAAAAAAAAACTGAGTGAATAGGAAGGAAGAGGGCAGTTCAGCGAGGTGATGCAATATTAAACCCAACAACACGACCAACGATGCTGCGCCAGAGGGAGATTGATCTGGAGACCCTCCACGACCAAACTCCCGACACAACATTTGGCACATATCGCAACACAACTGCTCAGACCCTTCCTCCGTACGGCTTCACCAGACATAATGCTGGAACACGACGAATCGCTTGGCGACAAGACTATTGTCTGGTGGGTGGTAACTTCTGCCGGCAGCCGATGTTATGGCCTACCCCCGAGTGAATTTCAGAAGATGTAAGTTAGAAACGAATATCTAGGTACTAACCTAACCTATCGGGACAGTACAGACGGAAGCACATCAAGCTACTATAATCTGACAGATTTCTTTATTAGATTTTCAACTTTATCTCTAAAGCGTTAAGGCTCAAGGTTGAATGGAAATATTTGACAGTTTCGGGCAGCTTGACCTGCTGTCGTCCGTACCTAGTCTATTAATTGACACACCCCCTAAGGATGCTGGCATGTTTTCCTTGAACCACACATTTTTGTGTAGGTACCTATTGATCGCTCCATTGTGGGAAACCCTGCGAAGCTTTATAGTAAATATTGACTATAAAACATAAAACTTTCATTAGATCATAACTAACATGGTGCATGACTCCTGGCAGTGACTCCACGTTCAGCTGGTCACGTACACACGTTTGTATACCTACCTATGTACATATACCTATCTTGCGGTTTTCCTTGTGATTGTTGCACCTACATATAAATTACTTTTAACCGTTTTCTTAATTGAAGGTCTAAAATTTCTGGTCTTTCTGGTCTCTCTCTCTCTCGTCCACAAAAAACATGAGAGAGAGAGAGAGAGATAGTATTAAGTCATCATCATCATCTCAGCGTTCATCCCAGTTGCATCCGCGGCTTCCGCGTTGGAGCCCGGGGTCCGCTTTCCTGCACATTCTCCTCCATTTCGTACGATCTTTAGCATCCTGTGGTAAGAGCTTGTTGGCACGCATGTCATCTCTTACAACGTTAAGCCAGCACTTCTTTGGTCTACCTCGCTTGTTCCGGCCCGGCGGAGGCGCCATGGCAAGACATTTGTTACCCACGTAACCTGCCGGTTTACGTAAGACGTGACCATACCAGCGCAGGCGACTCTCTTGCAGTTTGTCTGCTATGTCACGGACACGGAGACTGCCACGGATGCGGGAGTTTCTAATGCGGTCTTTCCGCGTAACTCCACACATCCACCGCAGCATATTCATCTCCATGACACGCAGCTCCTGCTTGTGTCGCTCAAGCACAGGCCACGCCTCAGTGCCATACAGAAGGACAGGTCTAATAGACCTGTCCCTTAAGCTTAACCGGCATTTTGGGGTCACAAATGACACCTGTCACCTCACGCCATTTTGCCCAAGCTGCGGAAATGCGTGCCCTAACGTCGCAATCAATGTATTATGTAAGAAGTCGAATCTACCCCTACTTCGAACAAAACACCACACCTGCAGGGTAATTGTGTAACACACTATAAATAGCAATGGGTACCATTTTGACAGTTCAACAACATTCATTGCCTTATTTAACTTGCTAAGCAGACACATTTTTCGAACATACGGAGCAATCTATTAACAATTTTCTTCAAAATGATTCCAATTCTTGTTCTTAGTGTGTTAAGCAATTAGGGTGCTGTTTTCGCTGAGGGTTGTCATGAGGCGTTAACAAATCCACATTTCACCATGGTTAGGGATATGTGGTCAGTAATCGGGCACAAAGTACCGATTGAAAAACTCAATAACATTTTACCCTACTTGAGAATCCGACTCAAGACCCTTTTAGCGCGTAGGGCGTGTTATGTAATTAAAACGCGAATAGATAGAACGTTGTATATTGCACGTAAGTCTAGAGTACAATGTATGCTATGAGCAACCTAATTACGAGAGGAGAGACGCGACTATGTTACAATGTAAAATGTCTGATAATATCTGATAATAATGTGTGATGAATATATGATGTCTTACGAGCTATGCACAAGCTTAAATACTAAACAATAATACAGCTATCTCTAAACCGGAGTGGGTTCGATATGGTCCGCGCGCTTTCTCCGGCGGCGCACATTGGGTTAACAGAACCGCGTTATTCGCGGCGTTTTCTCCAACGAACAATGGGTTAACTAACAGATGTGCGAGACCCTCGCTGAGGCTGTCAGGGCCCACGCTCTTTGTCTTACATACGCGCTTTGTCTTCCAAGATCCTTGTTTGACACTGGTATGATTTATGTGCACCCTTTCGCGGAAAGTCCTCAATCGTTGGGACGTCAATAGTTCGGCAATCCTTTGTGTTATTGTTGTATTGTAGCGACTGCGCTACAGTACTCTCCCCCTCAAGGTGAAACATACGTGGCGTGCAGGCGTCTTAACGATCCTGCCTGACCTAGTACGTTGTTCTCTCGTATGCTGGGCTGGGGGTAGGCTGGATTGCTCGTCTGCGGTCGCTGCAGGTGCTGGAGTCTTGGCTGTGGCTTGCTCGTCTGTGGTAACTGCAGGTGCTTGACTGGTCTCGCTGTTTGTTTGCTTGGGATCATCTTCTGTGTTGATAGTGTACGCAGGTTTGAGGCGATCGATCGATATGTTGCTTGATCGTCCGGGTAGTTGTATTGTGAAGTACTTTTCCTTGCGTTCGATGATCTGGTATGGTGGTGTCTGGTATGGTATGGCGGTCTGGTATGGATGGATGCTGCAGAGGTTTGCGGACGGTGTCGTCGCGTACAAACACGTGGCTACATGTTTGTAGATCGTTGTGCACGAACATACATCGCTTGTTTGCATGCGATTTGTATGTGGGTGTGAGCTTCGTGATGATGTCGTGCAATTTCGATGGCAACAGTGACCAGTCGGAAAACTAACGCCTGCGTCGGTTGAGGCGGCAACTGACGCGAACAACACTTCTCACCGCCTATTCATATTTGATAAGAATTCGCGTCTGTCATTTCTTATTGATACCGGCGCAAACGTTTCCGTGATACCGAGAACCAAAGGCGGGAAAGCAAAACAAACCGATTTCTGTTTGTACGCGGCAAACAACACGATTATCCCAACGTACGGAGAGAAAACCTTACAACTGGATCTCAACCTACGACGGCCGTACACCTGGAAATTCATCGTCGCTGCAGTCAGCAAACCAATCATCGGTGCAGACTTCCTGAAGCGTCATCAACTTCTTGTCGACATAGCCGGCCAACGTCTCGTCGACAAAGTTACCAATATGACCGTCAGAGCATCTGTCATTCAGTCCGCCGAACCCACAGTTCGAAGTATCGACATGGAACAGCCGTATCACCAGCTCCTCAGTAAGTTTCCTGATATCCTGCGACCGTCATGCACGAAGGATACTCCCAAACACAGGGTAGAACACCACATCGAAACTACTTTACCGAACTTGCGATGATAATAACACTTAAGTGATTGTTCTGAATACTTGCGATTGCTATTATCCCGGCTTGCTGAGCGCGATCTTGAACGCCGTCTGTCGTATGGTCTGTGTGATCTTGGTCTGTGTTCCTGCCTGTTCTTGAGTTCAGCTAGCTCCAGAGATAACTGCCTTATTTGTTCGTGTAGGGCAGTCATACCGCTCGTGTGTGTAATCTGTGCGACCTGGTTAGGTAGCGCGATAGTGTCCATGACAGTGTCTGCCATTTGCGACAACTTTTGTAGGTCAGTTATGTCGCTCACGGTGAGAACAGCGCGTACGGAGGGTGGAAGTAACTTGGTCCACATGATGCGCAGTGTGCTGTCGGGTATCTTCTGTCCGGCTAGTTCCCGCATTTTACGTAACAGCTGTGAGGGTTTCTGATCTCCGAGTTCCATCTCATCCATCAGCTTTTGCAGCTTCCGGCTCTCGGACTCGTCGTAGACGCTGATGAGTCTGGCCTTCAGAGTTTCGTACTTGTTTTCAGTGGGCGGTTTGGCGATAATATCACTTACTTGTTGAAGTGCGTCCAGGCCTAGTCGTGCGATAGCTGCTTGATAGCGCGCGTCATCACCTGACTTCTGTGGCGCCATTACTGTTTCGAATTGCGTGAACCATAGCCTGGGATACGCTGGCCAAAAGTCAGACAGCCGTGCTTGTAGTGTGAGCGTGTCGACTCGCCCTTCTACCTGTGGTGCGTTGCTGGTCGCCATCCTGAAGAAACGCTGCTGTTGTAACGCTACAATACCGCGAATATAGCCTCTTGAAATCCTAGTGGGGAAACCCGCTTGTGGGAAGCCACTAGAATGTGCTAATCACGAGTATCGTCAAGTCGGTCTTGAAGTCACGTCGGTCTTGTAGTCACGTCGGTCTTGTAATCGCGTCGGTCCGAATTACGACGGTTAGACTCGCGCCGGTTAGTCTCACGTCGGTTTTAATCGTCGAGGTCAAAACTTTAGCGCGTAGGGCGTGTTATGTAATTAAAACGCGAATAGATAGAACGTTGTATATTGCACGTAAGTCTAGAGTACAATGTATGCTATGAGCTACCTAATTACAAGAGGAGAGACGCGATTATGTTACAATGTAAAATGTCTGATAATATCTGATAATAATGTGTGATGAATATATGATGTCTTACGAGCTATGCACAAGCTTAAATACTAAACAATAATACAGCTATCTCTAAACCGGAGTGGGGCTGACTGATCGGGCGTTCTTGATGCTGATTTGTTGATCATGGGAGAACGTGCCGTCTGATTGGCCGGTGGACAGGGCCCGCGCCTTCGGTCCACGTGCAAGGCGGTTCGATATGGTCCGCGCGCTTTCTCCGGCGGCGCACAATGGGTTAACAGAACCGCGTTATTCGCGGCATTTTCTCCAACGAACAATGGGTTAACTAACAGATGTGCGACACCCTCGCTGAGGCTGTCAGGACCCACGCTCTTTGTCTTCCAAGATCCTTGTTTGACACTGTTATGATTTATGTGCACCCTTTCGCGGAAAGTCCTCAATCGTTGGGACGTCAATAGTTGGGCAATCCTTTGTGTTATTGTTGTATTGTAGCGACTGCGCTACACCCTCAATGCTCAACAGTCGCGCTGACAACCACTAAGCTAATGAGGCGCTCTATACTTACAAATAAGCCAACTCTCCTCACCTTCGTCCAGTGGTCGTGAGCCAAGAACATGATCTTCATAGCGGCTCCGGAGCACTTGCCACTGATGATAGGGCGCGTGAACAGCGCATGACCTCCGGAGAAGTTCTGTATGGTTCGCCAAGTCTTCGTGCAGTAAAACGGGGAGTAGGTGGTGGAGACGGTGCTGTTAGGGTCATCCAGAGCCCTTTGAAGCCCTATGATCTGGTAAAGGATAGCCAGATTTGGTAATTAGATATTGCGGTCGGCTTCGATGATGTTATAACCTAACGCACTGTTAGCTTGATTGAAAGTGCTGAGAAAATAACTTCTAGGTGAGAATTGCATAAATTAAAAATAGAGAGCTCACTTTTAATTTATTTACGGACGACAGTAGGTCAAGCTACCCGAAATCGTCAAATAATCCCAATCAATCTTGAGCCTTAATGCTTTAGCGATAAAGTTGAAAATCCTAGTAGCTTAATGTGCTGTCAGTGGAGATGCTCAAAAAGTACTCCTAGATATCTCACGCAACGGGATTTAGCATAGAAAATGTAGTTAAACTGCGTAAAGGGACCACATGCGTGAGTTTTTAATGTCAACGAATTTGGGGAACACAGATTTGACTAAATGGCAAGGGGAACGTATGTCGATTTATTAACGTTTATGGTAAGTTATCGCATAAAAATTTCATCACAGAGGAGAGCGCAACCTCGGTGTTTAAGTATATCTGGGGCCAGTCATAACTATAGATGACAAGGGCAGTGCCATCCGCGTACTTATAGCTCTTGCAATTGTCAAGAGGCAGTTTGCAGGGATCATTTACATAAATGAGAATAAGAGTAGGTCCCAAGATGCTGCCTTGCAGAACGCTGAACTTGAATCGAGCAACACAATTTTATTTTCAAATCCCTTATTGCTTAGTTTTAGCTATTCCACTATTATTACCTTATCATAATCATTTTTAATACCGACAGCGACGACCATGAACTCATAGTATATTTTATGGCCTTTCGATGTTTGGACCAAATTCTGGCAGGGGTCGAACACTTCAGCTTTGTCATGAACCCACGTGACGCTTCGAGGCAGGAGCTTAGTAGTCGGCTTGTATGTTTGATCGAGCGTTCTTACGCCCGCTGCCACTAACGTAAATGCTGGTTGATAGAAGTGTATCTGGGGAACATAGTGAAAATGATTGATGTGGAAAATCATCTGCCTTTATTGAACTACATATTTTGGGAAAGGTTGTATGATAGGATATGATGGGCTAGATATACAACATTATTTACACGTACCTATCCAGTATTTTTAAGTAAAAATTCTATGTACACAATTTCAAAAAGAAAAAAAGGAAAAACCACAAAGTTATGAGCTTGCTATTCTACTTGGTTGTCCAAACAAAAATATGGTCAAAGCTCCGGTCGGGCGAGCGAGCGCGGTGCATTGACCTCTGGCGTCAGCTGTTGTGCGCGCGAGTACTCTCGGTATCCACACTGCAACAATTTCTAAATGTATTGGGAAAAATATAACATGGTGTAAAAATGATTGGAATCGATTCTGTTGCTTATTCTGAACAAACTATATTCAGGGTTCGCATAAACAAAAATAACGTTGTATATAATGTATATTGTACCTACTAAATTTTAACAAACCGGTTTCTGGTTGATACAAAACCCTTATAGCTTGCGCAGACATAAAATAGATCGCTTACAACTGTATCGAGTAACGCAACGAGGGATTAAAAGTACCCCGAATAACCGAGGACATGCAGAGAGCGGGCCGGACAAAAGTACGGGGGACTCCCCGAATAAAATAGAAATCTTGTGACTCTGCGAAACAACGCACATGGCGGACTTTAGTCCGCGTAGTGTGCTCTCACTTTTCTACATTTCTGGGCAACAAATGCCCGCACACCGAGTGCGTTGAGTTCGCGGTAAATCCGCGGTGGACTTTTTATTCGCGGAGCGTACTTTTTTCTCCGCCGCGGAGATAACTCCGCAGTCAGCTGAGTCAGCGAGTAAAATAACACAGGAATAGAATATTATACCTAATCTATCTAATCATCATCATCATCATGTTAGCGTTTATCCCGGTGGCATCCGCGGCTTTCGCATTGGAGCCCGGGGTCCGCTACAATATACCTAATATCTTTAGCAAAAGAAAATTTTGAATTAATTTCATAAAAGATGACATGGGTTTTAGCTATATTATCGGCCCCACTTCTAGGTAAAGGCCTCCATACTTTCCTTCCACTTCTCTCTGACATAGATTGTCTCTCATTCTCCTGCCCTTGTCCCAATTTATTTGGGGTCGGCGCAACATGTCTTTTTCTTCCATACATCCCTATCAGAAGCCATCTCGGCAGTCACCCCCTTCTTAGCCATATAATCCTTCACACATTCCATCCATCGTTTCTTTGGTCTTCCCCTACTCTTATAGCCATCAACATTCATAATTAAAACTCTCCTCACGACATTCTCCTCATTTCTCCGTAACACATGCCCGTACCATGACAACCGATTTCCACACAACTTTTCAGCTACCGGTGCCACTTTCAGACTTCCTCTTATGTACTCATTTCTTATTCTATCCATTCGTGTAACAACACACATCCCTCTTAGCATTCTCATCTCGGCTGCATGCAATTGCCTTTCATTCATCCCTTTCGTAGCCCAACATTCTGATCCATACCAGACAGCAGGTCGGATCATGGTTTTATATATTTTCCCCTTCAGTTTAAGGGGAATGCGGGAGTCGCAGATTGTTCCCGTGACCTGCCGCCATTTCATCCACCCAGTGTTAATTCTGTGCTTAACCGTCCGATCTATTTCGCCATCGCTTTGCACGAGTGAACCGAGATACCGAAAGTCGGAGCAGATTGGTAGGAGTGCGCCATCAAGCGCTATGGCTCCAGAAGTGGAGAGACCGCCGAAATCGCAGAACATATATTCGGTTTTGGTTCTGCTGATTTTCAAGCCAACATTCTCCAGCTTCTGTTGCCATTTCTCCAATCTGCTCTGGATCTCAGGTCCATCTTCACCGACGAGAACAATGTCATCGGCGAACAGCATGCACCAGGGTGCCTCCTCCTGGATGTCCGACGTAAGAGCGTCCATAATCAACAGGAAGAGATACGGACTTAAAGCCGATCCCTGGTGCAAGCCTACCGCCACACTGAACTCGTCGGTATTGCCAGCAGCCGACCGGACGTAGGTACGAGATTGACTGTACATAGCACGAATTAACTCTACATACTTCCCAGGCAAAACTTTCTCTTTCAGGGCCCACCACAGCACATCACGAGGTACCCTATCATACGCTTTCTCCAGATCAATGAACACCATGTGCAAGTTCTTGTGTGCACGTCTGTACTTCTCGCACATTTGGCGGAGTGCAAAAGTGGCGTCCATTGTTCCTCGACCTGGCATAAACCCAAACTGGTTTGGGGTAATCTCACTCTCCTCTCGCAATCTTTTCTCAATCACTTTCTCCCATACCTTCATACTATGTGACATGAGCTTTATCCCTCGATAGTTGTTACAGTCCTGTACATCACCTTTATTCTTAAAGATGGGCACTAGTGAACTATTGCACCATTCTTGTGGGATCCCTCCTTCATGCAACAACTTATTGAAGAATAAAGTCAGCCACATACATCCATCTCCTTTTAAACACTTCCATACTTCTACTGGTATGTCATCTGGGCCCATAGCTTTTCCATTTTTCATACCTTGAACTGCTATTCTTACTTCATCCATGCTAATTTCTCTTACCAAACCCATATTCTCTTGTACCTCTTTGAGCACGCCACTCCATTTATTCTCTTCGTTCATTAGTTTTTCAAAATAAACCTTCCATCGCTCTTTTATATCGTCATCCTTGGACAGAACCTTACCAGCATCGTCTTTCATACATTTGATATTACTTATATCTCTCGTTCTCCTTTCTCTTGCTTTTGTAATCCGGTAGAGCTCCTTCTGGCCTCTAGGGCTGTCCAGTGAGTCATACAACTTCTCCTGCGCCTTAGCCCTCGAAACTGCTACCGCCTTTTTTGCCTTTCTCTTCCATTCATTATAAATCTTCTTCTTGTCTTCTTTTAAACTATCATTCCCGTTTTCTATACCTTGCCATTCTTTAAAAGCTATTTTCTTTTCTTTGAGTATCTTTTGCACATCTTCATGCCACCACCATGTATCCTTTTCTATCACACCTTTCCCTTTGGATTCTCCAAACACATCTTTAGCTACTCTCCTTATATAGTCCGCCATCTCTTTCCAACATTCATTCACAGATTTTCCTTCCATATCCCCCATTTCAATCATCTTATCTACCACTTGGCTCTTAAACACACTAGCATATTCCTCTTTTTCTATCATACGCCATCTAGTTTTGGGCGAGGGCCGTTCCTTGTTCTTTCTGGATGAGACACTGACTTTTACCTCCATTATCAATAGTCTATGTTGTGAGACTAAGGTGCGTATTACAGAACGTCACTCAAACTCAAACTCCACTTAAGTCTCGTTTCAAGCCTTTTGATTGGTTGAAACTAGTTATAAGTAATGCATAAGCAGAGATCAATGCTTGAGTGACGTTCTGTAATACGTACCTAAGTCTTCCCCTGGTAGCACTTTACTCTGACATAGATTGTCTACCTACTTAAAATGATTCGGATTCATTGATTTTCGCAATTAGGGTACTAGAACCTTTACTAATATTATAAGTTGTTATTATAGTGTAGTAATATTACCGTAGAGGGCTCCAGCAGAATTATGCAGTGTTTCTTCATTCTGCGGGCAAAGCGCCATGCGACGCTGCAACCGCCGGCGCCACCCCCGACCACCAGGAGTTTACATCTAGTTCACATTGTAATTATTTATGACCTATTTGGCCGCTTGATTTTATATCAATTGCCGTGCCTTCGGAACGCAGCTCGTAAATCGACAGATAAGTCTTCAACGGAAAGGCATGCAATGAAAGTGGTGGAGGACTGAGCGCTTACATGAAACTATCTTATGTAATTTTGAGTGATCTTGTAAAGACAAAGCTTTCATCATCATCATTTTCTCGATGGTTGGCCATAACATCGGCTGCTAGCAGAAGTTACCACCCACCAGACAAAGTCTTGCCGCCAAGCGATTCGTCGTTTTCCGGCATGATGTCTGGTGAAGCCGTACGGAGGACGGGTCTGAGCAGTTGTGTTGCGATGTGTGCCGGGTACGGTGCGCTAAATGTTGTGTCGGGAGTTTGATCGTGGAGAGTATCTGGAGACTCTCCCTCTAGCGCAGCATTGTTTGGTCGTGTTGGTCTTGGGTTTAACATTGCATCACCTCGCTCAACTGCCGTCATCCGTCCTATTCCTTAGTGTTTTAAGTGAATAGGCTTAATAAACTAGTGCGCTTTACCATCAACGATTGCATCACTGCTTACCATCAGGCGGGATTGCAGTGAAGCACTAGTTTATAATTATTTAAAATAAAAAACATCAGCCTCTACTCGTCCACTGCTGGACATAGGCCTCCTTCATGGCACGCCAACAACCTCGATCCTGAGAAGTTCTCCGCCAGCCACTACCAGCCACCTTTTTGATGTCGTCGATCCATCTCGCTCAAGGGTGTCCTACGCTACGTTTGCCGAGACGCGGTCTTCACTCGAGGACTTGTTTACCCCAACGGCTGTCGGTCCTGCGGCATATGTGACCAACCCATAGCATAAGACAAGCTTTGGACGGATTAAAAAGAAGAGACCAATACTATAGATACATAGTCTGTGGTATATGTCTTTCGACTGAACAAACGATTTTTTTTTTAAATAAATTCTGTTTATATTAATTCACCTACCTAATTTTACACAAATTTTTCGGAGTATATATGGTGCTGTAGCCCTCTGATACTTACTTGTATGTGTGCTTTGCCTCACAGTGCCATCGGACTGCAAGTTTGGTGTAAAGAGCGAGTCTTCTGGAGACCACACTCATTTGTAATATTTAATTTATCTTTTGTAAAAAAATATCATGTCGCCACTTTTATTCGTTGATTTTGACTAAGAAGCCAACTAGATTATTTGTTGGCATGAATCTTTATTAATTTCACATCTCCCTCTTTTTTTATTACCCTACATCAGTGTTATCAAAGTGAACCCATGAACCCCTGGAGGGTCGCCATGCATCACTGAGCTTTTAATTATAAATTTCAGATGAAATTAAACACAAAACAAAGTTTCAGTAGTTGATTGTGGAAATTCTTTATTTTTGTTTAACCAAAGGATAGCTTAAAGTGAGACTGAAACCCAAAGTTAGAAGCAGCAGAAGAAAGGCTGTCGTGAAATATTTTTCGATAATAAGGGGGCCATGTCATGAAACAGGTTACACTGCCTATTGCAAAGGCTCCTTTTTCCAGCTTTCTTTATTCTCCTCTTCAGCCATTACAAATAATATGGCGATAGGGGTGCACTATTGGAACCCCTCTGACCCCTTTTGGTAGGTAATACAGGCGTCTACGGAAAAGGTCGGGTAAGGGTAGGGTCAATGGTCGACGACACGGTTGCTGCAGGGGCTGAGCGATCGACTGAGCCACGGGTTCGATTCCCGCACGGAACAAATATTTGTATCGCCTACAGGTAGTTGTTTCAGGTCTTAAACGCACCCACGATAATTCATAGGGTGGGGAAACGTTTATACTTATTTAAAAAAATCATTTTAACTCGAAAAAAGGGGGTGTGTAATGAAATAAAATGCAACAAAATATTAGTCAAAAATGTGTACCTAATAATATAACAAATGTATACAAGGGCTCATTATTTACATATAAACAATCATTTATTACATTAACGAGTCGTAATGGACACTTGGTGATCACTATGTGCTTACAAAATAAATATACAAACAGCGATTTTTCTTAACTACAGATCCGTGTTAACATAAAATAGGTACTGTCTCGCACGTTATCACTCCAAAATCTAACTACTTTTCATTCTAGATATATGTATACATATAAAAAAAAAACTATATGAAATACACGTAGACAAAGTCACGGGCCAAAGTTCGGCTATCAAAGTCAAGTGGTCTTTTTGTTTACCTTTAATATATTATTTAAACAAATAGAAGTATATTTACTAAATTGTGACCTTTTTAAATTTCATCACAACGTTTTGTAGAGTGAAGTGTATAACAGCAAAAATCATCAAACTATTTTTTTCCCTACCACCCTACCAATAATAAATTACTGAACAATTCTGAACGATCTTTAATAATTTCATTTAAAAAAAAATTGGCTTATACACATTATAATTTTCAACTATAGTACGACACAAGCCAACGTAATAGCTTCATAGATGAACATCGTAACAATTGCATGTTAGGTTGAACGTTATTTGGACATCACTTGCAAGGTCTGTTTTTGCCTTTTAAAACCAATGCCACAGTTATACAGTTTCATCCGAACCGACAAAGGATCATTTTCTTACAAGTTTTTGTCAAAAGTGGTAAGGTAATTACGTGGTTGACTACAACTTAGAACGATTGAACACAATTAGTACTATACTTGTGCCTACCTCGATAGCGAATATAGGTAAACAAACCAATTTAGGGTTATCACAATTAACATTTTACAAATCTCATGTTATTTACATGATTATCGAGTTTTACATTCTTTTATTGAAACATAATAGGAATTGTTAATAAATAGTTAGTATTTATTAACAATTCCTATTATGTTTCAATAGAATCACTAAAAAAACATGCATATTAACTTGGCACTTCGAAAAACCATCAAAAATTCGACATTAATTTTACATATAATTCCAGATATTGAACTCATTTTGTGGAATTCAGTTTATGAATAAATTTGAGACATTTGTCAATACAATTTTACGTATTTTAACCCTTTCCTATCTGACGGTACTAATTTGTACCAGGTCATTCCCCGTCCATTATTTCGACAATACGAGCACGAATTACGTATTTGATACTGACGATCTTTTCAAGTACCACTACGCTAGCCAATCACAATGATTTATTTCAATTTTGCTTACTTACTACCAGCCAGTGACAGTTTCAAATTTCTACCTGTCTTGAATTTGAGAACTGTGGATTGGTTTTGTTTTAGAAAATATTTAAAAATAGAATAAACGAGGTAAGTGTTATTGTTTTATACTATTATATTAGAGTATAGTTTTAACTATACAATTAGTATTGTTTTAGATCATATTTTTAAATTTTAGTGGTAAAATAAACATAAAAATGAACGAGGACTTATAAGTACCGCCAGTGACTTTGGTTGTCAAAAAACGTTAATTAGATTGAATATATTATGATATTGGTTTATCATATATTTTAGATTTTTATAATGAAATATGCAAATAATACGGCTTTGATAGTAGCCTTACTTATGGAAGATCTTCCAGATTGTGCCGATACTTCAGATGTGGAATTGTCTGATGAAGAAAATATTCTTGAAGAACAACTACCCTCGACTAGCAATTTTGATGAAAATTTCGAGGCAGCATTAGAAGAATATATACAGAGCCAAGCTGAACCTAATACAGAACACGAGGAAGATGGTCCTAATGCCGAAATAGACCGAGAGGTAATTGTATATTCTATTTCCAGCACTGTTCCAGATAATTTACAGACTCAGGGAACTGCTAGGCCAACACATGCACAATCCAAAAAAAATATGTTTAAATAAAATAAACATCTATTGCTTTATTAGGAAAATTGAACACAGAAGGATTTAAGCAGGTGGAACTAAAAGGTCTAATGGAAAAGGCATTCCCAACAATCTGGTAGTTGACTCTAAAGTGAAGCATGGTCAATATTATTACAGATTTTCTAATTTGAATATTGTGTATTATAAATGGAAGGACAATAAAGTTGTGCAATTGGTTTCTAATTTTCATGAGAATGATGAAACAGTATCGCGCAAAGAAAACAGTGGGTCTACAGTCACCAGTTCAAAGACCATCAAATACTACAACTCTTACATGAGGGTGTCGATACGGCAGATAGATTGAGAGCACTATTTTGCCGGGACAAGAAATGAAGAAGAAGTGGCACAGTTGGTTTTGGGGTATTCTAGACATTGCATTTGTAAATGCATATATTATTCATGGACTCATAATGGAAAAGACACCTGTAAAAGAATTTAGGAGATCCATTGCGCAAGGTTTGATGACTATGAAGGACTTCAAAGATAATAAGAAGAAAAGGTTATCAAGAGAGTCTGTGCCAGCCCTGGAAGCTAGTTTTGCCCATCTAAGAGGCGCAAAACTAGCTTCTCAACGTTGAAAAATGTTCGTTTAGGAAACTGTGGTGTACATTGGCCTACGTTTGTGCCAAATAGAGGGAGGTGTGAAGTACAGCATGAAAAACGTTTAGTCAAAACCTCACTCAAAATGTTCACACTTCAATATTTTTGTGCATAAATAAAAAAAAAATGTTTTGTGGAATGCTAATGTATAATTAATTTATAATTTTATTATTAATTTGAGTCAAAAAGAAGTATTTCATGTTCCTAGTTTACTAGTTTTATTTCTTTGATTAGTAACTTAAAGTTCCTGACGGTACGTGTAAGTCTAGGTTATAAAAATAATATATAGATATAATACTAAAATCTGAAAAAAAGAAAATAGTTTTATTTGTTACCCCTTATCTATACAAAACCATAAAAACTAAATTTTTCATTATTATTCTCATATTCGCTAGGAAAGGGTTAAGTGCTTTTCAAATCAACTGCATAACACATGCATTATAATACTTTCAAGTATGGACTACGTATAATATATGTATGTAACAAAAATTTAACCTATTAGGAAATAAGCTTACATGTATCACATTTCATTCAAATCGGTTAAGCGTTGTATGCAAATCATAAATATCTAAGCATAAATAAACTGTTTACATTTAGAAAGTAGCATTATTACATGTATGAAAAACATCTATCTAGAAAATGTTGTTAAACTCACTTCTAGATGTAAACAAGTCGTTGTTTAGCAACGGTTTGTTTACCTCAATTCTTTATCGAATTTGGCCCAAATATAGAAACCGTTTAGTTTTGACGATAAGACGGGCTAGTTCGTGGTCATGTTTAGCCAAGTTTTTCCAAAAGAATCGTTTAGTTGTGTCGTACCACTTATACGTAAATTCGAGAGCGGTCGCCGAGGAGAGCAACAGTGGTGTAGTGGTATAGACCGCGACTTATAAATTGTAGATCGTAAGTTGAACCCCATCAGGCACTTCTAGTATAAATTATTTCATCACCACTGCTCTCAAAACTGTGAAGGAAAACATCGTGACGAAATTGACATGTCCTAGAGGCAAAAAAAAAACAATATCTAAGACATGTGACATCTACCAGCCCGCACTGGGCCAGCGTGGTAGATTACGGCCCACTTCTCACCGAGAAGAGCCCTGTGTCCTAACAGTGGGATCATTATAGGCTGATTATGGTACGTAAATGCAATTTACTCATTCTTCAAATACAGATTCACAAAACTGCAATTTACTTCTTGACACATTTCGAGTTGAATCAATTTTCACACTATACATAGCTATAGCCATAGACATATACCTACTAATGGACATGCCGTACGTGTATAATCTGCAGTAATTTTTTGGTTTGAAAAGAGTGGGAGAGATGGCCTATGCTTTCGGTCTAGCACTATCTGTTGCCTCATAGATCAGTGGTTCCTAACCTAGGGGTAAACCCCCGCAGGGGTAAAACGGAGATTCTACGGGGGTAACGCAGGATGGCAAGCCGCCAAAAGCCAGAAACCGTCTGAATGTTGTATTGAGCATGACATGAGATGCGCGTTGAGTGAAACCGAATATTGTCAAACTTGCGTGTAACACGCTAGTTAACTCCGAGATTTATAATAATATTATTTTACAAGTTACCTAAACGTGCAATTTCTTACATAATAAATATATTTTCGCTCGTATGCTTTTAATTATTTTAAATTAACTAGGGGTTCCCATGCTTGTTCACAGGGGTAGTGGCATTGAAAAGGTTAGGAACCACTGTCATAGATGATTGATGATTTTATGAGATATGAGATGAGAGATAAAGATAGACCGAAACTTCGTTTCCTCTCTTTCATTCGGAGTGCCACAATTCTCATCACTAAGGCATGTCCATTAGTTATATGTCGATGTAGATAGCTATGTGATGTGTGTGTGTGGTTATTCTTATATTATAAACGAATAGACAATAGTTAATAATGATATCTATGTATTACGCGCCGCAATTCATTGTTAAGAGGGGACTCTAGTGCCGAGGAATTTGGAAAATAGGTATTTGAGGAAACTATTGCCGTCGCGTTGCTTCCAACCTCTCCCGGTAAAGTGCGAAAAGGACAGTTGCAGCTCAGACTGATTTTACCTATAAAAACGTTGACCAAAAGACGTTTGGTTGTTTCTTTTTCAAAACACGTGAGATTTCAATTATTCTTATATAAAAATTTAGAGAAATAATATACCTATACTTCTATTATTTTCTTTTTTAAAAAAATGGATTATTTTTCGCGATTTTGAAGTAGCGTATTTCTTTTATTAATTAAGTTTCGGAAAAAATCAAATGATAGGAGCACGGATAATCACGGTGTAAAATTGTAGAAAAAAAATGCTATTAATAGAATTGCTCTAAAAGCCTTATACACGAAGAAAACAGCGCAATACGTTTGTATAGAGAAAGCACCACTAGAGTTCCCTCTTAAAACCAGAGAATAGCCTAAGTATTTGTTTTTCCCTGAGTCAGTTTCTGGGTGTGTGAATTTTTTAGAACTGGATTGGAAATATGGAACACCTTTAACCATCTTTTATCAATGCTTTCTTAGAATATATAAATAATAAATAAATTAAAAAAAAACAATATCCAAAACAACAAGTTTCCAAAAACATAATAAATTTAAATAAATATTTCATAAAACTTTTTTTTTTTTTTTAAATAATATCATTTGCTCACTTTTTCAATATTTAAAGTCCGACAACCAGTCTTACTGGGAATCATATTAACCAGGAATCGGTTTCAGGAGGTCAGCAACAATCTTACCAATGGGAATCGTTTTAATCAGTACTCTGTCACAAGAGGTCAGACAACAGTCTAACCAGTAACAATCGTATTAATCCGTTACCTTTACTGGAGTTCAGACAACAGTCTGACCTATGGGCATCGTAATCGTTTTTAAATCTTAGATAGGCCCCATGGAAAATATTGGTAATCAGCAGTTGCATAACTGACAACCGATCCCAATATAGTTGGAAAAATGGTAGGCAGATGACAGCAAGGATTTATTATTCCATTTTTTAATTAATCGTTGGCGGCAGTACTTTAAGGCTCCTTTCACACATACTCATCCTTCGCGCTGCCTCGACGGGCCTCTCAGGTACATAGATATATTATAACCCTGAGTATTACGCTCAGTCTCGGAAAGGATTCAACATTTTCCTAATTTTCTCGGGTCCGTGGTAGTATCCTTTGAGCATGAAGTGCCAGTAAATGAAAGGGAACAAATCCTTCTTCATGTAATATGCTATCCTGCTCTCGTTTGCCTGTAACAAAAAAAATAAGCTCTGAATGAGAAAGAACTACTCAAGAACACGATAAATTTTACTAACCAAACTTTTGACTGAAAGGAATTTTGTATGAATCAGATACGTTCGTTCCCACTCTTTCGGCCATGCCCGTTTACCCATAATATTTTTCTTATGAATTGAAAACTTCTTTAGTGATGGACCATCATCAAAGCAAGCAAGATAATTTGTTGAAAAATGAGTATTTTTAAATATGGAACTCACGGAGTAATTGTTGCGGCTTATTCCGCTCAAAGAAGTTTGCGCTAAGTTCACACTGGCTGTTTAGAAACTCACATGGTTTCTTATTCCGTGGTTGCTTATTCCGCTCAGAGAAGTTTGACTTAGCACAAACTTCTTTGAGCGGAATAAGCCGCAACAATTACGCCGTGAGTTGCATATTTAAAAATTAAAAAAGTCGACATAAATTGGCGCGATACTAATCCGTTATGTATCTGTGACGAAATTCAAAAAAATTGTTTAAATAAACAACTTATTTTCCTCATATTTAAAATTAAAAGTAGAGTGTAAAACACGGGTAAAAGAATCAATTCCTACTCGGATTACTACGTTAACAGTGGGTGGATGATGGGGAAAAAAACCATTAACACGCTTTTTAAAAAAAAAATAACTTTTTAGTTTGATATGGGTCATTCCATGTAACGGGTGTTACAGGTCGTACACTTTTACTTGACAATTAATTCATGATGCAATAAGAAAACAATTAAGTTTTATGAGCTTAACACCTTCCATCTAGGACTATTTACAGGTATCTGTAATAAATTGGACATTTACAAACAGCAGTAAAGCAATTAAAGGCAAGACATGTGTGTAACGGGCGTTACACGATTTTGTCTAAGCTTTCGGGCTTAACCGAAATGAAAGCAAAACTCTGCGAATTTCTTTACTTTACGTTAGTGAAAAAATTGGAACTACGTAGCTAAATAAATTCTAAACTTCGTAGTCCACTTGTTTTAAAACAAAAATACAAACATAATTTTTTATCGAAGTTTAAAACTGTAACGGGTGTTACAGCTGAATGTAACGGGTGTTACGAGTACGAAATTAAAACAATATTTGTATCAATAAAGGTATTTAAATAACAATAGCAGTGAAATAATCATGTTTACTGCTAATTTGCATTAATATTTTTGGGAAAATAATAATATCTGCTCCTTCGCATGGACAAATTGGCATATCCCTGCACCACTGTACCCTTTTTTTTTTGCTTTCATTACAATATTTTTAATAAAAATATTGTAATGTTTTAGTCAAAATAGTCTCTACACGATTTCTAGTTTTTTGTCTTGTTTTAAGCTTTTAAGTTTAGTTTTTGTACAATTTTTTCTTTATCTTTTCTTCTTCGTTTTCTGTCCTTCTCTCTTTCTTTTTGCACGGTGTTATGCATGTTTTGCAGATTTTTTTTTTCAGGCTTTGTCTATATTTTTCTTCATTCTATTTTTCGCTGAAGACAAAGTACACCATACTGCATTAGGCATCAGGCATAATTATTATTTTAGGGCCGCCAATAAATCACGTTACTAAGTTAAATTGTCGGCGTTTTTGCTGAATTGCAATATTTAGTGTCAGAGATCTGTCGAGTTGTCAAAGGCTGCTTGAAAACAGCTAACTATAATTTATCTAAGTGTATTTTTCTTAATTAAATAGAAAGAATAACATGCAACTTAAATTTAGTCTAGTGTTTGAACAAGGGATTTTGGGCTAGTGAATGGGTCAAGCAACTCAAGACATTAGAGGTTACCCATTTACCAACAAAATAAGAAGTAAGAATAAAAGGCAAATATTTTATTCAACACAGCAAAATGAAAATGTTGTCAACTGTTGACGAAAACATTTTTTATTAACGAAAGACAGAAAAAACGCGTCATTATAATATTTGGAGGACCCCTAAACGTAAAACCTTAAAAAAATCACTAAACTAGCGCCATTACGTTTTTATTAGTTCTTATCAAGGCATGTCAAAATCTGGTAACACCCGTTACGTAACGGGTGTTACACACTGTTACCCGCCAAAATTTCACAAACAAAAAGGCCTATCTTCATATAAATGCAAACTTAAGTGGTTATCAATCATATCCTTACTTTCTTAAAAGCATTTTATAATGCGTGCAATAACGTAATCGCCAAACAAACAAATGCACTTTTTTTGTAACGGGTGTTACAGGTAGGAGGCATTTTTAAAAGTTAAATAAATGGAAAGAATAATAAAACTTACGAAATAATATTACATGCAACAACTGTTGAAAACTTTTCTGTTCGAATGGCGGGAAGCGTAATGCCAATATAACAATAGTTTTCTTTTTTCAGTGAATCCAATTTTGATTAAATTTATCAACCATCAATCGTTCATAGTAACCTAACTTAAATATGTAAAAAAATCGAAAAATTAAATACTTATCGAAAAAATAATGATATATTATTAAAATATGGGGTTTTAAGATTATCCTAAGACACATTTTAATTTAAAAACAGTAATTTAAAAATTTATGTTGCAGTAGCGTTTTTCATGGAACTACCCATATGCTTTAAAAGCACGTTTTTTAGTTTTTTTAACTACATATATTTATTTTTTAACTTTTTACTTCGATATTCTTTGAAAAAAAACCAACGAACGTATTGAAAACGGTGGGACATTTTACAGTAATGAGCCGCTCACTCGTAGTCCCAAGAGTTAGAGACGGACAAACAAACAAACAAACAAACAAGCAAGCAAGCAAGCAAACATACAAGTGAAGCTAATAAAAAGCATGTAAAAATAGAACAAATTTCGTGTATGAAATGAGGACTTGAACAATGTCTTCAAGGCTAGAGTGAATATGCCCTTAATAAACTAGTGTGCTTCACCATCAACGATTGCATCACTGCTTACCATAAGGACGTAAGTATGTATAAATTATCCGAACGTAATAACGTGGAGAAATAGACCACAGATTAATAAGTTACCTGATTAAAAGGCATGGTCTCCCTAACGACGCCGCCGTAAGTAAACTCAGCGAGAATGCAAGTGCTGTAGGACGTCAGCAGTGGACATGCGCCGTAGCCGTTGTACTTTATGTTGGGCTCCTCCTTCTTCATCGTACTGAGCAGGTTCTGTTCTAGCACGTAGCATTGTTGTGCTATGGGAAAGGAATATTGTTAATTTAATAAACTAATTGTTGTAAACCATGGCTGAGAAAAGTGTAAAAGACGAAAGGGGAAGTCTCCAATTTCTATACATTTTTTTTTTCGTATAGCAACATTCAACAGGCGTCCGTCCTTCGGGATGTATGGAATTTTCACCTCACAAATACCACCTCGGTGATCACCCGAGTCCCGGTTCCTCTTAAAAGGTCAACTCCGGAACCCCCAGCCAGGGGCTCCATCGGCACATCCCTGAGGAGACTGTAAAGGGGCCTCCCCAAGTCTATATGTCTGGCATACTGTATATAATAATAATAATAATCGATCCATCATCACTGACAGGACTATTGTTGCCAATAAGCCTGATATAGTGCTGATGGATCGATCGAGTGTTAACATAACGGCTCTTAATTTTTTTTATTATCTATAAGACGGACTAATTATTTTTTAGAGTTTCATCAAATCAAATCAAAATTGTTTATTTCAAATTAACCAACAGTTGGTGCTTTTGAATAGTCAATGTCGGTCAGTCCAAGAAAAGTGAAGCTAAATTGCACGTTCCAAAGCGTAGGTCTCTAATATGGATTACATGTCTTCGTTACATATTTCTGTTGCTTCTATCATGTGAGCACAATGTATAATTATAAAAAATAACGAAAATATAGAAAATTAATCAAGCCCACTGGCAACTAAGAGATGACCAGTCTCCACTGACGGCCCCCGTTCACGAGCATGACGCGCGCATCAGCCCCACTTAGCTCAACCATTTTGAAGGGAACCAAATGACCCAACAACACGCGCCACCATCAGCAAGATATATACCTTAGATACGTCCCTATTCATACTATTTTTATCAGTTTCTCTTTTTTTTGTTCTGTTTTCCTTGTTTAAAACTATTATTAGTCTACCACTACTGTCACTACATATACTGTATATATTTGAAAGGGTGTGCGCCAAATAAACGGTTTCTTTTCTTTTTTTTCCTTTCTATTATTCACATTTTTAAGCATAGGGATTGTTAATCCATTACTCCATATGTTCTAAAAACGTGTCTGCTCAACAGTGTAAATAACACAATGAATGTTGTTCACCTGTCAAAATTAAATCCATTTCTATTTATAATGTGTTAAATAATTGCAGGTAAGAAACTCCATAGACATGACACTCTTCGAAAACAAAATGATGTTCACCTTACACTTCATCAAAAAAAAAAAAAAAATAAGGTCTCACCGATAGCAGCAGCGGTTTTACTGTTCGGCGTGTTGGTACAGTCTCCAATGCCAAAGACATTAGGATACTCTTTATTTTGCAACGTGTACATGTCCACCTCAAGGTAACCGGCCTGGTCCACGAGACAGGTACTGTTTCGCAGGAAATCCGGTGTATGCATTGGGGGCGCCACATGTAGCATTGAGTAGTCCATCGTTACTTCCTGTTGGAAAAAAAGCAGTTTCAAATCTAACAATATTTTGTATTACGCTCAATGGATAAAAACGCTTATTAAGCATAAACAAAGTTAAAATGCGTTGTAGTGCTACTTTTTTTAAAAAAAACGCTGCGTCATATTAGAAATTACAATTATTTTCTCGGTAATAGGCCATAACATCGGCTGCCGGCAGAAGTTACCAGTGTTACCACCCACCAGACAAAGTCTTGCCGCCAAGCGATTCGTCGTGTTCCGGCTGCGGCGAACTGAGTAACTCGGAAGGAAGACGCCAGTTGAGCGAGGTGATATAATGTTAAACCCAACAACAGCACCAACGATGCTGCGCCAGAGGGAGACCGATCTGGAGACCCTCCACGACCAAACTCCCGACACAACAACATTTGGCGCATCGTACCCGGCACACATCGCAACACAACTGCTCAGACCCGTCCTCCGTACGGCTTCACCAGACATCATGCCGGAACGTGAAGAATCGCTTGGCGTTACTATACTAAGATTTTAAATCATATACATAATATCTAGTTGGCTATTGGCCAAAGAATTAGTATCACTATACAACTTGGCAATGCTACCAGGATTTTGGGCAGTATTCTATTGACAGCGATGTAGACGAATAAAAAATGCCATAAAAAGTGTAACAACATAAAATTATTAGTAATTTTAAAACTACCTCTTGCGTCACCCGCCGACATATAGCTCTCTCTCTCATTCCTATAATACACCTACTCTTCGCACACTATTCGATTTAATTTCAATTTCGTTGATGCGATCTATGACCTTGGCAAATGACCTCTGCGCTAGAATGCTTAAAGTCAAATTGCTCCAAAGTGTTGTTTTAGAGAATTATAAATGAATTCATAAATTAAAATATGTTAAACGAAAACGCGTGTTAAATATAATTAACGACGCCACTTTGTATTCACGTGTTCGGACGACAGCAGGTCAAGCTACCCAAAACTGTCAAATATTCCCAATTAATCTTGAGCTTTAATGCTTTAGAGATAAAGTTGAAAATATAATAAAGAAATCTGACAGACTGTAGTAGCTTGATGTGCAGTACCCAACAATGTATATACACACAAATATGTAACAATTTTTTAAAAATATGCTAGTCATAATTAGTATTGTGGTTATAAAATAGGTAATTTCCTTTTCACTTGAATAATTTGTAATGTCCGAATGAGTCGCAAGGTGTAGGTATGTGTTTATTATTTAACTCTGGTAAATCCTATTATTTATTCTTTCATTATTTTATTGACTATCAGTGTGTTTTTGAGTTTGAGACAGCCTCCGTGGCGAGCGGTGGCGGACGCGGCCGCTGCGCAAGGTGGCGCGGGTTCAATCCCCGCACAGTGCAAGTATTTGTATGCATGAATATGAATATTTGCACTGGTCTGGTCGTGCCTCGGAAAGCACGTTAAGCCGTTGGTCCCGGTTGCCATACGAACATCTAGTGGCAGCCGTTACGGGTTGTTGGAGCCCTCAAAAGTCCAACAATTGGTCTAACTGCAATGCTTCGATGTCGCCTTCGGGTTGTGGAGGTCAGACAGCAGTCGCTTCACGGAAAATGTCGAAGTTTAGCCATATCAGCAGTTGGACTGGTAAAGCGGACCCCAGACTCCAAAGCTGAAAAAGCTTCGGATGCCACTGGGATTAACGCTGTGATGATGATGATGAGTGTGTTTTTGAGTTATTATTGTTGATTTATTTGATTTATCTATTTACAAAAATCAATCTTTAGTCGATTCTGTAATAATCGATATATTGTGGGTACTTATTTAATAAATAAGTAAACCACTACTACCTACAACATCAGTCTCTCTCTTGGTCGTTTGCGCTTCTGTATAGACGGACGTATAACCTTCCTAGTGATTTTTAAATTGCCTGATAATATATACAGTTATAAAAAGCCTATAATTCGTTTTATTGAAGTGTTAGAACCAAGATATCCTACAATTATATCCACTTTTGCTTTCGAAAAATTTACAAATATGGCATATATTTTAAATTATAAGGCCAGATTTCTTGACCTTAGGATTTATGACATAATTGACAGAATATGGGTTTACTATAGATATGTAAGATGATAACTTCCGATGATATTTTAATAAATCTAAGACATTGGTTCTTTTTTTGTTCCGGATGGGAAAATCATCAAATGACCTCACCCGCTCTGGGCGGAGCGGAAGGGCGTGTCAGACTTTTAATGACTAAAACCCACCCGTGTTTCTTCACTTACCTGTGCACCAATCCGCAACCCTGATCCAGGAGGCATCAGGAGTTGCGGACGGTGAGCAGTGGGCAGCGCGCCGCCCGGTAAGGACCAGCCCGGGTCGACGGCGCGTTGTGTTTCACGCGCGCCTCAAAGAGATGTCAGCACATCGTGATGGGGTCCACGAGGACCGATGCCTGTCATGGCAGAGGGTTGTTCGAAAGAAATAGCGTGGCCCTGGCGCACATGCAATTGAAGAAACACGGGTGGGTTTTAGTCAATAAAAATCTGACCACACCACTCCACCCACAGCGGGAGAGGTACCATTTGATGATTCCCCAACCAAAACTGGACTGGGCTATGTGGCGACGCTTGTCCAGTCTTTTCTTTTTGCCCAACAGTGGGCGTCTTTCAGTTCTAACTACGATGATTTTCATTCTAACCTTAGTCTCATCTTCTTTTTGAACGAAGACTGCTTCTTTCTTCTCGTGCCGAACCTCCTTCAACACCGTCTTGTAGTTGACGTTGATGTTCTTCCGTTTGACTATCTTCAGCAACGCTTCAGCATACTTCGGAACTCCGAAGATCACGGGCAGGCATGTGTTGTAGATCATGTTCGTTTGTGAGCGGACGTTCGTCTGTGGAAAAAGGATCTTAATAGAATAGATTTTATAAAGGGTGACACAATAGGCGGTCTTATCGCTAAGACAACCTTTTTTTATGGTCTTTAAAGAAAAGAAAGAAGAAAAAGTATTTATTGCAACAAATACAGGCAGATAATAGACTAACCTAATAATAGTAAAAAAAGTATTTATTGCAACAAATACAGGCAGATCATAGACTAACCTAATAATAGTAAAAAAAAGTATTTATTGCAACAAATACAGGCAGATCATAGACTAACCAAATAATAGTAAAAAAAAGTATTTATTGCAACAAATACAGGCAGATCATAGACTAACCTAATAATAGTTAAAAAAAAGTATTTATTGCAACAAATACAGGCAGATTATAGACTAACCTAATAATAGTAAAAAAAAGTATTTATTGCAACAAATACAGGCAGATCATAGACTAACCTAATAATAGTTAAAAAAAAAGTAATTATTGCAACAAATACAGGCAGATCATAGACTAACCAAATAATAGTAAAAAAAAGTATTTATTGCAACAAATATTCATAGAGAAATTCATTCATTCATTCATAGAGGTAGGTATCTTTATTGCATTGCGATCGGATAAGTTAATATCAACAATTCCAAGAATGAATCACACACTATTAAATGGAGAAGCTGAACAATTTCCCTTTTCTAGACACTCACATGAGACAGTTAAACTATTAACGAATCCATTCATACAATTATTCCCATTGAAAATAAGAGGAAAACCTATTCTTGACTCATAATTATTACAAATATTGCGCGCGTTCTATTATTAGACCATAGACTATTGCATCATTTTCCTCATTGATAAGATATTTACCTACATAACAAACGTGCAGATATGATTTGACAGGCGCTATAGTAATAGATGAATATTGTACAAAAGAAAAATTCAATAGTTTTGAAAGCCTAAAAGGGACAGATAGGGAAATAACCTGGACGCTTACGGCTAGGATTTGTTCGAGGTAGCACAGAAAAAGAGTACCTGGAAGGATTTGCGGAGGCCTTCGCCCAACGGTAAAACAGTATAGGAAAAATAAAATATGATAGGTTTTTGTTGTCTAGAAAACACTTATTTACTAGTAATCTTTAGTTATTGATGTTAATTTGGAATAGAAGAGAATCCAAGGAGTACCTTTTAGGGTTCAAGAGGTGGCACGGAGTCTGGACGGATGTACGTTCGTGAGATGCGGTCGATCTCAGTGGTATCAACCAGTCGGGGGGCGGCGAATTTACATGTAGGTACATAATATCCCGGGCCCTCGACAGCCGCCGTGGCGTAGCAGTACCGAACGCGGCCGCTGCGCAAGGAGGCGCGGATTCGATCCCCGCGCAGTGTAAATATTTGTATGCATGAATATGAATATTTGCACTGGTCTGGTCGTGCCTCGGAAAGCACGTTAAGCCGTTGGTCCCGGTTGTCATACGGACATCTGATGGAAGTCGTTACGGGTTGTTGGAGCCCTCAAAAGTCTAACAATTGGTCTAACTGCAATGCTTCGATATCACCTTCGGGTTGCGGAGGTCAGACGGCAGTCGCTTCACGGAAAATATCGAAGTTTAGCCAAAATGAACAGTTAAACTGGTAAAGCGGACCCCAGGCTCCAAAGCTGAAAAATCTTCGGATGCGACTGGGATTAACGCTGAGATGATGATGATGATAACCCTCGACTCACGGTATTGAAAGGAACTGTGGGGGTTTAATCGGTAGGAGTCCGAAATAACCGTCTATTCTTCCCAGAAGGAAGGATGTCTATGAGGAATTTTCCCACGATTAAAAAAAGAAGTGAAGTTTAAACTTTTTATAAATAACGTCGACGTGTATGAGGAAAAACATATACAATAATAGCCACAGGACGTCCTAAATAGAATTCACGGCGCGACCTTGCATCTCAATTGAACAGATTACCGCATGTTATGTGATGAGACAAAACACATCTGCATTCAAACACGCGACAAAATCAAACAAAACCGGATGAGTATGCATCCATTGATCATCCATCAATAAAGTGGATGTTTATATAACAAAGAACAATCTTCACCATTCATAACTGAGCTGTTATTTGTTTTCATTGACCTCTTGTGTAAACATACGCGCAGCTCATTGAAAATTGGTTTGGAAACAAACTGGTGAAATTGAACCAGGAACCAGCCCTCTAATCGGCGAACACATTTTTGTCAAATGATTGCAACAAGTTGGGATCAATTGGGATCAGTTGGTATCGTTCTGGCCGCCCATTGGTCTGTTCGGTCCAAACGATCCCAACTAGTCGCAATCATTTGACAAAAATGTGTTCGCCGATTAGGGGGCTGGTCAATGTGTTAATCACTACATAATATAAAACAAAGTCGCTTTCTCTTTCCCTATGTCCCTCTGTATGATTAAATCTTTAAAACTACGCAACGGATTTTGTTGCGGTTTTTTATAATTGATAGAGTGATTAAAGAGAAAGGTTTATATGTATATTAACATCCATTAAATTGTGGAGATGTACTATTATTTTTGAGGTTTCTAATGTAACGTCGTAAATAATTCCATTTTTTCCGCGTATGCAGAGAAACGCTGGCTGAATCCTACGAGATTTATCAAAATAATGTACTAAATATTGAACACATTGAAAAGGTCTACAAAAAAGTCCGCCATGGTCTATATCTCTTATGAATATCCCACAATACCTTTTTTTTTTCATTTACTTTTTACGATAAATACCGGAAAATTTTCAAAGCGATTTTAACCAATACAGCATTAATTCTTATCCAATTTAATATCTTAAATACATTGCTGATTTAATATAGATCTATATCGCCCTTTACAGCACGTGATTTAAATGAATATTTTCCATGATATTACAGATTTAAAAATTGCGAGGCGTCGCGTTTGCGGCGGTACCGAGCTGCCGGGGCGGCGGGAGCGGCGGGCGGCTATGTTTTTTATACAATGTTCATAATTTTTTTGTAGTATATTTAGTATCAGCATTGTACCCGAGCGAAGATGGGGCGGGTCGTTAGTATTGCATAAAAATTAAATCACTTTAGAGGTTTGGGAGCTATAACGACACAAGCAGACACACAGATACATACATTAAACTCATAACACCCCTCTGCTTTTGTAGGGATTAAGAATCATACCTTATTAAAGTAAGAGTCGGCCAGATAGGCGATCTTCTGCGGCGCTCCAGGGCATTTGATCAGCGTGTCCGGGTAAGTGAAGATCACATTGCCCTTCTTGTGTTGCTTCAAGTTTTGAAAGGTTTTCTCGCAGAACTGCGCGTCGTATATCGACGATACAGTGCTTGTTTTGTCATGTAACGCCTCGTATAGACCTGGCACCTGGAGACATTACGAAAGTTAGTACATCGCATCGGAGCTTACGTATGGTATAAGAAGTTCCCATCATCATCATCATTTCAGCCGAAAGACGTCCACTGCTGGACATAGGCCTCCCCCAAGGTTCTCCACGACGACCGGTCCTGCGCCTCCCGCATCCAGCAGTTTCCCGCGACCTTCACCAGGTCGTCGGTCTTCCCTGTCGATGGCCTGCCCACGCTTCGTCTTCCGGTGCGTGGTCGCCACTCGAGAACCCGTCGGCCCCATCGGGCATCGGTCCTACGGGCAATGTGTCCAGCCCACTGCCAGTTTGGTGTTGCAATTCTTCAGGCTATGTCGGTTACTCTCGTTCTTCTGCGGATCTCAACCGAAGTTTCCAACCGATTTCAAAATAACAACGCAGATTAACAAAGTCAAGAGCATACAAGTGTGTGCGTAACCACAGATCGCACTCTGTGAAGTTTCATTACGAGACCCGATCACACGCATCGGCCGCGTTTGGCGCTCTCAATTGTTGTGAGTTCTTACAACCTTGAAGCGGGCCAATCGCGGTCGAAATCGATGATCGAGTCTTCGAAATGAAAACTCATGGTAGCCACACTGTTCCTTTATTATCAAAGCCGTACGACGGCAATCCGACACGACTGGGCAGAGATTGCCAACTTCCAAACACCGGGCTGTTACATAGAAATTCTTTATGGAAAACTCATTGACATTTTTTTTCAACCGGGCAATCGAACCCGCTCAGTAGTCACGCTTCTAACCACCAGAACAACGGGGCAGTTGCTTGATATACTGTAGATCTGACTTAGTTCTCATACACACGAGCGGCACCCGTCAGCCACGGCAGAAAACAACTGTCGCTTATTTGTATTCCTTCCTTCCTTCTCAGCCTATTAGAGGTCCACTGCTGGACAAAGGCCTCCCCCAAGGCTTTCATTCCATTAGGGATTGTGGCAGTGCCCCTCGCATTACCATAATCCCGACGCTTGGCAGGCGGGTTGGGATCGCAGTAATTTCTTATTCTACAAGAAAAGCGCTGCTGCCCGCTTCCATGGTGAGTTCTCTTAGTACTACGATACCCATGGGAGGATATGGGTTGGCACTATTCTATGCCCGGTACCACACGGAACTCTGAATATTAAGTCAGTTCTATCATCTCGCTAACTCAAAAATGTTCACTATAAGAATTGCCTGAAAAAAGAAAATAATGCATAGCCAAAACAACTCCTTACCCTTTTATAATCATTCTTTAACCCAACCGCTACGATCAGGTACTCATACTTGATCTCATGTCCTTCTTTTGTCGTCACCTTGTTCTGATCAGGTTGGAGACGAGTCGCCGTATCCCGGATCCATTTAGCGCCCTTGGGGAGAACACTTGCCGCTGTCCGCCGAGTGTCGTTGACTGTAACAACTCCAGCACCCACTAGAGTCCACAGTGGTTGGTAGTAATGTTCCTGGGGACAAAATACGAATTTGGGATAAAATAACAATTTAGAGAATAACAAATGGATTAAATATTAAGGTTTAATTTAAATTGATTTTGAATAGTTTTTATTGTTCGCCTTTTTTGGCGTATGTGTAGGAAACTCGCTGGCCGGGGAAATTCATTCGGCCATATTTAAGTGAATATTTTGCAATCTGTAGAAAATTTTGTTTTAGTATTAATGCTGGTGTCAGTTTGTCTCTGATTAACAAAATATTAGTGTAAATAATATAAGAATTAAATAATTCGATCATGATTATTGTAATGCTTTGTCATCATCATCTCAGCGTTAATCCCAGTCGCATCCGAAGCTTTTTCAGCTTTGGAGTCTGGGGACCGCTTTAGCAGTCTAACTGCTGATTTTGGCTAAACTTCGATTTTTTCGATTGTAATGCTTTATATTTTCCTTTTTTCTCGAGCACGGAAAGTACAGACAGCAACACATCAAGCGCACATTAAAACAACATTTTGGACGCTGGAGGCCGAAACTGGTTTTCCCATGAACCAAAACAAACGAACCGGAAAAATATAATTATCTTTAGCCGTTCATTATTTTTTAATGTAACTTAAAGTGGTTTTACGCTTATTACAGTAGGTAAGGACATAATCTTTTCATAGCATTTTGACAGTAACCTAACCTAACTACAATCTCACTGCAGTATTGACAAAATCTTGCAGTCATTATTTTATTTTATATTTTTACATTTTAAGGAAACTTACAGCTAGCAAATATACAGCTAGAAGATAATTAGTGAAAGACGGCCAATTAAAAGTTTCCACAGATAGCATTAGGTTAGCACAAGAGACAGTAACAGGTACAGCACAGGACAGGAAAGTGAAATTAACAACAAGTAAGCACTCGGAGAGTATTTAGTAGACTGATTTTTTTTTAGTGATTAACAAAGAAGTTATTACAAAGTATCGTTTTTTAGTTTAGGAACACTGGTGGAGAATAAATCGAGATCATTAAAACTCTGGCACAATAAATTATATGTCTTATCGCCACGTCAGACTTTGCCGAATTAGTCCCACTATCTCGTCGCCCTCTTTGATGCTAAGTCTGACGTGGCGTCTGACTAATGAGCATGTCAGTGTATACAATAGTAGACAGTAGTCATCATCATCATCGTCATCCCAGCGTTAATCCCAGTCGCATCCGAAGCCTTTTCAGCTTTGGAGTCTGGGGTCCGCTTTACCAGTCCAACTGCTGATATGGCTAAACTTCGATATTTTCCGTAAAGCGACTGCCGTCTGACCTCCACAACCCGAAGGCGACATCGAAGCATTGCAGTTAGACCAATTGTTGGATTTTTGAGGGCTCCAACAACCCGTAACGACTGACACTACATGTTCGTATGGCAACCGGGACCAACGGCTTAACGTGCTTTCTGAGGCACGACCAGACCAGTGCAAATATTCATATTCATGCATACAAATATTTGCACTGTGCGGGGATCGAACCCGCGCCACCTTGCGCAGCGGCCGCGTCCGCTACCGCTACACCACGGAGGCCCATTAGTAGACAGTAGTATCAGTCATAATCTCAAACTTATCATTAATATGGGAGTCCCTGATCCAGATTCCCGTGTTGACAAAACATACTGGATTTTAGTTCCATGCATCTTTTTCTTTATATCTCACTAGCAGCCGCCAGCGACTTCGTTCGCGTGGAATTAATTATGCTCCGCTCCTATTAGTCGCAGCGTGATGTTATACAATATGTAAAGAAAACCCTGTCCGATCCGTGAAGGTATTGTTAGGTATCGATAAATGATTCTAATAATGCCCACAAAGACAGGCAAAACTTAAAAAAAAATCCCCCTAAAAAAATAAATATTATTTCGCAAAAAGAGGTAACTTAATACATGTGCGGTAAGCAACCCAATTCCGCGGGCGGCGGGGGGCAGGGCACGCGGCACCTGTGACGTGGTCGCGTCGCTATTCGCTTATAATAATACCGGTGTTGTCACTTTTTTAAAAATTACCAAATTTCGGGGAAATTGGAATTAATTCTCCGGAAAAAAGGATTATTTCAATATTCATTAGTATTGTTACTATGATGATTATGTAAAATTTTATATTATATTTGGTCAAGTGTTTACCTAACCTTTATTATCCTTATGGGTCGGACAGGGTTTTCTTAACATATTGTATAGCCTAAAGCCTTCCTGGATTAATAGGCTAACTAACGCAAAAAGAATTTTTCAAATCGGACCAGTAGTTTCCGAGATTAGCGCGAACAAACATACAAACAAACTCTTCAGCTTTATAAAGGGTGTATCTGACATCAACGCACAAACGAGTACCATGGATCCAGTACATGATTCTGAACCCCCCAGTGGTGAAATTTTTCGTCGGCTTTTTCATGATTTAAAAAAAAAAACCGGCCAAATGCGAGTCGGACTCGCACACCGAGGGTTCCGCCGTACAAACGTAGCGGTTTACAATTTATGACGTACTAGCTTTCCGCCAGCGGCTTCGCCCGCGTGGAGTTCGGTTATATCGCGCTGTTTAAATTCCCCTCGGGAACATCAAATTTTTCCGGGATAAAAGGTAGCCTATGTTCTTTCTCAGGGTTTAAAGATTGTCTGTGCCAAACTTCATCAAAATCGGTTGAGAGGTTTAGGCGGGAAAGCGTAACAGACAGACAGAGTTATTTTCGCATTTATAATACTAGCATTGATTTAGAATTTTCACAGTTTAGAGGCAATTAGATTTAAGAAGTGTTTGATATGAATTTCAACTTTAATATCTCTACGCGTTCATGTGAAAAAGGGTAGGTAGTAAGTTTATAATTATTAAAAAAATATTTTATGTCATGTAAGCAAAAATAATATTTTAATATTTTATGTAACTTCAAATTTATCATTTTCACAATTTTCCTTTATCTGTCTGTACTATAATATAACGTTGCTTCGTGCCGAATTTCAAGATTCTGAGCTCACGGGAAGTACCTTGTAGGCAAAGAGATTTAAGATATATAGAGAGGGCATGTGTCAAAATGGCATAGAAAAACTGTGATCCCATGGTTCAGTTCCGCCATCTAGTACAATATAGCAAAATTAGATCGACAATTGGAGACATCAAATAGTAAAAATGAAATAAGTTTATATAAAATATATTCAGCTATTGCCCGGTAGGTGGCCAGTGTGGTCTATGTTGCCAGATCCGATTTAATACCCTAGTATAGTTCAAATCGGGTAAATAAATATTGAAAAGTAAATAAATTAAGTGAAACTTGTCTTGTACAAACAAAAATTGTTTTAGAATTTTATTCGCTACTATTCATTTACCGTGACACCGTCTATTGGCATTTTAGATGTTTTATGCTTACGAATTATTTTAGCGCTCAGTTTATTGCGATTTTTGAGTGTAATAGACCTTTTAGGCCATAAAGCGCATTTTGTTTTGCAATTCTCGTTTGCATTTCGTTTTTAGCAAAATTATTCTTTTTACACGTTTGTTTGCAAATATTTTTAAATGGCAATTCAAAAAACTGTGGTAGGGTTTGTATCATTTCGATATAAAGTTATCGATAATATTCAAAGACGTTACTACAACGATGTTTTTTCGCATTATGATAGCTTGAAACAAAAAATTAGGAAGCAGAATAATTATGGGTAATTTCAAGTTTACAAGTTTCTTATTTATATAATTCTTTTAATATAATAGGCGTTAAAGTTTAAAAATGCCGATTAGTACTGAAAATGTAAATAATTGCTTATTTTTTAATTTTTAAATAATTCATTTATAATCAATATATAGGAAGGTCGTTTATGCCTTTGTGATAGAACTCTGAGGATCTAGACTGCACAAACTGTGTGAAAGCAGAACTGCCTCCTGGGAAGAAAACTTCTTGTCACGTAGATAATTGTCCAAATCACGACAAAAATGGTAGTCTGCTGGAGCAAGACCTTTACAAGATTCGTACGCCATTATCTTTAAAAACGGCAAGAAAATCACGGTTATTGTATGGGAGCCCGCCTTCAGGATTTATTTTATTTTAATTATTTATTTGTAATTTGAATATATAACCAAATATTCTGTGAACATTTTAAGCGTCTATCTGTTTCCATTATTAATATGGAGCAAAAAACGGCAAAAATTCACGTTTGTTGTATGGGAGCCCCCTTAAATATTTTATTATTTTTATTCTTAGTACTTGTTGTTATAGCGGCAACAGAAATACTAACACAATCTCTGGAAATTACAACTGTCTCGCTATTACGGTTTATGAGATACAGCCTGGTGACAGACGGACAGACGAACAGAGAAGTCTCATGAATAGGGTTCGTTTTACCTTTTAGGTACGGAATCCTCAAAATCACAAAGTAGCTCGCAATCATTGTACTACATATACGTACCTACATATTTTATGAATATATTTCATTATAAATAAGTTATGTAATCTATGTACTTATCCACTTAACCGTAAATTTTATTCCAATTTTTACGGTTAAGTAAAAAAGTAATGAAATTAGTAACTTACTATTTCATTTCTAATACAAGGTAAAGATTCTTTTTTTTTTAAATTTGATCGACAAGTCTTTCCAAAGTAGATAACTTCTCTTTTAAAATGCATTGAGCATAATTTCGACGAATGAGACGGAAGCCAATTTTCTTCTCTACGGTCTATCTGGACAAATCGTATCCACTTTTCCCTACGACATTATTTTATTCGGAAACCAAAAATAACAAAAACCTAGATAAATGAATAGTAATTGTTCATTCAATTTTGTTTATTAATATGATATGATTATGTTTAAATAGAGTTAATAATAAATAAACTTGAAATATAGTAATATTTTAAGTTTATTTAGCTATATTTTAAATGTCAATAAAATACAATAAAATGTATTCATCTTAATAAGTATTATCGATAACTAAATCGATAAACAACATTACTACATCTCTACAAGAAAATAGTAAAACTACTCAACAATAGAGGGCGCTTATTACAATAATGGAAAATTTTCTAGAACTAAGATTTTTTTTAAATTTGTATTGCAGACGAAATATAAATAATTCATAGAAAAACATTCCGAAGTTAGGTCCAGTCGTTTTACTATAACGAGATGTACAGTAACACAAAGCGCAACATGGCATATTTCATTAGAAAATGTTTATTCTTGGTGGACACAAATTACGTCCTGACGCGCAGACTAGACTGAGCGACTTTTAACCAAGTCGATAAAATTTTGTTCGTGATGTCCTGTCTATTGTAAATATAATTTTAATGTCTTTGCTTGTAGGTTTTGATTCCCTAGCGTGTGACGGAAATTCGTCTAAGGTGTCGGTATAAACTGCTGTATCTTTTGATCGCTTTAACTTAGAAGTTTGATTTTTTCACTGCTTAAAGGGACAATAGACCTAGGTATTTGGTATAAATTTCAATTTGATACCTTTATTAGTTCGTGAGAAATAAGGTAGTAAGTTTCATTTTATTAAAATATGTTTATTATATTATATAACTAAAAAATGTGATTTTCGCAATTTTTCCTATATTTGCATTATATGACAATCCTTCATGCCAAATTTCAAGATTCTGAGTTTACGGGAAGTATCCTGTAGGTTTTGATTCCTTTGCGAGTGTCGAAAATTTGTTGAAAATATCGACATATCAGCTGTATCTTTTGATTAGCTTGGCTTAGAAGTTTGATATTTTCACAGCTTAAAGGGACAATAGACCTAGGTATTTGGTATAAATTTCAATTTGATAACTTTATTCGTTCGTGAGAAATAAGGTAGTAAGTTCCATTTTATTAAAATATGTTTATTATATTATATAACTGAAAAATGTGATTTTCGCAATTTTTCCTATATTTGCATTATATGACAATCCTTCATGCCAAATTTCAAGATTCTGAGTTTACGGGAAGTATCCTGTAGGTTTTGATTCCTTTGCGAGTGTCGACAATTTGTTGAAAATATCGACATATCGGCTGTATCTTTTGATTGGCTTGGCTTAGAAGTTTGATATTTTCACAGCTTAAAGGGACAATAGACCTAGGTATTTGGTATAAATTTCAATTTGATAACTTTATTCGTTCGTGAGAAATAAGGTAGTAAGTTCCATTTTATTAAAATATGTTTATTATATTATATAACCAAAAAAATGTGATTTTCGCAATTTTTCCTATATTTGCATTATATGACAATGCTTCATGCCAATTTTCAAGATTCTGAGTTTACGGGAAGTATCCTGTAGGTTTTGATTCCTTTGCGAGTTTCGAAAATTTGTTGAAAATATCGACATAATCGGCTGTATCTTTTGATTGGCTTGGCTTAGAAGTTTGATATTTTCACAGCTTAAAGGGACAATAAACCCGAGTATTTCATGTGAATTTCAGCTTGATACGTCCACGCGTTCTTGAGATAAAGGGTGGTGACAGACAGACAGACAGACAGACAGACAGACAGACAGACGGACAACAAAGTGATCCTATAAGGGTTCCGTTTTTTCCTTTCGAGGTACGGAACCCTAAAAATGTAGGTTTTTTTACTTCAGACCATTCACAATTGCTATACTTTTATAACCCAATAAGATTTTAAAGTAAAAATTAAATAATTCGCTAATTACATAAAAAAGCGCAATGGAAACAAAACCCGAAAAACGATCTTATCAGCTGATTTAATAGAGTTCACATCAAGGATCAACGTCATACCTACAAACTCGCACGGCGGCCCGCTTGCAACGTTCAAAAGCCAAGCCGCCACTTTATTTTAAACACTGTGTATTCTGTAACCGTTCATTAACGACATAAATGACTACCATAATTTTATTAGTGGCATGCCGTCTATCCTTTTCGCGAAGTTTGCGTTACGATGTCAGATACACCCTGTATATTAGTATAGATTAAGAAAAGGACAGAAGATAAAATATTAGTTTAGTCCTGTCAAATAAGGATGTTGTTGGCATGCCATGGAAGAGACCTATGTCCAGCAGTGGACGAGTAGAGGCTGATGATGAAATAAGACCGCGCCTTATGTAAATTGACGTATTTTTAATAGCCAAGTTTTTAATCGTGTCGAAACTGTCTATAGAGTATTTTCGTTAGACACTGAATTTAAATTTAACAGGGGTGTTACCTGGGTAAAAAAAATATTATATTTTAGTCCGTCATTCAGATTATAGAAAACAATTGCATTTGTATATTTTGTTTTATCAAATCAATAAAAATTGACAATCAATGCATCAAAGATCAGGAGTGGTGGCTGGTGACGTCACTCCTTGCTAAAAAGTGTAGCAAGGACTGACGTCACACGAGTTTTCGACGCACTGTACCGTCTTCATTTTTTGTTTATACAATATGTAAAGAAAACCCTGTCCGATCCGTGAAGGTATTGTTAGGTATCGATAACTGATTCTACTAATTAATGCCTACAAAGCCGGCCAAAACTTAAAAAAAAAATCCCCCTAAAAAATAAATATTATTTCGCTAAAAGAGGTAACTTAAAACATGTGCAGTATGCCATACAGGTGCGGGCGAAGAGGGGCAGGGCACGCGGCACGCGGCCGCATCGCTATTCGCTCAGAATTATACCGCCAAAAACAATGTTGTCACTTTTTAAAAATTACCAAATTTTGGGGAAGTTGGAATTAATTCGCGGGAAAAAGAGATTATTTAAAAATTCACTAGTATTGTTACTATGATGATTATGTAAAATTTCATATTTTATTTGGTCATGTGTTTACCTAACCTTTATTATCCTTACGGGTCGGACGGGGTTTTCTTAACATATTGTATGAAAAAGGAAAAAATACGTGTCTAGTTTTTTTTTTGGAAATCTGATTGACGGCCTAATCAGTTTTTTTTTAGTCAACTTTTAATTTGTTAATAAGGAAATCGAGGCCATTATTATAATTCGCAGAAACATAAAACACAGTTACCTATCCTCCTGTTGTTGCTTATGAAATGTTCACACTTTCTTCCTCCTAATTTCATCTCATAAATTACCTGATATAACAGGAAGAACCTTTTTTAAAACAGGAAAACAGCTCCAGTTATGAAAGAATGTTGCCCAGACTCCAGACAGACCACTATTTGGTTGTGGTTTTCCTGTCTCTTATACTATGAATGGTTATATTACTTATTATTATTAATTAACATAGCTATGAGTTACACTAACTACCTACAGGAACATGTGTTTCATAGACTGACACTCAAGATAAGCATGGTGATTAATAAGAAGAATATGTGCTGGTATATACAGGGCCGCGCCGCCCCTGTGTGCGAAGTGTGCGGCGCACACAGGCGCCAAGTCAATAGGGGCGCCGCGCCGCCTTTGCCACCGAAATTATTCTGGTTTTCTAAATTATTGTTTTTTGTAGTAAAGTATTGATAAGTAAGTAGGTACAATAGGCGCAACATAGGTCTTGTAAACAACAAGACATACTTAAATTACGCTTATTGAACAAATCTCTCAATGTTTATATATTTATTAATATTTACGTTTATGGTTTCTTTTCACGCTTAGAGTTTTAGTTTACATTACATACGATCTCAACTTTAAAAGGGCGGCAGTTCTTTTGAACCTCAAACAAAGTACTTATTAGTTATTTTGAACCGTAGTAGTAGGCGTCGAGCCGATTCTCCGATTTTAACGAACGAGATAGCCAAAATAAAACAATTGATTGAACAATCATTTGAATTTTGATTGAAAGTGTGTGTGTAAGGTGCGCATTGTATTTTTATAATAAAATAATACTTAGTTTGTGTGTTACTAATTGTTTTAACGTGTTTTCACGATGAGTGATAGTAATCATAATAAAAACAAGAAATTATCTGGTCACCAGAATCTAATAAGGAAAAGAAAACAAGAAAAAGAACGTAACAAAAATGCAACTAAAATAAGTAAATATTTTACGGCTCTACCATCCACTTCCACACAATCATTAGAGACAGAAACCAGTCATGTTATCGATGAAAGTGTTATTAAATCTGATTCAAAAAACGCTTCATGCAGTGGTATGTACCTTTTATGTGATTTTCTATACAAATAAATATAACTTCTGTTTGAGATATTTTAAAAGAATGATATTTTTTTTTCAATTTTGAATAGAAAAATTGACTTTTTCCGACCGGTTTAGAGCTTAGACGCAAGGAACAGACATACAAAAATTGTTCACGTACGAATGATACCGATTTCAAAAATATGCCGACTTATCTTGGAAATACAATTCAAAATGAATTAATTTGCATACTCGGTAACCAAATTCAACATTATATTTTAAATTTAAGTTTTTAATTTTTCTATATTTTTAATGTTTTTTTTTTTTAATTTATGTCGAATTAATAAATATTTTTCAATAACACTAGTACCTACTCCTGACGTTTCACACGTAGAACAAATTAGTATAAGATTTGTCAATTTTAACACAGAAACTAGAAAGTAAGAAACAAGAGAGCATTTTCTAGCTTACTGTCCAATTATCAATACAACTGGCGCTAGATTAACCTCTTTTATTATAGAAAAAAAAACTATTTTTACAAGAAAAGAAAACAACCGACTTCCCTGTATATACCTGTTCATGGTCATGGTGTTTTGGTTTATGTATATTCATTTTACCACCTACTTCCGAAATTAGTTATTTTTCACTTTGTAGTGTTGTTTTTCTCTTGTGGAAGTCTTGTTTTTCTTTTTTAAAAAAATGTTTTTATTTTACACTTTTTCGTTGTGAAGCTGCATCCGATTGATGGATTAGATTGGATGCTGACACGACGAGCAAACGACGTAATGTTGTTTACTTTAATTTTTACTCGTAATTTTAGTTTAAAAATGGAGCCATTGAACCGATTTCTATAAAATTCCTATGAAACCAAAATGAAAATATGAACAATGCTAGACATGACGCGATTACGGAACTGAAATTCAGTCTCTTGATTATAATTGATTGTTGAACTTCAATGCTGTACATTTTGAGGAGTTGCCTCAACTGCCTATATATTCTTCATCATCAGATTTATTGCAAACCATAATTTTAACCCATATAGGTGCAAAGTTCTCATCAATATAAATGAATTAATTCCAAGCACAATGTTGCTACTGTAAATCATTGAGGAGTTCCCTTAACTGTTCTTTGTCTTCATCATAAAACCCCTAATGACAATCACAATACATCAAGGTGTAAAGCTCTTATCAATACAAATTAATCAAGCACAGACACCAGGTAGCTGCTGTGAATCGTTGAAGAGTTCCTTCAACTGTCTCCCGGCTCCATCATCACATCTGCCCCAGACCTTTACCTTTATATCGTAGTGCTTTAAAATACTTAATGAAAATACTTAGAAATGCACTAGTCATCCATACGATTTTTGAAAGTTCCCCTTGATTTCTCTGGTCTTCCATCATCAGATCCTGACCTGGTGACTATGGGACCAACAACTGGAAAGTATACCCATTTCAAACAAAAAAAAGAATTTTGCAAATCGGTCCAGGCGTCATCGAGTAATCGGGGAACATACATAAAAAATAACATATTTCAACGAATTGATAACCTCCTCCTTTTTTAGAAGTCGGTTAAAAAGAGGCGCTTCATAGGTTCCGCACACAGGCGCAGCCGGGGGTCGGCGCGGCCCTGGGTATATACATACGATTGTTTGCCCTGACAACGATAATTGACCACTTGGCGATAAACGAGGGGATTTACAGTCTAACGTACTGTTATTTGTAGAACCTTCCATTCACACCCGTGTAAATTGCAAATGTATGTGGTTATGTACTGTTCCACAGTCATCGTTCTAGCTGTATTACAACATAGCATAAAGCCTGGTTTCCACCAAAAGTTAATGGTTTTTATTAGCTATCTAAACAAACATTTTGACTTCTATTCCGTTGGTATAATAATGGTTTAGTTAGAGGCATGAGGCACAGGAAGTAAAATTCACTGATCCTCATTAGAAAAGGGAGGATCCTCCGACCAGACGGGTGTTATGTCTGGCGGGCACTTGCCCAACGGTTGATGTTAGGAAGTTTTATACAAAACAGGAAAACAGCTCCAGTTATGAAAGAATGTTGCCCAGACTCCAGACAGACCACTATTTGGTTGTGGTTTTCCTGTCTCTTATACTATGAATGGTTATATTACTTATTATTATTAATTAACATAGCTATGAGTTACACTAACTACCTACAGGAACATGTGTTTCATAGACTGACACTCAAGATAAGCATGGTGATTAATAAGAGAATATGTGCTGGTATAATGTGCTTTAATACGATTGTTTGCCCTGACAATGATAATTGACCACTTGGCGATAAACGGGGGGATTTACAGTCTAACGTACTGTTATTTGTAGAACCTTCCATTCACACCCGTGTAAATTGCAAATGTATGTGGTTATGTACTGTTTCACAGTCATTGTTCTAGCTGTATTACAACATGGCATAAATCCTGGTTTCCACCAAAAGTTAATGGTTTTTATTAGCTATCTAAATAAACATTTTGACTTTAACAACGAACGGAACGGAATACCGTTGGTATAATAATGGTTTAGTTAGAGGCATGAGGCACAGGAAGTAAAATTCACTGATCCTCATTAGAAAAGGGAGGATCCTCCGACCAGACGGGTGTTATGTCTGGCAGGCACTTGCCCAACGGTTGATGTTAGGAAGTTTTATACTATGCTAATTGCACGGTAAACTCTGCTTGCGAGATGTAGAATTCTGGTGACGTTAGTTACCGTGCGACGCGCTGTTTATTTTTGGCGTTTGTAGGTGCCGCTACAATGGCATTAAAAGGATAAAAGTGGTCTTGCCACCCTATGCCATGCCATGCAATGCAACAGGTTGAACACAAAGGTTTTTTAAATGTATAGATCTTACAGAGACACCAGCGCGTCAATCAGGGGCCCTAGTCTGTAGTGTCAATAGTCAATAGTGTCAGAATGGTCAATCAGTCATCTCCTACTGATCGATCTTGACATGTTTTCTAATCTACTAACAAAATGGCATCATTCAGACTTTCCAGTAGTCAATCACTGACACTCACTCCATATTAATAAATGTTCAAATTAAGTACTTAGCAGTTTTTAGAAAATCTTGATCATTATGAATTTAGCAGATTACGAACATTTTAGCACAATGACAATGGAATGGCAATGGAATCGTGCTGGAATGAATTTTTTTTATAAAAATTGCAGACTAGGGCCCCAGATAAGTAACCTCAATAATAACCATACAATGGATCCAAGGACACAGCGGTTTGCTAGCTAACATGCAGCCGACGGGTTTGCCATTGGGGGGTCGAGCATGGCGTCAGTGGGACCTGATCGCAAGACATTCATGCTTTTCATTTAAAACATAAGCCGGTCAAAGGCATTCAATGATAACCTTTATCTACATACCACACACGCAGATGTCCAATTTCGATCATTACCGATTACTATTCAGTGTGGCTACCATGAGTTTTCATTACGAAGACTCGATCATTGATATAGACCGCGTTTGACTCATCCATTGGCCTGCTTCAAGGTTGTAAGAAATCTCAACCAACGAGAACGCCAAACACGGTCGATCCATATGATCATGGGGTCCCATCTCGTACAACAGACTCTCAGTTCTTATCAAAAGATAATAGATGGCAGCATAGGTTGCAGTGCAAAACTTAGCAACGATTTTAAATCCCTTACATGCAGTTTATAGTCTTTTTAATATTTTTTACAATTTGAATTTACTTCTTTAATGCTACTCCGTATATTTACACGTATAAATAACGTAACTAAACAAAACGGTAAAATGGGCTCAGTAGTGACAATGTTTTTTATTTTACACTAGGGACAATAGATGGCAGTGTACTCAACTAATCCTGTCATAACATATTTTTTTTAGGTTAAGATGTCTTCTAACCATTATATTGCTGTTATCTTCTTTTAGAATGCTTATTTCTCGATGCACGACGCATGGATGTATATATGATAATGTAGACAAGACATAGATGGCGGTAGTGGCCGGCCGGTCAAGCGCTCCCTGGTGGCCCTTTAGTGATCTCTTTAAGAAACTTTTTTGCTCGACGGTCTGCCCGAATTGAGCTGGACTCATTTTGTTGTTCACCATTGGTATCTGTATGTAGTATTCTGTAATCTGTGGTATGATCGAGTCTCGTAATGACAACTCGTGGTAGCCGCACTGGAGCGATTAATACAGTTAGTAACACACGTCGACCGATAGTGTTGGTTTATTGATAATATAATAGATCAATCAGCGATAATAGGTACAGCATTATTGACGTCTGAATGATTGATCTTATTATAAACTAGCTCTGCCCGCGACTTCGTTTGTGTGGACGACGAAACTCATCAATGAGTTTTTTTTTTAAAGTACTATTTGTGTAAACCGTTATCTATCGAGCATACCGCTAATAATAGATACTTGTACCTGGCCGGGGCCTTTTGTGGCTAATTACAAAATATTTTATTAGACTATCTTTATAGATCAGCCTAACAGCTAGCGCCTACCAATGCTCTGGCTGTTGAGAGTATGTCATGCTCACTCAAATGTCTCGCTGGTGATGGCGTGTGTGTTGGGTCATTAGGTTCCCTTCAATATGGTTGAGCTGAATGATGCTGATCCATACGTCATATTCGTGAACGGACGCCGTCAGAGGGGACTGGTCATCTCTTAGCTGCCACGGCGTATTTTAATTTCTTTTTGTGTGTTTTTCATAATGGACGCTCTCAGCGTACAATATATTTCTGCATCGTTCTCACACGGTTGATTTGAACATGAATGATGTAATCAAATAATTGTAACAATAGCTTGAAAATTTAAAAGAGTGTCCATGGAGTTTCTTGCCCGTTCTTCTCCCTAAGTGGCGTATTTTAATTTCTTTTTGTGTGTTTTTCATAATGGACGCTCTCAGCGTACAATATATTTCTGCATCGTTCTCACACGGTTGATTTGAACATGAATGATGTAATCAAATAATTGTAACAATAGCTTGAAAATTTAAAAGAGTGTCCATGGAGTTTCTTGCCCGTTCTTCTCCATAGGTACCTACCCTTTGGAATGGGCGACTAGCTTCATCTTATTGACTGGCCGACCTTCTGACAATTCAAAAGTGCCTGTAACTGGTTTATTTGAAATAAATGCTTTGATTTTGATTTTGAATAAATAAGCAACATACCTAAAATTAATATTTATACAAATGACTATGTCCACCTAAGAGTACTAAAAATAACCTACAAATCAGTGATTCCCAAAGTGGTCCAGGTGGACCCCCAGGGGTCCACGGGAGACTTGCTGGGGGTCTACGTAGGCGTGAACAAAAAATGGGGGTCCATAAGATGTTAATGAAAATTTATCTGCTTTTGATAGTAAAGAGCAAAAATGTAAGCATAGTTTTTATAAGGGCCTACCTACATTGTTTTAAGTAAATATCTAAGCAGATAATATTTTAATAAGGCAAGCGACTGTTACTTGTCCAAACTTGCGTATTCGATATTACGTACAATTTCGTGTACAGACTTGGAAAGCGCTATCCGCCCGACAATGCTTAATGCTTGTTCAGACATGAACTTGATCACCACTATAAATACTTGATGCCAAAAGCAAACTCATGCATTTGTTTCCGGAATTTCGAAAAAAAGGCGGAGTTTCGAAAAAAAAGGTGTGAGAAAATTTATATCTGTGTTTGCTAGTGCCGGAGAAAAGTAAGTAGCCTACCTTTTTTTTGTTATAGTACTTAAGTATTTTGTTTACGTGTACTAGTCGGTTGATCACAACGGCTTGTATAGATAGGTAACTTAGTAACTTACAGATATTTTAATTGTCCTCTGTCGATTTGAAGACAAACACAGCACGTTTTATTCAATTGTTTTTTCACGAGAGAAGCACTGCCTCTCTAAAAAGGCCGAATAAGCAATATTGCAGAGCAATTAATTTTGTAATTTTTCTTGCAAATAACTACTAATTTTATAAAACAGTAATTTCATAATCATTTTAAATTGATTTTGAAGTCACTATTTTATCAAAACTATTCCTTTTCGGAAAGAGCGAGCGGTGCGCGGGCGACGGGAAAAGGGCGGGGCTTGAACTTCGATGCTAGTTTGTCACGTTTTAACTAGGGTTGTAACGGAGGCTTGTTAGCGGAGGCGGAGGCGGATGCGGAGGCGACGCGTCTCACCTCCGCGGATGCGGAGGTTAACGGAGGCGGAGGCGGAGGTGAAAGTACATATAGAAAAAATTAAATTTATGGTTAATTAAAACAAAATTTTTATTTTAAATACGTACATTAATAGTAGTGTACTTGGTAAAAAAATATTACCTTGTAATGAAAATTAAGGAGAAACAAATTGTGTTTGCCGCATTCCCGCCTCGCACTAGTTGATTTTTGACCATTTCGCGCTCAAACGCGGCCGGACGATTATCGAGCGTCGCAGCTTGCGCGTTATTTATTTTATAAATACGTAAATAAACCTCCGTTATAACTCCGCATAAAATTGTGCGGAGGCGGAGGCGGAAGCGAAGATACGATTTCTTGCGGAACTTCCGCAGTAACGGAAGCGGAGGCGAAGCTCCGTTACAACCCTAGTTTTAACAATGAAGCCGCAGACAAAAAATACGCAAATACAAGGAGCGCGTGAACTCATTGATTTAATAAAATGTTAGTTATCGTTTTTATGGACAATTTTGGGATTTCGACTTTTATTTTTTCCTACACAAATATGATCAGTATTCGATACTGAGTACACCAATTTTTATTTATACTTACTATTAAAAATTAGTGGTAAATTATGTACTTTAAAATTGATACCGTTTTGTGAAAACGTCTGTATTTGTCTCAGCGGTTTATTAGTTGGTCCCTTTAGAAGCCGTAATTCTATTTCCGCGTGCTGACAAAAGGCTGCGGTGTGATAGCTATATTCAAAAAAAAACTTGGTTACTAAAACATTTTTTTTACAGGTAAGGTAACTGACACGAAACAATGTCAAAGAAAAAATGTCGACAATATAGTATCGATTATTTGAAATATGGTTTTGTTCCATCAGAGGCAGACAAACAATTGCCCATGTGCCTATTATGCAACAAAGTTTTGAGCAATGACTCTATGAAACCATCAAAGCTCGAAGATCATCTAAAAAGGTGTCATACTGATAAAATAGGTAAAGATTTAAAATATTTTCAAACATTGAAAGAAAAATATGGAAAGAGACCCACCATGCACAGTATGTTCGCTTCAACATCTCAAAGTAACGATGATGGCTTGCGGGCATCTTACAATATCTCATTACTTATAGCAAAATCTGGAAAACCGCACACTAACGGAGAACAATTAATTTTACCCGCTGTTGAAGAGGTTTTAAAAACTGTTTTGAACAAATCTCCATTTGACGTACTAAAAAGAATTCCATTAAGTAACAATACTGTACAAAGACGCATTGATGAAATGAGCTCTGATATCGAAAGCTTTTTGTGCAATCATCTGCAAAAAACTCATTTTTCTATACAACTGGACGAGTCAACGTTACCCGGTAATGAAGCATTACTATTGGCATATGTCCGATTTATTATTGAGGAAGAAATTCACGAAGAATTGCTATTTGCCAGAACTTTGGAGACTGACACTAAAGGCGAATCAATATTTAATGTCCTGAGTAATTTTTTTACGGAAAAATCGATTCCATTTACAAACATTATTTCAGTGGCAACAGACGGAGCTCCTGCAATGGTCGGGCGATATCGTGGGTTTATAAGTCATCTCAAAAGAATTATACCAGGACTTACAGCTATTCATTGCGTAATCCACCGACAACATCTTGTGGCAAAACATTTAAGTGACAGGTTGAACCAATCTCTTCATTTTGTAATAAAAGCTGTCAACAAAATCAGAAGCAATGCATTGAATACGCGTTTATTTGCTCAATTGTGCGACGAAAATGATGAAGACTTCCAACGACTGCTCTCACATACTGAAGTACGCTGGTTGTCGAAAGGTGCATATCGAAAACAGAGTAAAATCTCGTTAAGCATTTAACGAGATTTTACTCTGTTTTCGATTCCATATTAGAGTTCTTAGAAAGTAGAGATCCAGATTTAAAAGAAAACTTGATCAAATTCAAAGCAGACATTGCGTATTTGACAGATTTGTTTAAAAAAATTAATGATATTAACTTGCAGTTACAAGGGGACAGCCTGAATAAAAACAAAGGGGATAATTTCGGCTTTTCTTGGGAAATTGAAATTTATGAAGCAAAACATTAGTCGGCGCGAATTCTCTCAATTTCCAAACTTGTCGCAGGTAGAATGTATTGATGAGGATATCCATACCTACAGTCAACATTTAAGTGCCCTGCATGATGACTTCAAAACCAGGTTTGAAGATATACTGACGATGTATATACCACCATGGATCATAAATCCATTTGATGAAACGGAAGTGGCCAATGTTGTATTACAAGAGAAGCTGCTCGAGCTAAGCACTAATGAGGAGCTGAAGGTAAAATTTAGAAAAGGCTACCCAACATTTTGGCTGCAAGCAGAAATACCCGAAAAATATCCTGGACTGTGGGAAATCGCAAGGAAATTTTTAATAGCTTTTCCCTCGTCATACCTTGTCGAAAGGAGTTTTAGTGCCGTTACAAACCTCTTAACAAAAAAGGAGCAAATTAAACATCCCAGAGCGGGGGGATTTGCGGTTATTGCTCACAAAAATAAAGCCAAACATTGATCGTTTGCGGACACTCCATCAGATACATCCTTCCCATTAATTAAAATTATGACCTGAACCTATATTACCTTAATATTTTTTTCTTGTAATTCTATTCTTTTAATAAATAAAGTGATATAAAATGTACCATTTTTCGTTTTTGTTTTACATATCGGAATATAGGGACAGAACTCAGAAGTGACACAATTTTTATTTTTTGGCGACTTTAAGAATGTGGTAGAAATGTAGCAGCAGGGGGTCCACCGAAACCAGTAAAATTTTGAAAGTGGTCCACGAGAAAAATAAGTTTGGGAACTACTGATGTATAGTATCTTAGCCGAGTGCTGCACTCCACTGCGGATGACGTAACCTATGACAAATTTATTATTTGCGGTTGGTACAGTAATCGGGTCTAAGGATAGAACCGCAAAATGAAGTTTATTTTTTATTATAGACACTTTTCCGGGATAAAAAGTACCCAGTGTGGTGCCCAGGATATTAAAGAATAATTGTAGCAAGTTTCATTGTAATCAAACCGGTAGTTTTTGCGTGATGCCTAAACAAACAGACAGACAAAAATATTGTACTTGAATGACCATTTTGGGTTCGGTCGGTCTAGTAACACCATGCCATTTATTTTTTTGATATTTTCAATATACAGAAATTTTGCTAAATACAGATTTATTATATACTAGGGGCTGCCAGCGACTTCGTTCGCGTGGCTTAGTTATGCTCCGCTCCTATTAGTCGCAGCGTGATGTTATATAGCCTAAAGCCTTCCTGAAAAAATGGACTATCCAACGCAAAAATAATTTTTCTTATAAATCGGACCAGTAGTTCCTGAGATTAGCGCGTTCAAACAAATATACAAACAAACTTCTCAGCTTTATATATTAGTATACTGTATAGATATAGATTATTTATTATATATTATAAGTATAGATAACTTTACGATAGATATATACAACAATGAACATCGTTTATCGGTCTAAATATAATTGGTGTTGCTCGAACCGATAATGTGGGCAAGGTCACCCCAAGTGCACAAACCTATAAATGTATACTAATATATAAAGCTGAAGAGTTTGTTTGTTTAAACGCGCTTATCTCAGGAACTACTGCTCCGATTTGAAAAATTCTTTTTGCGTTGGAGAGCCTATTAATCAAGGAAGGCTTTAGGCTCTATAACATCACGCTGCGACTAATAGGAGCGGAGCATAACTAAACCACGCGAACGAAGTCGCTGGCGGCCGCTAGTACTACAAATACTTATAAATGCGAAATTTTTTAAGAATGTATGGATGCGTGTTTGTTACTCTCTCACGGAACTACTGAACGGATTTGGATGAAATTGGCACACAGAAAGTTCATAACCACGAAAAACACATAAGGATACTTTTTATCGCGATATTCCCACGGGATCGAAACTTACGCGAGTGAAACTGCGAGGCGCCGCTAGTCAGTCCATAATATGCTCACTGCTGAGAACACAGGTTCTCTCTTCGAGAGGGAGTAACTAGAGAACTACTAAGGAGGCGGGCCTTATTAGGTGGGGGAGCGCTCAAGTATCACGTAACGCAATTTTTTAAGATTTTTGCCCCCCTTGTTACGCACCGTAACGGTTGTCACAGTACCCCTCCTCCCCCCCAACTTGCGTTACGTAATACTTTTAACGCTCCCTGGATGGAAGGATGGTAGAAGTCACCATGTCATCAAGGCTTCGAATTTTGGGTATTAGGACATGCCGGTGCCCTTATGATGTTTTCCTTCACCGTTTTGAAGGCACTGGTGACTGAGTTATTTACACAAGATAGAATCTTCCTAAGTTGGAACCAACAACCTACACCACTTAGGTCGGAGCGAATACCAATAGGCCACAACTGTTCATCTTGAGTGATTCATATCCAAATTCCAAAGATGCAAAATTTTATAATAATATATTCAAAAATTCCTTACACTGCTTGGCTCAAGGACTATCACAGAATCTTTCGGCAGCCTCCTCGCAAACTTAGCAGCCATCGTGCAACCTCCCGAGCCTCCCCCCACCACCAGTAGTTTACATCTGGAAATAAATTTTATATGATAATACTGAAATATGGTGTGAACTGTGTGTTATTAGTGTATGAAAAAAAAATCAGGCTTTAAGGGTAGGAGCAAAGGAGGTAAGGTTGGTGTCTACCTATTACCTAGGTGTAAATCTGGCTAGGTATATGGTAAGAAAAGGGGGGTGACTACTGCGATCATAACTAATAAAGAAGTAAGAAAGAAGAAGACATGTTACTCTGACCACAAGTAAATTGGGATAAGGGTAGTAAAAACCTTGCCTTTCTTCATACATTGGATTATCCGGATGCCTACTGACAACAATAAAGTCTGGATAATCGGGGTCCTACTGTATTTGATTATTATATTATATGTGGACTTTAGTATCCATAGTAACCAGTGCAAGTTGTTTATAACAGAGCTGATTGGCATATAAAAACAAATCAAACTGATATCTCAAGTACTCCTTAAATATGATTTATTTTTTTAAGAAAACATTTATTTTATTATGTAAAAAAAACTGTATGAATGAAATAAAGATTTGAAGTGAAGTAAATCTACGGATGACAGCAGGTCAACCTACCCGAAACTGTCAAAAAATCTCAATCAACCTTGAGCCTTAATGCTTTGAAGATAAAGTTGAAAATCTAATAAAGAAATCTGACAGATTGTAGTAGCTTGGTGTGCTGTCATCTGTACATAAGAAGAAGTAAAAGGTTTCAAATAACATAGGATCTTTGTTAGGCAGTAATTCCTTATATACCCCTAAAAGACTCACTAAATTTCTCTATGATATCCTCTATTTTTAAAAAATAGATAATTAAAGATACATAAAAACTATTTAAACAAGTTAGGTACTTGGTTTAAACAAAAAGAAAATATGTGTACAAAAAGAGAGACATTAACAGTCTTGTTTTTTATTTAATCTTTTATTCAAGAAAGATACACAAAAATATAAAAATACAAAGTATTGTAATATTTTGTAACATTTTTATGTTACAAAATATTACAATACTTTGTATTTTTATATTTTTGTGTACATAACAGAGAATATTCAAATAATAATTCAGTGGAAAGAGTGTAATATTGTTTGAAATAAAAAGAAAAATAATATAAGGATTAGCATCCTAATTACTTAGAACACCATTGATTACAATCTGAATAATTTTGAAAAACAGTGGATAATACATGCACACATTGCATTTATGTGTTACACAATTTCCATGCAATTAATAAAAAAAACCTGTGTGCAATTTTAATATTCAAGTGATTATTTATCTAATAACACATTGTGAAAAACTTTGCCTAAAAGTGAAATTTTAAAAAGTGAAAGTACCAAGTTGTTTTGTTGTTGACATTTAAATGGCATAAAAGTGATGTTTGAATGGGTAGGTAACATAACAAATTTACATTCTAAAATATAATAGCTACATACTTAAAACATACATATCACATTTAATAATATACAAAAGTAATACCTATATACAGAAAAAATCAAGTCAATCAAGTGAAGTGAACGGAGCGCCGAGTGTAATGTAGTTAGATAAACACGAACTATGATTAGATTAGCAAAAACTATACAAATTTCACATAGATGAGCCGTATAGTGTAGGTAATAATAAACGGCATAACTAATTAACTAGGAAATCAATTAGCACTAGTACTTACGAATATGTCGCATTATTTGTAGCGGAAACGGAGAAACTCCTACAAATGCCCGGGGATGAGATCACGGTAAGTTTTCGAATGATATTCATGTTACCGAACAATCCGCAAACCGCACAACAAGCGCTGAGCTCTGTCCAGTATGCTCTGTCGCTAGCACATTAACGATGATTCCGCTGGCGCTCACAGTAGTTAAGTAACCGCTGAAGCGATGACTGTGCTGCGACCAGTCGCGAACTCGCGAGTCTCGCGATAATTTGTTGATATTTGAAGAATATAACCTTGTGGACGTTTGACTTTCCCATCTGAATTTATCCTGCAAGGGCAAAGTGACGTTGACAGCTAATTTGACAACTTCAAACTCTTTTGACAAATTAGTGATGAGGTGTGAGTACCTACTACAACATCGGAGCCCTACCCAATTATTATTATACTCTTTGGGCACTACTATACAGTGTGTCTGGGCACGGACTAGCGATATTTTAGACACTTATAATACACACATCAAAAGTGTCTAGGGATCAACATATATTTTTGCAATAACTTTTCTCCTGATTGATATTAATTAAAATTTTCTTTAAGGATTCATCAAATAAAGTGTTTTCGTTTGTCACAGTAACGATAAACCAAGTCACCTTTGCATTAATAAAGAAATTTGCCATTTTCCTAATAAAGGGATATTTGACATTTGAACCACTAACACAAAAGTTCGAAAAAAAGACTGAAATAACAGTTTTCTCTAAAATTTTATTGGGTAACTTAAACAATTAATAATCCGTGTTTCTACCGCGAACACTAACAACACAAGAACATCGGTTTGGCATACTCAAAATGAGTTCATCCAAATCACGCTGTGGAATGGCCGCCCATGTTCGTTGCAACAACAAAAAAAGGTCTTCTTGCGACTGGATACCCTCCATATTCGGCAGAGCTCTTCTCTGTAGCATATCCCATGCATGCTCAATCGGGTTCAAGTCTGGCGACTGAGCAGGCCAGGGCAGGACATTGATGTTAGCTGCGGCGAGAGTCTGTCTTACAACTCTTGCGGTGTGCGGTCGTGCATTATCATGCATTAACTGAAATAAGGGACCGATTTGCACTTGTAGAGGAACGATGACGTCTGATACAATCGTTTCAGCATAAATTTGAGCGTTGAGGTTGCCTCTGATCCAAATCAACTCAGTTCTTCCGCCGATCCAAATACCCGCCCATACCATGATGGTTCCACCACTATAAGGATGGACTTCCTGGCAGGATTTTAATCGCTGTTGGCGTCCAGGGGTTCTCCAGTGTCGTATACGTCTTGTATCCGGTCTCATACCAAAACGAGACTCATCAGAAAAGCACACGAAACGCCATTGTTCTTCTGCCCAATTTCTGTGTTCAAGAGCCCATTGATATCGAATCCTACGATTGTGCATTGCTATAGGTGGTACCCGTAGCGGTCTTCGGGAATGAAGGTTCACTTCATGCAAGCGGTTTCTGACTGTTTGGTCGCTAATTAAGTTCCCTGAAGAGTGATGAAGCCTCACGGCTAACATCATGGCGGTTATTGTTGGAGCTCTTCGAGTTAAGATTTGAATGTATCGGTCTTGTCTCCGTGTGGTGCAGCGATACCGTCCTCCATGGCGCTCAGCCACGGTACCAGTGCTTCGGTAACGTGTCCAAAGTCGACTGATAACACTCTGACTTGTATTCAGAGCTAAAGCCACAGTACGTTGCCGGGAACCAGCTTCTATCATTCCCACGGCTCTGAGCATTTCTTCCCTGCTTAAATGACGTCGCCGCTCCATAATAACGTTGGTTTTAATCAGTAGTAGGGAAACAGTAGCACTAATAATGTCTTCAATGCGTTGTATGTTTTTATAGGGAAAATATTGACAGCTGATTTTCATCTTTTACTCGAATTTGATTCACAGTTCCTGATTCAAATTATGAAATGCACCAAAAAGGATCCATATAAATTTATAAAATCATAAATTTATTACAAAGCCACATCTCAATCTCAAGAAATCCGCATAAAAATGCTTGATCCCTAGACACTTTTGATGTGTGTATATAATAACTATTTTACATTTATTTGACTGCACAGTTAGCGCAGTGGTTATGCTATTATCTGCTGAGCTGCGTGTCGCAGGTTCGATTCCCGCACGGAACAAATATTTGTATGACCTACCAGTAGTTGTTCCGGTGTCTGGCTGTTTGTGTATGTGAGTTAGTGTTTTGTAAACGCACTCACGATACAGGAAAAATTCCCAGTGCGTATTCATTTTTAATTAAGTATAAAAAAAAATACAAATACAAGCCAAACATGGGGCCAGTCCATTTTCCCCATATGTGGCAGCTATTTTTTTTTTTTTTTGTTGAATTTTTCTCTACACGTATAAGAAAAAGATCATATCTCTGAAAGTTTTGCTCGCACCAAGATAAAAATATACTTATTCGAAGGCCATCAATATTGTCCTGCCATGTACGGACAATAGCAGGTCAAACTACCCGAAACTGTCAAATATTTTCAATCAACCTTGTGCCTTAATGCTTTAGAGATAAAGTTGAAAATCTAATCTGACAGATTGACCTTACTTAATTACGAAACAAAGTGTTCCATCTCAATAATTTTGAAATAAAAATTGAAAGTCAAAAAAATTGTCGTAAAATTATACAAATTACGGATTTATTGAAATTATGGATTATACAAATTACGGAGCAAACAGTTACAAAAACACCCCCAACAACCCTTTTTATTTTTAAGCCAGAATGAGAGATTTTGAATTAAGCTATAGTACGATATTTAATTTACAACTGTATATCTGATACTTTAAGAGTTATTGTTGTTTGAATTACGCGAGTATAAAAGACCTTTGTCGGCACCCTACAACAACATCGGCAACAGGCTACCTCTAGTTTGTAGACATGCTAAGCTCTCTGTGCCATTTGTGTTGATGAGCGCCTAATTAATTCTATATCCGATCTAATTTCTTTGGCGACCGACAGAATTTTTTCAACGAGCTATACTCTGTTTTTTAATCTCGTAGACTAAATTGACACATGCAAATGTCAAATTTACATTATTAATTTTGTATTATTACGTTTTTAATAAGTACCTACACATTATTTCAGGATAACTTATTGTAAAAAAACGATACTTGATTTTATGAACGCTAAGTTTCGGCACTATTTAAAGAATTGCAATAAACTGCCACACTCGTAATGTCAGTTTAGTCTACGAGATTAAAAAACAGAGTATAGTCTCTGATATTTGGAACTGTCAGGTATATATACCTTTTGCTTCTTAAAACCACCACAAAAGATAGTCTAAAGCTCAAATCAGATGAGCGAGGGGGCCACGCTACTATATCACTGCGACCGATCGACGGCGAATGATTAGTATTTAAATAATCTCGCATGCCTCGCAAAAAATGCGCAGGAGCACCATCCAACTGGAATATATGTCGAAACTAAACTCAGCACTAAAACAGTACAGGAAGAGTAGCGATCACGAGTCACGACGCATGGCGAAGAACATCTAAGCCATCTCTGCCATCTTCTTCAGCCGTCTATAACTTATCCCAAAAATGGGTCCTTTTGTTTTAGGAAGTGGGCTCACGCCCCACAGGTTCCCTCTCGCTTACTTACGGTAGTATCAAAGAATATTTCTGTCCTGTTCTCGAATCGAATGAAATTGATTGCATGGTTAGCGCAGTGGATAAGCTATTGACTGCTGCGCTGCGTGTGGCGGGTTCGATTCCTGCACGAAACAAATATTTGTATTCCTAATCCATAATCATAACAAGTAGGTAATTGTTCGGGGTCTGGATGTTTGTGTATGTGAGTTATATGTTTGTAAAGGCACACAGGATACAGGAGAAAACATTTAAATAAATGCAGTGAATGTCGTAAATGTTAACAAAGGCCTTTTTGTGCTTGCGTAGGCACTCGTTCAAACAACAATAACTCTTATAGTACTAGACATTTATTAGTTGTAAACTCGAGATTATAAGCTAATAAAGCTTAACTCAAAATCTCTCGATCTAGTAAAAAAAATAAAAACCGGCCAAGTGCGTGCCGGACTCACGCACAAAGGGTTCCGTACCATTGATTTATGAAATTAAAGGATTTAAGTTATTTGTATGAAAGATTACGCGGTAATAAGCGGTTTACAGTTTACGAGGTATTAAAAAAAACTACTGACTAGATCTCGTTCAATACAATTTTCGTTGGTAGTTTTTATTGTAATAAAATCATCATATATTTTTTTAGATTTTTAATTTTCTCATTTTAGAAGTTGGAGGGGGGCAACTTTTTCCACTTTGGAAGCGTCTGTCACGCAAACTATTCGGTTTAGATAAAAAATATTTTAGTAACCTTGATATCGTTTTTGAAGACTTATCCATAGATACCCCACACGTATATGTTTGATGAAAAAAAAAATTATTGAGTTTCAGTTCTAAGTATGGGAAGCCCCCAATATTTATTATTATTTTTTTATTTTTGCATCAAAATCTTAATGCGGTTTACAGAATACATCTACCTACTAAGCTTCAACAGTATAGATCTTATAGTTTCGGAAAAAATGGCTGTGACATACGGACGGACAGACGGACAGAATGACAGACAGACATGACGAATTTATAAGGGTTCCATTTTATGCCATTTGGCTACGGAACCCTTAAAAGGGTAGTTGGGGTGTTTTTGTAATTCTTTGCCTTAATTAGTTAATTTGTATAATTTTACGACCATTTTTTTAGTATCTATTTTGTTACCTAAATTTTGAGATGGGAACACTTTATTTTGTAATAAACACAATAGCACCATATTAGTGGCCTTCGAATAAGCCCATTTTTATCTCCGTGTGACCAAAATTTTCAGAAAAACGATTTTTTTACACGTATGGAGATTCTTTCATGCTTTTCAGTGTCTTAGTCGAAATTAGAAAATTACTTTTTTTCACTTCATAACAATAGTGGCAGCCATAACCCATGTTAGCATAAGTTCTCATTAATACGAAAAAATCCCTATCTCAAAAACGATTTTGATGAAACTCTAGTATTCAATAAGTTGAACAATACATAGTACAACAAAAAATAATTACTTAAATCGGACTTGTAGTGCCGGAAATATGCGCACACAAACATAAAAACATACATGCACTTGAAATTTGGCTTACATACATACGGGGCGAATTGATAACCTCCTTTTTTTGCAGTTGGTTAAACATTAGTTTTAATAATTATTATGTGTTACTTGTTAGTGCTATGTGCGGACGACAGCAGGTCAAGCTACCCGAAACTGTCAAATGTTCCCAATCCATCTTGAGCCTTAATACTTTTACGGGCTGGGAGTACTAAAACGCCGGTTAAGGGTTGCGAAGTTTATTGGCAACGAAGGTTCAGTCGATCGTAGGCAATGACAAGTAGAACGTAGCTGATGTCTCACCGAAGTCTTTACTTACGTCCACGAGGTCCGTGTCGTAAACACACAATAACACTACAGATGTTACTTCACGTAGTACTCGGAGTTCTCGTTATAGTTGTCGCAGTAAGTCTTCTCAAAGATCGCTTCCTTACTGTCGCTTGTTGTTGTATCGCTAGTCGAATGCAGACTGACTCTGCGTTTTTTTTTTTTTTTTTAATATGGCATCTCGTAGTTGACCTTGAGAGGCCGGTACTACTTAACCGGACTATCCTGTGGCTGCCTTAAGTGAATTTAAAGCCTCCAGCCAGGGCTACTAAAAGCTAAGCGACTACACGCTAAGGGCACCCCCTGTGGGGTACGAACCTCGGCTTAGGGTGTCGGTAGAAGAACAGCAAGGGACGGCTGGATCGAATTCTTAAACTGACTCTGCGCCGGCGTGACGGCGCTATATATAGGTCAGCTGTCATTCCAGATTCCTCTAGACGTAATAATAATAGCGCATAACTTCGAGGGCATTCAGTAAGTACCTACGGTAATTCCCGGAAACGGGTTTCTGGAAATTTCGATGTCGACACTTTGTTGACAAAATTGTTGAGACCTGTACCATTCGATAGGCCACCCTAGGTCTAGCAATGCGTTTTTATATTGCACCTAGAAAATGTCTAGATCTGGGATATAGGGCTTAAAAGTGACACACTGCATGTCACGCGCTATTGAACCTTATGCCATCGACATAAGGTCCATTCGTAACATTATACAATTTGTGCTATCATGTGTTGCAGAGCGATATGACATTAAGAAGTGTGGAATGTATTGGTCCCAATCCCTCTGGTGGTCTTCCACTACTTTGGCCAAATGATTCTCTAGCGTCTGGTTGAATCTTTCGACCATTCAATCTGACTGAGGGTGGTAAGGTGTTGTACGGGTCTTATGGATCCTGAGTAGTTGGCAAACCTCTTGGAACAGTGAGGACTCGAAGTTCCTACCCTGATCAGCGTGTAACTCCAAAGGAATTCGAAATCGACAGAACACCTCGTGGACTAGCTTTTTGGCGACTGTATGAGCTTCTTGGTTAGGTACTGCAAAAACTTCTGGCCATTTGCTGAAATAGTCTTGCATGACGATGATACCTATTCCCTTCTTCAGTAACAGGGAATGGCCCAGCTATATCGACAGCAACTCTTTCCCATGGTGCACCAACATTATACACTTTCAGCCGACCTCTGGCCCTCGTTTGCGGTCCCTTTACTGAGGAGCAGGCTACACATTTTCTACACCAGTCCTCTACGTCTTCGCGGCAATGCACCCAATAGAATCTTTTTCTCACCTTCTCCAGGGTTTTCTTTACTCCTTGATGTCCTCCGGATACTCCGTCGTGCACCTGTCTTAGCACTGACGCGACTTTATCGCAGGGGACAACTATCTGTAAGGTGACCTCCTATCTACTGGGTGATTCCCATTTCCTCTTGAGAACTCCATTATCAATTATCAGGCTGTCCCATTGAGCCCAGTCCCAGTAACTTTTTGCTGTTGGGCTAAGCGCTGATATTTCACTCCAAGTGGGCCTTTGGCCACGTTTCTTCCATTCGATTACTGTCTTCAAATCACTATCTTCCTTCTGTGCATCTTTCAATGACTGATTATCCCAGTCTTCATCCAAAGCGTTCACCTGGATAATCCTCACGTTCTCTGTCTTTTCCTGTTTGCTTTCTTCACCTCGGTCCTTACTCCCTGAAGTTACCTGGCGACGGCGATCCTTTCGCCTTGCCTTTTTCTCGAGGCGCTTCTTCTTACGCGTCTCGTCCTCGACTTCCTTGTCCCGCCTTGCGTCCGCCTCACTCCATGACCTTCCACGCGACCGCTCGTGCTCCTGTTCTTGCTTGCCGGAACGTTCGCGTTCCTGGTCTCGGTCTCGCTCCCGGTTCTTGACGCGTTCCCGCTCTCGTTCAACGGGGCGCTCGTGGTACCCGCTCCGGTCGCTCCGCTCGCGCCACTCGACTCGCTCGCACGGGCGCTCGGGCTCGACCTTCGCATCGCGCTTGCGCCGCGCCATCACCGCGGCCTCTTCACGTGACCAAGAAGTTCTTCTTCCCTTAGCCTTCCTAGGACAATTTATCCGAATATGCCGCTTTTCGCCGCACTCATAGCAGGTTGGTCCTTGCCGAGTTTTCATTATTGGGGTTACCTCACGAATGCGGTGGTGTTGTCGGCCATCTTGACGTACTGCTTCTACCTCCAGGGCGTGTGTCAAGGCTGCCATCAGAGTCTGATGGTGACCCAGACGAACTGCAGCCCTGACTTCCGCATCTCGGATTCCAACAGTAAAAGCTTGCACGGCAGTAGCATCAATTAATCCCGGTGTTGATGCATACGGCGTTATCGCAAAGGTCCGGCAGTACTTCACACCTGGGCAGCTTCTAATGTTATACAAAGCACAGGTCCGTTCGTGTGTGGAGTACTGCAGCCACATTTGGGCTGGTGCTGCCAAGTGTCACCTGGCCACTTTGGATTCAGTGGAGAGACGTGCAAAGAGGCTGATTGGTGACCCTGATCTAACTCGAGTTGGTCTCCAAAGCCTAGAGCACAGGCGTAGAGTAGCCAGCCTTTCGGTGTTCTATAGGATGCATTTCGGGGAGTGTGCGAGGGAATTGCATGATTTAATTCCCCCATCTCCGTTCCACCAGCGGACGACCCGTCGTACGGCTGGTTTCCACCCTTACGTTGTTAACACCACTACGATCCGGACGAAGCGTTTCGCCTCCTCCTTTATACCGCGTACATCGAGGGACTGGAATAATTTGCCAGCGGCGGTGTTTCCGTCGGACTAAATTTGAGTGTCTTCAAGGCTAGAGTGAATAGGCTCTTAATAAACTAGTGCGCTTTACCATCAACGATTGCGTCACTGCTTACCATCAGGCAGGATTGCGGTCAAGAAAAAAAAAAAAACGCCTTCCGCACCATACGTTTTATTTCCGTTGCCTATTGTTGCAAACCCTCGTTGCTCTTCTGTGTCCGGTCGTGGAGTTGAGCCCTGAAGAAGTGAAGACATGTTCGAGGTGTTTCTCCCCGTATCTAGACTCTAACGCTTCCAACAAACAGGCTAGGGTATTACAATCGCCGGAAATATTCTCGAGGATTTGTACCGCCTCACCACGCAGAGCAAGCGTAAGGGCGGGGTTGTGACTGATATATATACAATATGTTAAGAAAACCCTGTCCGATCCGTGAAGGTATTGTTAGGTATCGATAACTGATTCTACTAATGCCTGCAAAACCTGGCTAAACTTTAAAAAAAAATACCCCCTAAAAAATAAATAACTTAAATAAAATAAATAGGTAATTTCATGGCAACACAGGCACAGGTCATGACCGCAGTTGACCTCATGCTTGTAGGTATAGGTAGCTTGTTCATGTTTATCGACTCTCGAAAGAAACAATGATACTTAGGCAGCTCGAGAAAAGATTTTTTTTTAAGTAGGTAGGTCGTCTGACTCTCCGAATGTATCATTTCATTGGATGAGCACAATGGATGTGGCGGAGATGTTCCATATTTCGTCGCACGAGATTAGCACGGACATGCACACAAATAAAAATCAAGTGGTGTCAAATCCGCGCTGGCCACAGTTGGCCCCTACCAATCCACTGCTCGCCGAACTGATAATGGACATTAATGATAATGTACTCACGTACAGGTCGGAAAAAATATCGTGAGGCACCGTCATGCTGGATCCCTCGTGCATTGACCGATAAGTGCCCACTTCCAAATCGTCTAACACCTGATCACAACACAGCTAATTGCAGTTACTACCTCCATCAGCATGTTACATTACTCTACGTTAGAAAACGACATGATCACACAATACACGAATAGTTTGTACACCAGCAATGTTTACGCGCAACTAATAATTTAAAGTAAAAATTATTTTTATTTTATAAAAATAAGTATCTACGCGGCTTTCGGCGGCATGCTTTGATAGAGATGTGTAAGTAATCACATCGATTGATACTCGTCTATTTTTGGTATCGATTTGGTATTGTAGTTTCTCATTCTTATTCTCGATTCAACATCGCATGGAATTGTTTAGAACTTTTACAAAACTCAAATTAGCGAGGTACACTGCTGTAAATGAAAATCATGCCAAAGTATTAATTTCAGTTTCTGTCTTAATATCGATGATATTGACCGATAAAATATTTGTAAAACTTTACTAAAATTATGTTTCATATGTCTTTCTCGTTTCTGTTTACTAATACTTGTGTTATAATAATGTTATTAGTAATTAATCGATAAACAAACAAAAGTACTTTTACCATTGGGTAATCTGTGTTTTTACAACAAATCCTTCAACCAGATACAAGTTTCGATTAATAGCGATAAAAAAACGTTATTACGCAAAAAATAGTACATCCCTAGTCTCACGTACTTTTCTTTGACGACACCGACAAACTCGCTGCGCGCCGGCATCACAAACGGGACCGCCAAATATTGAACATAAATTTATACATTTAATATCCAACAATAAATCAAACGATGATACCGCCGAAAATGGTGTTGTCACATTTTAAAAATTTACCTAATTTTGAGGAAGTTCGCGGGAAAAAAAATATAATTTCAAAATTCACTAGTATTGTTACTATGATGATTATGTAAAATTTCATATTTTATTTGGCCGTGTGTTTACCTAACCTTTATTATCCTTACGGGTCGGACAGGGTTTTCTTAACATATTGTATATTGTGGCCGACATAGGCAGCTAGCGACCTCTGTTGTCGAAAGGAGGCGACAGCATCAATGAACGTATTACGCATAATATTAGTAGTACCGCTTTTCGACACTGGAGGCGCTGTATTATGAATGAAGGCGGTCGCCATATTGATCTTGAGAACTGTAGTACCGCTATTGGACGCCAGATGTGCTGGGTTTATGAATGAATCACGATTATTTGTCAATGAAAGTTGTAGTTTAAACCCGCCTCTCGACACTTGGGGGCGGTAAGATAAATACGTTTCGAATGTTCTAGAAACTCTCAGACCCGGAAGTTAGAAAATATCGGTTTCTTCCGCCCACATACTGTGGTAACGGCCCTTTCTGCCCCGAGACGCCTTAGAGTGCGGGTGTGTTAGTTTAGTCTCGTAAAATGTAATCGTGTTTTAGATTTTAAGACTACACCGTGTCTTTACTTGACCGAACCCAAAGATTGTATACTTTTAAAACCTGTGGTAATACCGATAATAAATCTGGTAGTAGCATCCGCCTGTTTTTCATTACTATCCAGTACTTATTCTTATTTTACAATAAGAGTCGGTCCGCTATTGTCCTCTATAGCGGTTATAGCTTGATCGTCGTTCCAATTGTTGCCTTTTGCGACCTTTTCAAACTGTAGACGGAAGGCCACCCATGACCTTGTTCCGTCAAAACGAGGTACCTTGAAAGTCGGCAAAGCACTGGGTACCGATACCACACCTTTAATAATTTAATTCTTTTTTGTACCTTCTCATGCAAAAATTCTACTTCCTTCCCAAACTCCATGATGGTATTGTCTAGTTTATCGAAACGCGCATCATGTTTGTCTATACGAGCGTCTTGCTGGTCTATGCGCGTATCTTGCTGGTCCAGACGGGTATCTTGTTGTGCTGTTTTTATTTTAAGTTCGTTGACCTCTTCTTTGGTTTTTTTCCATTTTTCATTTAATTCTAATACCAGTTGCTGGGATTTTTCTATTTTTGCTTGAGTTGCTGCTTGGGATTGTTTTATTTGTGCCTGGGTTTCTGCCTGGGATTGTTTTATTTGTGCCTGGGCCTGGGATTTCTGCCTGGGATTTATCTATTTTTGCCTGGATTTCTGCCTGGGATTTTGCCTGGGATTCTGCCATACCTTTTATTTGCATCGTCAAGTGAGCCAGCAACGCCGATAAATCGCATCCGCTGCTTCCGGGAATAGTGCTGGTACTAGGCGCACATTCGTCGGTGTTACGACGGCCGCTTCTGTTTCGGGTGCAGGGACACCAAGCGATTCTTCCTCTTGACGCGCCAAATCCATCGCTGCTTGTCGTCGCGTGCGAACGCTTTCGTCTTCCCTTGGCGTGACCGGCATGCCGCTTCTGACACCAGTTGTTACGGGCTAGGGGTACTAAAACGCCGGTTAAGGGTTACGAAGTTTATTGACGACGAGGGTACAGACGGTAGTAGGCAATGACAAGTAGAATGTCGCTGACGTTGCACCGAAGTATTCCCTTACGTTCACGAAGTCCGTGTCGTAAATACACAATAACACTACAGATGTTACTTCACGTAGTACTCAAAGTTCTCGTTACAGTTATCGCAGTAGGTATTCTCAAAGATCGCTTCTTATCTGTCGCTTGTTGTCGTATCGCTAGTCGAATGTAGACTGACTGCGCCGGCGTCACGGCGCTATATACAATATGTTAAGAAAACCTGTCCGACCCGTGAAGGTATTGTTAGGTATCGATAACTGTTCTACTAATGCCTACAAAACCTGGCTAAACTTAAAAAAAAATTCCCCCTAAAAATAAATAACTTAAATAAAATAAATAGGTAATTTCATGGCAACACAGGCACAGTTCATAACCTCAGTTGACCTCATGCATGTAGGTATAGGTAATTTATCCACGTTTATCGAGTCTCGAAAGAAATAATGATACTTAGGCAGCTCGTGAAAAGAACTTTTTTTTAAAGTAGGAAGGTCGTCTGACTCTCCAAATGTATCATTTCATTCGATGAGCATAATGGCTGTGGCGGAGATGTTGTTCCATATTTCGTTCTCTAAGAACGATACAGGCCCAGCTGGCACCGTCGCACGAGATTAGCACGGACATGCACACAAATAAAAATCAAGTGGTGTCAAATCCGCGCTGGCCACAATTGGTCCACCCTTACCAATCCACTGCTCGCTGAACTGATAATGGAGGTTCTCACGTACAGGACAAAGATATGGTGACGCACCGTCATACTGGAACCACATTGACCACAATCACCTGATCACAACACAGCAGTTGCTACCTTCCATCAGCATGTTACTTTACTCTACATTAGGAAACGACATGATCACACAATACACGAATAGTCTTCACGAGAGCGATGCTTACGCGCAACTGATAATTTAAAGTAAAAATGATTTTTATTTTATAAAATTGTACCTACGCGGCTGGCCTCGCGGCATCCTTTGAGTAAATAGGGATGTGTAAGTAATTTAAATATTGATTTTCGATGGAAACAATTTACTCGTCTATTTTTGTTATCGATTTAGTATTGTAGTTTCTCATTCTCATTCTAGATTCAACATCGCATGGAATTGTTTAGAACTTTTACAAAACTTAAATTAGTTAGGTACACTGCTGTAAATGAAAATCATGCCAAAGTTTTAATTTCAGTTTCTGTCTCAAAATCGATGATATTGACCGTTAAAATATTTGTAAAATTTTACTAAAATTGTGCTTCATAATTCCTTCTCGTTTCTGTTTACTAATACTTGTGTTATAATAATGTTATTAGTAATTAATCGATAAACAAACAAAAGTACTTTTACCATTGGGTAATCTGTGTTTTTAACAAATCATTCAACCAGATACAAGTTTCGATTAATAGGGATAAAAAAACGTTATTGCGCAAAAATTAGTGCATCACTAGTTATTTCTTTTACGTCGCCGACAAAGCTCACGCGCGACGCCGCCAAAGAAATAAATAATCTAACAAAACAATAAAAGGAAAGCCGACAATTATACCGCCTAAAATGGTGTTGTCATTTTTTAAAAACACCAAATTTTGGGGAAGTTAGCGTAAATTCGCGGGGAAAAAAGATAGTTTCAAAATTGATTAGTATTGTTACTATGATGATTATGCAAAATTTCAAATTTTATTTGGTCATGTGATTGCCTAACCTTTATTATCCTTATGGGTCGGACAGGGTTTTCTTTACATATTGTATATAGGTCAGCTGACCTATATAACGATCGAACATTCTAGATTCCTCTAGACGTAATAATAATAGCGCATAACTTGGAGGGCATTCAGTAAGTACCTACGGTAATTCCCGGAAACGGGTTTCTGGAAATTTCGATGTCGACACTTTTTTGACAAAATTGTTGAGACCTGTACCATTCGATAGGCCATCCTAAGTCTAGCAATGCGTTTTTATATTGTACTTAGAAAATGTCTAGATCTGGGCATATAGGGCTTAAAAGTGACACACTGCATGTCACGTGATATTGAACCTTATGCCATCGACATAAGGTCCATTCGTAACAATACATTAGTGATAAAGTTGTTAGTCGAACTGCATAAGAATGAGTGACGAGTGTATGTTTTAATTAGTCGAGGAGGAACGAAAAGTGGTTTTGTACGTGAGGGGCGTACAGGGAGACGAGCATGTGATTTTAGGGATATTTTACCAAGTAATAATGGTGAATCGGTGAACGAGATCAACATTTTGAACAACTGAATAATGTCAAATGTATCACATCTATTACGAAGGCTTACCAGTTTATACCTAGACGAAGCATCTTCGAATGCAATCTCATAAATATTATTCCGATAACTTAGTGATTTTAAAAACTTTTTCTTCTTTTCTATTCTATCGATATGTATTTTAAAACATGAACTCCACCCAGTGCTACATAAGTCTAAAATGGAGCGGACAAAAGAAGAATAAAGAATTTTTAAAGTCGTAATATTTTTAAACAGTTTACTAATTCTTAAAAAAAACCTAGGCTGCGAAAAGCGGAGCCGACGATGTGATCGACATGATTGGTAAATGTTAATTTTGAGTCCATATAAAGACCTAGGACCCTAATGGTGAAAACTCTTTTAAGAATTGAGCCATTTATGGTGTAGTCGAAAATTGAGAGGGTGAGTTTTCCACGTATATGACATTATGAAACATTTATCTATATTGAGATAGAGTTGATTTTTTTTTACAGTAGTTATGCAGATTTAATAAATCACTTTGTACTTTAGCGCAATCTGCGAGGCATTCAACCACTCTGAAAGAAAGAAAGAAAGAAAGAAACCGTTTATTTGGCGCACAGGGACACCCTTATAAATACATACAGAATATATGTAGTAACACTAGTAGTACACTAATAATAATTTTAAACAAACAAAGAAAACATAACAAAAAAATAAAAAAGAAAAACAGATAAAAAAAAGACAATCCATAAATGTAAGTCCAACGGTTGCGCCAAATAGGTCCAGTTCAGCATAAATGTCAGACAACTACGTAGCAGTTGCCTGACGCTGGTTTTCAACTGAACCTTGTTAGGAGTGTTTAATTATTTAATTTTGTGCTTGTGTGATAAATCATAAACAAATATGTGTTGTGTATAAAATAGGTAGCTGTCTAATGCATGGCATACCCACAATTGGTTGGAGACACGCGGCGGTATCGCAGGCGCGCAGGCATTACCACCTATTTCATTTCACTGCCAAGTAAATACCGCAGTCGTCTCCAACAATATCAAATCTGGATACAATAATGGATATAAGTAGACCAGACACATAGGGTAAGTGAACATGAAAATATTATATATTAAATTACCGTCATTTTATTATATTTAAAAACTACTAAGTAAGGTATTCCTCGTTCCTCACAGGTCTCCAATAACACGCGAAAACGCAGACCAGGCATTGCGGAAGAAGTGCACCCCCTGGCCGCAGACGCAACGAGACAAGCAGACAGCGGAGCCCAAGCCCAACACACATCACCTACATGCCGTAGATATACATACACATACTATAATCATATCTTTGTATCTTCGTCCAACCCATTCAACACATGTCCCACGAATGAAACACTAAACAGTTTACCTATATAAATGAGACGTTAAGATTGACCATATCCAGTTTCCTTTGCGCATCAAGCAGATACTGCCGCAAACGTGTTCTGAACGTATGGATAGTGCCCAGTACCCTTAAGGGGGGTGGAATATTATTCCACACCTTAGATGCGGCATATCGAAAACTGCCTCTGAACGCTGCCGTTCTATGAGGCTGAGTTGAAAGCTGCTGAGCACAAAACCTGGGCGCGCACTCGCGTCTACCAGCCATCCAGTTAAGCCTTTCGTACAAGTACTTAGGTTTCTTAGTCTTGATGATGCCAAAAAGAAGACAGGCTAAATGAAGCTTTCGCCTAGATTTCATTCTTAGAATAAACTGTTTGTTAAGGAAGGGAGTGACATGACTTCTAGGGGGAACTGAATAGCAGAAACGAGCGCATGCATTTTGGACTCTCTGTATAAGTCTGTCGGTACGTGATAGCAAGCGTGGGCCGTAAACCGTATCAGCGTAGTTTAGTTTTGAAAGAACAAGGGTTTCGACTAACTGCTCGCGAAGCTTCTCCGATAGGAAAGGTCTCATTTTGTAAAGCAGTTTTAGACGATAAAAACAATTTCTAACGGAGTCAGCAACATGCTTCTCAAACCTAAGATTACTGTCCATACGCAACCCCAGGTTCCGCGCTTCATCAACCCGCTCAATAGGCTCACCCATAAGAGTCAGACTTAGGCTTGCAGGCAGCTTCTTCAACTGCTGCCTCGTACCAAACAACATATACTTAGTTTTCACTGGGTTTAACATTAGACAGTTCTCATTCGCCCAGGTGGAGATACTCTCAAGGTCATCATTTAGATTTTTAATGGCTGAATCGTAGTCCTCTGGTTTGAAAGACAAATACAATTGCACATCATCCGCATAGATATGATATCTGCATTTCTGAAGGCACTTTATTATGTCTGCACAGTAAATAATAAAAATAATCGGACCCAAAATTGATCCCTGGGGAACCCCTCTTTCGATAGTAGAAAGGGCTGAAGTCAAAGCAGTACCATCCGCCAAACGCAATTCGACGAGTTGCTTTCTGTCACAGAGGTAGCTTTGGAACCACTGTATGGCGTTATCGTCAAACCCGTAATATTTTAACTTTGAAATTAATAACGATACATTGATACAGTCAAATGCACGTGAGAAATCAAGTAGAACCAACAGTGAACACATGCCTTTATCTTGAGCTGACAGAATGTTGTCGGTAACGTCTAGCAAAGCCGTAGACGTACTCCGGTGTTTCCTAAAACCAGATTGTAGGTCAGGCAACAACTCGTTTTCTTCCAAAAACCGAGTCAATTGACGGCACACCACCTTCTCCATTACCTTCGAAAGACATGGTAAGATACTTATTGGCCTCAAGTCTTTGACTTCTATAGGGTTAGTACTTTTGGGTATGGGTCTGACTATAGCAATTTTCCATGGATTAGGAAACTCGGATGTCCAAATGGAGCAATTAATGATATCCGTTATGGTAGGTAAAGTATGAGGTAGGGTTAGGGAAAGCATGCTCAGGGTTATCTGGTCGTGACCTTTAGCGTTAGATTTAAGCTCGGTGATAACACGTGAAACATCGCTTTGATCTACCGGGGCAAGCGCGAATTTTGCTTCGCCGTGTCTGTTGGACTCATAAAATGATATAAGGGTTGGACTAGCAACTGGGTTGCCTGGAACTTTTAAAAATGAGTTATTTATTAGGTCAGGGTCTCTAAAATGAGGTGGGAGCTCTTGACTTTGCCTTGAAAGCACAAACGTTGACTTGATATTCTTCCATAACAAATTTGGATTTTTTATCTTGTTATTAATATTATGCTTAAAATATGCTACTTTTTCGTTATAGATTGAGCTTTCTACCAGAGATTTTAATTGCTTATAGTATACTTTTTTTTGCTCCGTTTTAGTTTTCCTATACACAGCTAACGCTTTATCTCGTAGGGTCATCATGAGCTTCAAAGTGTCTGTGATCCAAGGATAAGATCGCTCCCTAACAGTAAAAGATTTAAGTGGGGCATGAATATCAAATAGGGTAATTAATCGGTTGTTAAAAAAGTCGACCATTTCATTAACATTGGTTAATTCTGAAACCGTTTCTATGTTACATTGCAACAAATCCCTACAAAAACTATCCATACAAATATCTATTAGAGGCCTAAATTTTATTACATACGGAATGAATTTTTCTCGCTGTATGTTAAATTCGCTAACTATAATAGAATGGCCAGTAATTGGACCGAAGGCTTCCACTGCCGTGTACCTTGCGTTAAGGTCCGTGCATAGTATATCTATCAAGGTCTCACTCGTATCTGTGAAATGGGTTGGCTCAGTGACTAGCTGAGCGAGGCTCGTGTAATTTAAAAATTCTAGCAGTTTTTTGGTTTTGGCATCGTTCAAATTCAGCATATTAACGTTGAAATCGCCCAGTAAAATATAGTGATCACAATTACCTAATGAGGCTAACGTGTTTGTGATGCCATCAAGGAATAAATCTATGTCATACCATGGCGGTCGATATGCCGTACCAATGGCAATTCTCTTACCGTTAAGTGCAATTGTCAGCCACATTTGTTCGACGGAATCGAACCTGGGATCACCCGTGCTAGCAAAGATACGCGCGCACAAACCGCGGCGCAAATAAAATGCAACGCCCCCACCTCTCCCGCCGCGAACAGCTGTTGGCCGCGGGGTGTGACGTAGTCGGTAGCCGGGCACGACCGGCGCGCGAGCCTCCTCGCCAACTCGAATCCACGTTTCGTTAATAGCAAAGATATCGAAACCATACTTATCAATTGCACAAATCAAATCATCATGACCTGTACCCAGGGAACCAACGTTAAGGAGGCCAACCTTGAGATATTTCCCACTCTTAGGCAGCATGAGGATAATGTAAATTTATTTCTACAGATAAACGAGTTTTTGTATATATTTGTAGTCTTAGTGTGTAAACTTTGTAATTTGTAAAAATTAAACGGTAGTGTGTATAAGAAAAATATGTAAATAAATAATAATGGACGAATAAACCTGGGTGAAAGAAGTAGGTGTAAATGAATAATATATTATAGTAATGATTAAACTGATTTTCGAGTTCTAAGAGCCGCGCAACCGCAAGACAAACATGTGCAAAAGGAAAACACAACACAAACTTACATAACCATAATTTTTTGACCAAAAATGATAAAATAGATTCAATGGGTATGTTAGAAAAAAATAGTAGTACATAATATATCAAGAAAACAACAAAATAAATAGAAATTAAAAACAACACTAATTCAGGATGACCTTTGCCCGTCAGCAATCGGAACAGATGCAGGTTCAAATATACGCTGTACATCAGCCTCGCACCGTATTTGACGAGCGGGCTCCCCGGGTTTGCATCTGGCAAGAATACGGCCTCGCTTGCACCACACAAACTGCCAACCCAGCCTACCCCCAGCCTCCCGCGCCATCCGAAATAACTCACGATTTTGTTTCGTGAGGCGCTCGTTGACATAGAATCGCGCCGGCGCCCCCGGCATGCCAAGATCTGCAGAAGTCATGCCACGACGTACTCGCGCAGCCTCCAGCATCTCATCGCGAAGGTCGCGGCGCGCAAATCGCAAGACGAGAAAGCGCGGGCGGGTCACTAGCGACGTTGGCTGCGCAGCGTTTATGCGCCTACCGCCAATACGCTCGGCGCTGACAATGTCGTGGGCCTCGAGTTTGACGCCTAACTTTGACGCTACCAGTATGGCCGTGTGTATAGGGTTTTCACCGCTAGTCTCCGGTAGATTCGAGATCTGTATGTCAGTACCCAATAGTTCCTGATCACGCTCGTTGATGTCGCTACGCAATTGGTCAATTAATTTATGGACATCTGTCGAAACCACTGGCTGAGCCCCTGTACAGTTCTCCAAAGTGGCAACTCTCTCCTCGAGACCAGTCATCCGCTCATTAGTCAGCTGTAAGGATGACTTTACCTCAGCCAGTTCACTGCGTAGTAACTGGAACTCGCTACGCACTGCTTTAATAAGGTCATCTTTAAATTTCTTGAGTTCAGCCCTAATATCTAGGGCGATCTCTTGCGTGACTTCCGTGGTGGTAGTGTTGGCGGTGTTTGTAGGGCTCATGTCCATAAAATCCTCTGTCGAAGCATCAACACGCCCTCTAACAGGTGTCTCAGACTGGTTATCCCGCACAACGTCTTTTTCGCATTCCGGACACCGCCAAGCAGATGGCACAGAGCTAGTCCTCCTAATACCAACGCACTGCTTATGGTACCCGGATCGGCAGTTGCCACACTTAGCCACTTCCGTTGACGTCACAGACTTGCCGCAGGCCCCACACTTAATCATAGTGGACAGATAGTTCCTCTTTACATCAACAGATGGCGCTGTTTTTACTAACGCGTTTGCGGCAGGTATTATGGTGTTATGGTTAGATGGAACACCATAAGCTTATGACACGGGTCACGGGGGACGGGGATTAAAGTTATGTGCACAGGAACTGGGTCACAAAAAAAATTAAAGGAATTATTTCACTCTGAATATTTTTGTGTCATCAGCGTAAAGTAAATGGTTAATAGATCCTATGTTATTAATGTAAACGTTTGTAGCTGCCACACACATGCTACACAATTGACGACCTTCCGCGAAAGGGTTCCTATAAATCACACTAGGATCGCGGAAGTCATGACGTGCGTCCCGACCACCCAGCGCGAGGGTGCTGACCGCCTAGAGCGAGGGTGCCTATAAATCTAACCCCGGAACTCCGGAAGCTTACATCTGTTGACCAACGGTCAATGCTCGTAGGAACCATAGCGAACCGACTCGCACGTGACTGACGTGAACTATAAATTGGCGCGCTCTCTACATCGACCAATCACACGCTGCGGCCTCCCTCGATCAACGTATCAGCATCGAGGACGCTCTATTGGTCACCCCACTATTGTTCAGAGATAGCTAGTTTATTTAAGTTAGTGCATAGCCTGTAAGAGACATTCTGTTCTTATATTTAGTCACGTTCACATTACATTCTACTCCTGTCTTCACTCGTGTACATACGCATTCTTTTCTTATATCGAGTCGCGTCTACACTCTTGTAAATAGTTGCCTTACATCACGTCATTGTACACGTCATAGCATACATTGTACTCTTTTACTTACGTGCAATATACAACGTTCTATCTATCAGAGTTTTAATTACGTAACACGACCTACGCGCTACAGGTTAAATGGGAACCTTGGGGAACTCCAGAGGGAACAGGGAGGAATTGAGATGAGTAACCTTTAACACGGATCGCCTTACTTCGATTTTTTATCTATGATTGGATCCATCGCAGTAAGTTTCCGTGTACTCCAGCAATCGCAAATTTTTCAATTAGCATATCATGATTAATTTTGTCGAACGCCTTCGAAAAGTCAGTGTACACGACATCCACTTGTTGATTCTTATCCAAGGCTTGCACTAGAAATTCCGAAAAATTTAACATATTACTATCCACGATCCACTGCGATGTTTGAAGAAACCGTGCTGGTACTCAGAAATCTGATTACGAACAGCGAGTGAAACTTGAGATGTTACTATTTTTTTTTTTTGTAGTCAGTCTGTATTCTGTTACAATATCTTTTTTATTGTTTTTTTGGGTATAGGGGTTATAATTGATTGTTTCCATTGTCTAGGAAATACTCCAGTTTCAACAGATGTACGAAATATAATGGTTATTGATCTTGCAAGAACCTCGGCGCAACTAGATATAAAAATTGGGTGAAGGTCATCGGACTCCGCTCCTTTTTTGATATTGACTTGTAGCAGCCACACACATGCTACAATACAATTGACGACTTTCCTCGAAAGGTTCCTAAAATAAATCACACTCGCGGAAGTCGTGACTCGTGGCGTGTGTCCCGACCGCCTAGCGCGAGGGTCTCGACCGCCTAGAGCGAGGGTGCCTATAAATCTCACTCCAGAACTCCGGAAGCACATCTGGTGACCCATGTGCGTGGGAGCGTGTGAAACCATAGCAAACCGCCTAGCACGTGGACTGTAAATTGGCGCGCTCTCAACACTGACCAATCATACGCCACGGCCTCCCATGATCAACGAATCAGCATCGAGGACGCCCTATTGGTCACCCTACTATTGTTTAGAGATAGCTAGTGTATTTATGTTAGTGCATAGCCTTTAAGAGATACATTTCTGTAACATTCACATTCACATTCTGTACATTCTGTTCTTATATCGAGTCGCGTCTACACTCTTGTAATTAGTTAACTTATAGTATACATTGTACACCTTTATACACCTTTACTTACGTGCAATATACAAAGTTCTATCTATCCGAGTTTTAATTACGTAACACGACCTACGCGCTACAGACGTTTTTTTTTTAATTCTTTTAATACTTGTTTAAAAGTACGGTTGATTGTACCTATATCTACATTTGAAAATGAGTTACAGCTGTGAGGGTAGGATGAGAGGTGGCTGAAACAAAAATTGAGTTAAAATAATTAATACAGGCATCACCAATCTTCTCACCAGTAGAGAGAATATTCTGACCTTTGTACCTACATCATCTTTTCAGGTTTGGTATTAGAAGCAGTACTGGCGTTAGGGTAGGGCGCGGTTGGGCGACCGCCCAGGGGCGCCGGACTTTAAGGGGCGCCGTTAAGCGGCGCCCCTTTATATTCCCATCTCTGTAAGCGAAAAAAAAAACGATGTGTTGGCAACACTAGACTGGAACGCAGTGCTCAATCCGTTCGGTCGGAGCACTACATACATACAGTTCATTTTACTGGGAATCCCCGACCACAGAGAAACACATTATCTATCTCTTTTTAACATTTTAGTTCAAAAGAGTTGGCGTTATTTTTGATGGAGCGCACACAACACAGCTCATTCTTATTCATTCAATCGGTGCACGCACTTAAAAACAGTTATCGCAATTACATATTTTAAAACAAACAGACGCAGTAATCAGGCGGTCCACGCTAAGTTACGAAGTGCATGTTTTTTACGTTTTGTCGCCGACTACAGAGTGACATAGGTTTTATCCAAAAAGTTGAAATACAAATAGTGTTTATGTAGGTATTTGCTTTTTGACGGATTATTTCACTAATTAGGTAAGTACAATTTTATTTTAACTATCTTTACTTATTATACTAAAGAGGTAACATTTGTTTGTTTGTTTATGTTATGTTTGGAGTGGGGTAATCTATTTAAAGTAAATTATATATTATAAAATATCTCTGGAACTGACTATATAATGTTGATGAAATTTTAACACGGAGATAATAAATGAATGTCGAGGAGGTACGGTCAAGTGTAAAAGTGGATGAACAGTGTTCATTCGTAAGCCTTTGTGTTAAAGGTGAAAAGTGTCCACCGACTTTTGCATCTGACTGTACGTGTATGTGTGTATGTACGTATTTAAAGGTACGGAATGAATACGGAATATATGTATGTATAAGTACGGAACTCTAAAAGGTATAGGTGTAAACTGTTTGTTTCGATTGTTACGATGTTCGATTATGTATCAAGTAGTGTTAAATAATATGTACCTCGAGTGCGGACACGAGGGCTCATAAGCCCGCTTGGCGTTGGACGGAAGTCATTGACCTTAGCGCGGTAACGCACGCGTGGCGGGAAGCTTAAACGTTCAGTTCAAACGTAAAATATTTTGATTTTGTTTTAGCATTTTAGCAATGCATATAAAAAGGCAAATAAACATATTTTTTAACGTTCTTTCGTTAATTACATTAAATACGTGAACTCTAACATTACATATACAATTTTGTTCGGCGCTTTTTTGGTTCGGTAAAGCAAAATTAATAAAATTCTTGATAAGCAGATATTTAATTCTGCACAAATTTGTTTAAATAGATAGGTCATAGGAACTGAAACATATTACCATTTTTGTTTTTCTTCTTAATTTTTTTTTGACAATATTATTCCGTACCTATGTACAGTACATAGAAGTCATTTTTTCGGGAACGAGTGGATGATCGTGATTTTTTTTCATACAAATCTAAACACTATCACGTAACACAAGCTTTTAAATATAACATTTCACAATTATTCCGCTGCCATGACAATATTACCTTACCTAGATTTTTCGATCGTAGTTCACGTGTATGCTAACGCTTTCCTGAATATAAAGCGTTTTTGGTCGTCCTTACCCAATAGCGTTATATTTAATTAATTTATAGAAATGATCGGACTTACGCAGATTTAATTTGTTGCAGATTTGATTAGTACAAAATGTCTGAACACGTTGATCCTTTCAAAAGAAAACCATCTGGGTCAAAATATAGAAAACGAAAAGCAGAAAAAGAGAAGGAATTTGAAAAAACAAAAAAGTTTATGAATATAGGCAAATATATCACAACAAAAAATCAAGACCTTAATGTGGCATCTACATCTGAAATACAAGCGAATGCATCGGTAGTGGAGTCTCTGTCTGACAAGTCAGATCAGTTAGCTGTTGAAGAGATTGTGGACGAAGTTTCCCGAAGTGAGGAGACAAGTTGTGTTACAATTACAGATGCTGCTCAGGATGACACTATTGGTGATGTACAACAAATACAAATTCTAGATGACGTTAGTTCTCTTGTTCCAAATATATCGGATCCAGCCACTTGGCCACTCACTCGAAATAGCAAAATTATTGATCATATAATAACTAATGGCCCAGTGCAAACTCACATTGATAATTATCCAAAGAATGATACAGGGCGACATTTCTCAAATTCTCATTTTACCAAAAAACTTGAAAACAATGAAACAATTCAGCGTCGTTGGTTAATATACTCAGTTTCTAAAAATCGAGTTTACTGTTTTTGTTGCCGGCTATTTGATAGCAGCTCAACGTCGAATTTAGCATCTGAAGGATATAACGACTGGAAACACTTATCAGAAATGTTAAAAGTTCATGAAAGTAGCACTTTTCATAAGAAGTTTTACCTCTCATGGATTGAGGCTGAACTAAGATTAAAAACGGGAAAAACAATAGATTGTCAAGAGCAACATTTGATTAGAAAGGAAACTACAAGGTGGAATAATATTTTGTCTAGAATAATGCATATTACACTGTATTTAGCTGAAAACAATATGGCGTTTAGAGGTACTTCCGACAGACTATATACGCCAAATATTGGAAAGTTCTTGGGTTTAGTACAACTACTAGCCAAATTTGATCCCGTTATGGAGGAGCACTTGCGATTAGCTGTAAAGGGTGATGTTTCTGACCACTACCGCGGAAAAGACATTCAAAATGAATTAATAGAGCTGATGGGTGAAAAAGTGAAGTCAGAAATCATATCACGTGCAAAGAAATCGAAATATTATTCTATTATAGCTGACTGTACTCCGGACATTAGTCATATAGAACAGCTTTCACTGACAATACGATTTGTTGATTTATCATCAGATGTCGATAAAATATCAGTACAAGAGCATTTCATAGAATTTATACCTGTTAATGAGTCGACTGGTGAAAGGCTGACTGAAGTTATTATTGATATTTTAAATAAATACGGACTGGAATTGAACGATTGTAGAGGTCAGGGCTATGACAACGGAGCAAACATGAAAGGAAAAAATATTGGAGTTCAAAGGAGAATTCTGGACATAAATCCTTTAGCTGTATATGTACCGTGTGGCTGTCATAGCTACAATCTCGTACTATGCGATGCCGCTAAGTCATCTGTAAAATCTGTCACTTTGTTTGGAGTACTTCAGAGGTTGTTTACGTTGTTTTCAGCTTCTGTTCATCGATGGAAAATTCTGACCGATCACTTGGGATTGTACACTATAAAAAAACTCAGTGACACGCGTTGGGAAGCAAGAATAGGCAGTGTTAAAGCAGTCCGTTATCAAATTAGCGCCGTCCATGACGCTTTAATCACTTTGGCTATTGAAACTCAGCAAACTGATGTTCAAGTCTCTCATGAGGCTACTACTCTAGCCGAACAGCTAAAAGATTTCGGCTTCATAGTTTCATTGGTTGTCTGGTATGACATACTTTTTCAAATTAATGTCGTTAGTAAATCTCTACAATCAACAGACATGGATCTCGGTAAATGCACAGACATGTTGAAAAAATGCTGCAATTTCTTGGAAGAATATGGAAATACAGGCTTTAAAAGCGCCATTTTAACTGCGAAGGAATTGGCTGAAGAGTTAGAAATAGAACCTGTGTTTAGAGCGACAACAAGAATTCGACGTGTTAAGCGCCAAGCTGGTGAAATTGCCCAAGATGAGCCTATAACTTCTCCAGAAAAAAAATTTGAGGTTGAATTTTTCAACTGTCTTTTGGACACGACGTTAACTTCACTCAACGAAAGATTTGAACAGTTAAGTGAGTACTCGGAATCTTGGTCTTTTTTGTACAATTTAAAACAGATTCCAGAAAAACACGACCTTATCAAACTCTGTAGTGATCTTCAATTGAAATTAAATGTAAATTCCAAATCAGATATAGATGGATGTATGTTGTGCGATGAACTCGTAAGTCTGAAATCGTTTTTGCCTGATCAGAAAGTGGTTACTCCTGTTTTTGTTTTAAATTTTATCAAAGACCGCAACTTACAAGAACTATATCCAAATGTTTGGATAGCATTACGAATATTATTAACTATTCCCGTAACGGTTGCTAGTGGAGAGAGGAGTTTTTCTAAGCTTAAGCTGATAAAAACCTATCTGCGATCGACAATATCTCAATCTAGATTGACAAACTTGGCAACTTTGTCAATCGAAAATGAAATTGCTGAAAACATCGACTTTGATAACTTAATAAAAGAGTTCGCCGATAGAAAAGCTAGAAAAGTAAAATTTTATTAGTTTTTTTAATAAATGTTTATTTCGTGTGCGTTCGCGCAGCGGAATGTTGTTGAATTTAAAGATTTTAAATATGCAGATATTTAGTGTATGACATCGTGTAATTGTGTATGGTAAAAAAAAATTTGTGCATGCAGCCATTGTGGAGAAATTCACGAAAAACTGATTCCGCTGGGCGAACGTTGTCCTGGCGGAACTTTTTTCAATCCATTGACTTTAGAAAAAAGAGATGTGTCCAAAAATTAGTGTGTATTTGTGTGTAATTGTGTATGTATGAATAAAATTTGTGCATGTATAGACTTCGGAGAAATTCAAGTTTCCGCTGCGCGAACGTTTGGCCATTAGCTAGTTTTCATATAAAGCGCTTACATAGAGAGCTGTAGATTTTTACATATGTTGTTTTGAATTTGTGCATATTTGTGTACAAAACAGATTTAGAAAAAATCGTAGGGCTAAATAGATAAAATATAAACGTAAAACACGCTTTTTAGGTCATAGTTCTTAAAGTATGCACTTTGGGGTCTAGATTTTCACGTTTATACAAACAGCCTCCGTGGCGTAGCGGTAGCGGACGCGGCCGCTGCGCAAGGTGGCGCGGGTTCGATCCCCGCACAGTGTAAATATTTGTATGCATGAATATGAATATTTGCACTGGTCTGGTCGTGCCTCGGAAAGCACGTTAAGCCGTTGGTCCCGGTTGCCATACGAACATCTAGTGGCAGTCGTTACGGGTTGTTGGAGCCCTCAAAAGTCCAACAATTGGTCTATAAGCCCCGCACGATGATATTGCGATGGAACCTTGTCACAATAACAGCGTTGTGACGTCATCTGTCACACAAAAGGACAGCTAGCAAAAGAATGTTAAATGCAAAATTAATATTAGGGTTACGGGTTTATTTGTATTTTATAATTTTATTACACTCTTTATAAAGAGTGTATGTATAAATTAATATTAGGGTTAAGGGTTTATTTGTAATATTAATTTTGCATTTAACATTCTTTCGTAGGTCTACCTACTCACCCATATTCTTACAAATAAACTTTCATTATTAAAAATTTCAAGGAAATAACTTTTGTAGACGTAAGAAAAATAAACTTATTCGTTTAACTTTCTTACATGTATACTATTTTTTTCTAACTAATTTCCTTTCTGTTAATTTGCGAGCGGGAATTGAACCAGAGTCCACTGTGTAGTAGTCATATTTTAATTACTACCTACATCTATCAGCTTATAAATAAAACCAGGATAATATGTAAAAAAAAATATATAATCTTCCGAATCAGAACTGCTTTCTGTGTCCGTCGTTTCCGATTCACTGTCGTCGCCGTATTTATGACAAATAACTCGTCAGTTATTCGATCTTTATTCCAATATTCCTCTTCAAGCCGTTTAACATGATTGACTTCCTTTCGCCAGTCATCTGGAGTTATTGACGCCGACGCCTCCAACGTCAGAGCTTCAATGCGACTTTCCAACTGCTCCACATTCTTTTCTGACACCTTCATCTTTACCAGATTCCAGGTGTACTCAATGGGGTTGAGGTCGCAGTTGTAAGATGGTAATCTAACGACTTCATGGCCATTGCCAGCTAATAAATTGTCAATTTTATAATTTTTGGCGGTCTGTGCCGTTTAATTAATAAATACAGTTCAGGTTTTGTACTGTCGTTGGGAAAGTCGATGTTGTGAGCTTGTAGCCACTCAACAATCAACTGTTTTTTATTGTTCATACTTGGTGGCCTATTCTCATCCCTACTGTGATAAGGGGCGTTGTCCATCACAATTTTGGAGTTGCGTGGTATGTTGGGTACTAATTTTTCTGTAAGCCACTTGGTGAAATTCTCAGCATTCATTTGATCATAGTAATCCCCCGTTTTGGTGTCTGCTTTAAACATTAAGAGGGCATTGTCAACAAAACCGCTTTAACTTCTTTATCCATCGGCGGCCGGGGCTGTCGTTCCGTCTCACTCCATCGGTTGCTGTTTGCCAACATTTTTCTACCGTGTAGTGTGCGTGTATCCACGTTTCGTCGAGATAAATAACGGGTCTTTTGTCTTTTATTTTTCACCAAGCGAGTAATTTTCTTTCATACGTCGTAAATATTTAGCCCTCCACGCTTGAATTTGGGGTCTTTCAATTAGGGCCAGTCTGTTTTGGTAGCATCGTTTAAATTGGTAGCCTAAATCACATTTAATTATTTTTCTTAATGTAGTTTCACTACCAGTATAATTAAGGTCTACTTTTGAAGCCGCCAAGATTTTGCGCATTGTGGGTATTTCTCTCCTCACCGTATACATTGAATCTATAATATTTCTTAAAGCTGTTAAGGAAAACCCGTCGAAATATTTCTTCTTTTGTCTTTTTCCTTTAGTAGGAGTTCTCATTTTGCTGCCACTGGCTGTTGCTGACTCATGCTCTCGTCTCAATTTCGTCACAGTATTTTTGCAACGCCTGGGGCACATGCCACACACTCCGTGACTTTGATAGAATTTTGCAAAATATATTTAATAACTATAAGCAGTTGCTTCGGTATTAAAATGTCCGAAGCACTTTTTAAAGCACGGTTTATACTTTCAAGAACTAACTTACAATCCTCTTTCTCTTTAACAAAATAATTGTCCACTTTAATTATAATTTCACGAGCACGACTATTAATTAATTTCTTACTCATTTTAACGAGTAACAGTTAATAAAACTAAACAACAAAACTCAAGAACAACAATAAAACAGGATAACAAAAATAAAAAGCTAACAAAAATATTCGTGCGTAAGTGGGTATGCGCGGACTGAACTTGCGAACGGTACCGACGGTGCGAGTTCGACTACGTCACCAAGATGGCCGCCAATCGCAATATCATCGTGCGGGGCTTATAACTGCAATGCTTCGATGTCGCCTTCGGGTTGTGGAGGTCAGACGGCAGTCGCTTCACGGAAAATGTCGAAGTTTAGCCATATCAATCAGCAGTTTGACTGGTAAAGCGGACCCCAGACTCCAAAGCTGAAAAGGCTTCGGATGCGACTGGGATTAACGCTGGGATGATGATGATGATGATTTTCACGTTTATACAAACCTTGTAAGTGTCTGCAACATATTGCTAAATATCAATGATGTTCCTTTAGTAATTAAAGAGATATAGGACAATTTACCATGACAAAATCAATGTTTACAAAGCAGTCAAATATCACGACATTCTAAAGGAATTGCATGTATGCCAATAATTAGTGTATTCATTCAACTATTCACATGCAAAATTTCATCTCATTAAATTCAGTAATTAAAGAAAAACAATTAAAATACTGACGAAGCATCGAAAACCTACATAACCCGACCAAGTTCGGATAGCTATAAAAAAGCGGCCGTGCCATATATCTTAAGAACGTTCTTAACCTTCCAATATAGTATTTATTAATATGGCACAGTTGCGTACACAAGCGTTTGGAAAAAATAAAACAATTGCATTTCTTGAATGAAAAATGTTTTTTTTTTATAATAACGCCACTATCTACGACAAAAATAAACCTTCAATTAACAAGTACTTCTCTATTTAAATATCCGTGTACAAAAATATTTTTAATTACATATACATATTAATTATGTAATTATAATAACGTTAACAAACGCTTGCAACGGTAGCAATAGACTTAAATGTGTTTTAACTAAAATAGGTTTAATAAACTATTATGAATATAAGGGTAAGTATAATATTTTGAGCTTCAATAAAAATTAAAATCACATCACATAACTGGACTATTCAGTTGTTAACGTTAAAAAGTGCTTATAAACTAAAACATTTGTATAAAAAAAGGTATTTTCAAGAAATATTTTTAAATGAGTAGCAAATACAGTAAATAACCTCAACATTTCTAAGTATACTTACCTAATATTTTCTAGTTCCAATAATAAAATTACAGATTAACAATCACAGATCAGTAGACTATTCAGTTGTTTAGGTTTGAGAGTCTGCCTAATATAAAAATAAATCAACATTTAAAAACAGTAGGTAGTATTTACTTGTGGTAATTATTTAATTTCCCTGAGGGGTCTATAGTAAGAATCCGGATCCGTGAAATATTCAATAGAAATTAGCTGTATGAATTTTATTTGCCTAAATTAATATATTTAGATTATATCTCAAGTCTCAAGCGCATACTTAAATAAAGTAACTACGTAAATAGTACCTACTTTGTCATAGTCAAATACATTTAAAAAAGTAGGTGTACAAAAATAAATGACCTTTATATTATATCGAAACAATTGTGTTATCACCTATACCAATTCAATACCGGTATTATACTGTAAATTTTGGGATATTACCTAAATATATTGCACGGCCGCTTTTTTATAGCTATCCGAACTTGGTCGGGTTATGTAGGTTTTCGATGCTTCGTCAGTATTTTAATTGTTTTTCTTTAATTACTGAATTTAATGACATGAAATTTTGCATGTGAATAGTTGAATGAATACACTAATTATTGGCATACATTTTACCATGCAATTCCTTTAGAATGTCGTGATATTTGACTGATTTGTAAACAGTGATTTTGTCATGGTAAATTGTCCTATATCTCTTTAATTACTAAAGGAACATCATTGATATTTGGCAATATGTTGCAGACACTTACAAGGTTTGTATAAACGTGAAAATCTAGACCCCAAAGTGCATACTTTAAGAACTATGACCTAAAAAGCGTGTTTTACGTTTATATTTTTATCTTTTTAGCCCTACGTTTTTTTCTAAATCTGTTTTGTACACAAATATGCACAAATTCAAAACAACTTATGTAAAAATCTACAGCTCTCTATGTAAGCGCTTTATATGAAAACTAGCTAATGGCCAAACGTTCGCGCAGCGGAAACTTGAATTTCTCCGAAGTCTATGCATGCACAAATTTTATTCATACATACACAATTACACACAAATACACACTAATTTTTGGACACATCTCTTTTTTCTAAAGTCAATGGATTGAAAAAAGTTCCGCCAGGACAACGTTCGCCCAGCGGAATCAGTTTTTCGTGAATTTCTCCACAATGGCTGCATGCACAAATTTTTTTTTTACCATACACAATTACACGATGTCATACACTAAATATCTGCATATTTAAAATCTTTAAATTCAACAACATTCCGCTGCGCGAACGCACACGTTTATTTCTTTTCATAAATGGTTATTTCATTATTATCCTTCGCCTTTTTTCGTATGGGTTTGAATTGCAGTTAGGGGGCGCCGTAGAACAGGGCGCTGGTAGTGCTAAAACCGGCACTGATTAGAAGCATTTTTTGATTTGACAAATGACCAAAAGCAGTAAGGGTCTTTGTTTATATTTTCTTCAGAATACTTAATAAAATTATGATAGCAATCTTTAGACATTTTATTAAATCTACTTCGCAATAACGAGAACTTATGGTAATCCTGGAGGTTGCCATAAGCTTTCCATTTATGGTGAAACTTGCTTTAAGTGATTTTGTATACCAAGATGGATACTGTTGTCTGAAATTTAAATTGCAGGTTGGCACAAATTCGTCCACAATATTTTCGATAACAATATAGGTAGAAGTAATCAGTTATCGAATCTACATGGGTCATGCTTGATAAATTCAGGGTATTCCCGACGGTAACTAACCAAAAACAAATAGGGTGACCATCATAATATCAAATTGTAGAGACGACAGCACTACAAGCTATGTACTACAATCTGTCAATTTCTTTATTAGATTTTCAACTTTATCACTAAAGGCTTAAGGCGGCTCCAGAGGAAAAACACACCGCAAGCCGTTTTTATGTAGTTTTCCGGAGCTATCTACTCTTTATCCAAAAGAAATATCAACTTATTAAAAATACGTAAATTTTCTCCATAATCTTGGCTCCAAAATTGTAGATTTTTTTTTTATTTTACTAAGTATAATGTTTAAATAATTCCTTCACAACGAAACCACTGACAAGAGAAATAATTATCATAAACGTGCATCTCCTCGGAAAGTAAGCATTATTTAGACTGCGTTCTTACACTAATGGATAGGTAATTTCATGACGAACATTATTGTAGAAATATTTTTTTAAAACGACCAAAATCAAAATTTTGTTCAACAATCTGAGCGCATTCGCCATCATTTCTGTTGCCCGGGCTATTGAGATTCAGTATGCCACAAGCTCTCGAAGGGGGAACCCGTGTCGTTCGTCATCGCGCGCTCCGCTAGCATAAGCGGGCGGCGCGTGAGCGAGAAAGCATCTGCTTGCTCGCTCACGCACCGCATGTCGCATAGAGTATAATACTATCTTAGAGTATCTCTGTTATTGATGTTTATTTTGGTGTTCGTTTTTTTAACCGATTTCAAAAAGGAGGAGGTTGCTCAATTATATGTTTTTATGTTCAATTTTTAACCGACTTCAAAAAGGAGGAGGTTACTCAATTCGACCGTATATGTTTTTTTTTATGTTTGTTCGCGCATAACTTCGTCATTTATAAACCGATTTTGATAATTCTTTTTCTGTTGGAAGGAAGACGTTCCCAAGGTGGTCCCTTGATAAGGATATCAAGGTTTGATGGTGGAAGTCCAGAGAAAACAAGCGGAACTTTCAAAAATTGGGGGCGACTAGTGCATTTCTTAGCATTTTCATTAAATATTTTAAAGCACTACAATTTAATAAAGGTCTGGAGTAGATCTGATGATGGAGCCGAGAGACAGTCGAAGGAACTCCTCAACAATTGACAGCAGCTACCTTGTGGTTGGGCTCGATTAATTTGTATTGATAAGAACTTTACACCTAGATGGGTTGCGACTCTCATAAGAGCTCTAATGATGAAGACAAAGGCCAGTTCCGGGAACTCCTCAACGGTTTCCAGTAGCTACTTTGTGGTTGGACTTCATTCATTTATATTAGTAAGACCTTTACTCCGATTAGGTTAAAATAATAGTCTACAGTAAATTTAATGATGAAGACCATAGGCAGTTGAGGGAATAGGTACTTACGGGTAAAAATTAAAGTAAACAAAAGTACGTCGTTTCCCAACTATATTTGCGTCAGCTTCCAGTCTGACCGGATGCAACTGAATACATAGTACTTTTAACAACTAAAAAATGTAAAATAAAAGCTTTTTTAGACCGACTTCCAAAAACCACTATGTAAAGTGAAAAATAACTAATTTCGGAACTCGGTGTCTAAAACGAATATACCAAACGAAAGACACCAACTTCCGAAATTAGTTATTTTTCACTTTGTAGTGGTTTTTGAAGTCGGTTGTTTTTTGTAAAAAGTTTTTATTTTTATGTTTGTTTGCGGATAACTTCGCCTAAAATTTGGTATTTCGATGAATTTTTGGGTATTGCGACATGGGTGTCGTGAGTGCAGATCACGAATATGACGTAATTTTTGAAATCCAAGATGGCCGACACCAATTTTATGATATTTTGACATGGGTGTCGTGAAAGGGGTTTTTGTGGGTGCTAATCACGAAAATGACGTCATTTTGGAAATCCAAGATGGCCGACACCAATTTTATGATATTTTGACATGGGTGTCGTGAAAGGGGTTTTTGTGGGTGCTAATCACGAAAATGACGTCATTTTGGAAATCCAAGATGGCCGACACCAATTTTATGATATTTTGACATGGGTGTCGTGAAAGGGGTTTTTGTGGGTGCTAATCACGAAAATGACGTCATTTTGGAAATCCAAGATGGCCGACACCAATTTTATGATATTTTGACATGGGTGTCGTGACGGGGGTTTTCGGGGGTGCAGATCACGAATATGACGTAATTTTTGAAATCCAAGATGGCCGACACCAATTTTATGATATTTTGACATGGGTGTCGTGAAAGGGGTTTTTGTGGGTGCTAATTACGAAAATGACGTCATTTTGGAAATTCAAGATGGCCGACACCAATTTTATGATATTTTGACATGGGTGTCGTGAAAAGGGTTTTTGTGGGTGCTAATTGTTAAAAATTAACGTATCCAGCATTAGCGCATTCCCCGAGTACTTATATTATTTACTAAATTATAGACCGTATCAGCTTCACACCATTTATTTTATAGTTCTGTCATGACGACAGACAGCGCATCATGTGTTGGTTGCCAAGGTAGGTATACAACCTCCAACACGCCTCCTCAATCTACTACATGATGAGTTACACAAATTAGAACCAAAAACGCTAACTTGATTACATATAGGAGTAATAAATCCAACGCGTCACATTAACAAAACAAAACAATATCAAAATTAAAAATAACCATTACAACAGATAGGTATAAAACTCAAATTACAAATCCTAAACCTAACTGTACTTGCCCGCCCTCTTAATGGGTAATTTTTGTACAATCTGTTTAAGTTTTGGGCCTGGCAGAGACTTCGTTAACATGTCTGCTAACATCTCTTGAGTACACAAGTATTGTACATCAATCGCCTCCTTAATCAAGGCTTCGCGGACAAAATGATACCTAATATCTATATGTTTTGTTCTATTATGGTTCATTTTATTTTGCGATATTTTATGTGCTGACTGATTATCGTTAAAAATAATCGTTGGTTTGTCGCAAGCATTTTTAGTCAAACTAGACAACAAACCTCGCAAGTAAATTGCTTCTTTAGCAGCCTGACTGAGTCCTATGTATTCTGCCTCAGTCGAAGACAATGCTACACATCGCTGCTTGCGACTCTCCCATACTATTAAATTATCGCCTAATGTAAAAAGCATTCCTGTGAAGGACTTTCGATCGAATGATCCCCCCCAATCAGCGTCAACGTACCCGCGCATCTCTAAGTTACCGGATTTTCGGAAGACAAGCGCAAAATCAGATGTCCCCTTTATGTATCGCAACACCCGTTTAGCACAATTGAAGTGGGTCTCATCATAGCACGAATTGAATTGAGACAGTAAACTGACAGCATGTGCTATATCAGGCCTAGTAGTTTGAGCCAGATAATTCAGACATCCTATCAAACTTTGGTACGGCAACCTACAACCAGGCTCAGCTTTTTCTAGCTTGATGCCTACCTCCATTGGGGTATTGACTGGTTTGCAGTCTGACATTTTAAATTCCTTCAATACATTCAGGACATACTGTTCTTGATCGAGATAAATAGTTCTCTTATCTCGTCGTAACCTCATACCTAGTACGTGCCTAGCTTCGCCTAAGTCTTTCACTTTAAACTTTTTGAGCAGCCCGTTTTTCAAAGCTTGCTTCTCTTTATCCTGCTTTGGAGGACATAATACAAATATATCATCAACATAGATAACTACCACTATCCTATCTTGACCTATTATCTTTTGATATAAACAGGGCTCTATCTTTGATTGTATAAAACCTAAATTAAGCATCTCCTTATCTAATTCGCTAAACCAAGCATTAGAGGCTTGCTTCAATCCATATAATGACCGTTGTAGTTTACAAACTTTGTTTTCCTGACCTTCGGCTATAGCGCCCTCTGGCTGAAGCATGTAAATGTCTTCCTTTAATTTTCCGTACAGGAAAGCAGTGGTAACATCCCACTGGTCAATGGTCCACTCGTATTCTGCAGCTAGTGAGAATAACAAGCGAAGCGTAGAGTGCCTCACGACGGGAGAATAGGTTTCATTATAATCAATTCCACGTACCTGTGCAAATCCTTTAGCTACCAACCTCGCCTTGTATTTCAATATGTTACCATCACTATCTCACTTGATTTTGAATACCCATTTGTTCTGTATAGGCTTCTTATCGCACGGTAGATTAACTAACGTCCACGTTTGGTTCTCCTTCAACGAGTTGAGCTCATCGTTCATGGCCTTCTGCCATAGCTCACGATCAGGCCTTGACATTGCCTCATCCATTGTCGTTGGATCGCCATCAATATCTGCGATAGCTTTTCTTTCAGCTTCGGCTTTCGCACATGTGCATCTGTAGTCCACATTATTCCTTGGACGTAAGTTATATCTGGGCGGGTTTTCACACTCGTTGTTTTCAGATTGTAATATAGGATTGGTACTTGCTTCTTGAGCTTCCTGTCTTATTTCATCAATAGTTTCTTCAAAAACGTCTTCATTGCTTCCTTCACTAACGCTGTGAATTTCCTCACATGCAACCTCAGGTTCAACACGTTCCTCCTCTGTTGAAATAGGAACGACTGAGTTCTTCGTCACTTTCATATCGTCTCCAGGAAAAACATTTTCTAAAAATTGGACGTCTCTCACAACTGAAAATTTTCCAGTCTTTGGTTCTACCAGTTTGTAACCTTTCGTGGTCTCGCAGTAGCCAACAAATATCAGAGCTTCAGTTTTTGTGTCTAGCTTCTTTCTCTTTTGTTTTGGTTTCAGAGCGTATGCCAAACATCCGAATACTCTCAGATGACTCAGATCTATTTTCTTACCAGACCAGAGTTCCTGTGGTACTTTTCCAGTGACAGCCTTCGTTGGGCTTAGGTTTTTTAAATATACAACTGTTCCGACTGCTTCTGCCCAAAATCTTTTGCCCAAATTGGCTTCAAAAAGTAATGTTCGCGCTTTCTCAATGATTGTTCTATTCGCTCTTTCAGCCACGCCATTCTGCTCCGGCGTGTATGGAACTGTCTTTTGATGTTTTATACCAGCTAACTTCAAATGCTTGTCGAAGGCATCGTTGCAAAATTCTTTGCCATTATCCGATCTCAAGCACTTGATCATCTTGCCAGTCTCATTTTCTACTTCCGCCTTATACTCACGGAACTTGTTGAGACATTGACTTTTGTTTTTTAAGAAATAGACGTGCGTCTTTCGCGAGAAATCATCAATAAATGAAAGCATATACAGCGAACCAGCAAAAGATGGCTCTTCCATTGGGCCGCACAAATCTGTGTGCACAATCTCCAATAAATCATTTGCTCGAGTGCCTTGTTTTTTGAATGGACTTTTGCATCTCTTTCCATTTATACATGGAACACACGGCTCTATTTTGTCCGTAGTTTTGAATTCTATTCCAGATACCATGTTTTTCAGGGTGATCATGTACTTTTGTCCTAGATGAGCTAGTCTCCTGTGCCATAAATTCGACAAAACTTCATTCGATGTTGTTAAATTAACCACAATATTGCTGTTTTCAATCAGTTTAAAAATTCCACCAACTTCTTTGCAAGTGGCAACTTTGCGGTCATTTTTATCTTTAATCAAACATCCATGCTTGTCAAACTCAACTTTGTACTCGTCTCTTACGAGATCACTCACTGAGATTAGGTTCATCGACAATTCGGGAACATGCAGGACATTATTCAATTTGAGTTTCTCATTTTTACTCAAAATCGGTGCTGCATTGCCCTTTCCAACTACTGATATCTCATCACCACTAGCAACTTTTATCTTACAGCCGCCTTTCTGTGCCTTATATTGCACTAGTTTGTTCGCATCATTCGTCATATGGGTAGAACAGCCACTATCAACATACCAGGCGTTTTTATTTACGGTATCGGCAGTACCCATGCAAATATTCGCAGTTTTCTTGATGCCATTGCATTCTGATGCTTTGTGTCCAAATTTGTGACACTTGAAACATTTGTATGTCGCTGGTTTCCGAGCAGTGTTGTTGTTGCTCTTCCTGTTTTGAGTGGTAAAAGCTTGCTCACCAGCCCCATTACACACTTCGGCTTGTCTGTTGCCTTCTTGTAGTAATTTGGTCTTTACTTGCTCTAGTGTTACCTCTTTACCACTATTATCGATGGCCATCACGAACGGGTTGTATTCGCTCGTTAAGCCAGCCAATAGTATTGAAATAAGCCAATCGTCTGATACTTTTGCGTCTATATCATTAAGCTGCTGTGCCAGGTGTACTATATCGCAGATGTATTTTTCCATACTTGAATAATTTTCCAAACGACACTGCCATAGTTTACGTTGCAGCAAAATTCGCCTGCCCCAGCCTTGATCCTCGTAGGCTCTGCACAAGTTTTGCCATACCTCGCGTGCGGTTTTTGCTTGGTACACGTGCGCAAAACATGTAGGCTCAATAAGCAGACATATAGTTGATCGTGTCTTCCTATCACTGTCTTTTTGTAAATCACTGATATTTTCTGTTTCCACAACATCCCACAAGTTTTTGGATTCGAGGAGGTTTTTCACAACGAATTTCCACGATGTAAAATCATTCGCTCCTTGCAGTTTTTTAATTCCGCAATAGGAACCAGAAACAGAATTTTCATCACACATTTTTTTACTTTTTGACAGTATTGTTTTTTCACTGTCAATAACGTGACAATCAGTATTATAAAGGAAATATTTTTTACTATCACTTTTAATAATATTTACTCAGGTACGGAATGGGAACCATAACCTGTTAGAAATTAACGTATCCAGCATTAGCGCATTCCCCGAGTACTTATATTATTTACTAAATTATAGACCGTATCAGCTTCACACCATTTATTTTATAGTTCTGTCATGACGACAGACAGCGCATCATGTGTTGGTTGCCAAGGTAGGTATACAACCTCCAACACTAATAACGAAAATGACGTCATTTTGGAAATCCAAGATGGCCGACACCAATTTTATGATATTTTGACATGGGTGTCGTGAAAGGGGTTTTTGTGGGTGCTAATCACGAAAATGACGTCATTTTTGAAATCCAAGGTGGCCGAAATTATATTTTATGATATTTTGACTTGGGTATCGTGACGGGTTTTCGGAGCGCTGATCACGAAAATGACGTCAATTATAAGCTGTGGCATAGCTTCTATTTCTTTATCAAAGTCAAAAATAAAACATCAAATATAGTTTAGTCGCTAAATCGCCACCATTTTTCGCACTCCTTCAATGACGTCACTGGTAAAAAATAAATAAATAAATAAACTACAAAAAAGAAAATACATACTTATACAAATGTATACGTTAATTAGCAAAATAAAAAAAATACTATGTCATAAATAACTAATAAAAAATTTCCTACTAACTACATACCGCGGAACTCGGTGTGCACACCTTTGCGATTTACCCCGCAGCCACGCGCAGGATTGCGTTTTTTATCTGCATTTTCATGCACATCTGCAAACCCGTCACGATACCCAAGTCAAAATATCATGAAATATAATTTCGGCCACCTTGGATTTCAAATATGACGTCATTTTCGTGATTAGCACCCGCGAAAACCCCTTTCACGACACCCATGTCAAAATATCATAAAATTGGTGTCAGCTATCTTGGATTTCAAAAATGACGTCATTTTCGTGATCTGCACCCCCGAAAACCCCCGTCACGACACCCATGTCAAAATATCATAAAATTGGTGTCAGCCATCTTGGATTTCAAAAATGACGTCATTTTCGTGATCTGCACCCCCGAAAACCCCCGTCACGACACCCATGTCAAAATATCATAAAATTGGTGTCGGCCATCTTGGATTTCCAAAATGACGTCATTTTCGTGATTAGCACCCACAAAAACCCCTTTCACGACACCCATGTCAAAATATCATAAAATTGGTGTCGGCCATCTTGGATTTCCAAAATGACGTCATTTTCGTGATTAGCACCCACAAAAACCCCTTTCACGACACCCATGTCAAAATATCATAAAATTGGTGTCGGCCATCTTGGATTTCCAAAATGACGTCATTTTCGTGATTAGCACCCACAAAAACCCCTTTCACGACACCCATGTCAAAATATCATAAAATTGGTGTCGGCCATCTTGGATTTCAAAAATTACGTCATATTCGTGATCTGCACTCCCAAAAACCCCTATCACGACACCCATGTCGAAATACCCAAAAATTCATCGAAATACCAAATAAGTTATCCGCAAACAAACATAAAAATAAAAACTTTTTACAAAAAAACAACCGACTTCAAAAACCACTACAAAGTGAAAAATAACTAATTTCGGAAGTTAATAATATAATTTCACAGTCTTGCCTGGTCCCAAAAAAAAACATGATTTTTTTTTTTTAAATGTGTCAGTTCTGCAGAAATTTATTTGACCCTGATTACGTTTTCCCTTAAAATAATAAATAATGATAAATTAAACTTTATTATATTATTTTTCTATCCCTTTGTCCATCTGACTTAGCTAACTTTCAATCTACAAAACTAACTTCCAACCCTGAAGTTACAGCCATAACATATTTAGTTATAAAGGTCTAATCAATACACATTAAATAAGCCCAAACACGTGACAGTTGCTTCCGATGTGGATTCCCTTGATATTCTGTCATCTCCATCATCAGGTCAGGCCCAAATCTTCACGGTTTTATAGTATCATCCGATATAAACACGAGTATCAAGTTGTCACCCGAAGCGTGCCTACAATTTTCGATAATTGGCCTAAATTTCTCAGAATTTCCATTATCGACACTGACGTGGTAACAATGGGATTACATAGGCAGCATATCCCTTCATATAAAAAAGAATGGTCTAAATAGGTTCATTAACCATAAAGTTATCAGCGACAATAAATCGAACTGAGAACCACCTTTTTCTGAAGTCGGTTAAAAATAAACACCGCAGAATTTTTATTATGAAGTATCGTCAACATTTGTTTGAGTACATAATAACCAAAAGTATTTGGGCGCACCAATAAACAAAAATAAAAGTGCCATGTCTGTTACTTCTGTGGTCTATGAATTTAACTTGTATTTGTAAGTACTTCGTCCGCCAGACGGCGCTAGTAATATTTTGCGAAGTATTGTAGAGGTGGGGCGCGGTGAAGAGGGAGCAAATGCTCGAGGTCATTTGGTGAGGGTACGACCTTAAGGCTCAAGGTTGATTGAGAATATTTGGCAGTTTGGGATAGCTTGACCTGCTGTTGTCCGTACATACCAACATTACACACACGCATGGCCGTATGCCTCTTGGCCTAATAGGTAGTATAAACAAAAAAAAGCTCTAGAGTCCAGTAGCCTAATTTGCGACCAGTCGCATTTTAGATTTTTTCGTCGCCGATTGTCGTTCTGAGTACCCTAAATGGCAAAAAATCGCTTACGTTGGCAATACTGTTTGGCAATAACAACCAAAGACATTAAAATTATATTTAAAATCTCTTTGATAACAACTAATGTTGATGTTGCTAAAGTGGAACTTGCACCATAATAAAGCAGTTTGACGGACACATTTTCACAATAACCTTTCTTTGCAATAACCGTAGAATAGGTACACTAGGGACACCATCGACATATACTAATGGACATGCCTTAGAGATGAGAATCGTGGCAAAAAAAGCTCTGAAAGAAAGACAGGAAACAAAGTTTGCCTATCTTTATCTCTCTCAAAATCATCAATCATCTATGAGGAAGGAGATGTGAGAGTGCTAGACCAAAAGCATAGGCCATCTCTCTCAATCTTTCAAACCAAAAAAATACTGCAGAATATACGCGTATGGCATGTCCATTAGTATATATTTACGGTATGTACGTTCATTCCATAGAGCAAAGGTAAAATCCAAAGAGTTTTTTTTTGGTTCCTTTCTTTCCGTTCGGGCGAATGGAAAAGGCAAAGGCATAGTACGCCATACAGCCAAGTCTTCAGTAATTTTTTTTCTTCATTAAATATTTATCCTAACTTATCCTAGCATAACTTAACCTAAACTAACTCCTTTCGTTTTACGCGTTTGGACGATAAGGAGCGGTTTAGCGTAAAGACATGTTGAGGCCACTATGCTACAATATTTCACTCTTCTTTTTGAATTACTCACTGAATGCACTTTTTACTACATAAATCACGCGTTTTTATTTAGTAAACGACACTATAAATAATTTTAAAAGTCCAATGAAAAATGAGCGTGACACTCATCTTGACATTCCCGCCAAACCTCAATCCAAAGAGTATATGTATAGGTAAAATCTGTCAGGTCCAAGCGTCAATACAAAGAGTATAGTAAGTATATAATACGTCAATAGAACTGTCAAAACAAAAAATGGCGGACGACGATGAAATTGACGTCTTAGGAGATTTCTCATTTAATTCTTGTTTTGCTCAAAATAACCAAGGAATGTGAGTAAATTTATTATAACTATTAATCCTCTACCTATTATAGATTAAGTCATTTAAACTAGTTACGCAACAGCTATGCGGTTATGTTTACAATGTTTTGTTGACACAAATTCTTCAAACAATATAATGTTTATAAACTCTCCTGTTATTAACTCGTCCAATATATCTTGGTACATTATAACATATTATTATTAATATTTTAGTCACATCACATGTTTTAAATAAGTAAACCTCTAATCATTGCTTTTAGTCATTACTTACAGTGTTGTAAAAAATTACGTACATATTTTCTTATTGGTATCTATTTTCTTTAGCCCTTCGTGCTCCAATAGGGAAGACACGGTTCATCCTCAGTGGCTCCTCGACTCAACAGAGACGAACTGGTACGATAAACAAAGTAAAAGGTAAGTTTTTCCACATATGCAATTCAGTAACTTTGAAATAATCAAAAACAATAATAGTTTAATTGTTTCTTCACAGTTTATAATATTTATGGAAAAGTATAGCTAATAACATTACTGAAATAAAACATACTCTGCAGGTATAAAGAAGGCTCGCCAAGGAAGCTTTATGGAAACAATTCTTCGGACAAGCACCACGGCGATATCCATACTGCTTGGAGTCAGGTAGAGAGGGATCTGCTTGTTAAGGAAATGGTGAGATTTTAATATGAGCCATAATAATTAGATGCCAATTTTCTACAAATCTACTATGCTTGTTCCTAAGGAATACCATGGCAAAATAGTTGTATCAATAACTTTATTTAGTATTAAAGTAGAGAGTAAAGTATTGGCTTGTTGAAACCATTTCATTCACCTATGCTATTCAGATCTTAAAAAGAAATAAAAACCCCTTAATTGTATTCATTAAAAAACAATGATTTAAAGTTAGGTGACGTTAAAATGTCAAAAATGTATGGTTAAAAGTCACTAAACACTAGTTAACTTTAAGCAACAGTTATGAATAGAGGGGTATATTTGTAATATTTAACTATGAATAAACCTTTCACATTGATTGAAACTGCACTTTATCTCAAACAGATAAATTACTCTTACTGGTGACAAATAGGGATTTTGAATTCTAATTTTTTCAGTACAGTATCTGCAGTGATGGAAGTACTAGTCTACCTAATATTGTCATATTGGTTCCCCAGGTGTCAAAATTAAGGCCAAAAAAATTTTATTTTACCTGATTCACAATTCCAAAATACAGCAAATAGAAATTGTTATTCAGATATTATTTTTCTTACAGGCAAAGTATGGAAGGAATGTACGCAAGATATCACAGACATTGAAAACAAAGACTGAAGCAGAGATACAGGCATTGATTGAAGCTGAACATGGTGTCTACTTGGAGACTCCATCATTCGGCCTTGACAAACCAGAGGACCACGAAAATGTGCCAGCAGTTGTCCAGGAAGAAATAGTGACGGATGACATGACCAATATAAATAATGTTATTAACATGGTGACCACCGGTGCTCCCACTATTACCGTACCAAAGAAACTGTTCAGGAAAAACAATTCCAAAAGTTTACTAAAACCTGACATATTGACAGATAAAAAGTCTGAATTAAAAGCAATAAACCCAGCGGAGATATTATATGAAGATGATTTGATAATAGGGTCTACTGAATCTATTGGTTCTGACTTAGATTTGAGCGATATTGTGTCTAAAAACATAGTTAAGTACCAGGCAAAAGTGAAGGCTGAGAAGAAGATTGGTAATCATAGGAGAAAAAGGTCTAAAAACTTTGACAAAGTTGGAACTAGGAATAAGAGTAAAGAGTTATTGAAGTCGTCTCCAGGGAGGCAAAGGAAGGATTCTAGTTTATCAGAAGACAGTATGAAGAGCCCTAAGATGCAGATTGTCTTGGGTTCTGGATTAGCTCTACCAGTATCTGAAGGGGAGCAAGTGGTGAGTTCTTTGTTTTAGTGCAAAAAGATTTTATCAACTTTAAAAAAAAACTTAAGATGACTTGATTATTATTTTTTGATAGAGGAAACTTGCCTATATTAATCAAGAATTTTGATTAAACGCTAGAGAGATTTGGGCAAAAACAGGCTTACTCTACTAATATGAACTTTTATGATCCAATTTTTGCCAAAACCATTATTCCCATACTCTCATCAAAAAGTTATATTTTTAAGTTTACTACCAATTTTGATACAATGTAATTCTACTTTTCTTTTTAATAATCCATCACAAATATTTCTTCACAGATAAAAATTGAGAAGAAGAAAGACTCTGAACCTGAAAGTGATATAGAGATTGACGTGGACAGTGACAGTGAGAGTAGCACTCCCAAGAACACACCTAAGAAGGAAAATATGGCTATTGAGGAGGCCCCTATAGCTGTACCGCTCAGCGGATTTGAGACCAGGCGGAAAAGAACTAAGAAAATCAATCTGGTAAGATTATTGAAAAGTTTCATTTATCAATTGTGTTTTAAATGACCTAAGGTGTGGGTTTCATCCATAGTTCAACCAATCATTATAAATAGTAACTAAAGATTAGTTTCGTAAAATGTGTGTTATGATAAATTTTAGTTTATCTAATGATATAGTATCAGTGCTGTGATGTTTGAACCTCGATGATTGTTTTCATAAGTTGTCAACTATGATTTTTGTAATGAGGGTAAATCCATAATAAAACAGTTTTGCTTCTGATCTCAACTTGGTTGTATCTTTTATTGGCGACGAGGATGGTTTATCCAATCCCGCAAAACCATTTCCAAACCAGATATCACCAAGAATGTTGCGCTGGTCATTGAAACTTTCCAGTTATAATTACAGTATACAATACAGGCCTGGTAAATTAATCAGCAACGCGGACGCTTTAAGCAGGTGGACCGCGCCGGACAAGTCGAGTGTTCAGGAAGAGGTGCTGCACGACGTGCTTTTGCTGGAGGAACAGCCGAGCGGATGGGGGCTTGCCGCTGCCAAGATAGCCACGGAGACCAACAGAGATGTGGTTTTACAAAAAGTTATGTTTCATGTGTTGCACGGATGGCCACGAAAGAATATAGACCCGAACCTACAAGGGTATTGGACACGGAGAGAGGCTCTTTCACATAATAAAGGTTGTTTATTGTGGAGCAACAGAGTCATAATACCTTTGTCCTTACAGGACAAAGTGTTAAAGTTGTTACATGCCCCTCATGCGGGGATTGTCCAGACAAAAGCGTAAGCAAGAGGCTACGTGTGGTGGGTCGATATGGATCGGCAGATTGAGAGTGCGGTGGCCGCGTGTCAGCAGTGTCAGCTAGTGAGAAATAACCCACCAAAGGACCCGCAGACTTTGATTGTTCCAGAGAAGCCGTGGAGCCGCGTGCATGTGGATTTTGCGGGGCCCTTTCAGGAAAGAACATTTCTAGTCCTAGTAGATAGCTACAGCAAGTGGGTTGAGGCTGAAATCATACCAGCAATGAACAGTGGTATGGTGATATCGGTTATAAGAAGGATTTTCACTTCACAAGGCCTGCCCGACGTATTGGTGTCCGATAATGGACGTGCTTTCACTTCTAATGAATTTAATAATTTTCTTAAAAAGAATGGGATTAAACATTTGTATTCGCCGCCCTACCACCCAGAGACTAACGGGCAGATTGAACGCACAATACAAACATTTAGAAATAAAATAAAGAAACTAGAGAATCTGGACATGCAGTGGCAGGAGAAACTTTGTAAAGTTCTATACTATTTACGGACTGTGCCCAATAGCTCTACTAATAAGACACCTGCTGAGCTACTGAATGGGCGAAGATACAGATGACTGCAGTGTCGAGCTTACACCCCGACTCGACTCCGAGTCGTGCGGAGCAGCAAATGGAGGCGGCGGCGCAGCACTCGCCCGCACGAACTTTTACGCTGCTGCAGCCCGTGCTCATACGCATGTACGGGCCTGGGAAAAAGTGGAGTCGAGGCACCGTGCAAAACGTGGAGGGGCCAGCCACTTAAGTTGTGAGGACGGAAGATGGAGAGCTGTATCGGCGACATGCAGACCAAATAATAGCTAGACCGCCAGACACAGCTGTTAACGGGTCACCTGTCATTGGAAATCAGCCAGCCAATGATACAGAGTCTGAATTATCACAGGACCCGCCGATTGTGATTCCGCCACCTGAATTATGGCCGGATATTATAGGGATTCCTAATGAATGACTTCAGTGATTGCTATATTTGAAGTTAATGGTTTTGTTAATTGGTTTTGTTTTAATGTTTCAATTTATAATGTATGTTTTGACCAATGATTATGAGGGAAAGGTATGTTATGTTTGAACCTCGATGATTGTTTTCATAAGTTGTCAACTATGATTTTTGTAATGAGGGTAAATCCATAATAAAACAGTTTTGCTTCTGATCTCAACTTGGTTGTATCTTTTAAGTGCTAATGGTCAAATAATTAACTATCTATTAGTTGAAATAATAACCATTAATAATCATTAGATAAATTAATAATTTATTAAAAACACATTATGGACTTTTGTATGATATCACATACATCTAAAGGTTTTATAATTGCATAGCATTTACAGGTGAATACCTATCTATTATACAGATAAATAAGTATATGTAGTATTTTTTAGGGAATATTTATATTTAGGGAATTGTGTCTCGGATATGCCTCGCTTGTTCTTTCATAGACCGTCATGGCATTCCCATTTTATTATAATAAGTTTCCATGTCACAGGATGGCGGCGGTGGCTATACTATAATGCATACGGAGTCAGGCGACTTGTACGCGGTGGGTGCCGAGCCGAGGAGAGAACGAGCTCCCCGTAAACAATCCATACAGCTGTGGAACTGTCGAGTTTATAATGCTGAGAATCCGGTCAGTAGCACACGTATCGTGAGGTCTCGTCATATTCACTACAAAGTTAAACAATTATGTACTTTAATTCCTACATAATAAGGTCCAGCTACAACTTCGAACATTTTTAATGCTCAAATCTGCTGAAACCAACTTAAACATCATTGAAATAAAGTTTATATTTGTTTCACGTGAAATAGGATGGGATAGTGCACCACTGCGCACTTTTACTTTATTAATTTGTTTACTTTATTATCTTTTACAAGCTTTTGATTGTACTGAACACAACAATAGAACACATTAACGCTCATATTTAGCTGAGTTATTATACAGGCTGACTTGTGATTTGTCGTAATCCTTTCAGGACGTGGTAGTTTGACCTATTTGTAACGAATAATCCTATAGCATAGGCAAAAATTCATAAGATTCGAGTAAACTAATTTTCATGTACTTGTAAAGATTTTCAAAAATTTATCACTAAAAATCACTTGTATTACTCTCGAATTCATTAAAAGATGTCACCCATGTCTCATATTATAAATTACACATTGCAACCATACAACCAACTACATATTAACAGATTAAATAACCCCTTTTCAGCCGCCATTCGACGTCCGTGTGAACGTGTCCACGCTGCTTCTGATGGATGGTCACGCGCACACGTCACGCGGGGAAGTCATGGGTCTGCTGGGAGGGGAGCTCGGTGACGTGCTGGGTGACGCGGGACGAGTGTGCGTCACCGTGACGGCATACCGGCCCGCCGCCGCCCTCGCCGGCAGTACGCATTGCGACATGGACCCCGGTAACTAAACACATGAATCTTTTTTAACTAAAAATAAACATCGTGTCTGTCTTCTTCTTCTTCAGCCTATAGAGGTCAGCTGCTGCACAATGGTCTTTTTTTTCCCGGGGTGGAAATCCTCATAGGATGTCCGCCGCCCTGGGGTGAGCGACGGGGTCTGTCAGACTTTTACTGACTGAAACCACCCCAGTGTCTCTTCTATCACGAGCGCGCCCGGTCTGTCCGGGCCTCGTCTCCTGCACGGGGTAGTGGGGTGTTAAACTACCCCGTGCATCGCCTCCGCCTCGGGGTCCATCGAATAGGGGGCGGGGACTTCCCCATGTCCCTCGCCCACAGAAATCGTAATAACAAGTCAATAGAAGTGCTTTATACTGACTTTTAACACCAGAACGCGTGTCGCCGGACGTCTTTTACCACCACATAAACAATAAATACACTCGAACAATTACACAACCATTTTTCATTATTGATACAAAATTAAACCTTCGAGCTATAGCATAACGCAATATTTTCTAACAGCACATAATCGCAGAAGGCGCGGCTTTTTTAACCAATAATAAACGTGCGCGAAAAGCAGAGAAACATATCGCGCGCTCACTTTCACTGAGAAAAAGTGCAGTGGTCGTAATGTTTATATTCATATCGATAATTTTCCGATGAGCGTTAATTAAAGTATTTCATTCCTCAACGCACTTTAAGGTGATTTACATGTTTATGAGATAAGGGAATGCAATACACAATTAACTATATTCCCGCCAAGCTCCAAAAAGAATAGAGGTAAACAAACCAATTCAGGGTTATCACAACTCACGTTTTACAAATCTCCTGTTATTTACATGATTATCGACTTTTACATGCTAACTATTTATTAACAATTCCTATTGAAGCATATTTCAATAGAATCACTAATATAACATGCATAATAACTTGGTATTTCGAAAAACCATTAAAAAGTCGATATTAATTTTACGTGATAGCCCTACAAAAAAATAAAGATGGATGAAATTCAGATATTAAACACATTTTGTGGAATTCAACCAATGAATAAAGTTGAGACATTTGTCAATACAATTTTGCGTATTTTAATGACTTTAAAATCAGCTACATAACACATGCATTGTAATATTTTCAAAAATGGACTAATAATAATATAATTGTATCAAAAAATGTAACCTATTAGGAAATTAGCTTATATGTATGTCATATTTCATTCAAATAGGTTAAGCGTTCTATGCAAATCATAAATATCTAAACATAAACTGTTTAGATTAGTAGGAAGTAGGATTATTACTTTTATGAAAATCATCTACCTATGTAGAAAAGGTTGTTAACATCTGTCTTTTAGATGTAAACTACTCGTTGCCTAGCAACGGTTTGTTTACCTCTGTTCTTTATCGAATTTGGCTCAACTATAGGTATAAGTTATATTTTTTTTATCAAAAAATCAATCAAAATCCAAGCATTTATTTCAAATAAAGAAATTCCTTCTTCCAGAAGCAGATATCCATTTATCTTTAAAATCTAGATCTTTTGGAAACCTGTAATAATATCAATATCATTGGATTAATTAAACAGATGCATAAATAATATAAAAACGTATCGATTCAATCCAACTTAATCCATTATCCTTCCCATTAATATTATTATTATGTAATAATAATAATATGAATACTTACTTAATTATTTTGACATGAAAAGTATTTGATAAATACTGAAAACATCACTTGTACAAGGATACCCAACGCAGACTAGTTTACCTACTGCCTACTAGGCCTACCTATGTACATACCCATGTAATAATAAGCATAATTCTTATTAAAATACAATCATCTCATATATATTTAACGTTAACTCATAATATTTCATTATTTCATTCCCATTTCGGTAAAGCTAATAAAAAGTAAACGTAATAAATAATCGATACAAAATAATAGTGACACATCACTACCTCATGCGGCATGTTCCAGGAATTTACGTAAAGGGCGATATTGTCAATTTCGTATGACTATAATTTCATTGCTGCTTTTAGCAGTTTTCATAGTAAACATGAACAAGCTAAGTATCAATGGAAATTGATGTGAAAAAAAAAAGCTAATCGTAGTAGGGGTGGTGAAAATATTTAAATTGTCTATATTAAAAACGACATTATTTCAAAAATTAAGTACTTACATATGAAATGTTATCCCTTTATTTGTATAGTTACAAGTTTTGGAAGAGTTTCCGCAGTTGGATGCGCTGCAAATCACTATGTTTATCGGTCTGCGTCCCAAACAACACAAAAAACCGCAACAAACGCTCCACGCGCTCTTGTGTGTCACAACCCATATGCACGGCGACAAGGTCACGCGTCTTTGCCACTTCTATTGACTTGTTATTACGATTTCTGTGCCCTCGGCCCTGGACCCATTCATGGGGGCGGAAGAGGGCGGTATCCGCCCTTCCTCGGCGCCCCTGGACAACAGCCTCTCTCAAGGCTTTCATTACATTGGGGGGGGGGGGGGTTGCCATAATCCCCACGCGTCTGTCTTAGGGAATGCAATCCCGACCATCGGATGATTATCTGAAGTTCTACTTCAAGGTTGCTAACTTATTAGTACTGCATTTCATTCAGAATAAGGCCTTTTTCTATAGTCTCTTCAACTGATTTTGATTTCTACTGTATAGGCATAAGGATGCTATTACGCATTATATGCATTTGTGATTGTCATTTGTCATGCCACCAAGGCAATAGAAGTCAAAATTGCCTGATCAGGCTGTAAAAAAGGTTTGTTGTCAATATATTCGTAAGAATGACAATAAGAAGATTTTTTTTATCTTAACTATTAACTAGTGTTTGACTGCAATCCCGCCTGATGATAAACAGTGATGCAATCGTTGATGGTAAAGCGCACTAGTTTATTAAGCCTATTCGCTCAAAGAAACATTAACTAGGAAGGAAGACGGCAGTTGAGCGAGGTGATGCAATGTTAAACCTAACAACACGACCAACGACGCTGCGCCAGAGGGAGATTAATTTGGAGACCCTCCATGACCAAACTCCCGACACAACTACATTTGGCGCATCGTACCCGGCACACATCGCAACACAACTGTTCAGACCCATACTCCGTACGGCTTCACCAGACACCATGCCGGAACACGACGAATCGCTTGGCGGCAGGACTTTGTCTGGTGGGTCGTAACTATTGCCGGCAGCCACTCATAAAAGTTGTGTTCCAGTATCCCAATCCCTTGCGGCGGAATCCCTGCGCGGGTCGGGCCAGCTGGTGTGCGGCTGGCACCACTCCCACCCGCACTTCCCGGCCGCGCCCTCCGCACAGGACCTGACGTCACAGCGCGCCCTGCAGAGGGCGCTGGAGTGGGCGGAAGTGCCCTTCCTCGGGTTCATCACCAGCCAGCACTGGCCCACCGGCAGGACGGCCTCGCAGTACCGGTCAGTTATTGTTTATTTCAGTCAGTATTAGTCGTGGTGGCCTAATGGTTAAAACACCAGCCTCTCAAGTATGAGTGCGCGGGTTCGATTCCAGGTCAGGCAAGTACCAATGCAAATTTTCTAAAAGTTATAATAATAATAATAAATTTATTTACTCAAAGAGACAGACTGTAGTAGGTACACATGGTTAAAAAAAGTTTCTTACAAAATATGTTAGATAGTCTACAATCGAGTGGGTGAAGCACTGTTCCCCTAGCTAGGTTACAGAATAACCTGTGTTAAGGAGAAGCAGTCTCGTTCCCCTATGCCTATGGTACAGGTATATAACATAATATTGTATAGTACTTGTGCTGACACTACTATTTTAACAGTTAAGTATTGTGAGTAAATACTACTTTTAAATTGTATAAAAATCTTGCTTAATTTATTAAATGCAGTTATATGTACTTTCTAATTATATCTTGGACACCAATGACTGAAGGTGAAGGAAAACATCTTGAGGAAACCTGGACTTTAAGTCTGAAATCGCCAACCCGCATTGAGCAAGCGTGGTGATTACGCTCAATCCTTCTCTGTATGAGAAGAGACCTGTGCCCAGCAGTGGGACGATAAAAAGGTTATTGATGATGATGATGATTGTTTATTTCACTAAATGACTAAAAATTCATTAAAAAAGGACAGAAGATAATATTAGTATAGTCCTGTGAAATTAAGATGTTCAGCAGACATTTTAGACATAATCAAAAAACGTCAATTTATGTCAGGTGCGGACTAAACTTACAGTACTAAAGTAATAATTATCTTCCGTCCTCGTTAGTAACATTTAATGTATTTGTTTACAACATAACGAAAAAAAAAGACCGACCTACCGACCTCGCCGCCGAGGTCCATCGCGACGCGTTCAACGTAGTAGTCCCCTCCCCCGTCCCTTGTCCGACGAAGGCCAACCCGCGCCGCAGCTGAGCCAGTAAATATAAATTCCCAACTATGACCTCTGAGTTTGTTTCGGACGTTTCTTCTCAGAGCTAGTGCTAGGAAATCAAACCGAATTAAAATAAAATTCGATCCAGCCGTCCCTTGCTGCTCTCTCTAGCGACGCCCTAAACCGAGGTTCGTACCCCACAGGGGGTGCCCTTAGCGTGTAGTCGCTTAGTTTTTAGTTGCCCTGGCTGGAGGCTTTAAATTCATTTAAGGCAGTCACAGCATAGTCCGGTTAAGTAGTCACGACCTCTCAAGGTCAACTACGAGATGCCATATCAAAAAAAAAAAACAACGAAATCACGTGTTTTTTTTTTCCTTTTTTAACTACCAAAACCGAAGAAATATATACCAACAATAGCTCAATATTACCATCTATCTTTCTAGTTGTATCCGCGTCGAAGGCGACGACGAAGCACAACTACCCACCGGCTTTCAAATCAGCGTGAAACTGTTAGCAGACCTCACACCTGACAACCTGCCGACCTTCCTTCATGAGTTGGCCGCCGTGATGATAGACAATCTCAGCAGGAACGAGTTTAGTGTCGACTTGCTCAAGGATGTGTGTCCACAAGCCGGGATGACGTATTTAGAAAAGGTGGGTGGATCTTCAGCTCTGCAGCCACAGCTGTTCATAAGCTGCCACATTTTATAACCAATGTGGCTACCATGAGTTTTCATTACGAGACTCGATCATACGCATCGACCGCGTTTGGCGCTCTCATTGGTTGAGAGTTCTTACAACCTTAAGCGGGCCAATCGATGAGTCAAACGCGGTCGATATCCATGATCGAATGACCGAAAACTCATGGTACCCGCACAGCTCTCTGCTGCAGTCTTATGATGGACTGCGATATGAATTTATCAATATCCATTGAGGCGTTGTGCTCTATTAGTATCGCGTACTTCGCGTACTATACGTAGCTTCTAAAGGTTTACTGCGCCGGGGGTAGGCATTGCGTCAGTGGCAGGTGTCGGTCTGTTGTGTGCATAGCTACCACAAGTGACTTGCGGCATCGAGGACGACTCTCCATGAAGCCCCAACCACCCCCAACGCATGCTTTCGCATCCCATGCGATATCCTCCAGGGCGCTTTTCAATAAAGCAGAAATCCCCTTTAATACTTCGTGGTTGGTCTCTGCGCTATGGAATCTATATCTTGTTTCCATGCTATACGTACGAATTTATGTTGGTAACTTTAAAATAGTCTTCCCGACAGTCAACGGATGTGTGATGGTCTCGTGTTTAGATTTGTGCTTGCGAAATAAGAAAATAACAACAAGAATTAAACTTTCTGGTTTTTTATTATTAATATAACGCTGATATTCTTCTAAAGAGTAGTATGTTAAGTTTAGAATACCCACCTGCTGCCAGTTGTATTAACCTTTAGAACACTCACCTGCCGACAGTTATGTTAAATTTCAGAACACCCACCTGCCGCCTGTTATGTTAAAATTGAGAACACCCACCTGCCGCTTTTAGGTTAAAGTTTAGAATAGCCACCTACCGCAGTTATGTTAAAGTTTAGAACACCCACCTGCCGCCAGTTATGTTAAAGAATAGAACACTCACCAGCCGGCTGTTATATTAAAGTTTAGAACACCTACCTGCCACCAGTTATGTCAAACTTTAGAGCACCCACCTGCCGCCAGTTATGTCAAACTTTAGAACACCTACCTGCCGTCAGTTATGTTAAAGTTTAGAACAGCCACCTGCCGCCAGTTATGTTAAAGTTTAGAACAGCCACCTGCCGCCAGTTATGTTAAAGATTAGAACACTCACCAGCCGGCTGTTATATTAAAGTTTAGAGCACCCACCTGCCGCCAGTTATGTCAAACTTTAGAACACCTACCTGCCGTCAGTTATGTTAAAGTTTAGAACAGCCACCTGCCGCCAGTTATGTTAAAGTTTAGAACAGCCACCTGCCGCCAGTTATGTTAAAGATTAGAACACTCACCAGCCGGCTGTTATCTTAAATTTTAGAACCCCCACCTGCTGCCAGTTTTTTAAATTTTAGAACACCACCTGCCGCCAGTTCTGTTAAAGTTTAGAACACTCACCTGCCGTCAGTTATGTTAAAGTTTAGAACAGCCACCTGCCGCCAGTTATGTTAAAGTTTAGAACAGCCACCTGCCGCCAGTTATGTTAAAGATTAGAACACTCACCAGCCGGCTGTTATATTAAAGTTTAGAACACCTACCTGCCACCAGTTATGTCAAACTTTAGAGAACCCACCTGCCGCCAGTTATGTCAAACTTTAGAACACCCAACTGCCGCCAGTTATGTTAAATTTTAGAACCCCCACCTGCTGCCAGTTATTTTAAATTTTAGAACACCGCCTGCCGCCAGTTATGTTAAAGTTTAGAACACTCACCTGCCGTCAATAGGCTATTTGACAGTATTCAATTATTTGTGATTTTTTGCTTTAATTGCATAAAATAAGGGTTCTTTATATCATTTACAAGAGTTTTAATAAAAAATAATAACAATTATTATATCCAAAACACAAAAATATGTTTGGCTTTTTGTTTCTCGCGCCACACATTGTGAAACGATCCGGATTGGCTAATGTCGCGATGACGTCATACGCGCATCATCGCTTGTTTTCGGCAAACTTATAAACTGTTTTTCGGGGGTTTTTATCGATTTATTTGTACAACCCAGTACAGCACACCACTTGTAAACCATTTTATTAGATAACAACAACAAATAATAATTAAAAACAAACACCACTGAGAACCGAAAATCGCTTGTGACGTCACTTACCAGGCGCAACGCCATATTGCTGATTATATCGTTTTCGCGGCTTATTTGAATTTTGAATTTTTATTTGCATATTTCTTACGAAATACGTATTTAAAATAAAAAAAAATACTTTGGGTGAACTTCTTAACCGCAACCAAGTAATTCAAGATAAAAATTATAAATCTGTCAAATAGCCTATTGTTAAAGTTTAGAACAGCCAACTGCCTCCAGTTATAAAGTTTAGAACAGCCACCTGCCGCCAGTTATGTTAAAGATTAGAACACTCACCAGCCGGCTGTTATGTTAAATTTTAGAACCTCCACCTGCTGCCAGTTATTTTAAATTTTAGAACCCCCACCTGCTGCCAGTTATTTTAAATTTTAGAACACTGCCTGCCGCCAGTTATGTTAAAGTTTAGAACACTCACCTGCCGTCAGTTATGTTAAAGTTTAGAACAGCCATCTGCCGCCAGTTATGTTAAAGTTTAGAACAACCACCTGCCGCCAGTTATGTTAAATTGACATGCAATAGACGTCAGTCTATCTTAGCTTGAGCTCATTTTCTTACCAATTTTCCTTTATCGTTTTTCTACAGTGCATATCAAGCGCATCTCATCACTTGCGTTCAGCGGGCTACGACGATGCGGACCCGCTCGTCCAACAATTATTACAAGGTATCAGAGATGTCTTCAGATAGGTAACAATCCTACCATTGTGAACAGTTCTCTGTGTATATAGTTTTGTTTAAATATTAGAGAACAAAAGATGTTTGATTATTTAACATTATACGTTAAAGTTGTTCAATGATTAACTAAGTTTTGTTTGCCTGAATAAAATTATCGAACGCAATTTCAGCTGTAACCGATATGAATGATGGTACCTGAACTACATATTTTCACAGCCATACCTTACACTTCCCTGCCGAATTGAAAATCAATCAATGGCATGGTATTTTAACGCAATATTTATTATTTGTGAATGCAATAAATTCTTGAACACAACGGTATTTTAGATTTTTCCTTAAGTGATGTCTAAAAATAAACATTTTGAGGCATCTCCAAAAAAAAAAAAAAGGCTTATATGGAGTTAGCTGAATTGCGAATTAAGGTTTAGCTATACTGGTCTGGTCTTTAACATATATGGACTTAACTTTTAGTGCTCCGACATCTAACAAATACCTGGCCAGTTTTAACATAGTATAACAAACTCCCCGTCTCGTTTTCAACTTTTATAATAGGGATGTATCCAAGGTATGAAAATATATATGATTATCTATAGATAATAAAAAAAATTAAGACCCGTATTTTTTATTTTGTCGAAACTACCAAAAACTACTGAGATATAGCGTATTAAAGTTACGGAGTGGGGGCTAATTACGTCACGCCCCGCTATATTTTGTACCACGACGTGACGTCATGCGACATTTCAAATCAATATATCTTCCTAAGTATTGGAATGAAAGAAAAATTAAAAAATCCGTGTTCAATATTTTTTATAAATCTATCTGATGGACATTAAATTATTTTTTAGGATACAACCCAATTGGACGACAATAAGGTTCTTCGTACATAAAAACAATAGTTAATTGTATCTCGTCCAAATGTAGCTAGTTTTCAATAAATAAACGATTTTAATATTGTGATGTAGACTTTTATCTAGCAACTCTGACCAATGTGCTTGCTGATTGTGATAACTACCTTCGTTTTACTTTCCTGAATATTAATGTAGATAATGTTAACAAAGATCGGTGCTCCTTTTCAAGAGTGATGCATCAGAACATCACATTTTGAGATTTTAACAAGGTGGAGACTTCAATATGGCAGTAAATGAAAACACTGACAATACTTATGCGTAAGAGTGTTTTAGAACTATGTAAAAAAACTGACTGTTTTGTCGATCTCTGACTAAGTTATAGTGACTAATAGGCTATTTGACAGATTTTTCATTTCTATCTTGAATTACTGTGTGCGTTCGCGCAGCGGAATGTTGTTGAATTTAAAGATTTTAAATATGCAGATATTTAGTGTATGACGTCGTATAATTGTGTATGGTAAAAAAAAATTTGTGCGTGCAGCCATTGTGGAGAAATTCACCAAAAACTGATTCCGCTGGGCGAACGTTGTCCTGGCGGAACTTTTTTAATCCATTGACTTTAGAAAAAAGAGATGTGTCCAAAAATTTGTGTGTAATTGTGTATGTATGAATAAAATTTGTGCATGCATAAACTTCGGAGAAATTCAAGTTTCCGCTGCGCGAACGTTTGGCCATTAGCTAGTTTTCATATAAAGCGCTTACATAGAGAGCTGTAGATTTTTACATACGTTGTTTTGAATTTGTGCATATTTGTGTACAAAACAGATTTAGAAAAAATCGTAGGACTAAAAAGATAAAAATATAAACGTAAAACACGCTTATTAGGTCATAGTTCTTAAAGTATGCACTTTATAAGTTTGTGACGTCACTTACAAGTGACGTCACAAACTTATAAACGATTTTCGGTACCCGCAGTGGTGTTTATCTGTTATTTGTTGTTGTTTATCTAATAAAATGGTTAACAATCGCTCCAAATATCGTTAAAAATCTTCTAAAAACGCTGAAACACCTGAGAACACATAGAACGACAACAAGTGTTTATGAGCGTATGACGTCATCGTGACATTAGCCAATTCGGATCGTTTCACAATTTGTGGCGCGAGGAACAAAATGCCAAAGATATTTTTGTGTTTTTGTATACAATATGTAAAGAAAACCCTGTCCGACCCATAAGGATAATAAAGGTTAGGTAAACACTTGACCAAATATGATATAAAATTTTACATAATCATCATAGTAACAATACTAATGAATTTTGAAATAATCCTTTTTTCCCGGGAATTAATTCCAATTTCCCCGAAATTTGCTAATTTTTAAAAAAGTGACAACACCGGTATTATTATAAGCGAATAGCGACGCGACCACGTCACAGGTGCTGCGTGCCCTGCCCCCCGCCGCCCGCGGAAGGGATTGCGTACCGCACATGTATTAAGTTACCTCTTTTTGCGAAATAATATTTATTTTTTTAGGGGGATTTTTTTTTAAGTTTAGCCTGTCTTTGTGGGCATTAGTAGAATCAGTTATCGATACCTAACAATACCTTCACGGATCGGACAGGGTTTTCTTTACATATTGTATATTAATTGTTATTATTTTCATTAAAACTCATGTAAATGACACAAAGAACCTTTATTTTATGCATTTAAAGTAAATAATCACAAAAAAATTCATACAGTCAAATAGCCTATTGTGGATAATATATTGGATTGATTCTCGTGCATTCAGAATGGGAACGGCATTTGTTATGCGCAGATTAACATATTGTCTTCTCCACCTTGTCTTTTAGATGTTACTTGATTAGAGGATGTGATTTTTAAGACAATAATAGATTGAATTTTAAGTAATTCTGATATGTTCATTTCCTTCCGTTGGATTTGTACCTAATTAAAGCATGTTTCTCTAAATTCTATTATTTTAAGTACCTAACTTATTGATTTGTATTGTAAAAATTCTTGTTTTATCGTTTGGTTAATTCAGTATTATTTATAAGTAGGTCTCGTAATAAACCTAAATATGTATAGATAAGTTTTGTTTTTCATGTTTGTATTAAGTTAATTAGTAGCCTTAAGAATACCGCCTGATCTGAATAGTTGTGTAGCCCTGTTGTTCGTTTTGCAAAGTACTTTTTTGTATCCATTGTTCTACATAAATAACACCTAAAAGGAGTAATGTTATGTCATTCTTATTATTTTAAGAATGATGTAGGTAATTGAATCCAATTGTAAATTGATTACTATGGCCTCTTTGAACTAATAAATAAAAAAAATCGACTGGTGATTTATGTTTTTTTTTTTTCTGAGTTTCTGTTGCCAGAGTTCTGCCCAAACTCGAGATTATGACAGACTTAGAGACTGGCATAATACCTGTGTAGCTACCATGTGTTGTCATTACGAGACTTGATCGTCGGTATCGAGCGCGTTTGACGCTCTCATTGGTTGAGAGTTCTTACAACCTTGAAGCGGGCAAACGCCTTCGATATCGACGATCGAGTCTCGTAATATACACTCATGGTAGCCACACTGTATATATTTGCACTACTCTACTTACCGTAAGTCAGTTCAAACGTATGTTTAACTATAACCATTTCCTGCTATAATTTTATAATTATAAAATATTGCTAGACCGCAATCCCGCCTGATGGTAAGCAGTGATATATGATCGTTGATGGTAAAGCGCGCTAGTTTAGTAATAACCAAAAATAAACTGAGTGCGGCAGTTGAACGAGGTGATGCAATGTTAAACCCAACAACACCACCAACGATGCTGCGCTAGAGGGAGATTGATCTGGAGACAACAACATTTATCGCTTCGTACCTGGCACACATCGCAACACAGCCGCTCAGACCCGTCCTCCGTACGGCTTCACCAGACATCATGCCGGAACACGACGAATCGCTTGGCGGCAAAACTTTGTTTGGTGGGTTACCACCGAGTACCTAAATGCCATTAATTTTCGTCATCTATGTCTGTCCGTCCGAATCTCAAACAACGTGTAGGTACTCTGGCACCACTAAACTATATAAAAATGATATTCAGAAGAAAACAAAATTTAGTTGTGGTTATTCTTAACTATCGTCGACGACACGGTTGGTGTCAGTGGCTGAACGATCGACTGCTGCACTGCATGTCGCGGGTTCGATTCCCGCACACGCACAGGTAGTTCTTCCAGATCTGGCTGTCTGTATTTTTTTTTAATATATATTATAAACTAGCGCTTGACCGCAATCCTGCCTGATGGTAAGCAGTGACGCAATCGTTGATGGTAAAGCGCACTAGTTTATTAAGAGCCTATTCACTCTAGCCTTTAAGACACTCAAATTGTAGTCCGACGGAAACACCGCCGCTGGCAAATTGTTCCAGTCCCTCGATGTACGCGGTATAAAGGAGGAGGCGAAACGCTTCGTCCGGATCATAGTGGTGTTTACAACGTAAGGGTGGAAACCAGCCGTACGACGGGTCGTCCGATGGTGGAACGGAAATAGGGGAATTAAATCATGCAATTCCCTCGCACACTCCCCAAAATGCATCATATAGAACACCGAAAGGCTGCAATCGTATTATGTACATTTAAATGTTTGTAAACGCACCCACGATACAGGAGTAGCGAATTCCTAGTGTCGATTTTCTATTGTAGATTAGAAGGGATTGGATAGGGTGTTCATCAAATCATCAGTCTATGTATGTATTTACGTTCCTTTGAAGAACTATGCAGACCTAATGCTATACACTCCAATAAGGGGTCTTTTAAATTATAAACTATGTAGTTCTTAACCGCAACCCCGCCTGATGGTAAGCAGTGATGCAATCGTTGATGGTAAAGTGCGCTAGTTTATTAAGCACTCTAGCGTATAAGACACTCAAATTATAATCCGACGGAAACACCGGCGCTGGTAAATTGTAAAGTTTAGGTTCGAGGAAATCTCAATTCCCAAAAGCTGAAGGCGGTCGGTGCACTACAAGGATACATTCCCAAAAGTAGCCAGCGTGAACGGGCTTCTTTTGGCGGTGAATAGAAACGCTTGTGTTTTGGCGGCATTTAATGCTACAAAATTGGCTTCGCCCCATTCGGAGACTGCAACATTCGTACTCTCTACCATAGCCTCTCTTTCGGACCGGATCGATTCCTTACTAGCCCGAGCACCCGGCAGGTATCTCTCCACAACTATTTTGTCATCTGTATACCCATAGATACCGGGCATAGATACTTGTTTCCAATATGGGTAATGCAGTCGAAGGTAGTCTACATATGTGCCATTTTGTAGAACTTGACAGCACGGTTAAAGGCTCTCTTCTTTGATCTTAGATCCGGAGCTCTGCGCTCAAGAGCGTCAATCCAGGTGAGAAATGCGGTGTGCGTATGCTGTTCAGCTTGAACACAGTCGGTGTTAAACCATATGCAAACCGAGCCACCGACGGGCACGTCGCTGAAGGGGATAAAATACTCCATAGCTGATAGCTTGACGCACCATATCAGTTATAGCATTCGCATAGCTTGACGGATTATCAGAAGAGAAGCAGACCTGCTGCCAAGGATAAGACGCAAAGAAGTGCCGCATCTCATCCCAATCTGCTGACTTTTATCGAAACATTCGCCATTTGGGGAAAAGGACGATACATACAGACTTCACCAGACAGTGGTCTGAAGTTCCTAACGGTGAGGAAACTGTTACAACATATCTGTCCTTATCAGTGGTCAGCAGAAGGTCCAGACAATTGGCGGTATGACCAACTACATCAGGCACCCTAGTCGTTTGTCCTACCAACTGGGAAAGGCCCATTGAAAGCGTAACGTTTCGCGCTTCTCTCCCAGCGTGGTAGGTCCTCTGGTATAGGAAAAGCCAGTCTTGGTGACAGGCATTGAAGTCCTCAAGAGCGATGAAAATTGTGCGTCAGGGGTTGTGACCGTTTAAGTTATATAGTAACTGACTTAATTTTTTATTTAAATACCTTGATAGTTTATGGCTAGATGGATGTTTTTTATTCATGATCATCGTATCAGCGTTAACCCTAGTCTCATCCGAAGCTTTTTCAGCTTTGGAGTCTGGGGTCCGCTTTGCCAGTCTAACTGCTGATTTTGGCTAAACTACGATGTTTACGGTGTTGCCGTCTGACCTCCACAACTCGAAAGCGATATCGAAGCATTGCAGTTAGACCAATTGTTAGAATTTTGAGGGCTCCTACCCGTAACAACTGCCACTACATGTTCTTATGGCAACCGGGACCAACGGCTTAACGTTCTTTCCGAGAATTGCATCCGAGAAATTTGCACTGCGCGGGGATGGCACCCGCGCCTCCTTACTCAGCGGCCGCGACTCACGTTCCCTACCGCTACGCCACGGTGGCTGTCAGATGGATGTTTATTACTCTTTCACGCAAAACCGAATGAACAGGTTTGGATAAAAATTGGTACACAGATGATTTATAAACAAGTGATATCATACTGTTACGGGCTAGGGGTATTAAAATAAAGTAAAGGGTTGCGAAGTTTATTGACAACGATGGTACAGTCGATAGTAGGCGATTACAAGTAAAACGTAGCTGATGTTGCACGAAAGTCTTCTCTTATGCCCACGAAGTCCGTGTCGGTCGTACACACACAACAACACCACAGAAGTTACTTCACGTAGTCCTTGAAGTGCTTGTTGCAGTTGCCGTGTGCGTTCGCGCAGCGGAATGTTGTTGAATTTAAAGATTTTAAATATGCAGATATTTAGTGTATGACGTCGTGTAATTGTGTATGGTAAAAAAAAATTTGTGCATGCAGCCATTGTGGAGAAATTCACCAAAAACTGATTTTTAATCCATTGACTTTAGAAAAAAGAGATGTGTCAAAAAATTAGTGTGTATTTGTGTGTAATTGTGTATGTATGAATAAAATTTGTGCATGCATAGACTTCGGAGAAATTCAAGTTTCCGCTGCGCGAACGTGTGGCCATTAGCTAGTTTTCATATAAAGCGCTTACATAGAGAGCTGTAGATTTTTACATACGTTGTTTTGAATTTGTGCATATTTGTGTACAAAACAGATTTAGAAAAAATCGTAGGGCTAAAAAGATAAAAATATAAACGTAAAACACGCTTTTTAGGTCATAGTTCTTAAAGTATGCACTTTGGGGTCTAGATTTTCACGTTTTTATAAACCTTGTGTCTGCAACATATTGCCAAATATCAATGATGTTCCTTTAGTAATTAAAGAGATATAGGACAATTTACCATGACAAAATCACTGTTTACAAAGCAGTCAAATATCACGACATTCTAAAGGAATTGCATGGTAAAATGTATGCCAATAATTAGTGTATTCATTCAACTATTGACATGCAAAATTTCATGTCATTAAATTCAGTAATTAAAGAAAAACAATTAAAATACTGACGAAGCATCGAAAACCTACATAACCCGACCAAGTTCAGATAGCTATAAAAAAGCGGCCGTGCAATATATTTAGGTAACATCCCAAAATTTACAGTATAATACCGGTATTGAATTGGTATAGGTGATAACACAATTGTTTCGATATAATATAAAGGTCATTTATTTTTGTAAACCTACTTTTTTAAATGTGACTTGACTATGACAAAGTAGGTACTATTTACGTAGTTACTTTATTTAAGTATGCACTTGAGACTTGAGATATAATAATAATAATAATCATAAATTTTTATTTATTCGAGTATCAGTGACTCATTTATAATCTAAATATATTAATATATATATAATCTAAATATATTAATTTAGGCAAATAAAATTCATACAGCTAATTTCTATTGAATATTTCACGGATCCGGATTCTTACTATAGACCCCTCAGGGAAATTAAATAATTACCACAAGTAAGTACTACCTACTGTTTTTAAATGTTGATTTATTTTTATATTAGGCAGACTCTCAAACCTAAACAACTGAATAGTCTACTTTATTGATCTGTGATTGTTAATCTGTAATTTTATTATTGGAACTAGAAAATATTAGGTATACTAAATATTGAGGTTATTTATTGTATTTGCTACTCATTTAAAATATTTCTTGAAAATACCTTTTTTATACAAATGTTTTAGTTTATAAGCACTTTTTTAATGTTGATCTAATATAATACGACTGAATAGTCCAATTATCTGATGTGATTTTAATTTTTATTGAAGCTCGAAATATTATACGTCTTACCCTTATATTCATAATAGTTTATTAAACCTATTTTAGTAAAACACATTTAAGTCTATTGGTGCCGTTGCAAGCGTTTGTTAACGTTATTATAATTACATAATTAAGCATTATATGTAATTAAAAACATTTTTGTACACGGATATTTAAATAGAGAAGTACTTGTTAATTGAAGATTTATTTTTGTCGTAGATAGTGGCGCTATTATAAAAAAAAACATTTTTCATTCAAGAAATGCAATCCTAACGCTTGTATACGCAACTGTGCCATATTAATAAATACTATATTGGAAGGTTAAGAACGTTCTTATGATATATGGCACGGCCGCTTTTTTATAGCTATCCGAACTTGGTCGGGTTATGTAGGTTTTCGATGCTTCGTCAGTATTTTAATTGTTCTTCTTTAATTACTGAATTTAATTACATGAAATTTTGCATGTGAATAGTTGAATGAATACACTAATTATTGGCATACATTTTACCATGCAATTCCTTTAGAATGTCGTGACATTTGACTGCTTTGTAAACAGTGATTTTGTCATGGTAAATTGTCCTATATCTCTTTAATTACTAAAAGAACATCATTGATATTTGGCAATATGTTGCAGACACTTACAAGGTTTGTATAAACGTGAAAATCTAGACCCCAAAGTGTATACTTTAATAACTATGACCTAAAAAGCGTGTTTTACGTTTATATTTTTATCTTTTTATCCCTACGATTTTTTTCTAAATCTGTTTTGTACACAAATTCAAAACAACGTATGTAAAAATCTACAGCTCTCTATGTAAGCGCTTTATATGAAAACTAGCTAATGGCCAAACGTTCGCGCAGCGGAAACTTGAATTTCTCCGAAGTCTATGCATGCACAAATTTTATTCATACATACACAAATACACACTATTTTTTTGAACACATCTCTTTTTTCTAAAGTCAATGGATTAAAAAAAGTTCCGCCAGGACAACGTTCGCCCAGCGGAATCAGTTTTTGGTGAATTTCTCCACAATGGCTGTACGCACAAATTTTTTTTTACCATACACAATTACACGACGTCATACACTTAATATCTGCATATTTAAAATCTTTAAATTCAACAACATTCCGCTGCGCGAACGCACACGCAGTTGCCGCTGTAGATGTTCTCTGTAGAAGATCGCTTTTTTCGCTTCGATAGTCAAATACAGACTAGACTCCGCGCTGGCGTCACGGCGCTTTATAAGTCAACTGATCGAACATTCCAGATCTGTCTAGAATTAATACTAATAGCGTATAATTTGGAGTACGTTCAGCAGGTACTTCACAGGAGACGAGTTTCTAGTAGGTAATTTTCGTTGATAATATTGTCGAAACCTGTACCATTCGATAGGCCATCCTAGGTCTGCGTTTTTAGTTCGTACCTCTGCAATGCCTACTCTCTCACCGACCCTGATGACCCCATTACCCTCCTCCAAGAGGCCAATAGGGCCACTAGTACAAAATACAAAAGACCGACCTACCGACCTCGCCGCCGAGGTCCATCGCGACGCGTTCAACGTAGTAATCGCCCCCCCATCCCTTGTCCGATGAAGGCCAGCCCGCGCCGCAGCTGAGCCAGTAAATATAAATTCCCGACTATGACCTCTGAGTTTGTTTCGGCCGTTTCTTCTCAGAGCTAGTACTAGGAAACGCCGCGGTCATCAAACCGAAATAAAAATAAGAATTCGATCCAGCAGTCCCTTGCTGTTTTTCTAGCGACACCCTAAGCCGAGATTCGTACCCCACAGGGGTGCCCTTAGCGTGTAGTCGCTTAGCTTTTAGTAGCCCTGGAGGCTTTAAATTCACTTAAGGCCACAGGATAATCCGGGTAGTACAGACCTCTCAAGGTCAACTACGAGATGCCATACTAAAAAAAAAAAACAATGCCTACAGTGCAGTCGAATACATAGCTCACTTTGATCCCTATATTCTGACGGGATCGAAACCTACGCAGGTGAAACCACGGGGCGCTACTAGTTATTAATAACTGTGAAACCCTTCACCGTGCGTGGTCCGACATATACTTAGCCAATTTTGCACCATCTTAATTGGACGTATTTAACAAGTAGGGTTGTATTTATAGAACTTAAGGATGCTTAATTTTTTGTAAACACGAAATAAAAGTCAAAACCATATGGCACAGTTCCAGTTTATTTTTTAAATGTTACATGTGCTAGATAAAAAAATAATACAGTCCGATTAGTGAAATTCTTTTTACTATTACCCACCGACCGTTGTCGAGCAAGCGGCCGTGAGTCGTATTATCGTTGCTGAAATTAATACTTAGGTTTTATTACAAATCGTTTATCTTCACATCCGTACACTCTAAATTGGAAAAACATTATATTTTTTACAATTTTAACAAGCATTTCAACCCATATAGTTTTGAGCCCTTGGCTTAATTCTGCAGGTATCGACTTGATAGTGGTTATATATAGAATCGATTAATATTTAATATCGATGGTAATCGATGCACGTATCGAGGTCGACACGCGCAGACATGCCTCTGTTGGACCTTTTTGGTAGTACAAAGGTACTTTCACATCGTAAGTGCCTTGTATAATATAATTTAAAAACGATATAGTAATTCATCTATTTATACAGTCATATTGTCAAGTGACCGGGCATTGCGCGGCCACTTTATATTACTGGGCATTATAAAAGTGAACAGCGCGTGCGCATCAAACACAAAACATTACGATTTATTTACAACAAATGTAACGATGTTAAGTTACACTAAACCGCAATTTATACGCGAACCGAACGACTTTAGACGAATTGGCAAGCTTTGAACTTACAAGTAAATGGAAAGCAGACTGGCAGTGATAAAACAATATTGTGTTACATGAACACAAAATTTGAGCGACGTCTAAAATCCGGTGAAATTGGCACCTGGAATTATTACTTATAAAACACATTCTCAAAAGTCCAAATTGATTACTTGAATCGTAATTCTAACGATCGTAATTTTTTGTGTTTGATGATTCGCGTCACAACGCAACCTTAGGCAATAAATAAAAAAAAATGATTTGTTTAATTAAATTAATAAAAAATAAAGAGTTCGAAACGATCGTAGCGTTACTTCTATATTTACAATGTGTTAACTTACAACTAATTAGAAGCATCAACTATGAAAAATTTTATCAACATTGAAGGCACATGATTCCGCACCCGATTCAAGTCATATATGTGCAAACATTAGGTGCACTCTCCGCTGGCAACATTCCTCTGTACTTCTATTTTACATGGCAACACTGCAACTTATATCGTCTGTCGAAACTTTGTAAAGAAAGCTGAATGGGTAAATAATTTTAAATATTATTCCAATGTGGGATAATTGTGGTTATAACTCGTAATAATCTATGATACATACGTTCTGTGTGTTTTGCAACAAGTTTTGACAAACAATACAAGCTGAACTGTTGGTTCATAATGGACCGGACGTGAGATGCTAACTTACCTACACATTATTATACAATATGCGAAATAAGTACTGGTATCAAACTGTTCGCGTTGCACGACACTCGACCCGAACTAACAATCTACAATATGTAAAGAAAACCCTGTCCGATCCGTGAAGGTATTGTTAGGTATCGATAACTGATTCTACTAATGCCTACAAAGCCGGGCTAAACTTTAAAAAAAAAATCCCCTAAAAAAATAAATTTTATTTCGCAAAAAGAGGTAACTTAAAACAGGTGCGGTAGGCCATCCAGGCGCGGGCGGAGAGGGGCAGGGCACGCGGCACGCAGCCGCGTCGCTATTCGCTCAGAATTATACCGCCAAAAATAATGTTGTCACTTTTTAAAAATTACCAAATTTTGGGGAAATTGGAATTAACTCGCAGGAAAAAAAGATTATTTCAAAATTTACTAGTATTGTTACTATGATGATTATGTAAAATTTCATATTTTATTTGGTCATTAAACCTTTATTATCCTTACGGGTCGGATAGGGTTTTCTTAACATATTGTATAGACGAAGCTAGAGCTTTAGTGGTATCGATTCGGGTGACCAAGGTTCATGCAACGCAAACGTAGACTACTTAATGTAATTGAAGTTGACTTAGGGAAACTCAGTCTGGCAATGATATTATAGCAAAGTACTTTGCTCAGTCGCCGGCACGGTTGTTCTGTCGGTAGAAAACGGGAAGAACAAGAGAATTAATAGCAGCCTTATCGAGTTACTATACTAGTAAGGAGACCTTAGGGTAAGTCGAATCATTCGATAGCAGTCTCAATTACTACAAGTTTCATATAATCTATATTTTTGCACATAGATAAATAACAAAACTAAAAAGTCCCCCACAGTACAACCGTGCAGACAGCCGAGCTCGGCTAAGACCGGTCGCGATACAGAATAAACACAAATTTATTCTTACATACTATTTCGCTAATTAGTTCTATTCACAGCTGCGAAACGGAAATTATTTATATAAAAACATGTCTGCACTTATAAGTGCAGTTTAACTCATTACACTGATATTTCATTGAGATCCCGTCGTGCATACGTTTTTTGTCATTAATTTTGAATTGATCAGCAATCTGGTATAAAACATGCTGGTATATGGCAATTTATACATGTAAATGTTCTTATACCATAAGACATAACGATAACAAACAAATATCTCGATTAGATCACTCGATATTATAATCGATAAACCGATAATTTAGCTTCTACGTGTAGTTATAAAACTAATTGTACTTTGTAATAAATAAATACAATGAGCCAGTCACCAGCATTTTTTAAACCAGTTCGGTAAAATTTCATACTTCCATCACAAATTACGAATCCACAATTTCAACGAAACTATATTTTATATTTAAACAGAACACGTCATTTTACATATAAAATATTAATTTAAAAGTATACAAACTAAGCAGTCATTCATGTAACACTAGGAATATTAAAAAAAAAATGTCTGCATACCGTCATTCTGCAATTTAAAAAAATATCGTACAATAGTAAGCGTACTCAACTAGCTCGTAGTAAAAAAATAATTAAAATTAATTAAAAAAAAAAAAAAGCTTAAAGAGTCAATGAGGAACAGAATTTATACATTGTCGCGCAGTTATACCTATTACGATTATACTTATCGTAACATTTTTAAAATAAATAATTTATTTAATCTATAGCCGCCCTGTCGACGCTGTACATAATTTAAAAAACAGTTTATTATCAGTTTCGATAACTTAACCTTATGTATAATAATTTAATCAATAATGTGACTGACTCACATATAACAATCATACTATGTAAGACTTGAGACAGGGCGACATTTAAAAGGGATTGTGACTGACGCACACCCGACTCGCACACATTCTCACTGGCGGACTATCATCGATGTATTGTTGAGTGGTATTACTTACACACATAAGATTAGTTTGGGAGCCCATTAAGAATGAATTACAACACGATTTCACAGCTATACCTACTCTTGATATGTAACTGCAAGTCCGAAAGATTTAATTTGACACTTGTTTTGACGGATGATACTATCAGACGGACCCGTATTTCAGTCAGACATTGAAAGTAGTGCCGCTGTCATTTAACTGGCGGTAGTTTCCATATCCAGTTTACTTGAGATTATCATTTTATTATTAACACCACAAAAGAAAAATCCATCACTTTTCTAAAGATAAAGAACACATTGTCACATCACTAGATCGATTGAATTAAAACAAAAGTAACTTAATTTGAATATTATTGTGAATTATTTTTTTTACTTTTGTGATGTTATAACTTAGTCGCGATGTATGTGGTCCACAGACTTATTTTTATGGCACTAAGATATTGGTACTATGCGAATTAAATAAACTTCAGTTAGTGATGCATGTTCCATTTAAAACATACTTAAAATGACATGGATTATTATTGCAAGCTGCTTTTTTAGTGCAACTAGATGGACCGACGTTGGTCATTGATCCAGTGTAGTGCTTAGTAGATTATAGCAATAATTTATCGATCATCGATAATGTTGAGAGGCGACTACACTGACTTCAAAATAGTGTTGTACCTTCTATCGTAGTGGCCAATCCCATCTTAATTTAAATCGCATAGTATGTTCTAAAAATGAACCCAAACGTTTCTTTTCTTGACGTCATAAGTAGTGCTGCCCCCACCGCTTAGTTTCCGAAGTGTCCGCACTAGTGATGTGAACTAGTCGATGCTCTTGACGCGCGCCATGACCTTGCCTTCGAACATGGGGAGTGTATCTGAATCGCTGCTCACTTCCTCTTGGATCACGGTGTCTAGATCCGCGCAGTTCGTTTTGAAGAAGTATCTGGAAAAGAAGTGATATTTAGATAAGTTACTGAACCAGTACTTTTATTCCAATCTAATATCACAATAACAAGGAAAGCTATAATCAAGTTAGTTTTAGTTGAAATAAAAGTAGATAAATATCTGTACAGCTGGATAGGTCTTCGGAAAATGTTCCCATGTTTAGCGATTAAAATAAAAAATTTGATAGCAGAATTAGAGTAGTCTATCTTATTTGTTAGTCTTAGTTGAGCAATCACATTTTTTTTTAAATTTTGGGCCACTTAATGATGTGCTTAAGTAATATAATATTATATGATTATTTCTCGAAGGATTACACAAAGGTTTACACACTTAAGTTATTTTTTTTTTATTGCTTGGTAGTAAAATTAATAGAACCTTCTTGGGTTGTAGATACTTGCAGCCTGACGGTCAGATAAATGAGAAGACCACGGCGATAAAAAGAAAAGTAGACTGGTCCCTCGCCCCGTGAGCACATTACAGAGATGATGAGTTACCTATAGTTGCCCTTCCTGGGCAGGTAGTCCTTGAAGACCCGGAGTGTGAGTGGCGAGGCGGGAACCTTGAACCTGTAGGGCACGTGCTCGTCCAGGAACGTCACCACCACCACAGTGTGCTCGGCGCCACCGCCACTCGCGCTACTCGACTTGCTGCCGCTGCCACTACAAATAGAACAACAATGTTATAGTTATGTCAAAATAACCAGACCGTCGCGGCGGACTTCTTTGGAACACGTCGGGTCGAACTGGAGATAACAAATGATTAGTGATCCGCTTTAGCTGTGGGTCATAAAAGTTAGAAGACAATGGTCTTTGCCCAGTAAAATTTTAAAAAAGTTAATAATGTGTGGAGGCATGAGGAACAGGGAGTTAAGTTCACTCATCCTCAATAGAAAACGGAGGATCCTCCGACCAGACGGGTGTTATGTCTGGCGGGCACTTGCCCAATGCTTGAAATTGGGAAGTTGTATAATAATAATAATAATCTTTATTCATAAAATGTACACAACATCGTAAAATCAAAGCTACAAAAATATTCTTATACAATTACATACATATCTTATTGCCTAAATAACAGCTAAGTATTATGTGTGATTATGTGTATATATGCTAGTTGCAAGGTAAACTCTGATTGCGAGATGTAGAATTCGTGTGACGTCACTATGACGCGTTGTTCCATGTGGCGTTTGTAGGTACCGCTACAAATGTCTGGCTATGTCTGATTGCATTTTGATTTCGCCATTTCCATCGTATAATATGGACAAGGTTCTCAGATTGTATTTGCAATATGATTAGACGTTTAAATAAACCACTTTATTAGTCCGTTTAATAGACTGTAGCAACAGTGAATATTTGTCATTGTAAGCTTTTTTGCTTCTTTTAATGCCATCCTTATGCTTACGGAATAGGCCCAGCGCACACCGCTGGAGGCGCGGCGGAGCGCAATTATTGAAGACAACAATTTAATATAAACCTTAACTGCCTGACATACGGTCAACAAAAGAATAAAGCCCACGCGTTTCAAGGAAATGCGTTCCGCCGCGTTTCCAGTGGTGTGCGCTGGGCCTTTGTAGACCGTATGTCATGGTAGTTAAGATTTATATTAAATTGTTGTCTTCCAATTGCGCTCCGACGCACCTCCAGCGGTGTGCGCTTGGCCTTTGTAGACCGTATGTCAAGGTAGTTAGTGTTTATATTAAATTATTGTCCTCAATTGCACTCCGCCACTCCAGCGGTGTGCGCTGGGCCATAGAAGTCGAAATCGATTGAACGGACGGCAAAAAAGATTTAAGTGATAATTTGCTATAGAGCTTTAAAATAAGGTGTAGGTACCGAGTGGTGCGTGGCTGCTTGTCCTTCCGCCGCAGCTCGTCGCGGTCGGCGGACGAGGCGCGCGAGTGTTCACGGTGCGTGCGTCGCTCCACACGCTCGCCCTCCGCCATCCACAGCAGGATGCGCGGCTCCACGCCACCCTCAGACACCACGGACACGCCGCTGTCCGTCAGCTCCGTCACCGTTTTCTTGGAGAACGATCTGCAGAAGGTAAATGGAAAGTTATGAAATGCATATACATATAAGTAATATACATGTAAGTATAAACAGAGATAGGATAAACATCCATAGAAGACGAAAATAGGTGTTAAGCACTGATCACACTTCAACAGAGTCAAAAACAGCAGGCTTATAGGAAACTGAAAGTTATATAAAGAAACCCAATACACATACAAAAACCAAATCAGAACTGTCAGGAAGACCACGTGGCGGAAATTCTGAGTATAATGAGAACAAGGAATGAAGCCACACGGTTTAGGAGTTCTTGAGGAGCTGAAAACACCCGATGACAGATACACGACAACGAACCAGGAAGATCCTTTTGGAAACTCACTTCTCGGACTGTAAACTCTTGTAAACAAGCATTGTGCGCACCGCGCTGTTTTCGCGCCCTTGTCAGTTCAACGTTGACGGTTTTTTGTATTCATTTATTTCAAGGTCGCAGAAAAAGTTTTGGTGACAGAGCGAAGCTGAGTGGCACAATAGATCGGGAGTTTGTACCACGAAGCGAAGCTGAGTGACACAATCGTTCAGCACGAGTATTACAATAGCTGTTTGCGACAGTGGCATTGAAAACGTAACTTTTTCTACGACCTTGAAATAAAGCGCGGCGCGCGCAATGTCGTTTTGTTATAATCCCACAAATGAAAGGCAAAGGCAATTCATCCATACAACCTAATAACATGCGATGTTTAGTCGTGACGCAAATACACGCACTTTTTGGCATAATCATAAATTGATTTTTTGATGCCATAAGTATAAAAAAAAAGTTTCATTGTAGTACGGTTTACCCGTGTGGAAATGGTCATTGTAACACGACTTGGCAGGAATGAGTACTATTGAGATATGACTTATGGTTATGTGTTAAGCAAATTACCAAATGGTCGTAGAAAAAATATATTTTCTGTGTTTAGATATCCATACCTGCGCGTCAAGGAATGCGGATGATGCAAGGAGTCAGGCGGCGCGTCGTAGTGCCCGGAGTCGGCGGACAGCGCCGAGGGAGCTCGTCGTGCGGGCGCGGTGTGCGGCGCGTGGTGCGGCGCGTGGTGTCGTGCGCGCGCCCGACGTCCGCCCGGCGGGGACGCGCCCGGCGTGCGCTCCGACCACACGCGAGACACGTGCTGGTCTGCATCACGACATATATCAACATTAATGTTTTCATTCGTTTTCTTTTGACTTCAGAAAGGCTTTTTATGCTAGGTACCTACTCACGCAGCGAATTTAGACGCCGACGCGCTAGCAAATTAAAATTATCTATATTAAAATTTTGATAGATTTGTATGTTAGCAATTTCAAAACTACTAGAACTAAATAACTAGATCAAGAAAAAACTTTCGAGAAAATAAGAACACAATGCCATTCTTATTCATTCCTTAACGCGTTGTGCAGAAGACATAGTTTTTAAAATACATGTAGACTAGTGATTTTGTAGTCATAAGATTGTGCGATATAGACTACACTTTGAGGAATAAATTAGATTACAATTGAGCTTTTAGTTGCACAGCCGCTTTTTATCTGTTTTTTTTTTTATTGTTAATCCAAGCTTATATTCTGCATTTCTATGGTCCTAGGCCAATGAAAGTATGAAGTAAAAATTGGAATTACGATGCAAATAACAGCTAATTCGATCCTGATAAAAATAACAATCTCGTGAATGAAAAAAAAACTATTAGGCTCCGCGCGTGAATCGCGGCGTGCGCGGTGACCATAAAGTCGATTTCAAAATAAACTTCTTTCGTTATCAATAACTCTTTTTTTTGTACTAAAACATATCAAAATAATAATATACGTATCTATAAAAGTAATTTAACTATAAGTAGAAAAGTTAGCGCATTGAATAAAGTAGTCCTGTATTACATGTCAAGTCTGTTAAAAATGATCAAATTAAATATAATTATTTGTCTTTTATCAACAACTAGCAGCCGCCAGCGACTTCGTTCGCGTGGAATTAATTATACTCCGCTCCTATTGGTCGCAGCGTGATGTTATATAGCCTAAAGCCTTCCTGGATTAAGGGGCTATCCGACGCAAAAATATTTTTTCAAATCGAACCAGTAGTTTCTGAGATTAGCGCGAACAAACAAACATACAAACTCTTCAGCTTTATATATTAGTATAGATAGATGATTAATTAATACATTTTTTATAAAATCAATGTGGATTCGTAATTAATCTTCATATTATCCCTTCTATTCACTAGTCCTCAAAATAAGTAAGTTTAAAGCTGTTTACTGACCGAGGATATCTTGATCGTTGTCGTCATCCAGCTGCAACTTCTCGCGGATCGCCGCAGCCACCAACTGCGGAGGTAATGCTTGACTCGAAGCCTCCTCGCTGTCACCCTGTTTTCATTCATTTAAAATATTAATAAATAAAAATACAGTTTTGTATGCCTGGTTATACAACATTATTTTTTGTTTCTGCGAAACCCGAAACAAGTGTACAGTGTTTTTAAGTAAAGAATCTATGGACAAAACAAAGATATAATGAAAAAACATAAAGTTATGAACTTGCTATTATACTTGGTAGTCCCAACAAAAATATGGGTATAGCTCCGCACGAACGGGCGAGCGCGGTACGTTGACCTCTGGCGTCAGCTGTTGCGCGTGCGAGTACTATGATCTATCGTAAATTACGTGCGCGCACAGCACGGTTAGCGCATTGGTTAAGCTATTAACTGCTGCGCTCTGTGTCACGGGTTCGATTCCCGCACGGAACCAATCTTTGTATGATCTACAAATAGCTGTTCCGGATCTGCTTGTTGGTGTATGTGAGTATATGTTTGTAAACGCACCCACGATACAGGAGAAATTCCAAAAACAGGGCAAAGCTACCAAAAAAAAAACTTAATTAGGATTGAGGAAAGTTTGAAAAGAGTTTGGATTCTAATTTTTAACAGTCAGTAAGGTCCCTGACAACACGGATATTTTTTCGGCCCAGACTATCTCATTGGGTTACACAAAAGCCGCCCACAAGTCCTTCTAGCTTATTATTACAGGTTTCAAAAATCCGAGTAACTGACCTCAGCGAGGCGCCTCTCGAGCCGCTCCTTGGTCTCCTGATCTCTCCGCACGCGTTCCAGTTTTTCTATGAGCAGTGGCGCGAACTCCGCCGGCGGCAATACACGCAGCTGTTCTGACTGCACGCGTAGGGTTCTGGGGATCACCTGGAACGAGATAATAATAATAATCTTTATTACACAAAAATTGGTACAAAAAGTGTGAAGTCTCTGACTCCTGTGCTAAATTATACACCTGTTTTACAAGAGCCAGTGACCTCCCCCAATAGAAGATTTTACAGAATCCTATGCAAAAAGATTAACAAAAATAAATGAATTTGGAAACAAGAGAAATTAAATTAAAAGCGGTTAAAAGAAGCCTGTATTGGGTATCTGGAATAAAACACAATTGAACACAGCAGACAAGAGTTTCAAGACGTTTGAACACTTTTTGATCTGACAAAGATGTTAATAGGGACAGTTCTACGTTAAGACAATCTGAATTTTAAAACTGATGATGTAATTCTTGATAGGGCAGCCAATAGGCTATTTGACAGTATTTAATTATTTGTGATTTTTTGCTTTAATTGCATAAAATGAGGGTTCTTTATATCATTTACAAGAGTTTTAATAAAAAATAATAACAATTATTATATCCAAAAAACAAAAATATGTTTGGCTTTTTGTTTCTCGCGCCACACATTGTGAAACGATCCGGATTGGCTAATGTCGCGATGACGTCATACGCGCATCATCGCTTGTTTTCGGCAAACTTATAAACTGTTTTTCGGGGGTTTTTATCGATTTATTTGTACAACCCAGTACAGCACACCACTTGTATACCATTTTATTAGATAACAACAGCAAATAATAATTAAAAACAAACACCACTGAGAACCGAAAACCGCTTGTGACACTTACCAGGCACAACGCCATATTGCTGATTATATCGTTTTCGCGGCTTATTTGAATTTTGAATTTTTATTTGCATATTTCTTACGAAATACGTATTTAAAATTAAAAAAAATACTTTGGGTGAACTTCTTAACCGCAACCAAGTAATTCAAGATAAAAATTATAAATCTGTCAAATAGCCTATTCGATATACGTTAGCAGCGATATGAAGGCAGTTTATCTCTTAAAAACAGAGAAAACTATAATAATAATAGCCTTTTATTCCATAACATAGGTTACAATAGGTCCCTAGGTTCGGTGTGCCTTTTGGCATAGGCCTCCTCCAATTCCTTCCAGTGGGTTCTGTCCCTTGCTACTCTCAACCAGAATGGTCCCGCTGTCTGTTTCAAGTCATCTTCCCATCTCCTGACTTGACGACCCCTACTTCTTTTGCCGGCTCTTGGTTGCCATAGGGTGACTTGCTTGCTCCATTTGTCAATAGGGTGGCGTAGCATATGTCCAGCCCATCTCCATTTTTGGGCGTCTATCCGGGTAAGAATATCTGTGACTTTTGTTCTTGTTCTTATGCATTCGTTCCTTACTCTGTCTTTGATTTTTAACCTAAGCATGCTTCTTAGAGAAAACTATACCAACAACTTATTATGTTCACTGGAACATTATGGATTTGGGAACTGTAGATAGATGGCCCGCAGATGACAGATGGCAGTTCGTGAACAAGAGAACCGGCGCCAGTGTTAAATTCAATAAGATTAAAATCAGAAAATCAAAAGATTTAACTGCACCTCCATGTTTTCTAGTATAGAACACGCGTGTCTTACTGTTCCACAACCGTTTATTCTTATATCATAAAATATTCACTGCTATTAAAAACCACTAGATTGAATGTGCAAACTATATAATAGATGACGTCCTGCACTTGACTGTTGAGGGTCAGTAAAATGGCATTAATCTTAGTTGCAGTGTGTTTTTTGATAATAAAAGTCAACAATGCCAGTAAAACGTGCCTTATCATTGGCTGAATTGTTACGTTATGAGATATTTACCTGAAGGGAATTCATGAGTGATTACTTTGAAGTTCCGAATTCAATTAAATTTAAATTTAGTTGAACTAATCTTATTGACGATCATAAAAATAACTAAAAATAATGGTGATATTAAATAGTCGTTAAAAAAGTTTTGCCATTTTTTTACATTCTGGGGTGTTCATAATAGAAACTGAAAGTATAAAAGCGTCCCGAAAGTATTGCTGTACTTTTTTGGCACTGTCTGTTAGTAAAAAATAGCAATGCACCGCTTTTGGTTAAATCAGCAACTTGGTTAACTGTAACTTCAGTTTTGAATAACATAAGATTCCATTTTATTAGCAAAAATATCTCATAACTAAAGTTTGGGCGGAGTTCACCAAAAACCTGACAATGATCAGTGCTTCTATTCTAAACCTCGTACAAAGTCAAGTAAACCTCTATAGTTTGTGATGTGAACCGTTCTATTGTAAATAAGAGTGAACTCAAAAATAAAGACTTGGTTTAAAGGTCTAGCAACCGAGCCGGAAACTTAAAAAAAAAAAACCATATTAATAGCAGTCAGCGTCATCTATTATTGACACTGACAGCTGTTAAACGCTGTTTAAAGAGTCTTGGTTGAGTGTTCATTGGAATTTTAGCAGGAAAACTAAGATGAGTGTCACGCTCATTTTTCATTGGACTTTTAAATTAATTATAGTGTTGTTTACTAAATAAAAGCGCGTGATTTATGTAGTAAAAACTGCATTCAGTAAATAATTCATAAAGAACATTGAAATATCGCAGCATAGTGGCCACATCATGACTTTGCCTCAAACCTTCCTCGTAGACGGTTCACGCAGCCGTCTTTTTCGACTGTCATTGGCGATGTCTGCCATTATTGTGAAATAAAATTTCTAAAGAGTTTCTATAACTGTTACACGTGTTATTGGCAAAATTGTGGTATCTATTCCACAGGGGCCATTGATCAAAAATTGAAGTTGAGTGTTCAATGGTGAACTTCGCCTTTAGTAGTAGAAACAAAACATATTTTTCAGTTTTCCAGTGTATAATCCCATATCCTTACCATGGCAGTATCCTGTTCCTTATTGATGACAGCGTGGCGGTCGAGCCCATGCAGCCGCGGTCGATGGCGCGACTCACGAGATTCACGCACGTTCCGCACTGACATGCCATCGCTAGAGCGGGATGGAAGATACAAGTTAGCAATGTGTACGACTGAGAAGGTGATATCGATAGTATTAGACTGAGATTAATAATTATTGTTTCTTTTTATTTTACTATTAAATTTTAGCGTTAATGTTCCGGAGTCAAACAAGGCAAAGAATACGAGAATCGATAATTTTCTTTTAAGAGAAATGGTGGGGCGTAGAATACATTAAAATTACTATCGATACGTACACGTTTGTAAGTTAGTTATTAGGATCATCGGTCTGATGCAAGTTAATGCGTTTCACACGGATGGGGTCAAAATGATAAATTAGTGCTAAAAAGTTAAGCAGTTCTAAAGCTCAAAAGTACAGAAAAACTAAAAGATACTTTCTAGAACACAGAATAAAAGTTATACTTACTTGAACGAAGTATTGTTTATTCTTACTTACAAGATTTTATAAATTAAATCATGCCAATAGATTCCTTGTTGACATAACATCACTAATAACAGCTCCAACTATATAAGGCCAAACCAACCCACGCGTATCATTAACATCATCATCATTTCAGCTGAAAGATGCCATAGGCCTCCCCAAGGATCTCCCCGACGACGACCGGTCCTGCGCGTATATCGGAGCCAAACAAAAAAAATCTTCTCTTCATAGAAAAGGGAAGTACTTCTAACCAGACGGGTATGTATTGTGCCTGGAGTTAATTGCCTGATGGTTAATGTCGGGATGTTGTATAAATAGCTAGTTGCGCGGTAAACTCTATTTGCAAGATGCAAGATTTGTGTGAAGTCACATGAACAGACTGCTGCAACATGACAGCTGTGCTGCTGGGGAGTTTGTTCCGCTACTTCTTCTTCCCAGCGAAAGCACTAGGAAGGCGAAGGCGACTAGCGAAGGGTGGACGTTTTGGGGGGATTGTCTTATGTAATATTGACGTTCAAAAAGTGCTGATTCTCAGACCAATTCGAATGAATGACTTTTGAATTTGAGTCAGTATGACGCGTTGTTCGCATGTGGCGTTGTAGATACAACTACACTTACATTTTGAGTCAGTATGACGCGTTGTTCGCATGTGGCGTTGTAGATACAACTACACTTACATTTTGAGTCAGTATGACGCGTTGTTCGCATGTGGCGTTGTAGATACAACTACACTTACATTTTGAGTCAGTATGACGCGTTGTTCGCATGTGGCGTTGCGTTGTAGATACAACTACACTTACATTTTGAGTCAGTATGACGCGTTGTTCGCATGTGGCGTTGTAGATACAACTACACTTACATTTTGAGTCAGTATGACGCGTTGTTCGCATGTGGCGTTGTAGATACAACTACACTTACATTTTGAGTCAGTATGACGCGTTGTTCGCATGTGGCGTTGCAGATACAACTACACTTACATTTTGAGTCAGTATGACGCGTTGTTCGCATGTGGCGTTGTAGATACAACTACACTTACATTTTGAGTCAGTATGACGCGTTGTTCGCATGTGGCGTTGTAGATACAACTACACTTACATTTTGAGTCAGTATGACGCGTTGTTCGCATGTAGCGTTGTAGATACAACTACACTTACATTTTCTGTAGCTCATTTTAAACCTATTTAAAGCATAAGTTGAGAGAAAATAGTCAACTCTTAATGCTGGATAGCAAATATGCAAGGTGGATTTAGATTATTAGATCAGATCGAGTTTATTCATTCGGGGAGGAGGAACCCGAGGAACGACTGTCGTCGCAACTATTGCTTGGCTTGTACGCAGGTTGTATGACCGTGGATATGTAGCTATATCAATCCGAGAACTATTGAGATGTGGGTTGGTTTGTTTTTGCGCCACTGGGATCACTGACACTTACAGCCATCGTCGTCTTGTGCACCGACCGTTTCATCTATGCATACCTACAACTTGCGCGAGTTAACTGTGCACCTCGCTCTGTGACGTCATTCGGACGGTACCGTTTGTAAAAAAATTAGTTAAAAAAAACTTAACAAAGCAAAAACTCCACAGAAACAGTAATAACAACAGGGGATTTAAACCTTATTTAGGCAATTGTAACAAACATGCTATCGCTACTCAGCGCTTACAGCAAATGCGGAGCGTCGCGCGGGGAAGCGGGAGAGGGGTCGCATCCAGCGAGGTGCACAGTTAACTCGAGCGAGTAGTATTGAGAGATTGTGTGGGTTGGTTCGTTATTCCGCGACTGAGACCACTGATACTTACATCCATTGTCGTCTTATACACCGATCGTTGTATCCGTGCATACCTATACACCGCGTCACATAATATAAGTACTCACACACTGCTGCCGGACAGCGAGACGGCGTCGGAGTCTGTGCGACCGCTGCTGAGGCTGGCGCGCTCCGAGTCCTGGCGGGACGCGGGGCAGTAGCCCGCGTACGACACGTGCGCACTGTACACCGACCGCTTGCGGTGTCTGCCGTGCCACCCACATACGTACGGGGAACGGGGAAACGGGCGAGGGGCATAACAGGCAATGGAGGAAAACATTAGCGCAGAGATTGATTGACGAAAGATTATATGAGGCATTTCATGATTTGTGAAACGGGAAAATTAAAAATTGACAAAGATTTTGGAAGTAAAAAAAATCATATTTTGCAGCAGGTTGCAAAATTAAAATGGAGGTATAGGGATGGTACGTATGTATAAAATATGTGTGGTGGCAAGACAGTGTTTAGCGTGTAATGCGGCGAACGCAGCAAACATGCAGCGCGGGACAAAACATGGGGGGCAAACAATACATGGGTACATCAGTCAAGCTGACGGGAGCGAAATTAAAGTAAATGGGCTAGTGCTGGGTCGCTCATGCAATGCTGGGGTCACACTTCATGAACTTCGACACTAAGGCCTAGGCCGCACTACGGTGAAACCGTTGCGGTTTTTATTCGCATGAATTTGTGCCCCTAGAAGACGAATGCAAGCGGCTGCACCTGCGGTTTTTTCCCCGCGACTAATTTTACTAGGGCACAAATTCACGTGATTAAAAACCGCAGCGGTTTAACAGTAGTGCGGCCTAGGCCTAAGGCGGGTTGATCATTTTAATTTAGACCCGAGAAAAATTAAGGGCTATTTTTTATTAGTTATTGTATCTATACAGATTCTAAGAGTATCTAAGAATCAAAAATGTTTATTTTTTCTTTGTATTCAATCTCTTTAACGTCTGTTAAGTTTTGGTGATCAATTTAAATAACCCTACAAGTATTTCTATAAGGTTATTTGTCTATTCGATGTAACGCAATGTCATCTTTGTAATAATTGGTATAAGGTTCATAACTAAACGGCAAAAAATCGTCAAAATTCTGATACAACCCGCCTCATGTCTATTATGAGTATATTTTGATACGTCAGTATTATTATAAACTGTTCGTTTTTGAAAAGAAATTTTGAATTTCAGTTTCTTTCTTTATCTGTGTGATCAAAACTGGGTGTAGACTAGGCCAAATCTATTACTAGTAGCAATAAAATTTTGTACTCTCAACTACTTAATAAAATATAAAACTAGAAACTAAACATTAATAACAATAATTACAAACAACTCTACTTTGTCTAAAGAGTACAAAACTACAAAAACTTGTATTTGATTTTCAAAATATAATTATAGTAACAAAATTTGAAACAAATGCAAGTTTCTGTAAACTTTTTCATTATACAAAATATCTGACATATCTAATAGTGTTTTTACATGGGCAACTAAAATTGCGAAATTTATGGCAATTACTAAACAATATTGCGGTTGATGAAATTGCTCGGTTTCTCCAAGAATTGCGCAGTTAGTTGCTCACGTAAGCGCATATAAAATCTATTAACAACGTCAACATCTATGGTCTTTACTCTATGAAATAAGTGAGCGAGATATGAATAAAGCTGGTTACTCACGGTGCGACATCAGAGTGGAGACGGCGCGACTGCGTTGCAAGTAACGCGTCGTGCGTCAGTCGCGCGGCGGGCGCACTGCCCGTGCCCAGCTCTTGTCCTTCGTGTAGCGTGGCCAGACCACCTACTGCCCCCTGTTGGGAACATAAGCTATGCTAGAACGTTTCGTCAATAACCAGCTGCATTTTTACATCCAAAATCAATGGATCATCATCATCTCAGCGTTAATCCCAGTCGCATCCGAAACTTTTTCAGCTTTGGAGTCTGGGGTCCGCTTTACCAGTCTAACTGCTGATTTGACTAAACTTCGATATTTTCCGTGAAGCGACTGCCGTCTGACCTCCACAACCCGAAGGCGATATCGAAGCATTGCAGTTAGACCAATTGTTGGACTTAAGAGGGCTCCAACAACCCGTAACGACTGCCACTAGATGTTCGTATGGCAACCGGGACCAACGGCTTAACGTGCTTTCCGAGGCACGACCAGACCAGTGCAAATATTCATATTCATGCATACAAATATGTGCACTGCTCGGGGATCGACCCCGCGTCTCCTTACGCAGCGGCCGCGTTCGCTACCGCTTCGCCGATAGATCCAAAATCTAAGGATATTCAATCCTAAAGAGTGTAGCTAAAACCTGTTTCAAATACTCAACACGCATTTTATAAATTAGCTACATAACTACATTTCTTTATATTAACTTTACAAACCTTATATGGAGTCTCAAGAAATATCAACAAAAAAATATACGATCATAACACAGTTTATATAAAACAATGTAAGAAAAATATTGTTACCTCTCTAGGAGGATGGGGCGGCGAGGCGTCTGGCGATGACAGCGGTTGCGTGGCGGCGCTAACATACGACACGTACGCGTCCGAGCGCAGGAACGACTGGTACGTCGTCTCCGTTATCGCACGCGTCACCTACGATACCACTATTGCGATTAAAATGTCGGAAGGTGAAAAGGATTTTGATCGTTAATTTTTTAAAGAAATTTTATTGTGTTTCTGCTTGTTCTGAAATAAGGGGTCATATTATCTGGCAAAATTTTACAGTCCTGATTGGTATCCAAATCTCATCACCGGTGAAGCTTTTTCCTTACTGTTTTGGGGGCTTCCAATTTATACTAGAAGTAGCTGATTAACAGTTTTTTTAACGTTGCCCCACACTAGGAATTTCTCCTGTGTCGTGGGTGCCTTTACAAACATATAATTCACATATACAAACATCCAGACCCGGAACACCTACTTGTAGGTCATACAAATATTTGTTCCGTGCGGGAATCGAACCCGCGACACGCAGTCTTGGTAGTCACAGTTTTCATTACGTATATTTCAAAAATCATAAAATTAAAATACCTATGTGTGAAATTTCGCTCGTTCATCTACATAGTTTAACCCTGCAAATTTTGGAGAAATTTATTTTCATTTGACAGGATTAAACTACTTAATATTCATATGCTGTCCTTTTCTTAATTAAATAGAAAAATAAAGAAAAAAGAACTCGAATTTAGTTTAGTTGTGAACAAGTATACCGACGCCGCTATCTTTTTGGCGCAACATAATCTATGTATTATCATCATCATCGACCTTTCTATCATGTCACTGTTGGGCACAGGTCTCCTATCATACAGAGAAGGATTGAGCGTAACCACCACGGTTGCTCAATGCGGGTTGGCGATTTCAGACTTAAAGTCCAGGTTTCCTCAAGATGTTTTCCTTCACCTTCAGTCATTGGTGTCCAAGATATACTTAGAAAGTACATATAACTTTAGAAGAGTTACATTGGTACTTGCCTGACCTGGAATAGAACCCGCGCACTCATACTTGAGAGGCTGGAGTTTTAACCACTAGGCCACCACGACTTCAATCTATGTATAATTATCTGAAATTGTTCTATTTTAGCCCTGGATCGAAAAAGCTTGCAGTCATGGGAAGACGCCTTTGCCTAGCCTTCTCCGTATGAGAGAACTCCTTTTCTACAGAAGGACAAAATTAGGCTGGTTTTCGTTGTTCTTTACTCCTTAACTACGCACCTCTTGTTCCATATTGTCGAATATAGTCTTCTCAATGTTGGAACCATCCTTGAGGCTTTGCTTTACATGCGTCTTCAGCTCCTCTGGCATCGCTAGCTGAGACTTGCGCAGAAATCTAAAAAAAAAACATTAACTATTTTGTAACAGTCCTATTAATCTATAGGCTTTGGCTGGCAGAAGGAATCCGCCAAAAGAAATAATTAACTTTGCATTTGTATTTATTTTTTTCTTTGTATTATGGTACAGACGACAGCACATCAAGCTACTACCATCTGTGTAGATTTTCAACTTTTTTCTTTAAAGCATTAAGTCTCAAGGTTGATTGGGAATATCTGACAGTTTGGGGTAGCTTGACCTGCTGTCAATATGCAATAGGTCAGGTACGAAACTCTCAAATATTCCCAATCAAGCTTGAGCCTTAATCCTTTATTCTTTAGTAAAAAAGAAAAGGAAATTTAACAAAGAAATTTGACAGTTTGTAGTAGCTTGGTATTCTGTTCATCCGTCAACTAATCAAATCTATTCATTTCTATTAGCGATTTTTTCGTGCCTCAATTTCCCGCAAAACTAATGAAAATTGCAGCCAAAAAGGCTTCAGCAAGTTTTAGTACTTAACACATTCGTAAAAAAAAGTCTAACTTTTTATGTTATCGTTATATTACAAATATTTGGACCAAAATGATCGGACATTTTAGAAAATGCCACTATTTGGCTATATTATTATGTCTGTATTGGTATGTTGACTTGATTTCTGTAGAAGTAAAATACATAGGGAAATGAGGTATAACACCCCCTTGAGTACAAAAAGTACTGCAGTAGTCACTCACTTGTATATAGCGGACACAACCTGCCGTATCTTGGAGGGATCGCACTCTTGTCGTAGTCCCTGCACAGCGAAGTAGAAGTTGAGTCGATCCACGTGCAGCCCGCCAGCTCCGCCCACGTACTTGCGGAACAGTCGAACGCCTTCCGCGTCCTAAGGACGGAAATAAGGGTTTCTGAAGAGCTCTACACACCAAAGCCCGGCGGCATAATATGTCGGCAACATTTTGTCGTCGGGCTGGGTTGGCGGCTTCAATCATTGCAAGTCGTAAAACTTTCCCAGCGGCATGTCGGCGGCTCGACATCAAAAACTTATTTGGCAGTTAAAATACTAGCACGTCAATACAGCTGAAATGTCGCCGGGCAACTGAGCGCTTGCGTACACTAGCCATAGACGTGCCGGAGGGCAACACGCGGGCGAAGGTTGCCGACATGCTTCTTTCAACATAAGCCTTCTTTCAGCATAAGGCTGAGGCTACATTAGGCCGCGACGCGACCTGCGACACATGAGCGATTAAAACAAGTAAATGAATACTCACGTATATGGCTACACCGTACATCAAATATTACTAGCCATCTTTGATTTCTTTATGCGATAGGAACAACTTTACTGAAATCACGGCATCGGCTACATCAACATATGAGCGAAATTGAAGCGAATTTATTAGAAAATTTCTCACTTGCACGACTAGTTCAATAGTGCTGCTAAATATGCGTGTGGCTACATTATGCGTATAGTAAACCGCGATGGATGATTTGTACTGTAGCCATACCATGTTTTTCTCGTTTCGCTCTTCCAGTCGCATCACAAATCGCTCTCTACTGTAGCCTCAGCCTAAGGGTTGTGTCGGCGGGCTGTGCCGCCGGGCTTTGGTCTGTAGTGCGCCTTAAAGATCCATCTCTTACATATGACCTAAAGTTGACACAATTTCTTGGGCAGCCATTATACTGATTGGAGCTAACCAAGGTTAGTAAACTAGCTTGTATAGGTAATTGAGGTAATTTTTCATACCTATGTGCAGACTGCAAACTATGAACACAAGCATGAAAAATTACTTCAGTTATGCAGGTTAAGGTCGTACCCTCACCAAATGACCTCGAGCATTTGCTCCCTCTTCACCGCGCCTCACCTCTACAATACTTCGCAAAATATTACTAGCGCCGTCTGGCGGACGGAGTACTTACAAATACAAGTTAAATTCATAGACCACAGAAGTAACAGACATGGCACTTTTATTTTTGTTTATTGGTGCGCCCAAATACTTTTGGTTATTATAGACTGAAACAAATGTTGACGATACTTCATAATAAAAATTTTGCGTATTTTATTTTAACCGACTTCCCAAAAGTGTGGTTCTCAATTCGATTTATGTGTGCTCGCTGATAACTTTATCGTTAATGAACCGATTTTGACCATTCTTTTTTTATATGAAAGAGTATGCTGCCTATGTAATCTCATTGTTACCACGTCAGTGTCGATAATGGAAATTCTAAGAAATTTAGGCCAATTATCGAAAATTGTAGGCATGCTTCGGGTGAAAACTTGATACTCGTATTTATATCGGATGATACTATAAAACCGTGAAGATTTGGGCCTGACCTGATGATGGAGATGACAGAGAATCAAGGGAATCCACATCGGAAGCAACTGTAATGTGTTTGGGCTTACTTAATTTGTATTGATTAGAGCTTTACAACTAAATATGTCATGACTGTAACTTCAGGGTTGGAAGTTAGTTTTGTAGATTGAAAGTTAGCTAAGTCAGATGGTCAAAGGGATAGAAAAATAATATAATAAAGGTTAATTTGTCATTATTTATTATTTTAAGGGAAAACGTAATCAGGGTCAAATAAATTTCTGCAGACAGGAAACCTACATAAAAAAAAGATTTGATTTTTTTTTTGGGCTCAGGCAAGACTGATATTATATTATTATTCTCGTTTAATAAAACAAATACATAAATTGTAAAAAAACAAAACTATCGTATAAAAAAAACCGGCCAAATGCGAGTCGGACTCGCACACCGAGGGTTCCGCCGTACAAACGTAGCGGTTTACAATTTATGACGTACTAGCTTTCCGCCAGCGGCTTCGCCCGCGTGGAGTTCGGTTATATCGCGCTGTTTAAATTCCTCTCGGGAACATCAAATTTTTCCGGGATAAAAGGTAGCCTATGTTCTTTCTCAGGGTCTAAAGATTGTCTGTGCCAAACTTCATCAAAATCGGCTGTGAGGTTTAGGCGGGAAAGCGTAACAGACAGACAGAGTTACTTTCGCATTTATAATACTAGCATTGATTTAGAATTTTTCACAGTTTAGAGGCAATTAGATTTAAGAAGTGTTTGATATGAATTTCAACTTTAATATCTCTACGCGTTCATATGAAAAAGGGTAGGTAGTAAGTTTATAATTATTAAAAAAATATTTTATGTCATGTAAGCAAAAATAATATTTTAATATTTTATGTAACTTCAAATTTATCATTTCACAATTTTTCCTTTATCTGTCTGTACTATAATATAACGTTGTTTCGTGCCGAATTTCAAGATTCTGAGTTCACGGGAAGTACCTTGTAGGTTTTGATTCCCTAGCGTTTGACAGAAATTCGTCTAAGGTGTCGGTATAAACTGCTGTATCTTTTGATAACTTTAACTTAGAAGTTTGATTTTTTCACTGCTTAAAGGGACAATAGACCTAGGTATTTGGTATAAATTTCAATTTGATACCTTTATTAGTTCGTGAGAAATAAGGTAGTAAGTTTCATTTTATTAAAATATGTTTATTATATTATATAACTAAAAAAATGTGATTTTCGCAATTTTTCCTATATTTGCATTATATGACAATCCTTCATGCCAAATTTCAAGATTCTGAGTTTACGGGAAGTATCCTGTAGGTTTTGATTCCTTTGCGAGTGTCGAAAATTTGTTGAAAATATCGACATATCGGCTGTATCTTTTGATTGGCTTGGCTTAGAAGTTTGATATTTTCACAGCTTAAAGGGACAATAGACCTAGGTATTTGGTATAAATTTCAATTTGATAACTTTATTCGTTCGTGAGAAATAAGGTAGTAAGTTCCATTTTATTAAAATTTGTTTATTATATTATATAACTAAAAAAATGTGATTTTCGCAATTTTTCCTATATTTGCATTATATGACAATCCTTCATGCCAAATTTCAAGATTCTGAGTTTACGGGAAGTATCCTGTAGGTTTTGATTCCTTTGCGAGTGTCGAAAATTTGTTGAAAATATCGACATATCGGCTGTATCTTTTGATTGGCTTGGCTTAGAAGTTTGATATTTTCACAGCTTAAAGGGACAATAGACCTAGGTATTTGGTATAAATTTCAATTTGATAACTTTATTCGTTCGTGAGAAATAAGGTAGTAAGTTCCATTTTATTAAAATATGTTTATTATATTATATAACTAAAAAAATGTGATTTTCGCAATTTTTCCTATATTTGCATTATATGACAATGCTTCATGCCAATTTTTAAGATTCTGAGTTTACGGGAAGTATCCTGTAGGTTTTGATTCCTTTGCGAGTGTCGAAATTCGTTGAAAATATCGACATAATCAGCTGTATCTTTTGATTGGCTTGGCTTAGAAGTTTGATATTTTCACAGCTTAAAGGGACAATAGACCTAGGTATTTGGTATAAATTTCAATTTGATAACTTTATTCGTTCGTGAGAAATAAGGTAGTAAGTTCCATTTTATTAAAATATGTTTATTATATTATATAACTAAAAAAATGTGATTTTCGCAATTTTTCCTATATTTGAATTATATGACAATCCTTCATGCCAAATTTCAAGATTCTGAGTTTACGGGAAGTATCCTGTAGGTTTTGATTCCTTTGCGAGTGTCGAAAATTTGTTGAAAATATCGACATATCGGCTGTATCTTTTGATTGGCTTGGCTTAGAAGTTTGATATTTTCACAGCTTAAAGGGACAATAGACCTAGGTATTTGGTATAAATTTCAATTTGATAACTTTATTCGTTCGTGAGAAATAAGTTAGTAAGTTCCATTTTATTAAAATATGTTTATTATATTATATAACTAAAAAAATGTGATTTTCGCAATTTTTCCTATATTTGCATTATATGACAATGCTTCATGCCAATTTTTAAGATTCTGAGTTTACGGAAAGTATCCTGTAGGTTTTGATTCCTTTGCGAGTGTCGAAATTCGTTGAAAATATCGAAATAATCAGCTGTATCTTTTGATTGACTTGGCTTAGAAGTTTGATATTTTCACAGCTTAAAGGGACAATAGACCCGAGTATTTCATGCGATTTCAGCTTGATACGTCTACGCGTTCTTGAGATAAAGGGTCTTGACAGACAGACAGACAGACAGACGGACAACAAAGTGATCCTATAAGGGTTCCGTTTTTTTCCTTTTGAGGTACGGAACCCTAAAAACAAATACATATACTTTAATATTATTTACACAAAGCTTCCTTTTGCAGAAAAATAATAAACATCTGACTAATACAATATCCGGTCAGACTGGACGCTGACGGCAGCATATTTGGAAAAGGCCTGCAAGCAAACGACGTATTTCGTTTGCTTTAATTCCTATAAGACCACAATGAAAGTATGAGCATTTCTAGAAATAACGCAATGAAATAACACAAATTAAATTCAGTCTCTTGATTTTAATTGATTTTTGCATAAGCATGACGAGTAGGTAGTGTTTGTACTATGTTAAAGTACAGTGTTGTAAATTGTTGAGGAATTCCCTCGACTGACTATGGGCTTCATCATCAGATCTATTGCAGACCTTCATTTAAACCTATATGTGTCTAAAGTTTTTATCAATATAAATGAATTAAGTCCAAACACAAGGTAACTATTGTAAACCTTTGAGGAGTTCCCTTAACTGGCCTTTGTCTTCATCATCAGAGCTTTAATGACAATCACAACTCATTTAGGTGTAAAGTTCTTATCAATATAAATTTATTAAGCACAAACACGAGGCAGCTGATGTGAATCGTTAAGGAGATCCCTCGGCTGTCTCCCGGCTCCATCATCAAGTCCGAACTTTACTAAATTGTAGTGCGTTAAAACACTTAATGAAAAAACATAGAAATGCCCTAGGCGCCCCCATGATTTTTTAAATTTCTCCTAGGTTTCCTTAGTCTTCCATCATCAGACCCTAATTTCCTTAACATGAGACTACCTTGAAGATATAATCTTTCTAATTTAAAAAAATATATTTGGCACTCGGGAACTGCCGCGGTAAAGCTACTGCATAGCATTTTTTATCAACTTATGCTAAAAAAACTTTTGTTAAAAAAACCTAATTAGTCCGTCAGTCAGATTTCCAAAAAATACTCATCATCATCATTTCAGCCGAAAGACGTCCACTGCTGGATATAGGCCTCCCCCAAGGTTCTCCACGACGACCGGTCCTGCGCTTCCCGCATCCAGCGGTTTCCCGCCACCAGACCTTCCTTCACCAGGTCGTCGGTCCACCTTGTCGGGGGCCTACCCAAAAAATACTAGACACATATTTTTTTCTTTTTTCATATAAACAAAAAATGAATACGACACAGTGCTTTGAAAACTCGTGTGACGTCACTGCACACTACACTTTTTAGCGGCCAGTGACGTCACCGGCCATCACTCCTGATCTTTGATGCCTATTATATTTGTCAATTTTTATAGATTTGATAAAACAAAATATAGGAAATGTAAAACTTATATAATAAACCCATCCAATATTTTTCTATAATCTGAATGACGGACTAATTAGTTTTTTTTAGTCAAATAGCCTATTATTTATATAATAGTAAAGTTATCCGCAAACAAACATAAAAAAACATATAACCTCCTCCCTTTTGAAATCGGTTAAAAAAACGAACACCAAAATGAACATCAATAACAGAGACACTTTATGATAGTATTATACTCTATGCGACATGCGGTGCGTGAGCGAGCAAGCAGATGCTTTGTCGCTCACGCGCCGACCGCTATGCTAGCGGACCGCGCGATGACGAACGACACGGGTTCCCCCTTCGAGAGCTTGTGGCATACTGAATCTCAATAGCTCGGGCAAGAGAAATGATGGGGAATACGCTCAGATTGTTGAATAAAATTTTTGTTTTGGTCGTTTTAAAAAAATATTTCTACAATAATGTTCGTCATGAAATTGCCTATCCATTAGTGTAAGAACGAAATCTAAATAATGCTTACTTTTCGAGGAGATGCACGTTTTTGATAATTATTTCTCTTGTCAGAGGTTTCGTTGTGAAGGAATTATTTAAACATTATGCTTAGTAAAAAAAAAAACAAATCTACAATTTTGGAGCCAAGATTATGGAGAAAATTTATGTATTTTTAATAAGTTGATATTTCTTTTGCATAAAGAGTAGATAGCTCCGAAAAACTACATAAAAACGGCCTACGGTGTGTTTTTCCTCTGGAGCCGCCTTAACCAAAACTAACTCAACTTAGGTCTTGCGCTACAACTAGCTTTAATTTTACTTCAATAGTTAAGTACAAGGAAATTAGCAAAAGTGTGTAGAAACTAATTCAGTTTGAAAACTCTCAAATGAAATCTCAAAATCCGCCAACGCCTGCGGAACCCAGAGATTAATTTAAAGACATTAATCTTCTTCTCAGCTTACAGAGGTCCACTGCTGGTCCCCCAAGGCACTCATCGCTTTGGGGGGGTTTGCCATAATCCCCACGCTTGGCATCATGTTGGGGGTCGCAGTAATTTAATATTCCACAGGAGAAGCGCTGTTGCGCGCTTCCCTGGTACAAGATCCCTTAGTCGCCTCTTACGAAACCCGCCGGAGGATATGGGATGGTACTATTCTAAGCCCGGTACCACATTATTGCCAAGACAAAAATATGCCGTCGTACAGTTGATAAAATACAAAAAATACAATAATATTTATTTCATCCAAACATTGTGTCATACATAAATTGAGGCAGCTCCAGTAAGTTACAATATTTTTTTTTAAATAATTTAAATAAGTGCTTGACTGCAATCCCGCCTGATGGTAAGCAGTGATGCAATCGTTGATGGTAAAGCGCACTAGTTTATTAAACCTATTCATTCAAAAAACTTAGGAATAGGAAGGAGGACGGCAGTTGAGCGAGGTGATGCAATGTTAAACCCAAGACCAACACGACCAATGATGCTGCGCCAGAGGGAGATTTATCTGGAGACTCTCCACGACCAAAATCCCGACACAACAACATTTGGCGCATCGTACCCGGCACACGTCGCAACACAACTGCTCAGACCCGTCCTCCGTACGGCTTCACCAGACATCATGTGGGAACACTTGATACAAGCAATTATTATATAATAGCAGTCTAGCTTTACCTTCAGAAAATGTAGTACTACACAAATACTTCATTTAAACACGAACCTCAAGCAACTCGTGCAGGCTGCGTGCCCAGCGCATGTAGGGAGGCGAGGCGGGCGAGCGTGCCGAGCTTCCCGACGAGCCTTCCGTCTGCTCGCGCCACGCCATGCTAACCCTGGGGACAAAACATTATATGTGACCAGATGCCCGGGTTCAAGTGCCCGCTATGGTGACGAGTCTTGCCAATTTTGGCGGCAAAATGATTGACGTGTAAAGTTGCTTAAATAAAACCTACATATGGAAATAACCCCCTTATTCTTCCTCCCTCTTACTTTAAATTAAATTATTTATGAACAAACACCACGGTGTTTAAGGGGTTTATTCATAAACGATGATTTAAGTTAAGTGACGTTAAAAGGCCAAAAATGTATGATTAAAGAATCGCTAATCACGAGTTAACTTTAAGCAACGTTCATGAATAAGGGGGTATTAAATTTTATCAAAGAAGAATAGTACCCCGAAAATAGTCGTATCATACCTGTATGATGCGACTATTTTTGATGGCTTAAAGAGCTCTGCCAGCACCACGTTGCTTTTACCACGCCCTTTAAGCCATCAAAAATGAAAACAATAGCATCATATTTGAGAAAAGAAATAAAATTATAAACATGGAATATATTTTGTAATAGTTAAAGGAAGTATATTAAATCGGTATTTAAATGTCCAGTACTCACTTGGACAGATGTGGTTGTGCGAACACATATTTGGACTGAGATTTGCTCTTCTCCTCCCCAGAAGCCGGCGGCAGCGACGACCTGTCAGCAAGCTTGTGCTCCCAACCTGCACACAAGATATCACAATTCAAGCATTTGTCTAATCCCAAAACTTAAATATCGTGCATATTGCGAAAAAATTGCATACAGTGCATATCAAATACAGCTACCAACACTTTTTTTATGTAAATATAAACTAGTGCTTGGCCGCAATCCCGCCTAACGGTAAGCAGAGATGCAATCGTTGATGGTAAAGCGCGCTAGTTAATTAGGACCCTATTAACTCAAAAAAAGAAACAGAGTGCATAGGAAGGAAGACGGCAGTTGAGCGTGGTGATGCAATGTTAAGCCCAACACCACAACCAATGATGCTGCACCAGAGGAAGATTGATCTGGACACCCTCCACGACCGAACTCCCGACACAACAACATTTGGCGCATCGTACCTGGCAAACATCGCAACACAACTGCTCAGACCCGTCCTCCATACGGCTACACCAGACATCATGCCTAGAATAAATCATCATCACTACTTTTAATAGGAACCAATCCAGAAAAGCGTTTACCTTGCGGGTGGCCGCCGATAGGAGTGTGGCTCATGGCGCATAGGCCCTTCTCCCACCCACGCGCTGCATGGCGAGACACCACCTACACACAAACATACATAACAGATCAATAGTAAAGGTGAGATTAGAAAAAGTTAATTATTCAATCTATCTTAGGGTAACATAAAATAACAACATTTTCAAATAATCAAAATAGTCTATTGTATATATGCATTCATTATGTTTTCACTATGATTACCTCTGGGGCAATTTTTTTGAAAATATATGCTTTGTCAAGCCGTTTTACACCCATTTTTAATAACATTGATCAAAAAACTTTGAAACCACTTATTCAAACCCAAATTACCACAATTGAACTGTAATCTGAATGGATAAGGTTATTATTACATTAATAACTGACAAAAAACTGTATGAATATACCCAAGCGCTCCGTTCACTCATCAAAATGTTGGTTGTGCTACAAGAACAGCGCACCAAGCCTCATAAAAAATCAATATGGCAAACAATAAGGATCATATCCAGTGTATTTGATTTGTATATGTTGAAAAGGGATAGCACACAAAAAAAACGAGACAGCGTGCCAAAGTCAAGAGTCTCCGGCATCGATCGGTGGTGGAAGGAAACATCACATCGGAGCATATCATGCTATAGAAACTTATTGTGTAAGGTTTAACATTACATTCATTCATTTAGTATAAGGTATAACATATCATATTTCATAACTCTCTTTACCCAAAAAATATTATCCACTTTATAGCGAACATAAAATATTAATTTTTAATTTCTATTCAACCATCCCCAAGTATTACAGAAAAAGGGAAAGATCATAATAAGAGCATGTCAAAACAAATTAAATCATAACTTCATGGTTCAATAAGCAAGTTATAAAGAAAAAAAAACATAATGGAGCCATAAAAAATCTACAAAGGACCTTACCATGTTCATTGTGCTTAAACAAACAAGACACTTCTGTGTAACACCAGTTTATAAAATATTTCTGAATATTATAACTTGATGTTAATAATCTTTATTGAGAAAAAATCTTATTCAAGAACAGCACGACTGCACAACGCTACCGCAACGGTCCGAGTGAAGGATCCATAGACGGAGGCTGTTCAACACAATAGGGTGCGGACGGACTAATCTCATGCCCTTATATTTTGTATAATGGTTGTACTTATGATAGGGTTTAATATAAATATGAAATCAATAATGAAGTATAAAAAAGGTTTGATGGGGTGCACAACTTCATAAAATCAAAACTTTATGAATGTTGTTGTTATATGTTATGCATAACATAACTATGTGCCTACTTTTTTATTTTCTTGGAATAGTACTTTTTCAAATACATACTATGACATAGGTGACAAAAATGTAATCATTGTGCCAAAAAGGAAATACTACAACTTTAACAAAAGTGTTTTGAGCAGGTTATTATACCAAGCATGTTCCAAAGCGTCACATTGTACCAATTTCAATAAATTTTCATTGAACATGACGAGCATAAACACAGGAAACAAGTTGTAAACAAAGGCACAGCTCGTAAAAGTAACGTCGCGGTAACAATCACGACGTGTAAAATGATCAAAAAAAATATTAGAAACTAGAGAAGACTTTCAATTTTAACTAATAGCGATCATCACCGACAGAATTGACGGCAATAAATGCTATTTATGCCGAAATACCAGCCAAAAACTGGAAGGGCTATATTTATACAACGATAATGACAGAAAACTTACATGAAAACGAATATCCTTACTTAGCACGTAACTTTAGAAGGCCGTTCGAAGTGATAACTGACAATATTAATTGAAAACTTTCTTCGAGATAAATAATAAATTAGCTTGAATCCGTTTTGTATACAACAGCGAGTTTGACGTTTGTTTGACAACCAGCCATGGCAGACAGCTGTAATCTAGCGCCATCTTTCGACGACGCCATGAATCATGTCAAACACGTGCGAAGTATTTGTCACAGAGAGTGCTACTAGATGTCAGTACCCGTTCTAAGTGTTCATAAGCGCGGCAAATAGAAAAAATAGCCCAAACTTCATATTCATACTTTCACGTAGGATTATTTGAGATTATATTGGATAATAAATGCGCAAGCTTAATTAGTACCTGTGTAGCAGCTTAATGCCGCTGCATTTCGGTGTTTTGTGTCTTGTCTATAGGCTTCGTGTTATCTGGAACAATAAAAAAGGTATTACAAAAAACTAGAGATGTACCGACTACCACTTTGGCCGACTAGCCGACTAGCCGACTAGTCGGCTGTAAATAGGCCGACTAGTCGGCCGACTAGTCGGCTAGTCGGCCTCTTTACAGTCGTAGTAAAGAGATTTTGCTATGTTTTATTATAGAAATATGACATTTTGTTTTGGGTTGTGTCCGGTTAATCTTATAAGTTCATATGTTTCTTTTTTATTTTTCTTGAAACAGTTCGTGCTTAAAATATTGAATGTTTATTTTTTAATCAGTTGGTAATTATAAAATACCTACTTTTTCATTTGATTAACAATTAATAAATGTTTATTTAACTTAAGTAGAAATTCTTTTGTTTGTTAATTAATACCAATTTTAAGAAGGTAATAATTTTGTTTTGTTGGTGTTACAGATATTAGGTCCTTACATATGAAATTGGCGTTTTGTATCATACTCACTGTGCTTTCTCTAGCGACACCACTCCCATACACAACATTAATCCTTCGACCCGTTTCTGCAGCACTGGTGCCACGGCGGAACCTATGGCGGAACTCATATTCGTGAATAACGCGAAACTTTAAATTTTCCATTTTGTAAACTCAATCATCATCATCATCCCAGCGTTAATCCCAGTCGCATCCAAAGCCTTTTCAGCTTTGGAGTCTGGGGTCCGCTTTACCAGTCCAACTGCTGATATGGCTAAACTTCGACATTTTCCGTGAAGCGACTGCCGTCTGACCTCCACAACCCGAAGGCGACATCGAAGCATTGCAGTTCAACATTTTGTAAACTCAATGACGCAGAGAAAAACCCAAAAGAAAAAATAAACAAAAGAAATAGGTTTTCAAGACACAAATTGATGAGTAAATAGCTGAATAATTTTGAATTTGTAATTCTAAACCAATTACCAAAGAGGAGATATTTGAAATCAAAGTGGCCAGTGCCTACGACAAAACGCCAATTTCATATGTAAGGACCTAAGTTAGCAAGTTAGAAGTCCGGATTAAACAATAGGATACTTTTTATCCCGGAATAAATTGATAATCCCGAGATTTCCAAAAAGCGCGATATAACCCACGCGGGCGAAGCCGCGGGCGGAAAGCTAGTAATGAATAGTTAAGGTTTTATTTCATTTCAGTTCCCCTGATATAGTACATATTGTTACGAATGGACCTTATGTCGATGGCATAAGGTTCAATATCGCGTGACATGCAGTGTGTCACTTTTAGGTCCTATTTCCCCAGATCTAGACATTTTCTAAGCACAATATAAAAACGCATTACTAGACTTAGGACGGCCTATCGAATGGTACATGTCTCAATAGTTTTGTCAACAAAGTGTCGACATCGAAATTTCTAGAAACCCGTTTCCGGGAATTACCGTAGGTACTTCCGAGTGACCTCGAAGTTATGTGCTATTATTATTACGTCTAGAGGAATCTGGAATGTTCGATCAGCTGGGCTATATATACCGCCGCGACGCCGGCCCAGAGTCAGTCTACACTCGACTAACGATACGAAAACAGCGACAGTTAAGAAGCGATCTTTGAGAATACCTACTGCGACAACTGTAACGAGAACTGTGAGTACTACGTGGAGTAACATCTGTACTGTTATTGTGTGTTTAAAACACGGACTTCGTGGACATAAGGGAAGACTTCGGTGCAACGTCAGCGACATTCTACTTGTCATTGCCTACAATCGACTGTACCTTCGTTGCTAATAAACTTCGTAACCCTTAACCGGCATTTTAGTACCCCTAGCCCGTAACAACTGGTGTCAGAAGCGAAATGCCGATCACGCCAAGGGAAGACGAGAAAGTTCGCACGCGACGACAAGCAGCGATGGATTTGGCGCGTCAAGAGGAAGAATCGCGAAGTGACCCTGCACCCAGAGTAGAAGCGGCCATCGTAACACCTATAAGTGCGCCTACTACCACCACTGTTTCCGGAAGCACTGGATTCGATTTATCAGCGTTACTGGCTCACTTGACGGCGCAAATAAAAGGTATAGCAGAATCCCAGGCAGAAATAAAACAATCCCAGGCAGAAACCCAAGCAAAAATAGATAAATCCCAGGCAGAAACCCAGGCACAAATAAAGGAATCCCAGCAGCTGGTATTAGGATTAAACGAAAAATGGAAAAAAACCAACGAAGAGGTCAACGAACTTAGAATAAAAACAGCTCAACAAGATGCCCGTCTGGACCAGCAAGATACGCGCATAGACAAACAAGATGCGCGTATGGACCAGCAAGATACGCGCATAGACAAACAAGATGCTCGTATAGAGAAACTAGACAATACCATCTTGGAGTGTGAGAAAGAAATACAGTTTCTCCATAAAACGGTGCAAAAAGGAGGTATTAAAGGTGTGGTACCTGTACCCAGTGCTTTGCCGACCTTCAAGGTACCACATTTTGACGGAACAACGTCATGGGTGGCCTTCCGTCTACAGTTTGAAAAGGTCGCAAAAGGCAACAATTGGGACGACGATCAAGCTCTAACAGCCCTTATGCTTGCGTTGCGTGGTGATGCCGTACGAATCCTCGAAAATATTTCCGGCGATTGCAATACCCTAGCCTGTCTGTTAGAAGCGTTGGAGACTAGATATGGAGAGAAACACCTGGAACATGTCTACAGGGCTCAACTCCGCGAACGCACACAGAAGAGCAGCGAGGGTTTGCAACAATGGGCCACGGAAATTGAACGTATGGTTCGGAAAGCGTATGCATCAACACCGGGATTGATTGGCGCTACTACTCTACGATTCTTTACTGATGGGATTCGAGATGCAGAAGTCAGGGCTGCTGTACGTCTGGGTCACCATCAGACCCTGAAGGCAGCTTTGACGCATGCTCTGGAGGTGGAAGCAGTACGTCAAGATGGCCCACAACACGACCGTATTCGAGAAGTGACCGCACAAATAAAAGCCCGACGAGGACCAACTTGCTATGAGTGTGGCAAAAAGGGGCACATTCGAATTAATTGTCCCAGGAAGGCTAAGGGAAGAAGAACTTCTTGGTCACGTGAAGATGCCGCGGTGATGGCGTGGCGCAAGCGCGATGCGAAGGTCCAGCCCGAGCGCCCGTGCGAGCGAGTCGAGTGGCGTGAGCGGAGCGACCGGAGCGGGCACCGCGAGCGACCCGCTGAACGAGAGCGGGAACGCGTCAAGGACCTGGAGCGAGACCGAGACCGGGAACGCGAACGTCCCGGCAAGCGAGAACACGAGCGCGAGCGGTCGCGCGGAAGGTCGTGGAGTGAGGCAGACCGAAGCCGGGACAAGGAAGTCGAGGACGAGGCCCGTAAGAAGAAGCGCCTCGAGAAAAAGGCAAGACAAAAGGACCGCCGTCGCCAGGTTACTTCAGGAAGTAAGGGCCGACATTGTGACAAACAGGAAGAGAACGTAAGGATTATCCAGGTAAACGCTTTGGATGAAGACTGGGATAATCAATCATTGGAAGACGTACAAAAGGAAGATGGTGACTTGAAGACAGTAATCGAATGGAAGAAACGTGGCCAAAGGCCCACTTGGAATGAAATATCAGCACTTAGCCCAGCAGCAAAAAGTTACTGGGCCCAATGGGACAGCCTGATAATTGATAATGGAGTTCTCAAAAGGAAATGGGAATCACCCAGTGGACAGGAGGTCACCTTACAGATAGTTGTTCCCGGTGATAAAGTCGCGTCAGTGCTACGACAGGTGCACGACGGAGTATCCGGAGGACATCTAGGAGTAAAGAAAACCCTGGAGAAGGTGACAAAAAGATTCTATTGGGTGCATTGCCGCGAAGACGTAGAGGACTGGTGTAGAAAATGTGCAGCCTGCTCCTCAGTAAAGGGACCGCAAACGAGAGCCAGAGGTCGGCTGAAAGTGTACAATGTTGGTGCACCATGGGATAGAGTTGCTGTCGATATAGCTGGGCCATTCCCTGTTACTGAAGAAGGGAATAGGTATATCATCGTCATGCAAGACTATTTCAGCAAATGGCCAGAAGCTTTTGCAGTACCTAACCAGGAAGCTCATACAGTCGCCAAAAAGCTAGTTCACGAGGTGTTCTGTCGATTTGGCGTTCCCTTGGAGTTACACTCTGACCAGGGTAGAAACTTCGAGTCTTCACTATTTCAAGAGGTTTGCCAACTACTCGGGATACATAAGACTCGTACAACACCGTATCACCCACAGTCAGATGGAATGGTCGAAAGATTCAACCAGACGCTAGAGAATCATTTGGCCAAAGTAGTAGAAGAACACCAGAGGGATTGGGACCAATACATTCCCCTCTTCTTAATGTCATACCGCTCTGCAACACATGATAGCACAAATTGCACACCGGCGAAAGTCAACTTCGGCCGAGAAATTAGACTACCCATAGATGCACTAACCGGAACACCTCCCGATACTCCTATCCTAGCCGTCGACTATGTGGCCGACCTGCGGCGTAAATTAGATGGAATACATGAGCTAGTGAGAGAGAATGGTCTGAAAACCAGTGAGAAAATGAAGATCCGATACGACCGCAAAGCTAACGTGCCGGGATTCGAAGAGGGAACTTTGGTATGGTTGCATAATCCCATTAGAAGAAAAGGAAAGAGTCCAAAGTTCCAAGCCAAATGGGAGGGTCCGTACACGATAGTAACCAGAATAAACGATGTCACCTACAGGATTAAGAAAGGGCCTAGAGGGAAGCTGAAGATCGTACACGTAGACCGCCTGGCTCGCTATTATGGATCAAATCATGCTCGGGACGAGCATGACTAAGAAGGGGGCAATGTTACGAATGGACCTTATGTCGATGGCATAAGGTTCAATATCGCGTGACATGCAGTGTGTCACTTTTAGGTCCTATTTCCCCAGATCTAGACATTTTCTAAGCACAATATAAAAACGCATTACTAGACTTAGGACGGCCTATCGAATGGTACATGTCTCAACAGTTTTGTCAACAAAGTGTCGACATCGAAATTTCTAGAAACCCGTTTCCGGGAATTACCGTAGGTACTTCCGAGTGACCTCGAAGTTATGTGCTATTATTATTACGTCTAGAGGAATCTGGAATGTTCGATCAGCTGGGCTATATATACCGCCGCGACGCCGGCCCAGAGTCAGTCTACACTCGACTAGCGATACGAAAACAGCGACAGTTAAGAAGCGATCTTTGAGAATACCTACTGCGACAACTGTAACGAGAACTGTGAGTACTACGTGGAGTAACATCTGTACTGTTATTGTGTGTTTAAAACACGGACTTCGTGGACATAAGGGAAGACTTCGGTGCAACGTCAGCGACATTCTACTTGTCATTGCCTACAATCGACTGTACCTTCGTTGCTAATAAACTTCGTAACCCTTAACCGGCGTTTAAGTACCCCTAGCCCGTAACAATATTAATGAGAAATACATACAAAGTAAAAAGCCGACTAGTCGGCGTTTTTTGCCGACTAGTCGCCGACTATTCGCCGACTACAAAAGCGGCCGAATAGTCGGCTTAACCGACTAGTCGGCGACTAGTCGGCACATCTCTACAAAAAACCCATTGTATGGTTCCTGGGAAAACATAAATATTTGATTAATCACATTAATAAAAAACCTTTATACCTTAATAAATAAAAATTGCAATCAAGTTGCGAAGTGCGAGGGACGGCTGAAAGTTCGCGGCCTAAGGTACCTGCCTACTTCCAAATGAAAATAATGTTATTTTTATGTAGTTCCCCTCAAGTGAAATACTCTTTTTACATCACATAAACAATCTGTACCAGAAAGGGTATCCAGGTTGTCTCTGACATCAACACACAAACGAGGACTACCTTAACTACCTACCATAGATTCAATACATGAATCGGGACAAAGAAAAAAAAGGTTTTTTTTTTCACTTTACACTATTCAAAATGGTTATTCTTTTATTAGAATTTTAATTGAAAATTGATCAATTTGTTAACTAGCCAAAAAGAGCAATGTAAACAAAACCAGAATGGCTATCCGCTCTGCTTATTTACTAGAGTTCACTTCCGGGGTCAACGACTAATACCTATCACCGGGTGGCACGCGCTTGCGACACTCAAAAGCACCACATATTGCCAACAAAGGGTCGGCAACCCTTTAGCTAGCCGTCATCTCTTTGTCGGCAGAAGTCAAAGAAAAGCGTCGGCAAAGTGTACACTGGCTGACTAAAATGTGGAGAGTTTGTTGCTGACGAAATACACAGTAATCAAGAATGTTCGCGAATGGAAAGGCCGAGAGAATTATTTCATCCTCGTTATCAGCAAGTGGAATAAACAAGCACCGGAAATCTGCACTAAAGTGAAGTAATCTCGATCTAAAAAGAAAATATAGTAAAAAATTATTCAGCCATGCTAAGTCAGCATCGTTGTTCTTATACCTATACTAAGGCCTCACTTATACATAGAGATAGGAAGAACAGGCTATAAAATTCACTCATCCTCCATAGAAAAAGGAGGATCCTCCGACCGGTGTTGTTTTATCCCTAAATCATACTGTGCCTCAGTATGATTTCAAGCACCCGAAAGTTGGAAGCATTTTGAAGCTTATTGCTATTCCATTGCTCCCTATGTTCAAAAATGTGAGGCTCAACAATGTAAATAACGCAATGAATGTTGTTGAACTGTCAAAATGAAAACCCATTGCAGTAGCAATGGGTAATCAATTGGGTACCTGCAGGATACATCACAAATAAATAATTACAATCAATTAATTAATTTATTAATTAATTTTGTAATCATAAATGACTACAAGCCGCAGCCTAATTGGCGAACACATTTTTGTCAAATGATTGCGACTAGTTGGGATCGGCTGGACAGCAATTGATATTATTTTACACTAAAATTATATCAACTGCGGTCCAAAGGATCCTAGTCGCAATCATTTGACAAAAATGTGTTCGCAGTGCAGTCTGACACAAATGCGAAGATTTTCAGTTTCTGTCGACATTGTGTTATTGCTTATTCCAGGGATAATTGTAAAATTAACCATACCATCAATTATGTAACCCGTTACTCCTATCCCTACCTACCTAAGTTATGTAGCCTTCTTTAAAAGTAATTAGGTGTATCGCGCCATGATATTCACCTTTTGAAGGCGAATTAATTTGAGGATTCCAACTCGATTTACAGATGAAATGAATAGATAGATATCAAAGACGTTGCTCTGAGTATAGCTCTGATATTTGATTTCGCGAAGATCAGACAGTCGGCAAAATTGATTTGTCAAAACCTTGTAGACTGTATGTATTGTAATTTGACTGTCGCTGGAGTTCTCAAATGATGGATTTGTCTCAACACGTATTCTGAATAAAGCCCGTACCACGACAGAGACCACATCTGGACGTAAACCTGATAACTTTTTAAACCTTCGATTAAAAATACAAAATAATTATAACACTTCGCGTTATCCTGCTCAAGTAGGTCTTCATAATCATCCTATCATAGACAGGAGCATGCGACTATTTTCGTAATGGTGCTGTTGATCGACAGTACGGGAAAAAAGGCGTCTGGTCCATTTTCGGGAACACACTAAAATTTAGTTAATTGTGTACTTACCTAATCTAAATATTAATTAACCTTGTAATTCAGGTTTTTCTTGAAGCAAACTCTCTACGTAACTAGACAGATCGCTTTACGTACAAAGATTTTGTACAACACACAAAATCTTAATTCAGTTACTACAATAATCATAAAACACGTTTTGACACATCTATAAACCATAATAGCTAAACAAGTTGAAACAACATATAAGTGTCTACATTTTGTCCAAATATATTTTGATAATAAAGTTTTACTCCCTCGCTAATAATGCTTTCCACGTTCGCGAGTGATCTTGTATCGATACCGCCGAACATCCCTATAACTTCATTAGCTGTAGCGATTAATCGACTATCGATATCGATAAAGGCCCGCCCCCAAAGCGTCATTAGCCGAGAGCACGCACTAAGCGACTCTTTGATGTGCACAAACTTTTCGTTTCCCTTTGATTGGCATAATGGAACTGTGCGTTGTTATTACACTAATTGAATTTTCGCAAAGTCCGAGCCGTATTACTGGAACGGATTTGGTAACATTTTGTTTGTACCTGTCTGTGTTCCTAGGAGGCTTTTAATTAATTTGCATTTGGATAAATTAATACATATGTCTGTAATTGTATATTTGACGTTGTATGATGCATTATACAGGGTACATTTAAAATGATTAAAAAATTATCATAGGACTTGGTACCTTCGATTACCCATGTACATACTTAGAGAAAATAAATCATTTATCAATCATCATTATCGATATCTTGCTGCTCTTTGGGACTGAAAGATTTTTATACAGTATGTAAAGAAAACCCTGTCCGACCCATAAGGATAATAAAGGTTAGGTAAACACATGACCAAATATAATATGAGATTTTACATAAACATCATAGTAACAATACTAATGAATTTTGAAATATTTATTTATTTCGAAATTTGGTATTTTTTTAAAAAGTGGCAATACCATTTTGACGGTATTACTATGAGCGATGCGACCACGTGTCGCGTGCCCTGCCCCCCATCGCCCGCGCATGAATTGCCTACCGCACATGTATTAAGTTACCTCTTTTTGCGAATATATTTATTTAAGGGGATTTTTTTAAAGTTTAGCCCGGCTTTGTAGGTATCAGTAGAATCAGTTATCGTTACCTAACAATATCTTCACGGATCGGACAAGGTTTCCTTTACATATGGTATATAAATATATTATACCTTATTCTACCGTCTTCAAATAGTGAAACGGATTTTTTTAATTGCACGAGTTTTCAGACCGTTTTAACAACAATTTTTAATAAATATACGTTTATTAAGTTTTTTTGGTTTTCAATATTTTACATAAAACCCTGTCATAAAATTTAATTTTACTAACTGTATCGTAAAGACAAATTCTCTATGAAGTGAAGTTAAAAGGGAAAATACGACTGTATGATTGGTTTTACAAGTCAGCAAGATCAAAGGGGCAGTAGTCCTTTCATTTTGGGCCGCCATTTGCGGATTACATTAAAAACGAGAGAAAGAAAATGTAAAAAGTTAATTATAGGCATTTAAGTGAAACAGTCACAGATAAAGGAATCACTGATTACAGGCTAACGCCGAAATAAATCCTTTGAAGAGGTTCTGCTTTTTTGGCGCGTGGCTTACCTATATATTAATACAACTTATACCTACCTATAAAATTACTTACGCCCAAACAAGTTGCTTCTCTTTGAAAGTTCTTTCAAGTCTATTTCGTATATTTTCGTACTAAATATTGTGTATTATATGTATTTACAAAATATGTTTGTCTCTAGCCGTGGGTCTAACTAAACGTGTCTTGCTAGGCGTCTAAGAAAGACTTCATGACACTTGTGGTCAAGTGACTGACACACAGAAGCAAGAACGTACAACGTTATTTTTTGTTCAGAATAAGCAACTAAATCGATTCCAATAATTTTTACACCATGTAATAATATTCTTAAATACATTTAGAAATTGTTGCAGTGTGTTGACCGAGCGCGCACGGTAGATCATAGTAGTTCGCACTCGCGCAACAGCTGACGCCAGAGGTCAACGCACCGCGCTCGCCCGCCCGAGCCAAGGGTGGACCATATTTTTGTTGGGACAGCCAAGTAGGATAACAAGCTCATAACTTTGTGGTATTTCATGAAATCTTTTTGAAATTTTGTACTTAATGGACACGTGTTTCGGGTTTCGCACAAACAAAAACTAATGTTGTATATACGCGTTAAAATTGTATTTTTTAAAAGAACAATTGGAACTCAAAAGCCACATGTTTCAATCGATTTAGCTCCTTTCCTTAGGCCGCAGTTTCCTCAACACCACATTTGACAAAATGCCAAATAACACTTAAAAGTATCCAAAAACCAATACATCAATAATAGCAACCACCGGTAACAAGAGATCAAAATGATAAGGGTACTGATTCATCGTATTAGCGTTCACTCATCAAAGGGGCTCGGCCACTTTGATCGGGCTGCTTCCTGAGAATTCCTTTGGCACTAAACAACACACTAATCAATCGGGAGGGGTACACGGTACCGTACACCCAATCGGAAAAGGCATTAAGGGCAATAGTTCCAGCTTGCGGTAAACTGTTTGCGAGCGGGGAGGAGGTGTGGAGGCCGGTGGGGGATGTTCTCGCCGTACATCAAAGGCGGGCGAGACAAAGCTTGAGGAGCCTTTTAACTTTATTTAGCGGAGTGGTAAGTTTAGCCGGTCGCGAATCGCGCAGGTTAAAGAGTAACACACTCACTTTGAGCCGGCTGTGGGGAAGCGTAGGGCTGGCCAGCGTTATGCGAGCCAAAAACCGTTATGTTCATAATATGTAGCTTAGGGTCTTGCTATAAATGAATGAGACGTTTATCAATTATTAATTTTGGGGTAAACTTTAAAAGGAATTCTGTTACTTGACAATAGCTGTTGCTGTGGCAGTATAAATATTAAATTATGCCCTATATTTATTACAGGAAGAAAAAAACATTATAATGAACAAACTTTATTAAAACATGATAAAACTGACGACGTAGTTTATCATTTGGACCCAATAATTCCTCAATGTTCTCAGCATCCAACGAAGAGGAAAATCAGTCGAACAAAATTAATCCATCACATCATTTAAAAAGCAATTAAACTTAGATGGTCGGTATCGTGCGACCGGTTTGTCGTAGGTCGTGGTTCGTTGTCAACCCTGCGCGAGGGTGGGGGTATCAAACGGGCCGCTAATGCCGCCCGCACCGCGCCGCGGCGACGCTTTGTCGGCGCCCTTTGACTCGCCGATGATACCGCGGACCACCTAAACCTGCAACTCTTTGGATACGACAATGTGGGGAGTTGCGATTTGTCGCACCTCCCGTAACTTTGAGTGTCGGGTCGAGTACCGGTTGAAGTGTTAAGGAGTTGCATGTGTAAAAATAACAAGAGAATGGCTAAGACTTTCTTTGACAGTGAAAATATCCAGTAGAAAAAAAGCATGTCACGGCGAAACTAATAACTTTGGTGTCTGGTCTTGTAACACCACCATGACGTCCGTGACCATTTTATAATTACGAACATTTTAAGAACATTTATAATTTGTCACATAAGCTTGTCTTGTCGGATTTAGAGATTGCCGCACGATCTTACAGAGGATTGGTTTTATTGTATTACTAGTGCTATTTATTCAGCATACATTGAGGCGGAGTGATAAGGTCTAATAATTAAAATATTATTCAAGAAGGATTTAAGACGATCTAGTACGTACAACTGCGTAAGAAATTATTATTCTCAACTGTAATCCTTTAGAAGCTTATTGCTAATCCATTACTGCCATATGACCGAAAAATGTGTCCGCTCAACAAAGTAAATACCGCAATGAATACTGTCAAAATGAAACCCATTGCTAAGTACTGACAGTGTTACGCAATTATCCTACAGGACGAAGGTTCAACTTTTCCATCAATTCACAGTAAAAACGGTTATTATTTTGCCAGGTCAACAACATTAATTGTGTTGTTTATATTGCTGAGGTCAGTTATTCAAACATATAAAGCAATACAAGACTAAGAAAGAATCCATAAATATTACAAACTGGAAAAGTAATTCTTCATCGGAATATGGGGCTAATGACATTGATTTACCAATGTAGCCAATAAGTCTCTAGTTTTTAGAATACTGCTGCACCACCTTTGATCATAACAGCGCTAACCACCAGGTAGAACAGAGAAAAAAAGGCAAGCCAGTCTATAAGATAAATAGTGACCATTTAAAGGTCTCATTTCACAGTATATGATTCGGAACCCTGAAAACATTCTGGATGTCCATTCAATAAATTCAGAAAGATAACTTTAACAAGCAATGTAATATCCTTATTTCCTCTACCAATAAATAATCTCTTACGACAGCCACAGGTAGCTATGCGGTGATCAACAAACCAAAGTGCCTAGAATTTACATTTTCGCTCTAGTTGAGTCTAGACCGGAAACAATAATTTGATTGGCGGTGCATATCGCAGGGTAACGCAGATAAACGACGTGAGAGCAGTACTATTGTCCCTGTCACACGTCATTCATGTGACTATACATCATCATAGCACTCTATGGAGGTTCTACTTACACGAAACTTTTTATGGTGATGCTTGATCTTCGCAGCAACGTACTAAAAAAAAATCGTCTAAAGTAATGCATTCGAGGTCTGAAGATGTGATAATCCCGTCATTCGTTTTCTGTGTATAGCCATTATATGGCAGCAATAATTAATTAATCAATCAAACAAGATTGCTATAATAAGCTAAATTGATGAGCTATTTATATTCCACTGTCGTAGGTCTTATATAAAATCTTGTCTATTTTCTCATCAAAATTTCTATCGAGTCACATGTTTACAAGAACTGTTGATAAAATATCTCATTACTTAAACGTAAAAAGTTTCCTTCATATTTTGCATTTTGATTTGCACTTTGCAAAAGCGTAACATTATGTACGGTTTTCATTTGTTCATTACCTCAGGCTTCAGAGAGTATTAGCGGCATTCCATTTTCATCTTTATGGGTATTGATAAAAAACATTTAATTAACCAAAATCTTTACGTAAAACAGATCACCAAACGAACCTAGTTAATAAATCCGATCATTAAATGCAGAGAACGACGCAGCGGCGGCCACAGCGCCAACGTTGATTACCATAAGCCGGGACAAAGCGACGCGAGCGCCCTTTGACGAATTAGCCCCCACTAACATTACCTATGTCCATCCTCAGTCGCGGCCGCGAGCTTTGTGCTTCAAACGTCTAAATTAGCTTTCGAAATAAGAAGATATCCATGAACTGAAAGCTGCTTATACCTGTACTAATTTGTGTTCACTAGTGTCCAGTTTAGTATTTCACACAAGGTTGATGTGCTTTAGGAAAAATCGAAATTGAATGCTTAAGATAGTTACAGTGATCTTTTTATTTATATTTAAAAGCCAGCTCATCTTCGGATTCTTGAAGATTAATGCGGTATTCCCTGGTGACAGGTTAATGACCGGACGTGAGGAATAATGTTTAACCTCGACATCAGATAACGAAACTAAGACGCTGTGTTTTGGGTTTTGTCAGGTGACAAGAAAGAAAAGGTGTTTAGAGATATGGTCTAAATATCGTATTACACAAATTTAATGTTCCGACAAAGGCGTTATATTTCCAGTAGATATGTAAAGGAGAATATATTGACTAAGGTAAACGTGGTATATTCACTAGCTTCTTACAACAATGGTCAGCAACAAACCAGAGAACCGGACGTTCTGAGCACACAGGTGGCAACTGTAAAGTCGCTCGGAACTCACTCCACAATTTCGATTACTTATCAGCTCCGTATCGGGACTCCACAGACGCAACCGATACATTGGTTTGTGAAGTAGCCACTCTAAATCTTACAGAGACTTCACAATCTGCTACTGCAGCGATGTTAACAGTTTGTATAAAATGTAATTTAGGACGTTTGTAAATTTTTGGTTAATAGACTTTTTGGATTATGATACAAATAATTTATATTATCCATAAGTTTATAACTCTTGTGCAACAATAATATTGTGGCTAATCTTAATGCAAAAGTAATAATAAACCACCAACAGAGCGGACTTCACCAAAATGCAATTTGTCTTTGAACAATCGCCATCCATATAATTTCAATTTCCGACATCTAAGAGGTCCTCTGCTAATGTAATAGTTTAGCGTGTTCCTTTATAGTACCCATTTTAAGTAGATGCGTGTCACGTAAAGTGAATCAGTCGGGAGGCGTAACGTCATTACAGATAGGCACCACATAATGAGAATAGTATTTTGTACACGAGACTTGCATACGTAAAGTAATTTCCTTAGTCAATTCTATCTAGGCCGTAATGAAGTCTTCCTTCTCTATGGTACAAAGTAACAGTAATTAGACAATAAACCTTATAACCAGCTTAAAACGATTGATGCACCAAAACCCATACTATCCAACATCACTTAATGCTATACTATACATATATTCTTTGTATCTTTTTTTAGGACAGTTCGAAATATTTGCTAGGATATCCATTCAAATTGCTCAAAACTCCGCTATTTACAAAAATGCAGTTACTTCACGAGAGCCGTATCTGCGAGCACATTCATGCATAAAGCTGACGGGCAGTATGACGCAAATTCCGTGTTGCGGAGAGCGCAGTCGACCGCAGCGGGCCGCTACCGTGCCGTCTGCAGCGGATATGTCGCGGTCGCCCGACCGAGAGTTCTGCCGTACGCATCTTCGGCCTCCGGCCACCGCCTCACCGGCATCGATATAATAAATTCTATTTTCGTAAATATTCTGCATTTTCCGACCAACTGAATATTTGGCAGAATCTTGGCATTCTGGAAATTCGGTTTGCGGTTAAATTTTTGTTGTTTTTTTTTTTCGACTTTTAGACAAAACAACTGTAAATTAGTGAGGTGATAAATCGTGTTCGCGGAGGTATTTTGTCTTTGAGATCGTAAAACTGTCTTTGATGTTAAGTTGGCCCTTGTAGGTGTTAATTTGCGAATAACAAGTGTTTAAATTACAGTTATTCGATACATTTATTTTATCACGTTTTTTTATTCGATACAAATCTTGGAATTAAATTGACATATTATGCTACAACGGCGGATATACGCTTGAATAGAAATATAGATTATCATCATCTCAGCGTTAATCCCAGTCGCATCTGAAGCCTTTTTCAGCCTTGGAGTCCGGGGTCCGCTTTACCAGTCTAACTGCTAATTTTGGTTAAACTTCAATATTTTCCGTGAATCGACTGCCGTCTGACCTCCACAACCCGAAGGTGATATCGAAGCTTTGCAGTTAGACCAATTGTTGGACTTTTGAGGGTTCCATCAACCAGTAACGGCTGCCATTAGGTGTTCGTATGGCAACCGGGACTAACGGCTTGCTGTGCTTTCCGAGGCACGACCAGACCAGTGCAAATATACATATTCATGCATACAAATATTTGCACTAAATTGGCCCTTGTAGGTGCTAATTTTTGAATAACAAGTGTTTAAATTACAGTTATTCGATCATTTTATCACGTTTTTTTTATTCGATACAAATCTTGGAATTAATTTGACATATTATGCTACAACCACGGATATACGCTTGAATAGAAATATAGAACTGCTTACAAATTGTTGTCACCTAGGTGCCAACATCAAAACGGTCTTGAACTAATTGACCTGTTCCTGCAGTTTTCCAATTGAGAGCGTCCAATCGAAGGTATTCAAGTGTCGCCAACTATCTTCACGTTCAGCTTCATCAATTTGTACATTTGCCTACACTTACAGGAAATTGACCAGTGTCGTTATAAATCCACATAAGTACCACTTCGTGTATGTAAGAAGGATTTTGGGCTTTATTTTCATCGACAAAAGGTGCTAACTCAATTTATGGGTTTACACAAACGAAGGGGAAAGTCACGTGTCGCGCCGTGGGTACAGCGAAATTCGATAGAGAACTATTCGTGCGAAATGTCTTATGAAATGAAGGATAAATTGTCGCGAGGGAATTTAATAAAGTTCTAGCAAGAACGGAAACGGGGGCGTAAATCGTGTTATCATTCTACTAAGCAATTCTGTTGTTGCAGGACTCGCTCTCAATGAAAACAGAATGTGTAAGAGAAGCAATCAAAGTGGAACGAGTTTAAAACGAAAGCATATACCAAACACAAGAAATAATAGATTAATTACCACAACATCGGCAGAAAACAACGGCAAGCAAGCACAACAAGACTACGGTAAACAAAACCGGCCCACCTGACATTTCTTTTATCTCCTTCTCTTTAATATCCCACTCAATCAACCTAACATTCCTCATTCCTTCACTGCTCATGCAAAAAGCACGTCGTCCCAAGATTCGTACGTAATTTGCGAAACAGATTGGTTCGTCCCGTTGTCCCGGCGCGACAAAAGCCAAGCCCGAGGGCGATACCTCCACTCAATAGCATTGTTTTTCCGATTACAGGCCTGATTAAATGTCTGAAACGTCTCAGGTGCGTCGCTAGAGTACCCGGGATTGGGTAAGGAAATACGGGACTGGGAATAATATGGATCACGTGTTAATAAATAAATACCACCGTAACGCGAAGTCGGAAAACGTGACGGAAAATTAAGCCAAGATTTTTTGAGGTTTGAACACATACTTTTAATTAATTTTTTTTATAAGTCTTGGCAACAATGCCCAGTTTAATTTGAATTGAGTAAGTTCCTTTTCAATTAACATTTCGTTTTGATAAACGAGCTATACGAAATCAAGTTCAACTTTAGTTACTTTTAATACCGCATTATTTTTCTGATTTTTATTTGTTGCCACCTGATTTATATTTATTTTAAATGTATTGTGTGTCTTTAAGTCTGTGCTGAATAATTGTATTTTCTTTCTTTCGTCTTTCGAAACTAGTACTCCGATTTTTACATCTTGTCCAAAATTACTCAACGCCTCTAAAATGTTGAGTATTCTGAATAGGGGCATTTGAGAACTGTCACTTAATACCCCGTGGAACAGTGGCTCGTTTCTCAGGCTTCTTCCACAATGGACGTCCCTATTAAGAAAGTGTGCAATAAAGTAGGATACATTTTTAATAACCCCAAAAATTATTCAACGCCTCTAAAATTTAAAGTCGTCCCACGCAAATCGGGGCACCTGAGAGCACTGTCAGGATTGCAATCACCCGTGGAATAGGGTCTCGTTCCTCAGGCTTCTTGCATAATGGACGTGCCCCCGCCTTAATCTCGTGTGAACAATAGCTCCGTCTGGCCGCGACGTTTTTGCATACAATGACTATTCGCGGCGGGACGCGGACGGCCCGGGAAAATGCAGCTGTCTCCAACGGCGGAAGGGGCTTTTTCAGACGGAACGTCTCTAATTTGAATCTCAATGTCAATTACGTTAGTATTGGTTGGCGGTTATTTGTGTGAAAACAATAAAGGGAGGTTAGAGGAAACTGTATCTAAGGGTTTGGATTGAAAGTTTGGCCTTTAAATAATAATACATATAATCGATGTGAAATCTTCAAGGCTTCACCAATAATATCGATAGTCAAGTTATTCCGTTCAGAAAGATGCTTTGTTTACTTGAATCTTGAATGTATACATATAATGTGGATTTACTAAATCCACCTCCACAAAAAAAAGAAAATGTTAATGGACATCTGTCTAGTAAGCTCTCCTTTCCGTCCAAAACAGACCGTTAAAATTTCCAATTTCGTCAAAAACTATCGAACTACGATAAAACCGCTGCCCGTCAAAGGACAGGTTATCCGATAGAACACTGTACAATACATTTTGTGCGACCACAAAGTTGATTTAGTTTTTATCGGCACGTCAGTGAAATGGACATGTTCGATGGACGAGCCGCGCGGGCCACAGCGCGGGACTCGCGGTCGGGCCGCGTCTGCCTGCGGTCCGATATGTATTGAATGGAGACGGATGACCAATACGACAGATAACGACTTCTGGATTCTATTGCACTTACAATACATATAATATGCATTCCATGAATTTATTCATATTACTAGGCAGTATGATGGTAAACTAAAATCATGTAGGCAGGAAATTCAACTGTGTTATTACCAATTAATCATTCTGAAAACAGTAAATCATTCAGTAATGTTACAATTCAAAGTACGTCATTATTATATCAGACGTTTCACATTAACAATATTATGCCAAAAACATCATTATACAGCTTTCGAGAACATACCAAATCAAATGAGAACAGTGGTTAACTAAGCCAATTGTGTTCTAATTGAGAATTTCGAATCATGCTTCGCACTCAAACGTAACATAACCTGTATAAGAAGGAAAAAGAGAGAAAATATGCAGAGATTTCTTATTTCGATAGTCTCCGACGCCCGCTAACAGCCCTCAGCGGTATGGATGATTGGATTGATGAATAAAAGATTCGTCAATTTGTGTAATAGCCCCGTGCGTTATGCAGTAGTCAAATTAATTGTTCAGAGTTCCGACTGAGTGGAAAACGATGTGGTTTTCACGTAAGATATTTTAATTAATAAAACAAGTAATATTTCCGATACCCAATTCTCTACCTACAAGCTATGAAGTGATACTTGAAAATGGATTGATGGATTGGATTTCAATAATACACTAAGATTCATAGATTTCTAATCAAATGTCCTATTACTCTAATTAATTCTGTGGTTCTGTTTTTCGGTCCCAATTTACAAGGCAGAAAATGGATATATCGTAACTAATTTCTCAGGCCACTGACACAAAATAACAAATTAAATTCTAAACAAATCTCCATAATAAATATTTGCCACTCATATCATAAGCAGGACCCCTATAGCGCATCAGTTCCGCTGTCTGCCATACCGAAGGGGTGAGGCGTACCCGAGCAAACAATTGTAATCGACTCTAACATTGATAACATTTTATTTAGGTATCGTCAGGGGAAATAATATTAAACGGTATTGAAGTGCAATCTGTTCTGGTTCTTTCATTAAAATACCATTTCAGATACTACTCTATGTGGCCCTCACATGATCATGTCTGGATTTAAAAAAAAAAAAGATGATTTTTTCAGTGTTTCTTCTTAGAGTGAATAGACACAGGATAGGAAACATCGACCTCGTTTAGTTATAAAATATTAATGATGCGTAAATATGTTAAACCTACTTATACTATACTGCCCCTAACTATAGATACACCACGAACAACTATGGTTAGGGGCCAGCGCAACTAAGAAAGTCAGTCCGGCTAAAGAAATTTCAGATCAGCTAATTATTTTTCAAAAATATCCGACAAGAAAACACAGGGCTGTTTATCTTATACATATCAGATAAATATAGTTTAAAAAAACTAAAAAAAAACATGCAACCAAAAAATTATTTAGAAAAAAAGCGTGAGGCGCTTTGTGCCATAATTTTTGTATATTAAGCGCCTCACGCTTATTTTTTAAATCATTTTTAACTTTTTAGTTTGATATTTTTAAAAGCATGTTTTTTTTTTTAGTTTTTTAAACCATATTTATTTTCAACTTTTTATTCCGATATTCTTTAAAACAAAAACAAAAACGAACGAACGAACGTATTGAAAACGACGGGACATTTTTCAGTAATGAGCCACTCACTTGTAGTTCAAAGAGTTAGAGACGGACAAACAAACAAACAAGCAAGCACGCAAACAAGCAAGCAAACAAACATACAAGTGAAGCTAATAAAAGGCATGTAAAAAAATATGAACAAATACGAGACTAAATACAATAATTACGTCATCAATATATTTTAATTCATAAAAAAGAAACCTAGAATGAACTCTGTAGCTCTGCTATGTACTGCCATATGTAGTACTGTGTGTATATCTATATGTACTGCTGTATATGCCGTGTGTGTGTGTGTTTTACCGTCTGTTGACAATTTCTGAAAGTTCATCTGTCATAGAATGCGAGCCACATTGTAAAGTTGCTATACCCATAGTTCTCATATCCGAGTATCCTGGACGCAGTTTCATAGCGTTCGTAAACTATCGTCGTAACTGATTTTGCACAATACTCTAACAATGTTTCGAAACGTTTATTCTCGCTAACATGTCCTTTTATCAACAATTTACATGTCAAAAAATTTCTATGCTACATTTGTCCAAACTGAAAGCTAAGCAAAAAAATGCTGTATTCTGATTAGGTTAACGAAATCCTTACAATACAAATGAACAATACTGAAAAGTCAATCATCATCATCAACCTTTTATCGTCCCACTGCTGGGCACAGGTTTCCTCTCATACAGAGAAGGACTGAGTGTAGTCACCACGCTTGCTCAATGCGGGTCGGAAAAGTCAATACCACTGCAAAGTGTTCTTTCGGATCCTTCAAATCAGTAAAAGAGCCACATCAAAGTTACTCATGATTTCAAAATGCACTGGACAGCGCCGGGCTTTTAATAAATCCATCATTCATCCACATGGTAACACACAAGCCCGACCCTATCATTCAGCACGACTAGCACAACAATTAGGCACCTGCACCCCTTTATCGTCACTCCCCGATCCGCAAAACAAACAAGTTCAACTCTATAAAATACCCTGTAATTTAATAGTAGGTAGTACTTTTAATCATATACATGGTAGACGTAGATGGTTCAGAAGGCCACCCGCCGCGGAGGTCGACAGCTCTGCGGATGACATTAATGACATTCACCGAGGGACGTTTATTGTCAAACACATCTATTGATATTACTAGGGTTACATTTGTACCGTCATCAGGTGTTTGTGTAAGTAAAATGATAGCTGCGTTGAAATTAACAGAGCGGAAGGCTAAACTACAACATTCAATAGCATCAACGAGAACGCGATGATAGTTTTGGCTTTGCATTTAGTAATGAAGCAATTGATACAATGTTTTAGATAAAGATAATTTTATTTTGTAAACATGGGTAAGTAACTATGACGAAAAAATTTATAATGACAGGTTCAGCCACGTTTAACCATTCAGGCATGCAAAATTTTTTAAAACATTCAACTTAAAACTAGAAAATACAGTTTAAGAAAATAGTTCAAAACAACATTATTCTAACAAAAAAAAATCTTTTTCATTAAGGTACTCACTTATAGTATGCTTTCACTACTAAAAAGCTTCTGAGTCTTTGTTAAAATAATTTTAGCGGACGTTTTTTACAGCTCTTTGTTAACTTATTATAAATAACTGGAGCCATGCAGTAGACACTTTTGCGCATAAGTGCTGTCTTAGCTGGCTCCTGACATAGCAAGCTATTGTCGCGCCTATTGCGGGGAAAAACGTCAGCTATATGTCTGAAACGACTCGAATGTGCCTTCACAAACACAGCTACTTATGTATGTACAGACAAGATAATGTTAATAATGTCTATGTTTTGTAAAGTATGGTTTCAACTATCAGTAGGTTTCATTTTAAACATCGCTCAAATGCATCTTTTTTGCGCACCGAAGCCAGTTTCTTTTTCAGTAGAGTTTCCCCAAAATATGATTCCATACCGTAAATGTGATTCTTCTATGCCATAATAGGTCTGTCCATATCTGTGTTAACTATAGGTGATAATGTGAGTAGAGCATAATATGCAGACTTACGAGTTTCAATAAAAACAGTTCCAATTTAACTTTTGATCCATTTCGAGACCCAAGAATTTTGTACTTACAACTTCTTCTATTGTATCATTATTGTAGTGGATGTTTAAATCAATAGTAGAGGTTTGTTGTCTAAAATGGATAACTTTAGTTTTACTAAATTTATTTTTAAATTATTCGCGCCTAGCCAGGTTACCATGTATTGTAAACTAGTGTTAATGTCATTCTCCTAATTATCTATCTGTTTACAAGGTATTGTAATCGTACTATCATCAGCAAATAGTGTAACTGGTCGTTCTACAGATTTGTTAGGTAATTTATGTACCTATAATATAAATGTAAAAAGGACCTAAAACGCTGCCTTGTGGTAACCCAAAAAAAAATACGTTCTGAAAATCAAAATATCTCTTCACGTTTAGTTTTTGTATTAACTTTAATAACTTAGGCAAGTTATATCATCTAATAAATCTATCAAAGGCCCATAAGAGAAGAAATAACCGTAAAATAAACCCTGAAGGTAATTTTATCCTTCTCGGGCATTCTTATTTCCCATTTTCTCAAAGTATTAACACAAAATACTTTACGACAATAGTCCTTAGTCCGGAGACAATGTGCCAGATTACACTATTGTTACCTCGATGCGAATGGACGTAACTCTTTTATACAGGAAAATTGCTATTATATAATCCTATTAAATTGATATGGAGGACCTTCTTAAGACTGGACCGGGAATTAGATGAGTTTTCATTGACATGGAGGAGTACTTATAGCTGGAGGACTTGTCAGTTCTACTGCATCAAAATCATATTGGCTAATTAAATAAGCATGATGGGAAAGTGAACTGCGGAGTTTTGGACAACGATGAAACGTCTAATCTTTATTCTTATTGACATTAGTTTATGATCAGAGATACGGACCAAGCCCAATGGAAAATTTCTACAATGTTTTAGTTGAACATTAAAAAAATTTCTATGTATGATATAGAACATTTATTAATGTCTTATTAAGAAAATGTTTTTCTTCTTTTATTTGATATCCATCCAAAGGTTGGCCTCATCATCTCAGCGTTAATCCCAGTCGCATCCGCAGCTTTTTCAGCTTTGGAGTCTGGGGTCCGCTTTACCAGTCTAACTGCTGGTTTTTGGCTAAACTTCGATATTTTCCGTGAAGTGACTGCCGTCTGACCTCCACAACCCGAAGGTGATATCTAAGCATTGCAGTTAGACCAATTGTTAGACTTTTGAGGGCTCCAACAACCCGTAACGACTGCCACTAGATGTTCGTATGGCAACCGGGACCAACGGCTTAACGTGCTTTCCGAGGCACGACCAGACCAGTGCAATAATCATATTCATGCATACAAACATTTGCACTGTGCGGGGATCGAACCCGCGCCTCCTTGCGCGTTCGCTACCGCTACGCCACGGAGGCTGTCATTGGCAGTTGGCTTTAAAAGATATTTAGCGATGAAGTCGCCCAACATGTCACCTAAACAAAAAAACTACGTAAACAATCTGAAAGAAGATTATATTCGATATTAACGAATCATTATCATTATCTTAATGCTATGAGTATTGGAATCATAATCAGTTAAACAAATACTACATTTTGTTGTTAGTTACATAAACTTTAGTTCACATATTTTTCATTAGACTTCAGCCTTCCAATACTGTACTCTATTTCCCTTCGTATCTAGTGTCAACTTATTTGTACCTCGGATTTCTAACAAAATCATTCCTATCCAATTTAGAAGAAGCGTATTTCCACTTTCGCTGTACATTTGTTTTATAGTGGTTTTCCTAATAACGTAGATGTCAGAATGAGAAGTGCATCTCAGCTTTCCGTATTGGTTCAATGTGATTACGTGTCGTGATTGTGTTTCCTTTCCACCGTAGATCTACGTGGGTAGTTTTTAGCGTCTTGAATCAGATTTGGCCAATTGAATTCTTCTTGTGATCTTTTTTATGGAGTCGTGAATTGCTTAGCCGTATAGACAGCTCACGATGTGACAATGTAAAGTAGAAACAGACTTTGTAAAAGAACATTTAATAGGCATTACTTTAGGTATAAAACTGAATACACTAGATACGTCTGAAAATGGCACTGGTAACTAAAAAGTTATAATGTGAAAAGCGGTTATCATAATATAAGTAACGGAGGAAAACGTCATGAGCATAGTTTTGAATATGAATGTTAATGAATATTAGGACTTTGTGAATGGTGATATAGTTAGAGAGCGGCTGCCTACTGAGTTGGCGGCTAATAGAGAAAGAAGTATGGAAGATATGACTACAATTTCCTGACGAACATGGAAATACCTCCAGTAAAAAGTTATCACAAATGCATTTCATTGAATAAATCACGGATAAAACCGAGCGCGACAGACAGACTGGCCGCAACACATTACAGCTCCATTCAATAACAATAAAAGTCGCGTCGCTCAGAGAAATCTATTACCGCCTCACTCGATACGTTTTTTATCTAAAGCGTTTATTTATAGCGTAATTAATGCGTCGCCGGCGCCAGCGCTAAATACAATGCTATTTAGTGGAGACAATAGATGGATGCCACATGGACAGAAGTATAAGATAATATAGAAAAACAGTAAAAGAAACGAATAGCAAAATTGTTAAAATTCCTGATTATTTTCGCACTTATCAAAGTGCGTCATTCTTTTAAATATTCTTTCAACACATATGTTTTCATTTGTTTTGTACCTTCAAATTGGTTTTGGTGAAGGTAATTAAACAGCTACATTTTCAAAGTTTTGTAACCCAAAAACAATTTCTCCAGATAGGCAGCCCTGTAACTGCATGTCAGTTTTCAGACAAAAGACAAAAATTTCAGTCTGGACTTAAATATATCGCTAGTTACCCACATTACTCTTGTTGCCAATGACGTGTGCTAAATAAGTCAAGCACTTAACTTAGGGACAAATTGGTATTTAAAACTGATTAATTTATATTTGCCGTCATTGGGGATCCCTCTGTCTTATTGGTTATAAAACCAACCACGTTTTATGGGTTGGCAACAAAAAAGTTAAAATTTGAAAATGCTGGAAAAGATATAACCAGAATGTAATTGGGTTTAGGGAATTTAGGAGTAATGTCCAGTTTCGGAAGTATTCATCCATTTTAGTATCGTGTTGACAGGTGAACTCCTGTTGGAGAATCTCATTGTAAGGAAAAAATCTGATGACGATTTATATTGCTAACGTGTAGTAAATAAAATAACACTTGGAAAATGAATCAAGAAGCTAATTATCAAAGGTTGAGTTAAAAATTTATTAATGTCCTATCACCAAGCCTCACTGAAGCCGTCCAAGAGAAAATGAAAGAAATGAGGACAAAATTAAATGAGGAGCAATTCATAAAACGGTTGAAATAAGTCGCCGTCCCAGCTGCCGAGGGATCGGTTAGAATTGTAGATGAAAAAAAGTAATTCTGTTACCGACGCGTCGATTTCAATTGTCTCTGGATCGGATCAAAAAAATTACACAATTCGTTGGTACATTTATTTGCTGATTATCGGATTTATTAGATGAAATATGCCGAAATTTTAAGCCATCTGAATCGCAAGCAGAAGGTTCAGAGTAGGAAAGAATGAATTATTTTTACCACATAAGTCAATAATATTGTAATTATTTTGCATGGGTACTATACATATTTCAATTTCGTCGAATGGATTTTGAGTCTTTAACAAAATCACAAAAGCTAGGTTTCAAACTATTTTGATGAGTCAAAATACGGTTTACGGTAAAATCTGAAATTTTCTTTAGAGAGCTTCAGTACAATTTTCAGGTGGCGTGTGATGATGATGTTTTAAAAGTTCAAGCAAACTCAATGTGAAAACTTCTAAGGTTGAACATTCGTCCCATGTAATATGCCTCCCAAAGCCCTATCCAGGAAGGTGCACATGCACAGCATTCATCAGGAATGTTAGAATAACAAGTGGCTACACTATTCATAATAAATGTTATTTACATTTCTAAGGAAACTCATGGACGTCTTTCTTAAGTATTGAAAAAGCACAATCGCCAACAGAGCGTCGCTGAACTAGGCTGCAATGCAGCGCTTAAAACGGCTGCAATATTTTCCAGCGCTTAATCGGCATCCAGGTGGTGAACGTCTGTTGGCGCACTCCACGGTCTAGCGTACCGTTGCACAACAGCACTCCGCTTTCACGTCTCCCTTCCACGGGTATTATGCCTCTAATGTCACTTAATTTGCCGTCTAGGGCCTCCTCACGTGAATGCAGCCTACGAGAGCCGGTTTAATATAAAAATTCGCTTTTTTACTGCCTCGAAGCGAGATTTAACGTTAAACTGTTGCCTCTTTTGAGAGTAAACGCGTAGAAGTAATGGGATTACGAGATCGGTAGTTTTGGAGTCTAAAGGTAATTAAATTATTGTATGTAAAAATATTGGGTTCACGAGTGCTCGGTGGTTCGCTAGTTCCAATGGTTGATGGGATTTCAGATCGCAGAGGTGCTTCAGTTCAATCGAAGTCCAACTTAATTACGTATTCATGTACTTTTTTATATAATTTATGAAGTGCCTCTATAATTTATGAACTTGATCCTAAGTGAAGTGCAATTTTTTATGCTTTTTGCTAAAACTACAAGCAAACTTTACTTTCCTTTCAAAGTGGATGTTGTGGGAGAAAATCTGTCGAATAAAAATAAGGAAAAGTAATAAGTCATTGTAAAAGTGACGGCTTTGCCATTCTAACCGAAAGAGCTGAATCAGCAGCACGCGCTTACGGTGCACACACTGCGAAAAGCTATATTCCTATCCCCTTAAAGTTGAAAATTCAATGTAACATATTACCTGATTGTGCTTTCATCACAAAAGCGATATAACTCGTCATTATGTCGTTAACGAAATAAATCCGTAGTGTACCAAATTGCCGACGCGACGGATTATTTTTATGACGTATGAAATAAATTGGAAATTGTACGTTACGATATAGCTGTAGTTGCAACCATGGATATAATTATAATATTTGTGCAACTACCCGCCATTGTCTGAAATCTACTGGAAATTGACGTTGTAGGAAAATTAAGTTATTTTTCTAATAGTCTTTCTGGTAAAGCAGTGATGGGCCAAGAGTTTCGGTTGCAACTTTTGAGTGTAGGTCGAGATTTCGAACCCAGATAACTTTAGGTCCGCGTGGTAGATTACCGCCCACTCTCTCTCGACGAAAAACATTACAGGCAGATTATGATTCCCGGAACACAATTACACTTATGAGAATTATTAAAGGCACCGGCCGTATAGATTAATCATGACTTAGATAATTAAATCATTTAAAGTGCATAAAATATTAAAAACTAAAATGTTAATAAAATAATGACGAAGTGATTGATGACTACGAATGCGTGTTCAGTGGTCTTCATTACATTGGCATTAAATAGTCCTAGGATTGATTTATTCTGGCTTCTATTTTATCTGCACGTATATTAATTCTTGCGGGACCCAAAATAAATCATGCTACTTGAATCATGGCAATTTGTTCACATCACAATAAATCACAATTCAATTGGCTTTCAATTTAATAATAGCCACATCGGTGGATCGCACGTTAAGCTGAGCTTGCCAAGGCCAGTTTGTTGGATGGGTGACCGACCGTCCATTACATATCAAGACCTTCTGCGTGCCTCGGAAAGCACATTAAGCCTATGGTGCTGCTTGTTATTTATAGATCTTAGATGGTATTTATGGGAACTCAGAGGCATGAAAGTCTGACAACCAAACATACCAAAGGCAGGAGGATCAGTATGTTGGTTGTGGAGGTCAGATAAGCAGTCGCTCCAAATAAAATATTAGTATTCAACTGCATCAGGTTCGACTGAAAGTAAAGGCAAGGGCGCGTCCCAGAGGATCATGGCCGTTCGGCTGGTCCGGGGATAGGCGTACGGTCTCCGCTGAGGTGGCGAGTCTCCTTGTCTAATTGCCGCCATGGGATTTGGAAGCCAAAGACCTGGCCCACATGTGGGAGTGGCGAAAGGAGGCAAAACGCCGGGGCATAATTCCGCTGCCGCGAGAAATAGCGGTACGGCGGGCAGAGCTCCGGCGGGATCTCATGGCGACAAGAAAAGTGCGATTGTCGCAACCCAGTGCTGGACACGCCAGAATAACGGAGCTAAGTCCCCTCTTTGAGGAGTGGAGAGGCCCCACGGCGCCCTCCTGACACCTGACGCAGGTCCTCACCGGGCACGATTGTTTTCTGTAGGTTCCTGTTTCGGATAAGGCGGGAGGAAATGGCGTTTCCTCCCGCCTCGTGTCACCATTGTATGGATCGCCCTGAGGCTACGGTGGAGCATACCGTGGAGGTCTGCCCGGCCCGGTAGAGCATCGCCGTGTCCTCATTGCGGCGATCGCCGACAATCTCTCGCGTACGACCCTGATCAAGGCCATGTTCCGAAGCGAGAGTGCATGGCAGGCTGTCACCTTCTTCTGCGAAGCAGTGATGCTGGAAAAGGAGGACGCGGAGCGGGTGAGGGAGCGGGAGTCCCAGCGCCCTCATGCCACTAGCCGCCGCAAGAAAACACCCAGGTCGGGAGACAGCTTCGGACTCCCGGCCACGTAGGCGCGGGCTTGCGGCCGGTGAGCAGAGGGCATCTCGCCGCCCGGTAAGGACCAGGCCCGAGTCAACGGCACGTTGTGTTTCGCGCGCGCCTCACAGAGATGTCACCACATCGTGACGGGGTCTACAAAGACCGATGCCTCCTGGGTCAGGGTTGCGCGTTGGTTTAAAAAGAAACCATGGCCCTGGCGCACAGGCAAGTGAAGAAACACGTATGGGTTTTAGTCAGTAAAAGTCTGACATTCCGTTCCGCCCAGAGCGGGAGAGGTCACTTAAAGATTTCAAATCCAGAACAAAAAAAAATCTAACGTAGACGACCCTAACTTAGTTGGAAAAAGGTTAGAATGCTCGCTCTGTTAAGCATTGTTAATTGTTATTAACCAATATGCGTAATTATAAGGTAAATTATTGTAAACATTTTCATTTTTAATGTCTGGACTTGATAAAAACTTTTTTACAAAAAAAACAACCGACTTCCAAAAACCACTACAAAGTGAAAAATAACTAATTTCGGAAGTCGGTGTCTTTGGTTTTGTATATTCGTTTTTTGACACCGACTTCCGAAATTAGTTATTTTTCACTTTGTAGTGGTTTTTGGAAGTCGGTTGTTTTTTTGTAAAAAAGTTTTTATTTTACACTTTTTAGTTGTTAAAAGTACTGTGTAATCAGTTGCATCCGATCAGACTGGAAGCTGACGCAAATATAATTGGGAAACGACGTACATAATTTTGTTTACTTTAATTTTTACCCGTAAGTATTCCCTCAACTGCCTATGGTCTTCATCATCAAATTTACTACAGACCATTATTTTAACCCAATGGGTGCAAAGATCTCATCAATATAAATGAATGAAGTCCAACCACAAAGTAGCTATTGTAAACCGTTCAGGAGTTCCCGGAACTGGCCTTTGTCTTCATCATCAAAGCTCTTATGACAGTCACAACCCATCTAGGTGTAAAGTTCTTATCAATACAAATTAATCGAGCCCAAACACAAGGTAGCTGCTGTGAATTGTTGAGGAGTTTCTTCGACTGTCTCCCGGCTCCAACATCAGATCTATTCCAGACCTTTATTAAATTGTAGTGCTTTAAAATACTTAATAAAAATGCTAAGAAAGGCACTAGTCGCCCCTGCAATTTTTGAAAGTTTCCCTTGTTTTCTCTGGTCTTCCACCATCAAACCCTGATATCCTTATCATGGGACCACTTTGGGAACGTCTTCTTTCCAACATAAAAAGAATTATCAAAATCGGTTCATAAACGACGAAGTTATGCGCGAACAAACATATAAAAAAAAAAGCATATATACGGTCGAATTGAGTAACCTCCTCCTTTTTGAAGTCAGTTAAAAAAAGACGATGATCCCTGAGTTTGTTTCGGCTATTTCTTCTCAGAGGTAGTCAGTTAGGAAATGCCAGCTTCATCTAGTTAAAAAAAAATAAAATAAAAAATAAACATGACGTGTAAAAGTGATCAGTGATCCTACTTGCTTAATAAACGATTTCATTTCATTTCAATGATGACGGTGACTAAAATAAATTCTTACCTTTAAATCTTAGCTGAATGGTGCCGTATATGAGGAGAATATCATCCTGTAACAAAATAAATAAAAGTAAGTATAAAGTGCCTCTGCGAGTGCATAACACAAACATTTCAAATACCTAAATTAGTATTAAAGAGAGTCTGCATGAAATTAGAAAACTATGTTCTTCTTTATTACTCCGTTGCTCAAAGGCGCTGAGAATGTCCCTATTATTTTGCCCAAGTATGCTAATATCAACTGCTCCGGTTACTAAGATACTCAAAGAGGGAGTATTTTTTTAAGGGAAATACCTTTACGTCATCTTAAAACTATAAAGAAAGGATAATTATGAGAATTTTAGTGCCTGGAAAACTTCTAGAAGGAGAAGATAAATAAAATATCTATAGTGCAAAATCAGAACTATCTAAAACATAAAAAATCTTTACAGTTGATGTTTAATACGGCAATACCTCGTCACAACAAATCAATAATTTGGTTAGGGATTGAAACATTCTATAGAAGCCGTAGAAGCTGGCACGAAAAACGTTTAAAAGGCACATTTTTCGTGTACCGATATACAGAAGCCAAACAAGCTTATCAAAATTAAATATATACGCGAAAGGTTTGTTAATTATATTGTCTATCTCACTCACAAAAGTCTTTCCATAAGAGTCATTTTTAAAAGTAAAGATTGGATAACGTATGTGGAACCAAACATATAATTTTTTTAATGTAAATATACAAACATGAATAAGCATAAGATTTGATGAGTTAGAAATTCAGGTAGACCATACCAGACCAAGTTAAGCAAAACTTACACGACCCAGCAAAATATGTTATGTTATGGTAGATGGTAATTCAGTTAATAATGGTGTTGACTGATGTTGTTTTATTTGTCAACAGCCTGAACCACGTGTCTAAGTCATTTTGTAGACGAATATCCCCGGAAATCTAAAAAGAATATTTTTTAATTTTACTACATTGATAAAATATTAAACAGATACGATATATTCTAACAAACTGACCAAAAAAAATGTGCCGAACACAGCAGCAGCACACATGCATATTTTTATTCGGCATACATTGGTACAGTGTGAGTGAGATGGGGCGCAATCTAAAGCATAGAGAAGAAAAAGATGGCTAGTGTTTGTCGTTTGCACTGTTAGTGTTTGTCGTTTGTTTTTACGAGTGTATCGAGAGTGACTAAAGCGAGATACAGGACTTACTTCCTTTTGTACGCTTCATTTTTAGTGCGCTAGTGACATATCTACTTTAGTTTAATATTTTATCAATGTTTTGCTACTATTTTTTGATTCCTGTAATAGGCATTGGACAAGTTTTCGACCCTCGTTTTTTATTTAAGATTTTGATAATACAGAGTATTGTGAGAAACAAATTTGAATATTTTTGAAATTTATGTAGTCATTATATTTCTATTAATTATTTAAAATTAGGAGTAACTTCGTTACGGTTACGTCATCATTGGCATAATATTTACGTGCCTTTGTCCTTTTACCTAAAATCATTTATTTGATGTTAGACAAATGTCAATAGTGTCATGTCAGTATCAGTCATTACTCATTAGTGTCGTACAGTAAACAATACGAACAAAATTTTTAATTATGCTGGACTATTTTTTGAGTCATTTTCACGGGTTGAAACGAAGCACTTCCTATATTCCATCTTTATTTGCTGGTAATTTCGCTGGACGCTAAATATAATAATCGGTTTTTTGCAGAATTTGAGTTTATATTTATCGTTTATATGTATATCGTGTCACTCTTGACAGTTGCAAACAAGTGTGTGTGTGTGTGTGTGTGTGTGTGAGCGTACGTATATTTGATGGCAAAGGAATTGTCGCCCTAGATCCAATAATTAGAGGCAAAATGCAGGTTTTTTAGGTTTTTGACCGTTTCCATTACATTATTTTCCGTTTACAAGTAATTCAGTATCCACAGTCATTCAGACGACCTCCGTGGCATAGCGGTAGCGAACGCGGCGGCTGCGCAAGGAGGCGCGGCTTTGATTCCCGCTCAGTGCAAATATTTGTATGAATGAATATGAATAGAATATTTGTACTGGTCTAGTCGTGCCTCGGAAAGCACGTTAAGCCGTTGGTCCCGATTGCCATACGAACGTCTAATGGCAGTTGTTACGGGTTGCTGGAGCCCTCAAAAGTCCAACAATTGGTCTAACTGCAAGGCTTCGATATCGCTTTCGAGTTGTGGAGGTCAGACGGCAGTCGCTTCACGGAAAATATCAAAGTTTAGCCAAAATCAGCAGTTAGACTGGTAAAGCGGACCCCAGACTCCATAGCTGAACAAGCTTCGGATGCCACTGGGATTAATGCTGAGATGATGAGGTAATTGTAATTCAGTATCAACATTTAAAATAGAGAATTCTGACTTGAGCATTAGTAAAGAAAAGTGGAAAAAATATTTTTTTTCTTACTCCTCCGCTATTCTTTTCTGATTAATTTCGTTGCGGGACCCAAGACAGTTGAATCGTTTCTCCGGGACTCGTCGAGCTTCATTGCTCGGCGTTTTTCTGGCGGTCTCCACTGTTGATTCTGGCTTTCAGGAGTTGCAGTGGGTTGGGAAAAGTGTGGCGGGTTTTGTCCCAAAAAAAAAAAAATTACTAAAGAAATCCAACGTTTTATTTTTTCAAAATCCCAACAACTCAACATCAAAAACAATAAATCCAAACAAAGACAATTTCTGGGGTAACTATTTCAACATCCAAGCTAAAAGTATCATAAAATAAACAAACTTTAGAAGCCACAGTACGTATAATAAGTTAGATGCAATCAGCTAATGGCAGGTAATCCAGCATTATTTGCAGTGCCATCGAGTCGCTTCGACAGTCAACAATCCAGACCGCGCATTCCACTAGGCACACCATTCTTTTCGTAGTAATTCTCAAGTACCAATGACACTCTGATGTAGACGCACAAGTGAGATACAAATACTGGTTTACTGTAGAATTATAACTGAATGATATCGCTAGCACAGTCGCTAGTCTATTAATGAAATAAAAAGTTGAGTTGCGAACTTCTGGGTGTTTGGATAACAATAAAATGCTATGAAACAAAATATTGTTAGAGAGTTTGAAGCAGATCATGAGTTAAACATGTTAGAAAGCATTCAGGTAAACAAATTTTAATCCGCTTACCATAGTGGCGCCGTCAAAGCTTTCGTTAAGGAATCCACTTACTATATTTGTAAAGAATCATCGACTGTAGAACATATAACGACTTGTTATTGTTCTTAAGGATTGTTAGGGATCTTAGGGAACCCTGAATCTCTAAATTAGGTGTAAAAATAACGGCTGTCATTGACTTGTGGGATTTCAAAGGATTACAAATCCCTTAGGGAAGGGATATTGGACTACAAACCGGCAATAATTTGAAATACAAAAATAAATCAAATATTTGCAACGAGTTGTTTATCAGGCATCAAAAATAAAGGCGGGAAGCAGCGTTGGCGCCGGCGGGCCGAGGTTCCAAGCCATTCGCGTGGGCTGTGCACGCAGCCAAAGCAAAAAGCCGCCCGGACACTGCGCCGCGGCATTCCTTATCCAAACCGGTCTTCGTTCAATGGATGCCGATTGTAACAACTCAAACAAACTAAATCAAACCTTAATATTGCTATCACTAAAGTTTAAATTTTGTTGAGATGAAAAAAAGCTATAGCAGATGCGAGAAAATTATAATCATATTGCAGGAGTAATAGAGGACAAAAAGTTGAATGATGGCACAAACGCAGAATATCAAATGGAGGTTGTAGCCCGACGTATTAAATCACAGACCAGTTGATGGATGAATTGTAAATGAAAGGGAGAGCGATGATAAATGCAGATTGTTGAAAACCGTGATAGCAGTTATAAAGTTGTTGTTTTGCCATTGATTAAATTGGGATTTGACATTTTAAGTCTTGGAGCTCGGACAAAAATTTGTTCAAAATTAAATTCTATATTTGGACATCCCATACATATTAAATGAATCACAATAATTGATGGTATGGAAGAGTCTGTGGTACGGAGTTACGAAAAGCAAAATCTGAATGAAGACAGTGTTCTTTTCAAATTACGATGGACTCATATCAGAAGAAGTCGGTTAAGATAAAGTTCGTGATGCCACATATTTTTCTTCGTAACTTAATATGAACTACAAACAATGGATCCACAAAGAATAAATAAAAACCATGGCAATGGTTTATCATGAATGCTCATACAGGAATCCTAAAACAACGAGGCAGATTAAATAACAAAGACTAAACAATACACTAAAGTTCAATTAAAAGGGAAACAAGGCAAACATTGAGATGAGTGACGTCATACAGGGACAGCGTTTTAGGTAGGCGGACGGCGGCGCACGACCCGGGGACCTTACATCTTTGAAGCTTTGGATTCCTCACTTTATAATGTAGGCCATAAAGTTGGAAATTCAAAAATCGAATTCTGGAATCTACGGCGTCGGTAAGGTCCCAGTTCGTGGAAGCATGGCCGACGTCGTCATAAACTCTTGCGCACAATGCCAACACCCCTGCGCCCCGCGATAACTTGTGTTGGATTTCAAAATTCCAAACTGTTTTTTTAGAACTCGGCTTGTTAATAATCGCTTTGCCGACGAGTTATAGAGTTTGTTAGACAGTGTTAACGTTAAGGAGTTTTAGAGCTTCACTGATTTTAAGACTGTTAACCCATTTAGACACCGATAATGTTTGAAAAATATTTAGTTCATACTTCAAATTCTTTAGCATTTAGATCCCAGTTTTTTTGTAAATAAGGCGGTGTTCATGTTCAAGGAAAGAGACTATCGCGTGAATCTCGTTTTATTAGAAGAATTTGAATGTTTGCAGACGAAAGAGATAGCATTATTTATCTCTTTATGAGATTCGAACAACGTTTATATGTTCAGAGTGAAGTAATGTACCCCACATTACTATCAAAGTAACCTTTAGTTCTTTTTACAAAGGCGCCTAATTGTTTACGAATATATGAACGCACGCAACTGAAAACTACCTTTTTATTATTAAAACAGAAACACAGAACACAAAGTAATGTTTTCTTTCCCATTATTATCAAAATGTCCATAGTGAAACGTTATGAAACAGTGCAAAAGGCAATTTCCAAGAAATAAGAATATTATTGCCAGCTTTGTGTTGAGAAATTCGAGTTTGGTATAAATTTAAAACTCGTTTTTAAGGCTTCAGAACTTTGAGAAGCCTACCCGGTACTCTTGCGTCTGATATTTCACAATTTTACTTTTAATCCGCAGTTCTCGAATATAGAATGTTTCATGACTATTACATGGAGTCCATCTGCAAAATTAATTACAGTAAAATGATTAGAATTCTGAGATGATATTACAGCCCGTTCAGTTCCAAAGTCCATCAAAGAAACTTAGTGTCGTTTAATTAAAGGGATTGACATCATGGGTGGTGTGTACCAGTACGTATGTACAAACATACCCATGCGATTAAAGTTTCCTAACAGTTGAGCCGCGTAAGTGTGTGCCAGCCTTGCGGGAGTTACAACTTGATAGGACATTCCGTATTAATTAACTAAATAAGTCTGGTAAAGCGGAGTGAGTTTGTAACAGTCGGCGGCGTTGGCGACTTGCGAGTTGTCAGTCGCGTGTCAATAAGACAGCCAGAGACACGGCGGATTTAAGTATGGGGCCGGGGGCGCCGGGCGCGGGCGGCGCCACCCCAGTGTGTGGTTTCCTTTTGATGTCATCTTCGCGCAAACTTTGCTACGGATCGGCTTTGAGATAGAGAGACGGAGAGTGACTAATTTGGCCCAGCATTTGATCTCGAGAGCTCCATCGTGTGCGTCCCGCTCGCACCCACCGCCCGCCGCCACCGCCGCCGGGAAGCTCTTTGCAAAATTTCGCTTTGATCGCAAAGTTAAATTATATGGGAATTGAGCATTAAATGGATACACATGTGGAGCGAGGACGTGAGCCGCGCAAGCCGAAGAATCGGTCCGGACGGCTCCTCAGGACAGCAGCTAGCGGGGATGACGACCACGGACGCTGGACCGGACCACGACTCGGCCCGAATAAAACACCCGCCGTTTGATGATTACGGCGACTTACATAAATAATGAGCGAGGAGTCACTTTCAAAGTTATACATTTGTGAGAGCGGCGCTTGTATTTAACTCCGCCTAATTTGCCGCGAGTACGTAGTACCTTTGAGAGCTCCGTTTTTACTAGTTTACGAAACAGATATTTGCGCCCGCCTTTCCTTTGATACGGCACTTTGTAGAGCATTTTACACGAGTTTCTTTTGAGACCATTCAGACGGTGAGTAACGAAAGGCTGTCTTTGATAAACACGTGCGAGGACTCTTCAGTACTTATTAGGGGTGCTCTCTTTGAAAGTGCTTCTTGTGAAATCTATTTGAAACATTCACAATATCAAAGCGGGCCCGATGAAAGCTGCGCTAATTAAACTGTCACTAATAAAATTATGCGAAAAATTGAATCTTCGAGTGTTTTGTTCGAGCTAAAAGGCTCGTGTAATTTTAATATTTCATTAGTTTTATGAACAAGTTTTTACTGTAGTTCGTGTTGGCTAAACTGAAATTAGTATCGACGGCATGGTGCTCGTTCAGAGCTTTGTGTTTTAGAGTAAACTTGTTAGAGGAGGAGAGATAATCTCATATCAATTCAGCGAAGCCTGGAGATAGTCTTGTGAGAGGGCTATTAGTGGGTTTATTTATGTTACGTCACACACTCGTGTAAGTCAAAGACGAGTCCGCAAAGTGGCGCCTTTGTGCGCGGCGTCGGCGTCGGCAAACGGTGTGTGCGCCGGGAAACGCTTCGTTGTTTCAAGTCGCTTCGTGCGACAACTCTTTGTGTAGCAACGCCTTTACGATGCATCGCTCCAACACAGCACGCATAGTTTACAAACATCGTCATTAGACGAAATTTTATGAAAACGTTTAGGTGAAATTTAAGATAATACCTAATATTATGATTTTTTAAAATCAAGTTTTGATATTTTTTTCATTAGTTAATATTTCCAATTACAGCAAAGTATAATATGTTAAATAGGCAATATCAGAAGGCCATAGGTAAATTTAAAACCCAACACAAAAATAACAAGCGCATGACACTGAATTTCCTTACATCAATGGCCCGATTTACATCAAAGACGTTCGATAGACTTTGATGTTTAAATCGAGAAATGTCTTTAACTAGTGCCCTTGTCATGTTAATAGTATGGGTGGTGCCGTAGTCGCAGGCAACTTTGTGTTGGCTCTTAACGACGGAACTTAGCACAAAGGACTGATTGGATGCCCTAGCGTCACAACAACACACGAAAAACGAAAAACTAATCAAATTGTTTTACCATGAAACAACTTTAATTGGCTACTCATTCCTTTGGATATTAAAACAGTACTCAATCCTCATAGTCATTACTAATGAGGTTTTGTGCTAAAACGAAGCTGACAACTCTGAAGCCTTTGACACTAAACAAAGTTAGGAGTGGCAGAGACAACTTTAAATAAAATATTATAGGTACGTTTCAAATTGCCTTTCAGCCATTACACGATTATTAAGTTGGCAAATACAAAGGTCGACAGCGATATTTATTAGACTTGCGATATCTATTAGATATGTAAGCAGAAGATATTATGAAAGGTTCTGTAAATATCAAAGGAATAGTACAAAGGAAAAAATATAATCAAATCTCGAAATATAAGCGCTTCTAAGAAACACTCGAAATCAAAGAGACACCTAATTTATAAATTGCAATTACACCGGCAGTCGCCGGAGTTCGGGGGGCACAGAAAAAAATTAGAGAGAACAGATTACGAACACTAAATTTAATTACAAAGCGAACTCGAATATTACAAATTGGAGAGGATAAACGCGACAAAGTAAAAGAGAAAACACACCCAAAAGGAAACTCGTAGCATTGATATAAACGAAATTTAAATTAAGTACAAAGGGAAAGAAGATGAAAAAAATCCTTTCATTGAAAGCTCTCACCCCCGGAGTCAGAGGGCCGGGCGGCTACATCAAAGACACCTACCTACCTCCCATCTCTAGCCTTATCTGTGCGAAACCGAGTTTGGAAATTAGCACACAGCGATCCTTTCTGAGTCTCGTCTGTGGCTCAAAGACGCCGCGTGCGCACCCTTTCAGCAGCTTTTAGCATTACGCTTTCATGAAGGGTTTTTTGTATAATTTGTCTTTGGACGTAATGTAGCTAATGACATATTTTATTCAAGCGTTGAATTGGCTTTATTTGCCGTCTCGCAGGAGAATGTTATCTCATTTTAATCATAATCAACTCACAATACTGTTAGTATTGCTAGATACAGGCTATGAAATGAAATTTTGTATGATCTACTTATAACGGTGAAAGAAAACATCGTGCCCGCTGCGCAAGGCGGTGCGGGTTCAATCTCCGCGCAGTGTAAATATTTTTGCATGAATATGAATATTTGCACTGGTCTGTCTGGTCGAGCTTCGGAAAGCACTTTAAGCCGTTGGTCCCGGTTGCCATACGAACATCTAATGGCAATCGTTACGGGTTGTTGGAGCCCTCAAAAGTCTAACAATTGGTCTAACTGCAATGCTTCGATGTCGCCTTCGGGTTGTGGAAGTCAGACGGCAGTCGCTTCACGGAAAATATGGAAGTTTAGCCAAATGAGCAGTGAGACTGGTAAAGCGGACCCCAGACTCTAAAGCTTAAACCCCGTCCGACCCAAAAGGATAATAGAGGTTAGGTATACACATGACCAAATAAAATACGAAATGTTACATAATCATCATAGTAACAATAGTAATGAATTTTGAAATAATCTTTATTTTACGCGAATTAATTCCAACTGCTCCAAAATTTGGTATTTTTAAAAAAAGTGACAACACCATTTTAGACAGTATTCTGTATTATGAATGAGCGATGCGACCGCGTGTCGCGTGCTCTGGCCCCCTTCGCCCGCGATGTATGCTTACCGTGTTGCCTACCGCACATGTATTAAGTTACCTACCTCGCTTTTTCGAAATAATATTTATTCTTAGGGGGATTTTTTTAAGTTTAGCCCGGCTTTGTAGGCACTAAGAAAATCAGTTATCGACACCTAACAATACTTCACGGATCGGACGGAGTTTTCTTTACATATTGTATTTTCGACTGATGGTTTTTACTTAGTCTTTGCGGTATGTAAAGCAATTTTTTGTAACTGTAAAACCCTGAATGTGTGTAAGTTTTATTTCTTAGGTCAGGCCCTTCGTCTGAAGAAATAAAATCGACGATATTATTCATACTTCATTAATAGGGTTAAAAATCTCGCAATTTAATTTATATCGCACAGTGGCGACCAACTTAAACAATCCAATTGTATGAACTGCATATAAAACGGCAAATTGACAGTATCAATTTGATGAAATTTATTTTTAATGAAATCAAATAAATAAATATTTTTTGAATTAAATCATTTCTGTAATTGTATTCTTGGAAGCTTTTTTACTGGAGCTAATGGGGTATGTTTCCAAATATGGATATGTACGGACGACAGCAGGTCAAGCTCCCCAAACTGTCAGATATTCCCAATCAACCTTGAGCCTTAACGCTTCACAGATAAAGTTAAGAATCTAATAAGGAAATCTGACAGACTCTAAATAAGTAATTTCTAGTTCTTTTTTGTGAGTAAGAGCAAAATTTTTATTGCTTGATTTCTATACAAACTTTTGTTGAAGTTCTCTAAAATAATAGGTACTCTATAAAAAATAAAAACTTTGAAAATGACGTAAAAATTATGTAGATTGCTGGTGATCGACCTTCACACAATATGTAATTATCCAAAAAATCTTTTTATTCCTGTAAAAGGCATAAGATTAAGCCTTGTTTCGTAGCACCTAATACGCGTTGATGTCTTTTCTTTAAGACCGTAGCGTAAAAACAAACTTCTAAAGATAAGTTTTTTCTTAATAAAAGCTGTACATGTAGATAGCATTATTATAAGAAAATGTGTGTTAGCACTTTATTGAAGTACACTTACGTAATGAAATTTTCTTTTTGATATTTTTATAACTACTTAACAATGCACAGGCTGTAAAGAACATTCAATAGCTTAAAAAGCAGCTCTTGATATACGAAACATTTACACAACAATAAAATTAAAACAACTACTTTAATAGAAACAATACTAGTAAGTGAACAAAGCATTAAAAGTGCCATTAGAGCGAGTGCAACTACAATAAAACTGTAACAAAACAATATTGTCAATACAGCCGAACGAACATACGAAACAATAGATGCATTCAACAATATACATATTTTAAATAACGACTAAATTCTGACAAAAAAACTTGCCCACCACCAACAGAAGAGGGATGCCGACACAGCACACTCGATATGAGACCCTTGTTATTTCATTCGTTATTTATTAGTTGAAAAAAGTTCAAATTACTACCTGTACTAGGTTTAAAATCCAATTAATTTATCGTACAATCCAATTATGTTAAGCGCTAAACACTGACACTGAAAACACACTACTTTAATTATAGTTAACATTGATTTTAATACATATAAGTGAAGGTAACACAACTTATGACACAAAATCTAAAGTTACTAACTGCGATCGTAGCGCGGAAAATGTACGGAAAACGACAAAACGCCGTGCCACCTACGGCTGCCGAGAAGCAACTGTCAGAATTTAGCACACAACAGTGCGCGCGCCGCACGTGGCCTTAAAAGTGGGCGGGGCCAGGACAATTCAAGCCTTGTGATTGGAACAGCGGGCCCTTTGATCAGCCGCCGGCAACTAACTACATCGCTCTGCGCCTTAATCTCGGTAGTAACGTCCTTTTAAAACAGGTAATTATATTACAAAAATGTGGATACTTTTATGGTCAGTCGAGCAAGCGCTGTGGGCTGGCAAAGGACTCCTCGGCCCCGGCCGGATGATATTTTCCACATGCATGGCACGGCCGGCGCTGAATGCAATCCCAATAATACATTACCGGATCAGTTACAGTCAAAGGATGAAAACTCGACTTTTTTTCAACGAGCTACAACGTTTTTTATATCCTACGCAGCTCTTTGAAAATAGCGACATTGCGAACCAATGCGAATTTGTGAGAAATTAAAAAATCTTTTGGAACATTTAGAGGACAGTTTACCTAATGAACAATATTTACGACGTAATTGAACGCGATATATCCTTAAGATTCAAATATCAAAATTTTATAATCGACATTACATAGCATAATTGAAGAAAGATATTCAAGTTTTAAATAATTTTTAATTTATGCGGCATCAAAGTTTGTGCGTGGGACGTTTGTTCTCAATTGAAATTATTTCTTTGTACAGTAACTAGATATGAATTATGAACAAAATGTAATAAGACGTTGAGTATGTATCCTGTTCATAGCGGTTTTAGGTATGAGTATTTTAGGTAAATAAGAAAGTAATAAGTTTGCGTAGTGCATCGTGGTTTATGAAGTGCCTCGGGCTGGTGGCTGCATGTTGTCGTGTTGCGGCACTTCGTAGATTCGCGACACGATAGTGTGCCGATGCGCTGCGATTGCTGATATTAATAAAGCGCGCGTGTGTGTGCTCCGGGCCGGGCTGCACCCGCGGCGCCGGCTCGTCTCGCCCTGCATTATTACTCAGCTCCCGACACAGTCGCCCACACTCACAACAGACACACACAGCCACACGCTCGCCCGCGCCCCACATATAATGTCAAAGGGTGAGCGCGCCGCCTCACAAAGCGTAAGTGCAACCACTAAAAGCCAATCCTAAGTTTTATTGATACACATTGTATTGCGACAAAGTCTCCGTCGAGCGGGCCCGCCTCACCCCACGCGCCGCACAAAGACAATATCGCGACGTCAAAGGAGCGGCGTCCCGCGGCCGGGAGGCGCCGCCCCGCCCCCGCCGCCGCCTAAAGGAAATGAAAAATTAAATTGTCAACACATTTAATATCTGCGAAAACGTGCACGGCGTTGCCTTTGAACGCGCCTTCTTTGCGGAACCTCAGCGGCTCCAGCTTTAAGTATTAAAATTTCAGTCGTAAAATTGAAATTCTGTTTAAGTTTAATTAGACGTTGCTGGCGAAGTTCGAAGTCGCATTAGATCAGTAGCGCTAATGAGGCCCGCGGTGAGCACACGTCACAGGTGCGAGCGCGCGGCGGTGAGGGAGGAGTGGTGTGGCGGTGCGGTAGGGAGGGCAGCACCCCCTCGCGTTTGATCGGCGCCGCCGCTTTGACAATTATTAAAATTTGCCTCGTACCTCTCGGGCCTCATCTTTTTCCGTCGCCTCGATTACGCCACGGGTTTGTCTCATTAGGGCTTTTGTATGGTATCGCGGGCTCCCCTTTGATGTGAGCGCGGAGGCGCGGGGCGGCCGCGGTCCACCTGCACTTTTATTGTTCCCGCCCGGCCTCGAATTTGCACGCTCCACTTTGAGTTGTCTCTTTGCGATTAAACCGCGCGCCGCTCTTTGACCTCTGAACATTGGAACGATAACATGGCAGTTGTTCGGCTGTGCAGCGGAACTACCCACGCCGTGTTTCCTTTATGCCTGGTTGTATGTAAATTGTCAAATAACAAATTCCAAGTAAACTGCACATGACAATTTTGAGTCCAGTCATAAAGTCGCTAAGGTGTCGTCAAAACGGTATAGGTAGCAGCAGAATGCAGTATGGGCCACTGTTTGTTGTGGTGGGTCGAAGCTGCATCGCGAACCTCGATACCTTTTAATACTTCTGTTCTCTTTGTACACGCGCTATCAACATCAAGCATACGGGGTCCGAATAAAAGCTTTCGAACAATTTCCAGCTCTTGTCAATTTGTCACCGTTTTTATTGGCGCCCAACGTGGGACACCAAAAATATATAAAATTCTTTGAAAAAAAAAAAAAGTAAATAGAAATTCTTCATCCTGTCTATTTGTGTGGGAAAACTTTGGATGCAAAGTGTATTTAAGTATTTATTGCTTCAGATAAAACATTGATGGTTAAAGCTGTTTGTTTGTCTTTGGAAATAAGTTCTACAACAAAGAAAAAAAAAACATTTTTTTCTAAGTCTAGTCACCCAAGCAAGACACCACCATACATAATGTTCAATAATGTAAAAAGTTTCATTAATTTTCCAGCTCGCAATATTAGACGGGCATCGTCAATGAGAAAAACAACCAGACTGTATTTCCTTTTTATTTTTTGTCAACTGTAAGCGGTCAAAATGGCGACATAGCCAGACACTAGATTCTTCAAGTTTGAAAGATGCTTAGAAGCATAGCAATAGTTTAATCTCTTTCATACTGCCTTAGGTCGGTTGACGCAAATAAAATAAGTAGCACCGATTTACTAAAATTATTCCTTTACAGGTAGACATCAATATTCCGTTAACTTACCATCACTCATACTAACCCAAATGTGTTCGAAGCTTCAATTGGCGTTGGCGGTGGTTGGAGCCACGAGTCAAAGTTAACGCGAGGGGCGCGAGGAGACAAAGCTTTGTTGTGCCGAACACAAGCTCGCAGCCTTTCATCTTGCGTCGTCCGCGTCCTTCAACCGCCGAACTGGCGACATAGGGTTGACACTAGCCGGACACCGTAGTTGCTTTTTAAACGGATATTTGCTAACTTTTATTGAAAGATTATTGTAACCGTATTTATAGACTACTAGCTGTAGCCCTTGACTTCGTCCGCGTGGACTTCAGTTTAGAGCGCGCGGTGGTTCCCGTAAATTAAAAAGAACTCAGTTGATATAAAATAAGCGCCTGTTAAATTAATGGGAGCAATATGTACGTCCGCGTTTGCTCCCGTTTTCGCAACATTTTTTGTTCTTGCTCTGCTCCTATTGGTCATAGCGGGATGTTTTATAGCCTATGTCCTTTCTCAGGCTGTAGACTATCTATGTACCAAAATTCATTACAATCGGTTGAGTAGTTTAGGCGTTAAAGCCGGACAGACAGACAGACAGACAGAGATACTTTCGCATTTATAATATTAGCATGGATCGGGGAGACCGCCTGTATACAGCTCATATCCATACTAATATTATAATTGCGAAAGTATCTCTGTCTGTCTGTCCCGCTCTTTTTCCGGGAATACAGTGGTATTTCCGAAGAAATAGACTGATATGTACTTAGGTACACAAGCAAAATGTGACTGTATGAATGAAACCAATTAAGGGTTATAATAAATAAAAGATAGCTACTAATAAATCTTTTGTCATGTTTCTTACTTATTGTCGTTGCAGAATAAAAAAATAATAAAATATTTCCTCGTCAACCCTGTTGTTAGTGCATTCCGTTTGATGTAAAAGAGTATCCTTTAGGCGAGACGCTTTTCTTATTATCAACTTGCCCGTAAATTTAATATAAATGTTCTCTTGCTTCATGGTATAGGTATGTGAAAAACGTAAATTAATAGGATTACTAAGAGCTAACAAAAGCTATAAGAGAGTAGCTATCAAAGCTTATAATATGTCGGCATATACATAGGTTCATGTTAAAAGGATTCCCGTACACAGTGTGGCTACCATGAACTTCATTAAGAGACTCGATCGTCGATATCGACCCCGTCTGGCGCTCTCATTGGTTGAGAGTTCTTACAACCTTGAAGCGGGCCGATACCGACGATCGAGTCTTTTAATGAAAACTCATGCTAGCCACACAGACACTGTTACACAATATTACCGTGATTTCACCCGTGTAAGCTTCGATCTAATGGGAATATCGGGATAAAAAGTATCCCGTGTTATTCCTGTTTATAATAAACTATTTGTGTGTTAAATTTCAGCCAAATGAGCTTATTAGTTTTTACGTTAAAGAGTGAGAAACAAACATACATACATCCATCCTCACTAACTTTCATATTTACATATTTATAATACTTGTATGAAGTATAGTAGAAACTGTAGCAAAATAAAACAAACAAATATTCGCTATGAAATAAGTTTTCAACTCAATATACTGACGGATTCAGACACTGCATCAAAGTAATAGGCGACTTTGAAATAAATATTTTAACCAAGTATGAAAACTTTCTATACAGATTTAAATTGAAACCTCTAGATTGGTTCGTGAACTTTCAAACAGCGTAGGGTTATATCCTTAACTTTAAGTTTGTGTACTGGAAAGGTGATTAAAACATAAATTTAAGGAAAAATGGTTTAATAAAAAAAAAAAATTGGTTTTAACAATAGACACAAACTTTATGCAAAGGGTTATTTATGTTTTAATAAGGTGTATTACTTCCACGTGCCCTTATTACGGATTCTAATCAGTTGCTCATAGATTTTTTTAGGGTTATTAAAAGATTTTGCGGAATATTGTCCCATTCTTCTGAAAGTCTGTTCTTAGTGCTGCCACTGTCGTGGGCACAGGATTTCTCGCATATACAGCTCTTTTTAAATTGTCCCAAACATGCTCAATGGGATTAAGATCCGAGCTGCGTGCTGGCCAATTCATTGTACGCATCCCAACCTCTTCGCAATATTGTCGAACCTGTGCAGCAGAGTGCGGCCGGGAATTATCCTGCATTAAAGTAAAATTTTCGCCTACGAATCCCATGTAAGGCACCACGTGATCTTCTAAGATCTCTGTTACATAGCGATGTGTAGTCAAACCCGCACTATTACCGTTTTGACGGACCATGTCTATGAACCATTGATATAATATTAAACAGATATGATATGCTCTAACAAATTAACCAAAATAAATGTGCCGATCGGAGCAGCAGCACACACATGCAATTTTTTTATTCTGCGTATATTTCACACGTTGGCACAGTGTGAGTGAGATGGGGCGCAATCTAAAGCATAGAGAAGAAAAAGATGGCTAGTGTTTGTCGTTTGCTCTTAAATAGAATCGACGAAAACTAAAGCGACTTGCTGGACTTACCTCCTTTTGTACGCTTAATTTTCAGTGCGCTAGTGACGTATGCATCTTAGTTTATTATTATATCAATGCTATGAACACAAGTTCTGTTCGCCCGTTCATCGATATGCCACCCCAGACCGTACACGAACCGCCTCCAAAAGGAACACGCTCCTCAATGCAACTTTGAGCATATCGCTCCCCACGTCGACGATAGACTCTTCTGCGACCATCTGTACCATATAAAAATGTCCCACACTCGTCTGTGAACAATACGGAGGCCCATTGCTCTTCTGTCCAATTTATTTTACTTTGCCTGAACGACTTATTTATTAAGTGGTTTTTGCTGGAACGCTAATTAAGGCGTAGAAAAAAATATTGAATCAATCTCTTTAGACGGCCAGTTTATATGTAGTGAATCCCAATTCACCACACACAAACTAGTCGTTTAAGCAAACCAATATAAGTCTTTAAAGATTTTGTTGTGCATCCAAAGTAAAATAGATTTATACATACAGGGGAACGAAAAACATTTCAAAATGAAAGGGCCTTCACAGGAAAAAAGCCATGAAACTTTAAGATTCGTGATTAGAGATTCATTAATAACAAAAATAAGGTTGAAATTTAAAAGAAAGCCGGTTGTGAAAAAATTTTAACGTATCACTTTTAAAACGTAAAAAGCCAGCGTAGCCCATGACATTTTACATCTTACTATCAATCCTTCTACACGTGCAGCCAACAGACAACAATATTAACGGTTTAGCTTCCATTATTAGGAATAGATGTCAGGAATGCCTGATGATTCGTGTTCACGGCAGCACCAACAGTATTTTTTTTAAATAATTATAAACTAATGCTTGACCGCAACCCCGCCTGATGGTAAGCAGTGATACAATCGTTGATGGTGAAGCGCGCTAGTTTATTAAGGCTATTCACTTAAAACCTCAGTGATTAGGAAGGAAGGAGGTGATGCAATGTTAAACACAAAAACATGATAACGATGCTGCGCCAGAGGGAGATTGATCTGGAGACAGCACACATCGCAACACAACTACTCAGACCGGTCCTCCGTATGGCTTCACCAGACATCATGCCGGAACACGACGAATCTCTTGGCGGATTGGCTCAGTGTGATCTTAGATTGGTGGAATTCCCCCATGCAACCAGGTGGATGCAGCTCCAGGCTAAGTATTAATTTTATCTATGTAATTCTGTGTCTTAGACTTGGGTCTGCAACCTACTAACACTAGAAGTTAAGTAAAATTGTTACTAACCTTATGGACTCGCGCCTGAAATAAAAGATTTCTATTCTTTATGTCATAAAAGTCTTAACGTAACCCGAATAATTGCACAAACAAATCGTGCCTATGCCATATTCTCTCAGCAATGAAATAAAAATAGCAAAACAAATGCTGCATTGGATTGTCCCCGTTATATTTCTTCGACTTGACGGCGGGCTCGCGACTCAGATTGAAATAGTAATTTGGGCGGGCCGCACTCCGCTGAGCTACTCCTAAGTCAATTCAGCAAGGAATGCGATCGCGCCGATAAGAGAGTGTTGGATAAGGGTTTATAAATCCAAAATATCGTGGTAGTTCTTATTTTTACCATATCCGTCAAAGTTACAGCTGGGCTGGACTGTCATTGTAAATGTGATGAAAAATACTCCTGACCAATTCTTCTCATAATCAGCTAACCAACAGCGTCCACTTCTGTATTATAATGATTACACGAGAGCAATAATAAGATCAGCAACAATGGACGCTGCTTTTCATTTTCTAAACTTTATCGAATAATCTTTACCTACAGAGAATGCAAATGTAGCAAGCGTAGCGTGGGACGCCCTTGGGCTAGATGGAGCGACGGCATCAAAAAGGTGTCTGGTAGTGGCTGGCGGAGAACTGCTCAGGATCGAGCTTGTTGGCGTGCCATGAAGGAGGCCTATGTCCAGCAGTGGACGAGTAGGGGCTGATGATGATGATGACAGAGAATGACATTGGCCCTGATTTCCTTGTTTACAAACTATACTAAAATTAAGGGCATCCTTTTCTATTTATTTCATTAAGAGAAGGACAAAAGATAAAATATTAGTTTAGTCCTGTCAAGTTAAGATACTCCATAAACAGTTTTAAAGCGATTAAAAACAAACATGGCTACTAAAAATACGTCAATGGCCGCGATTCCCTTGTTCACAAACTAAATTTAATTTAATTTCAGTGCATCTTTTTGTTTCTATTTCATTAAGAAAAGGACAGAAGATAAAATGTCAGTTTAGACCTGTCAAATTAGTACGCTCTTATCACGCAATACAGCCTAATGTTACACCCAAACCTTGGTTTTACCCATATAAAAAAACCTCAAAGAAGGTAATATCTTCTATTTCTCGTCTCCGTATAGGCCATTGCTGTTCCCCTGTATTCCTCTACAAAATCCGGGTCAGAGACACATCGCTCTGTGAATGTGGGCTGGATGAAGGTACATTGGAGCATATATTTTTCCAGTGCTCCAATAATAATCCAGCCCATGATCTGTATCTTCCTAAGTTACATATCCCTGTCCCAACTAACTTTGCATCTTTACTAACACATTCTTCCCCAAAGCTATTTGGAGCTTTGATGGATTTTATCCGTATTAATGACCTCAAATTATGATTTTTTTTTTTGTGTATTGTCTATGTTCATATTTATTATATCTAACCATAATATATGTAACATTTTTTTAAATGTATTTTTTTTTTTTGTTACAGTGTACCTACTAACACTTGTATACAAGTTTCACATTGAACGCAGTGTTTTTTTTATATATTTTTTATTTTATTTAGTTGCCTTCGCACGTTTTCTCATATCACATTAGACATTGGCAGAATTGTCGACATCGGCACCATTGCCATAAACAAAAATAGAATAGACGTAAACTGGCGTATGTTTAGTCGCCATGTTTATAATCGCGTCTAAACAGTCTATTGAGTATCTTAATTTGACAGAATTAAAATGTTATCTTCTATCCTTTTCTTAACGAGATGGAAAGAAAAAGATGCACATAACTTAAAATTAGTTTAGTTTGTGAACAACAGAATCGGCGCCAATTAATGTCAGGCGTTGACTAATTTGACAGAACTAAGCTAACATTTATCTTCTGTCCTTTTTTAATGAAATAGAAAGAGACGCACTGAATTTTAATTTTGCGAACAAGAAAATCGACGCTATTGCCTGAACGATTATCAATTTATTTAAAAAACTTGTTCAATTTAAAGTCTATACACGCGATTTAGTTTAACATATTGCCCCCGAGGAATAAACCCTTCTTCAGTCAAGGCTACAAGGAGAATAAACTATTCACTAGTATTCTAAAACCATTCACCAAAAACACAGTTCCACAATTGGTTAATCCCGTCAGTACATTTTTCTATCCATCAGGCAGATGTTACTGGGGGATTGAATAGGCAATACTCGATGTGATAAATTCGGTTTGTGGCGAAGGCTGGGATATTATCAATTTATTTAAAAAACTTGTTCAATTTAAAGTCTATACACGCGATTTAGTTTAACATATTGCCCCCGAGGAATAAACCCTTCTTCAGTCAAGGCTACAAGGAGAATAAACCATTCACTAGTATTCTAAAACCATTCACCAAAAACACAGTTCCACAATTGGTTAATCCCGTCAGTACATTTTTCTATCCATCAGGCAGATGTTACTGGGGGATTGAATAGGCAATACTCGATGTGATAAATTCGGTTTGTGGCGAAGGCTGGGAGGCGAGACGGCTCGGCTCGCTCGCCTACAATCTACATAATGCAGCAAGCGGGCCGGTAGACATCCACGCCTAAATTGCATTGTTGTGTTCATCCCGTGATTTCAAGTGCTTGAAGATATCCGCTTTCGTATTTTTACGTAGAATTTCCGGTGTGGGAATCCTTACTAATACTATAAAATCGGAAAGTGAGGATAGCAAAAGACCGGTCATTGTGGAAAGCCTTGGGGGAGGCCTTTGTCCAGCAGTGGACATCTATAGGCTGAAGAAGAAGAAGTAAAAAGGCTTAGATTTTGACAGTTCAACTACATTCATTGCGTTATTTATGTTGTTTGAACACAAGCACCAATGGATTAGCAACAACCTTAAAAAGTATTCAGTTTTTGGTCGATAGTGTGTTACAGAATTAGGGTTCAGAAGAATTGCATTTTAAAGGATATTGCATTTCATCATTGCTTCATCCTTACTAATATTATAAATAGGAATATGAGTTTGTTTGTCCCGCTTTCACGCCGTAACTACTGAACTGATTGCTTTGAAATTTTGCAGACGTAAAGTTAGAATTCCGGATTAAATAATAGGATACTGTTTATGCCGGAAAAATTTGATTATACGAGAGAAATGTGAAAAACGCGATATAACCGAACTCCACGCGTGCGAAGTCGCGGGCGGAGGGCTAGTGAAATATATTTTAGACCTATACCAAATTGTGTTCAGAATAAAAATAAATATAATATATTTAATGATGTAGGTAAACAAAGCGGTTGACGGAAAATACAAAATAAGCGAAACCAATCAGCAAGCTAATTAGTCCTTAACATTATTTTTGCTCTCTCTGATAAAGCAAAAAAGAATATACTGCAGCACAAACAGGATATTAAAATTAAATTACTAAAATTAATTTCAACATTCATAACATCAGTGCGTAATTTGGATTATAATAAAGAGCTTATCAAATATCTTATTATGTTAGTACAGTGACAATTCTCCAGTGGATATTGTGAAAGTTATCGAAGACCGGCTGGAGTACTCTACTGGCAGGTATGATGAGCCGAAACTAATCCAACTTTGTCTAGTTTAACGCCAGGTGGGTGTAATCAACCGGGAGATACAGAACCTCCACTGATGTTTGCTTCAGAAAACAGATTGGCATATTGCTTACGTAAATTGAGACTCTGTATTTTAAAAACTTTAAACTTATTAAGGATTGGATACCCGCTACGCCAGTTAAATATACAGTATGTTAAATAACAGAGGGCGTTCCCTTAAACTCGTTAATATATATCATTAATAGATTAAAATAAAAATATCAGCATAGAAAAATAAGCATAAAAAATCCGAATAAAAAAAAATTCTAATTGGAAATAAATTTGAAACCTCCTGTTTTAAATCAAAATAGTAGTCGTCATGTATAAATAAATTGCGACGTTGCCGTCTTTCATGTTCGCGTGTACAGTGTGTTTCTTTTACATGTCAATTTAAAATTTTTATTGAATATTTTCCTATTGGAAAAAATTTTAAAACATTTTGTTTTCGAATGGAAATATTTTTTTTAGCATGTATGCATGCTATACTATTTCGGGTTAACGGGAACGCCCTCTGTTAGTTAACATACTGTATATTGTTTTTAAATGAAAATGGCGGTTCTGCAGACAAAAATATCATAATAATCATCATCCTTTTTATCGTCCCACTGTTGGGCACAGGTCTCATCTCATACAGAGAAGGATTGAGCGTAATCACCGCGGTTACTCAATGCGGGTTGGCGATTTCAGACTTGAAAGTCCAGGTTTCCTCAAGATGTTTTTCTTCACCTTGTAATCAGTCATTGGTGTCCAAAATATACTTAGAATGTATAGAACCTAGACCAGTTACATTGGTAGATACTTGCCTGACCTGGAATCGAACCCGCACACTCATAATTGAGAGGCTGGTGATTTAACCACTAGGCCATCACGACTGCACTGAGAAAAATATACAAGAAATGTTTTTCTACGCCTTGTAATCAGTCATTGGTGTCCAAAATATACGTAGAAAGTACATACAGCCTAGACCAGTTACATTGGTACTTGCCTGACCTGGAATCGAACCCACACTCATAATTGAGAGGCTGGTGATTTAACCACTAGGCCATCACGACTGCACTGAGAAAAATATACAAGGATCAAAATGATCGATAAGAATTGGAAATGCGCGCAGAACTAATTTGTTAAGCCCATTATATGAAATAGTTATCTTTAATAATATTTTACCCTCTACAAAAATTTCTAAGAAAGCAACATGAAAAGAAAATAGATCAAAGAAAACAAGTATTCATTAAGTTTGTAACGAATTCAGTTGCTACAAAGCCCTGTATTCTACTACCCTGTCATTTACTTGTGACAGACAGTTGTTTGAACATGGATTATTTAAAAATGTGCTGCCTAGGGGTTATCACCATCGCGTCGCTGATAGAGGAAATACTAATGGTATTTCCTTGATTGGTGATGCGACTTAATTATGGCTAAAATACTTAGGCTCTTGCTGTAAGGTACGCGGCACAAAGACACTAGGTATTAGATTACCTTGTATATATCACTTTCCCTCTGAAATATGCAAAAATATAGAAAGTGGTGATGACAATACGACAATAAATTAAACATCGTGTACCTCAACACATTCTCAGTCTACCCATAAAAAATCATATAAATACAGCCTGGAGGAGTAAAAACCGTTGACACTAAAACCTTAGGTAGATTGCTTAATTACAAAAATGTTTATATGAATTGAAAAATAGATAAACGTTTTTTCTTTCACAAATTTTAAAAAGTTTCTGTCCGAGACCGGCCGTAAACTCATAGATACAATGCGCCCGAGGTACTTATCAGTGCAAAGGGTGCTGACCTCTTGCACTGGCCGTTCGTTTTCTACGTAAGTTTTAACTAACTAAATTCCAATAAAAACACAATACACATAGCCTGTGATGTAACTTTCCCTTCAAACTTTTCCTGGCTTAGGTATATAAAAGTTAATCACATTTTTATCTACAGTTTCATTAAAAATTACTAGTTAAATTTAGATCGATTGAATAATGTACACTTACATTAACATGAAAAACGATGGTGGTAACTGTTTTTCCGTATTAGATGTTCGTGCCGTATGTAATTTACCCGGCTCCCGTAATGTTCATTATGAACATAGTAGGTAAATACGTAAATTTTTCGGGCCTCGTTCAGGTTATCACCAGGCACGGCGTAAAGCCGAACCATTTCGGTCCACTGTAGTTTTGTGCACGCCAAAATATTACACTACATAACACACATAAGACACAGTTGCACGACAAATAAGCGGTGGCGGGCGGACTTCGGACTTCGCGTCGCGAGCGTTGCGCTGCGAGCAAGCGCACGTCCTTCCCGTAAGGTGACCGGGCCAAACTGAGGGGAGAGGGCCACCCGCGGCGCCGCGCGCGCAACTTGCGTGGCGGTTGTTTAACTCTAGCGTTCACGAAACATATGTTTTCGCTAGCCGCTGGAGTTAAAATAAGTTCGTGGAAAAGTGGACATTTTACTAAAAAAAAAGTTTTCTTTTTTTCATTGAATTTACGTTCCGAAAGTGAAACCAAACCACTGGTTTCATGGCGACCGTTGTTTACACTAACAGCCTGTATATCCATTAGTTTAGTCACAGGAAATTATTTTTCATTAGTTTTACATTTACTTCATGATGTACATGTTGATAAGGAAGCGCTTACAAGTTGATGACCGCCGCATCCAGCGATACTAAACTTTAATAATAATGGCGCCAAAAAAGCAAGTCGATATAGGACCGCGCTGTCCCCCGCTGATCGAGGTCAGTGAACCAATATTTTAAAGGATGTTCTATACCGTTTGCAATTTTATGCGATTTAGTTTGTTTGAAATTATATTTTTTTTTTTATTTTTGATATTAGGTTTTTTTCTGAGTTTTAGGATTATTCCTATGAACCAGCATACGCTGTGTTTTCTTTTATTGTCATATTGTCAGCACCACTCTGTATACATTTACTAGCACGCCGAATTAGTAGTTCACCCTGATTTTTCTTAGAATTGATAGTCAAAGTACCCCGTAGAATAAAAATTTAATAGAGTTACATAGATATTAAAAAACATGCAAAGAGGAAGCCGACACCATTTCCTCATACCACTTCAATTCCATAGACAGGGCGAGTCAAAAGGCTCACTTAACCTTAGCGAAACTCAATAACTTTCACTTTAAATAATAAATTCCCCTTTGAAACACGCCGACGACGCTGAACAACTGATTCAGGGTGCCATAATTTTGGGAATTTAATTGGATTATAATCACAAACGTGTAATTAATAAGATATTTTGGTCCTAGAACTTCCAAGAAAAAAGAGTTATAGATTGTATTGTGACATGATCATATCTAATAAATAATGTACAATGATTGCTACTTGAACGTAAAATGGACGTGTTACAAAAATGGGCGAGAGATGTATGTCAATAAATCTCTGCAAACATAAGTATCAACAAGTTAAAAGCTCGATGTCTGAAGTGCAGCAGGCTCCCTAAGCAAAAATATCGGTGTTACCAGAGTAGTGAAATCCTTTTAATACAGAAAATTGGTTTGAAAATGTAGACAAAGCGTCATTCTGCCTTCATTAAGCCTCAGTTTTTGTTCTTTATAGATAAAGCTTTGATTCATTATTAGAATCATCATCATCATCATCATCACAGCGTTTATCCCAGTAGCATCCGAAGCCTTTTCAGCTTTGGAGTCCGCTTTACCAGTCCAACTGCTGAAATAGCTAAACTTCGACATTTTCCGTGAAGCGACTACCGTCTGACCTCCACAACCCGAAGGCGACATCGAAGCATTGCAGTTAGACCAATTGTTGGACTTTTGAGGGCTCCAACAACCCGTAACGGCTGCCACTAGATGTTTGTTTGGCAACCGAGACCGGGATTCATTATTAGAATGCATCTCATTAAATCATATCTTTATACACGTTTGGATACTGTACTCGAAATATAATGTTGCATTTTATCCGTGTGTGGGCCCAAAGACTAAATGTATTTCAACGTACAAAGTTTTAAGTCGTCAAAGACAACTCATTAGGCACTCTACACACCAAACGGCGGAGGCATCTATAAAAAATTCAGCAGGTCCTTATATAAAGGAGTGAACATTCTCATTCATATCTCTCTTTGAAGTTCAGGCTTTTTTTAAAGGTACTTACAGACGAAACGACTTTTCAGCGACTCAACAGAAAATAATTTAAGATGAAATAAGATGCAGAGATGACAGCAAGAATATTATGTAAAAAAATACTGTAATGTTATGTAACAAATTGGTCTTTGGCACAATACATACAATGCTTTTGAAATATGTAAAAAAAAACAGTATGAAAGAACGATCAATTTAGCTTTTCTGTAGTATGCAAAAAAACCAAATACTTGCATCAAAAAAAAGAGAAATATCATTTCAATCATTTTATGATCGCCAAGTAAATAATGTAGATGGCGTCTAATAGAGAAGTACATATGTAAGAGGATGACATGTGGCCCAAACACTAATAAATAATTTCTGCCTGCACATACATTGCACTGATTCCTCAAGTCATGAAGACCTCATAACATAATACAAGGATCTTAACAAGATGTCGGTGTGCCAGTCGCGTCGTGTCGTCGAGTAGAGAGCAGATCGTGTTGCGACTTTGTAATTAAATCATTCCTTCGTATTAAATCGGTCTCCTTTGATACCTATAGCCTGTATTGAGCCGTCGAGTGCCCTCCACCCGTGACTCCCCGACCTCGGCTTTCATCATTTTTTTTTTATTAAATACTCCTTATAGGAAGGGGTTGAGGGAGGGAGGACTCCTTTTAAAATCTCATTCCGAAAGCTCAAGTTTGGCAAACAATTTAAAAAATTGGAAAATATTGAGTGCAATATTTCACACGGAATGTGAGTTGATGTTGATTTAACAAGGGTGAGGGTCGAAATGGATGTGTGCATTGTTTTTAACAACGCAATCGAAACTAAAAGTATAATTCGTCATACAACGTGAAACTACACTTATTCTCTTTTTAACCTGTGTCGTATTATGTAAGAATATTCCATTGCTCTAATGGAGTGGAACGCTTAATTTGTGTTGTGGCTTGGTCGGTTTGTTCATAATTAGTTTAATATTCGGCGGGCGAGCAGGGAAGGCGCCTCGCGCGGTCGGCGGCCGCGCTGCACCACATCGCGGGCACAACTATCGAATTAACTAAAATTGCATTGTCAACGTTAAACAGAGATGTTGTTAAATCACGTTTAGTTTGTGGTCCTGACTGAGAACTGATTGTTACGTTCATAAAGAAACTAAAATATCCATAGATTAAAAAAAAATTGGCATGCAATGAGGAATAGGAAGTAAGTATCACGTTTTTTTTATGTTTATATACGGAGTATCGGATCGGAGGGTACCCGCTACGCCAGTTAAAGGTTTTATTTTTATGAAAATGGCGGTTCTGCCAAGAAAAAACGATGCAACCGTGGAAATTACAAAAGAAACAAAACTTCATAAAAGAGAACCATTTTTCTGTATTCTCATGAGACGGGAAATATTAAAATTGTAGAAAAAACTACGACAATCAAAAGTATAGAGACACCCAATGGATGTTACGCATCGGTTCAGGCTTCGGCGTCTCATTCTGATCTTGTGGCAAACAAAGAGCGGCGTCAAAGGCTCTGTGTGAAAAGGAATCCAGTGATAGAGGCAGTCAACAATGGGCCAGATAACGGCCGCGCCAAGTGTCACGCTCAAGCGGATCGTGAAACAATACTTCGAAACGATAAAAATATTGAACGGTTTTCAAGAAATCCAGTAACGCTAATGAAAGGTATCAGAATTCCTCAGAGACTCAGATTCACGCAAAGGGCGATGGAAAGAGCTATGCTCGGAGTTTCTCTGCGCGATCGAATCAGAAATGAGGAGATCCGCAGAACCAAAGTCACCGACATAGCTCTTCGAGTCGCTAAAATTAAGTGGCAATGGGCGGGGCACATTGTTCGTAGAACCGATAGCCGATGGGGCAGTAAGGTTCTGGAGTGGCGGCTATGTACCGGAAGACGCAGCGTAGGGAGGCTCCAAACAAGGTGGATCGATGACCTGATGAAGATCGCGGGAAGCCGATGGATGCGGGCAGCACAAGACCGGTCATCGTGGAAAGCCTTGGGGGAGGAATTTGTTCAGCAGTGGACCTCTATAGGCTGAAGAACAAGAAGGAGAAGTGGAAGGTAAATTGATACCTCCTAAAAGTTTTTTCCTAGTGGTTAAAACACCAGCCTCTCAAGTATCAGTGCGCGGGTTCGATTCCAGGTCAGGCAAGTACCAATGTAACTTTTCTAAAGTTATATGTACTTTCTAAGTTTATATTGGACACCAATGACTAAAGGTGAAGGAAAACATCTTGAGGAAACCTGGACTTTAAGTCTGAAATCACCAACCCGCATTGAGCAAGCGTGGTGATTACGCTCAATCCTTCTCTGTATGAGAGGAGACCTGTGCCCAGCAGTGGGACGATAAAAAGGTTTATGATGATGATTGTAGTGTTTGTATATCCTAAAAGGTACATACTAACATTGTCTCATGTACACTCGTAGTCGAACGATAGTTGTCAAGCTAGCAGTGAGCCAGTGAATTACAGGTGTTACCGTAAGTACAAGGGTCTTTACAATGCTGATGATGAAAACTTTTTTATCGCTGAAAATCCGCTATCGCGTATATTTGGCGCGGCCCCGTGTTGTCGCGACGCGGCGAGGTGGGCTTCCGGCGTCGCTTTGTGCCGCATTGATACAGCGCCGCCGATAAATATTGTGGCGAGCTTTGAGCGGCGACGCGTACACTCAACCCTTTATATGTATTACGAGATCTTTATCTAAATCTATATTATGTTGTTTTATAAATAACAAAGAGCTGCTAAATGAAGAATGGGTGACATATTGTGATGAACAATGATAGGTATCATTTTATAGCTGCGAGAAATACTTTTAGCCAATAGATAAAAACAAGCTTTCAGCTCAGTATTTGGAAAAAATTAACAACCAATAAAGATGCCGAAAATTACATTTTAAAAATAATTTCTTCACTATATCAGTAGAATTTAAAAGAACTAAGTAGTCATGTTTCGTCGCTATCCCGGTAAAAAGTACTCGAAGGCAATTAATATTCACTTCTTTGAATATAATCTTGAAGACTCAATCGGAATTAGTTTGATTTGCCGCCTGATGTAAAGCGGAAACCCTTAACTTTATGCATATTTTCTGCGATCTACGATATCCAATCTCAACATCACAGTATTTAATTAATTGAAAGACGTGCACGTGAAAAAACAATCACTTATATCAACGCTTGGGACACTTTTCTGCAGATTTAAGGGACTAAAGATCTTTTCTTCACCCCCCTTAAAACCGTCATGAAATGAATTAAAGCAGTTCATCACATTTTATTCTCGTTTTTCAAAAATATTTTTTTTTTTTGTTTAGTGTACAAACCACTACATTATGCAATATTACAAACAGAAACACCAGTAATAAGTAGGAATGTGGCCCACAAAGCTACTTAGAGATATTATCAATAAGCGAAACTCTCAAGTCACTCACAAGGAGGTGAAAATAAATAAAATTTAATTCAGCTGTAAACTTTTACCGGCTTTATTCATAAACGTTGCTTTAAAATACTGATTAGCGGCTGTCTAACCATACTTATGGACGTTTAAACGTCACTTTAATTATAGTTTATAATTAAATTCCTTTAACTCCTCATACGTAATATCGAGGTCGCGTGTATCCCAACTTTATCAGTGCCCGGCGACTCCACGGCTCGCCAACTCAAATATCATAAGTCTTCGTCTGAGCGGTCGCTTTGCCCCGGCCCCCGCTCAGCAAACATCTGTCAACAATCGTGATCTACGTCTCCAAGCCTTTGACGAGGCCACAGATTGCGGTGCGGTGACGAACCTCGTTTGTGTCATAAACTCATTTCTGTTCTCATATCTGTGTGTTTTACTGTGCTTCGGCTTTATGGGCTGCTTATTGGTTTGGTTTATAGTTTATATGTTATTTAATTATGTTGGTAGAATTAGCTTCTTGTTTATTCGTTTCTTAACTAAGTACTTAGTTTTAAAAGTTATTGACAAGTTATTTTAAAATACTTAGAAAATTACATCATCGCAATATCTGTGAGATGTTTTTTACTTTAGGCAAAATCCCGTTTTCACATAATTAAAGATCTATCTGTGACCTATTGCTGTCAGCATTTTATGAAGTTAAATGGTGCAATGAATCTACTAACTTAATTAGAATCAGCGCTGAACATTTTAATAATTCTGGAAATTCAAATTTTGAATCGCTCATGTAAAGCCATCAGTTCTGAACACCAAATTCGTGAATAATTTCAGCAAACGTTGGCTATGTCATAATAGGGGTGGCTCTGAGTTCTGAGAAACTATTATAAAACCTACTTTAATAATAAATATGCTCTGTGAGTATTAAGCATAGCTGGAAATATTACTAAGCGTACGTCAAAGGGATGGGAGCTAGTTAAATGTATTAAAGGTGTTGTCAAAGACAAAAGCTAAGAGAAAAAGGAGTTCACCGGTCCCACGCGAGTTCTTAAGCACATGTTGATTAGTTGGCACGTGCAATCGCATAGCGGGTAGGGTCAGCAGAATGTGGTGGGCTAGGGCTGTCAACATTGTATGATGTCGATGTAAGCCATAATTATTGAATTATTATTGTGGGTAAAAGAAAATAAATTCCTAAAAATTAATGAAGAGAAATCTTTTCATAGAAAATTGATTTTGATCCAATTACAAAATTTGTAAGGATGAATATGTATATTTGCACTGGTCTGGTCGTGCCTCGGAAAGCACGATAAGTCGTTGGTCACGGTTGCCAAACGAACATCTAATGGCAGTCGTTACGGGTTGTTGCAGCCTTCAAAAGTCCAACAATTGGTCTAACTGCAATGCTTCGATATCGCTTTCGGATTGTGGAGGTCAGACGGCAGTCGCTTCGCAGAAAATATCGGAAGTTTAGCCAAAATCAGCAATTAGACTGGTAAAGCGGACCCCAGACTCCAAAGCTGAAAAAGCTTCGGATGCGACCGGGATTAACGCTGAGACGATGATGATGATGATGGAGAAAGTAGCTGTTTATAGGGACCCGTTAGACAGAACCCCCGCCCGTTACAGAAACGTATTTTATAGTGTAATGTAAAGGTATTACGAGAGTTCTGTAATTAGAAATGCACGGGGATAGTAGGAGATAAGAAGAGCAAAAATCTATTTAAGTATAAAATTGTTTCAAGTCACACATTTACAGTACAGCAAGTGATACATTTGAAAAACGACGAACGGCAACCCTATGTTGAGTGGGCAGCGGGTCGCGCTGCCGACCGTACCGCGGCGCCTTTGTGTCTCCGCTTTGATCTCGTGCGAGTCGCCGCCTTACACCAGCTTTGATTGATTTCACGTTTTGTTAATTACATTAACGCTGTTCGTAAATAGTGTCAATATTTTGCAAGTGCCAAGCGGGTTGGAAATAATGTGCGCGTTAAAAGCACGGTACGTTTGCAGAATCGGCAATGCATGCCAATAATGCATTGGTGGTTTTGCGAAACGTTCTGTAACACGACTGTATCACGCCGATGTTATTGGGGCTATCGGAAACGGAAATACACAGAATCGATATCTGTCACGCGTAAAAATACGCTTCGTATACTCAGTCACGTCTTTTCTGCATGTACGTAACTACAACACACAGACATAATATAAGAAAATTATCCTATGTGGCAAAAAAGTTGCAAAAAACAAAGCTTAGTTATAAACCAAAGCAGTATTTAATGATATTAGTGGAGCCTTATCCACTGGGACTGCTGCGGTTCTCCGAAAAAAGCTCGGATTCGAGTCGCGTTGTCGCGACAGGTCACTCAAACGCTGCAACGTCGCGAGTCGCTAATGAGTTCCCGCCCTCTCTTGCCACAAGTGCCGACGGAGGCACGTGCCGCGCTTTGGATTTTTTGGCACTCGCGTATGTTCCGCGCAATGCTGGAACTTAGGGTTAGACTATTGCAAGTTTTAAGTGAGCAAGCTTATGTTAGCTTTGGGGTTCAGACACCTCATCAGGAGATAAGGGGTGGTTATACCTGTTACATGAGGTGCTACAATAGTTCTACTTTTTTCCCACCAATGAACTAGCGCTTGACTGCAATCCCGCCTGATGGTAAGGAGTGGTGCAATCGTTGATGGTAAAGAGCGCTAGTTTATTAAGAGCCCATTTAAAAAAAAAAAAAAAAAAAAACGGAGTGAATACTGTTCAATAAATAAATATTTCTCGGTCTGAGTTGAATAAATATTTCTCGGTGGTAGGCCATAACATCGGCTGGCGGCAGAAGTTACCACCCACCAGACAAAGTCTTGCCGCCAAGCGATTCGTCGTGTTCCGGTATGATGTCTGGTGAAGTCTGTACGGGTCTGAGCAGTTGTGTTGCGATGTGTGGCGGGTACGATGCGCCAAATGTTGTTGTGTCGGGAGCTTGGTCGTGGAGAGTCTCCAGACCAATCTCCCTCTAGCGCAGCATCGTTTGGTCGTGTTGGTCTTGAGGTTAACATTGCATCACCTCGCTCAACTGCCGTCATCCTTCCTATTCCTAAGTTTTTTAAGTGAATAGGTTTAATAGACTAGTGCGCTTTACCATCAACGATTGCATCACTGCTTGCATGGATTGCAGTCAAGCACTAGTTTATGATTATATGTATAAAAACATAAAAAAAAAGAATAGAAAGGGAGACGGCAGTTGAGCGAAGTGATGCAATGTTAAACCCAACAACACGAACGACGATGCTGCGCCAGAGGGAGATTGTACTGGAGACTCCACGACCAAACTCCTGACACAACAACATTTGGCTCATCGTACCCGGCACACATCGCAATACAATTGCTCAAATCCGTCCTCCGTACGGCTTCGCCAGACATCATGCCGGAACACGATGAATCGCTTGGCGGCATGACTTCGTCTGGTGGATGGTAACTTCTGCCGGCAGCCGATGTTATGGCCTACCATCGAGAATGACTTAACTACCTACTAACATTATAAAAGTGAAACTTTGTATGGATATTTGTTACTCTTTCAAGCAAACACAACTGAAGGGATTTGAATAAAACTTTTCTCACAGATGGTTTCTAAGGATTTACAAATAGGATAAAGTAAAGGATTCTAATCCCAGTATTCCCACAAGATCGAAACTTACGCGGGCGATACCGCGGGGTGCTGCTAAAAGCATGCGAAAATTTTTATCTATGGACTAGCGGCTGCCAGCGACTTCGTTCGCGTGGAGTTAGTTATGCTCCGCTCTTATTGGTCGCAGCGTGATGTTACATAAGCCTAAACCCTTCCTGGATTAAGGGGCTATTCAATGCAAAAAGAATTTTTGCAAATCAGACCAGTAGCTCCTAAGATTAGCGCGTTCAAACAAACAAACTCTTCAGCTTTATATATTAGTAAAAATGTATGTTTGTAACTCTTCCAGGTGAAATCTGGCAGGTGTTTAGATTAGCAGAGGATGGTTGTGTCCGGATATTCCAATGGGATCGAAACATACGCAGGTTATACCACAGGAAGCAGATAAGCATTTCAATAATGTTATTTGATTTAACTGAGTATACTATATGTAGCCAAACAACGGTCCTCATGGAAGGATTGGATAAATCATTTTCGAATATTTTTTCGTAAATACATTAGACTAGTGGCATACCTAGTGGCCAGATAATTTTTTGCTGTGATATTTTAAATCTCATTCAGGCCTCTGTCCTTTGGTTTTTTCTAGAATTAGTTTTTTTTTTTTTGGTTACCAAGTCCGCCAATAAAATAAAGTCTATATTTTAAAATAGAAAAATAGGCATTTAATAGGCTCCGATACTACTGGCCCAATATGAAAAGTTCTTTCACCATTTGAATCCAATATTATATCTGCTTAATATAAGCAATTTGGTATTTTTTTTATTAGGAGTTTGTATTAAAAACTTCTATAATGTAACCCAACGTGAGAAAAAAGTCCTTGCATGGCGTAATGTGGACGTTTTTGACAATAAAGCAAAGTACAATCAAGGGTCAAAAGTGCATTAACACTTTTGAACTTTATTGCAATAACAGTAAGGGTCAAAAGTGGTAGTCCACTTTTGACGCTTACTGTACAAGTCAGTTTTATAAAGGACATCAATATCTACTAAAAAGTCAGCGACAACTTATGTCTAACTGTTACAATTAGTAGTTAGAGTGACGTAACTACAATGAAATTATAACAGCTACTTTCTACATTTTAAAAATTGTTAGAAATGTTGATCAAAATCAGACAATGTTATGTTTACCTAAGTTCTTATCCAAATAAATTCAATTTCGTATTTAAGACTGTTTCAATACCTGTTGATTACTTTTTGAATGATTGACATCGGTCGTTTCATTCAAAAGATATTACGAAATTCAAATACATATAAATAAAAACAAAAAATAGACTCCACTTTTTGTTGTTTCAAGAAAATTGCAAGAAATCGATAAAATAAATTGCACGTGGGCGAAGCCGGGGCAGGCAAATTAAGTAACTTTTGATAAAAAAAAAATATTAGAGACATCAACCGATAATAAACCAGCCAAGTGCGAGTTGGCTTCGCGTACGAATGTTACGGAGGACAGCCTATTCGAAATAGTCAAATATTACCAATCAACCTTGATTCTTAAAGCTTTACCGATAAAGTTGAAAATTTAATAAAGAAATTTGTCACATTGTATCTAGTAGCTTGATGTGCTGTTGTCTGTACATTTTATCTGTAAAATTCACGTCTGTTGTATGGGTGCCATTAAATATACAATATGTAAAGAAAACCCTGTCCGATCCGTGAAGGTATTGTTAGGTATCGTTAACTGATTCTAATAATGCCTACAAAGCCGGACTAAACTTTAAAAAAAATCCCCCAAAAAAAATAAATGTTATTTCGAAAAAGCGAGGTAACTTAATGCATGTGCGGCAGGCAACCCGATAGGCATACATGCGCGGGTGAAGGGGGGCGGGGCATGCAGCACGTGGTCGCATCGCTATTCGCTCCGTCACAGATGGTGTTGTCAGTTTTTTAAAAATTACCAAATTTCGGGGAAATTGGAATTAATTCCCGGGAAAAAAAGATTATTTCAAAATTCATTATTATTGTTACTATGATGATTATGTAAAATTTTATATTATATTTGATCAAGTGTTTACCTAACCTTTATTATCCTTACGGGTCGGACAGGGTTTTTTTTACATATTATTTACTAGCTTTCCGACCGCGGCTTCGTCCGCGTGGAGTTCGGTTATATCTAGGGTTGCCAGACCGCTGGGGAATCCGGGAATGTCCCGGAATCTTGCCTCTTGTCCCGGAAGTAGCGGTCATTGTCCCGGATTTTAAAAACTTATAAATTTTGTAACGAAATAAAATATGACGTGGTTGCCCCCTCTGGGCTCTGACACTTTGACGAATGATTTTTTTAGACGTTCTTTTTCAGAGTGCCCCGTCTATACGACTGTCCCGGATTTGGAATGAGCTTTTTTTTAGAGGTACATTCGTTCCGAGTGCCGAGTGTCCCTGTCGACGACACTGTCCCGGATTCGGTTACTTCCTATCTGGCAACCCTAGTTATATCGCGTTTCCAAGAGAACTCTTCAAAATTCCGGAATCAAAACTATCCTAAGTTATTTCTCAAGGTCAACTCTATCTTTGTACCAAATTTCGATAAAATCAGTGCAGTGGTTTAGACGTGAAAGCGTAACAGAGAGACAGAGTTACTTCGCATTTATAATATTAGTAGGGATTTGTTTTGTACATCAGGCACCAGTCACTCACAAGTCTATTTTTGTTTATTTATTAGTTAATAAATAGCATAATTAAACTTTTATTAATTTTCCCATCACAATTGGGAAAATAAAAACAACTTATTATTATTATCTTCTTGTGTTGTTTTTGTTTGTGTTCTTTTTCTCAGTTCTAAGACAGGTTTTAGTTACGTTTCCGAGCCGAAGTTTCATGTGTGGTGAATTTTATGATGAGAGTGTAGGTTCTTTAAGGTATTATTTTTATTTTATTCTATTTTAATGGTTCATGAGATACAGGCTGGTGCCAGACAGACGAGACAGCGAAGTCTTAGTAATACCCATTTGGATACGGAACCCTAAAAAGGAACTATAGGATATACTCATTAAATTAAAAATTAAAATGATGTTGTTTTCTCTACAAATAAAATAAAATAAAAAATCTGCAACCCACAAAAAGCAGGTACCTATAGCCGAGAATTGGAAAAAAATTAACTCCAAATCCCAGTAAGTATAACGACTTAATATAATTTGTGTGAAGCGCATCGGTCACGGCCCGAGGTGCGAAACGTCATGCAGCCATGAAATTGTACAAATAAATAGCGGTAAAGATAATAAATTACAGGGAAATTGCTAATGATGAGCGGCGCGGGGGCCGCGGGCGGTGCATTAAGCCGGCGGCAAACATCAAAGGGCCCTTTGACCGAGCCGACACTCCCACACCCTCCCCGCCCCACGACTTTCACGAGAGCTACGATCTGCAACTCAGATCAACTACAGTAAATTAATTTGCTTTTATAACTTTGTGTTTTAATTAAGCTAATGTATCGTAATAAAAAGAGGTTGTATTGTGTCATTTACGTCTTGTCAGGAAACTTTTATATGGTACGTATATATTCAAGGGATTTTGGCGTCTTAAATATGTAGTAGCTCATTTATCCAATAATATCGAAAGAGTTACCTATTAAAAACATAGGGCCAGAGGGTCATCAACCCATATAAAGCTTGGATTGAATGTGACGAATAGACCTTTTACAAATTAAATTAGCAATCTTAATCTCTGCGAACATTGGTCACTTGATTAACAATAACAAGATCATCCTGTTGACTAATGAGTTCCTGTTTACTTTATTTCTAGTGATCATCCAGCATTTATCAGACCTTTCAACACAATTATTTGTTTACAACAACAATATATAATCTATTGTTAACATTATATACAATATTAATATATAATGTTAACAATAGATTTACATAACACATTAAATAAACAAAATATAGGGGATACTAATATGGTATCAGTGGGTGCATTCATGTCATTATGAAATAATCCGGTGAGATTATGATATAAATGTACTGTACAACTAATAAATACCATTTAACAACTAGCTTCATCTTTCTGATTGACCGAACTTTTGACAATTCAATTCAATTTGAAATGAATAGTTGGATTGATTATTTCGTCATCCTAAAATATTGTTTACCACAACCTGAACATACAGAATATCCGTCATTAAAGATATATTGATAGAATACTCTTTATTATGTATAATACACAAAACAACCTAATCGAGAGACACCTAAAACGTTAGCAGATATTTTAAATCCAGTAGTCTTCTAAAGAAGCCACTACACTATACAATATGAACTTTTACGCAGTAGAAAAGTGATCTGAAACAAAGAATGTTCCTAATCGGTCCTTCTGCAGCTTGTCTGTTCTACGTCCACTACCCACAACATACCGCGAGCTACTAACACTAAAAGCGACGTCTGCGCTACTGTTATCAATTAATCAAACCATAGATTCGTCTCACTTCTTTTTTATAACGCTTCCTGCGACCGCCTTGACACTTTTTTATAATATGTATAAAGCTAACATCTGTAGCAGGAAATTAGGTATATTTATAATATAAACATGGCAAAAGCCACGCGAATTGCCACGAGGTATTGCAAATCAATATAAGAGTAAAACATGAAAGCTTCAACTCTGTTTTTAGATCTTTTACTCTGTCGTTTTCATTAGAAATCATTCATTCACTCATGACACACAAATATGTATTTTAATAAACCGTAGCAGGTTAGTTAATATTGTCAAAAAAGTATAGAAAATTCTATGACTAATTCAAAATTGGCAAATTCTTCGGACTTCAAATTTCGAACCTAAAGCTTCAACTGATAGACTGGACATATTTTCGTGTTCTTTGAGTGAACTCGCAAGAGTTTTATTAAATACTAGCTTTCCGCCCGCGGCTTCGCCCGCGTAAATTTCGGCTATATCGCGCTTTTTAGATTTCCCTCGGGAACATCAGATTTTTCCGGGATAAAAGGTAGCCTATGTCCTTTCTCAGGGTCTAAAGATTGTGTGCTTCCCGCCCGTGTCTTCGCCCGCGTGGAGTTCGGTTATATCGCGCTTTTTAGTTTTCCCTCGGGAACATCATATTTTTCCGGGATTAAAGGTAGCCTATGTTCTTTCTCAGGGTCCAAAGATTGTCTGTGCCAAATTTCATCCAAATCGGTTGAGAGGTTTAAGCAGGAAAGCGTAACAGACAGACAGACAGACAGACAGACAGACAGACAGAGTTACTTTCGCATTTATAATATTAGTATGGATTGTTAGTTATGTTTAAGAGTTAGTGTATGTATATAATTATTTGTATTAGTGGATAATTGCACTGTCGCATTAGGCTAAAACCTGTAAGGACGGATGTAAACTGATAAATAAATAAATAAATAAACTTCTGATAAATGACGATACACAGTCATTTTATTCATAACCACGAGACTTGCAAATTTTGAACGAGTCGGAGAATTTTCTCCACTTTTTTTCCCAATTTTTGTTTAATTTCATTGAACCCAACATTTAGTTTTTGCCACACATCACAGAGATCAAAGCAAAATATAATACTTCTTAAGATGTTATCCAGTGTGTTCTGCGTATCTGCTCGTAGAACACGAGGCGTGTCGCTCGTAGCTCGATGTGCGCGGATGGGCGGCGTGCCTCGCATCAATGCCGACTTGTGAACTTCAAACTTCTGAACGTGTGAAGTGTCGATTTATGTTCCTTTCCACGAGTTTTGTGACATTTCTGAAGCTCTCATTAATATATCCGAGTTCCTATCAAAGGCGACCCGTTGCGTCACACGATATATTCCTGCCAAATTATAAATGTAGTACAAGTTTGCCACTTTGATTGATCTTGTTTATTGCTAACATCTTCTTTTACACGCTTGTTCAAGCGAAAAGACTTTAGTAACAGAGATGAATATCGAAAACTGTTACATGTGGCAATTCTATTAATATAATTAATTTTCGATATTTTTACTTTAATTTTAATAATTAAAACAATTTTTTTGAGCAACGCATGGGGATGTGACACTTCCAGTTTATCTCCGTATTATGTGTTGTTGTAAAAAAAAAAAATAGTTTTAATGTGTATTATTTGCTGTAATCCCAATAAACGCATTTTTCTCTTTCTAATGCCAGTCTTTTCAGTAACCTCAACAAAGGGAACTGAAAAGGTCTTCATAAAAACGGGTAATTTGTATTTACATAGTTAACACAAGTTATTATGATCTGAATTTATTACATAATAGCTAAGATATAATAACAACTACCTACTAAATAGCAACCCAAGATTATCCTTTAAAATTGTCTTCTGTAATATTTTACCCGTAGTGCGCCGAACTGAACCTACAGCGGTTAAATAAGCAGAACTCTCCTCCAAACAATCCTCAATCCGGTTGTACCAAACGTCCAAAGCGGGCAATAAAGAAATTTCCGCGTACGTTTGCATTCCACGATTCTATTTTGGTTGGAGTTGTCGAAAACTGTCTAGTTGAGGTGCGAGTAACTACGTTGGTACGGTGACCGGCACTCCAGGGTATCGTTACCTCGGCGCTCGGCGGCGGCGGCCCATACACGGCGGGAGTGCGATAACGAGCCACTCCACGCCCGCGGCCCTGCGTTAAGCGCACTGATTCCACTGCCACCGTGTCATACACCGACTTACTCCACCTCTTTTACTTTTCAACCGACTGTGAATACAGGATCTGATAACTTCACAGTGCACACCAGTCGTGTAGCTTTTTTACAATTTCGCAGTAACAAAATGTACCCTAATAGGAAAATATAATTTCCTTTACGCTTCTATGAAAAGCGTAAGTTAAAAAAATAGACTGCAAACTGTTAATTTATCAAGTACTGTAACTCAAAGAACCTTGTGTAGCAATGAGATAAACTCAATCAGATAGAGACAACCTGACTTATTTCTCGCAGTAATCCTCTCAAAGGCGATGAGGAAGAAAATCTTCAAGACAAAATTCACATAAAATATAACTACTGACACAATGCTAAGAACAAGACATGTTGTGTTAGCGAATAATCTTAAGTTTCAATTCGTCGATTGCCACCGGCACTTAAATTATCTGATCTGTAAGCCCGATCCATTAATTCAATTAGATTAACAAAGGAATGTTCAAAGGACCAAACTTTTGACTTTGATCGTCCATTGCAGTTAATTGGGAAACGTTATTTGTCAAAGCTGATTGAGTAATGAGGCGGTGTGTAACTGTCACGTCGCTCCGTCACCGTCTGTGAGACTCTGCTATTAGTACAGTCAATCTGCAATTTGAGCTCCGAAAAATGACAAACCGGAATTTGACTCGATGAATCGTTAGAGGGGCAAGTAATAAACTTAATGTTAGATTTCCGAAGTCCCTCCTCCTGCTGTTTTTGAGAAAATCCAAAAATATTTTGAAATTGATTTATCTCAGCAACTATAAGGGCTAGCGACCTTTTTTTTTTTTTAAACTGTTAAGGACACTTAGGACTACATTTTCTTTCATTGAAGTGACATCATCCGACTTAAACTGCAAAAGCTAGATGGCGCTAAAGTTTGAAAAAATTGGTTTTTTGCCATTTTCATTATGAAATAACAATTTTTTTGCAATAATGTAAATGAGAAAGTTGTTTGTCACAAAATTAGCTACAACTTTTGTTTAAAACATTTTTTCGTAAAACTTACCGTTTCCGAGCTGAAGCTTGTTGAAGTGTACAAATCGTACATTATGTGCCTTGCTGTAGGGTGTTTGTCATACAATTCATGGATAGATCAGTGAATTGAAATGTTTACATAATTTTAAATTTTTAAACTTTTAAAACTTTTTTAAACAATGGATTTTATGGATTTTTTTTTTTTTTTTTTGATGGATTTTTTTAAAAAAAGGTCGCTAGCCCTTATAGTTGCTGAGATAAATCAATTTCAAAATATTTTTGGATTTTCTCAAAAACAGCAGGAGGAGGGACTTCGGAAATCTAACATTAAGTTTATTACTTGCCCCTCTAACGATTCATCGAGTCAAATTCCGGTTTGTCATTTTTCGGAGCGCACGGCTTTTTTTTCGACATATTGACTGTACTATATCAAATAACAGACAGCGACTACACGCGTTCATAAAAAGCGCCTCTATTTACATTGTACGAGATCGCTCTACAGTGAGATTGAATTTGCATGCATTTTGTGAAGTTAGTGACGATATAAACTTCTGAACTGTGAAACAACAGAAGAATTGATACGTTTCATACTTTCTTAGTGAAGTATTTAAAATATGAACAGTAATTTTCAGGGTTCTAAGGATATATATCAATTGATATATATCATGATATATATCCGATATATATCTGATATATATCAAACCATTTTTTGTGATATATATCAAAATTTATGGTATGTTGTATTTAAGTACTTTTACCAACGCGCTGCTGGCATATTCGTCGTTTTTTCTGTCTTCAGACCGTAATACTTCGAATTTACCAAGTAGGTACTGCAATCAATAATAATAGTGCAACGTAAAAGTGCCAAAATAATTTTCAATTCTGTCATCTGCAAACATACTCCTTATAAGTGAAGTGTTAATCCTTTAGGAATGTCAACAGGCGATTTGACAGTTCTGGCTGACTAGAAAAAGACTAATTTGTTATTTGATTATAACTTGACTAAGTACAAATATTAGGATTTTTAAGATATTTTAATTTTGTTTCCCTAATATTTATACTTCGTTTTCTCAGAAAAAGATGCTTATTTTTGGTTGATTTTTGTGAACTATAAGATTTAATGTTTATTTAGTTAAATAAAAACTAAAAATATGTTGTTTTTATATTGTAATAAATTCGTAATAAACTGTCATGTACCTGTAGAAATTGTATAGGTAGTAATAACATAATAAAATGGCAGTCTTAAGAAATGGATATAAATATCGGATATATATCCGATTTTGGATATATATCGGATATATATCATAAATATCTGATATTTTGATATTTATTATAAATATCGGATATTTTCGAACCCTGGTAATTTTATCTGCAAAGATCCAGGCTGTTTGGAAAAAGTGCCTTCAAAGAGATGAGAATGTTTCAAGGACAGCGTCTAAGTGATTTATCAATTCTTAACTCTAGATTAATAATAGTATATTATATGTATCTAAGTTCCACTGCTAAATTCGCAGAATACCCAATAACAAGATATAATTTTGTATCTTAAGAGCAACAATATCGAAGCTATTTCCAAGTTAAGGTGATATAATAGTAATCACTACGAACAAATTATCATCAGTATTTTGTATTCCAAAAACATCAAAGCGTACCTTATTCATGTATGTATTTACGTAAAACGAATTCAAAGAAAAAGTTCAGACTATCGGTCAAAGGAATTTAATTAAAATCTTGCTGTTCATTTAAGTCTTTGGAGAATTATCTAGCTAATTCAATATTGCATTCATAGATTAATACCTACATATAAAAATTTTAAACTCGTTTCTTTCTGCCATTGTTCTGGAATTTTGTCTTTTCCTTGTTCGATTGATTGCAGTTTTTTCCATTGTCGTCTTAATTCGCTTTTAACATTCTTTCTTCTCCAACGTAGTTTTAATGCAATTTAGGAGATAGCTATTTTTAATTTCCTGTTAACTGCAACAATAGCACGTAGGCATGCAGCTCCTTATTGAGCTCGGCTGCACGCCAGATACAAACGTCCTCCAACTAATGCTGTGTAATTGGCGTGTTCAGTCCAAGGCTCTGCTGCTTAGAACACTCCGGCTGAGCACCATCGACCACTGCGCGTTTATTGTCTAACATATTGGACATTGTTGAGATGAACGTATTTTAAAAGAAAATGGTGTTGTCGAATTGCAGCGTAGTGAACTTTCAAAAATGCAATTGATATAGGTACGTCCCCTAAGTGAATGTTCGGTGTATTTTTTGGAAATAATATTTTTAGAAATGAAATGTCTTATTAAATATGATAGAGTTACCTAAATGTAAATCGAACCATTATATTGGATTTTTCTTTCATGTTATCCAATTATCCCGTTTCAGTACTTATAAGAAACTGTCTGGGGATTCGGATTCATAGCCCAGACACAAGATATGCGACACTGTCTTTCAAGTGTCGCCTAACAACAACACACTCCTGTTTCTGGTAACGTCTACTGCCCAGTGTTCCTATGATTGAACTCGGCTTGTTATACACATACGTATGTGTATAACGAACGCATCCAAAGCGTCTCAGTTCAATATCAACAGTACACAAGAGAGAGAGGGCCGTCTGTCAACGCAGCGGTCTACGCCTCTAGTGACACTAGACATCGGCAGTTCAAAGGCGAGTGTTTGCCCCTTTGTCTTACCGGGCAATTAGTGCAGTCCGTTCATTTAATTCTATCGGTCGATTAGCAACGGAGCCAGGTGGCCATTAATTGTTCGCCGCCAATTTGCGTTGCGTCCCCGGTTGGGCGCCAGTCACGGCGACGCACAAAGTGGACGAGATAGCGCAGCGATTCGATTTGATATTACCTACGTGTGCATAGCGAGATGAATATTACGTGTGGGGAACTTTATAGAGCTGCTGCAGTCGCGTCGTGATTTATGTAGAAATGTTGCTGATGCTATTTGATTTAATTTTCCTTTAAAAGTAATGATTGTATTTCTTTTTTCTGTCTTTTGTGTATTGTGCCAATATCGATTGTAATGTAAAGTATTTAGGTGATCAATCCTATTAACACTTCACTAGTTATTTATTAAGTCATCTGCTTATACCTTACCCACATTAAAAGATAATAAGAATCACTAAGCAATTCTAATTCGGCTAACAGTCGCGGAGTGGAGAATCCTTTCAAATCACGGTCCCACTCCGATATTTATCTTGGCCATCAGAAAAAGTTTAAAACTTGGTGGATCAGGTCGGGTGGCCCGCATGCAGACTTCTTAGTAACTTTTATGTTACATGATTGGATGAAATCATTGAATTGTACACTAATTGCATGAACTTTGAAAATGATGTTTGTTTTTATTAGAACGCAGTTCGGAGATTTTATGATATTATGGTATTTCTTTCATGTGTTGTGGTGAGTAATCTGAATGCATTCTCGTCGAATCAAAAATAGTTTTTCATCATATTCAGTCTTGATAATAATGTACATTCTTTCTGAAAAGTATCATGTTCGTAATTTGTATTTCGAATGGAAGAACGCAGTGAGCACAGATATCAAAAGCAATAAGCCAAAGTTTAAATAAAAGGAGATTTTAAATAACGAACAAGAGCTCAGACATCCAAAAAAAAAGTCCTTTTAAATACTTCCTACTCACTTTGAGTCCACTACTCCTCGTTGGCAAGTCAGCAAAGGACAGTAAGTCTCACTTCTGCGACAAAGCTATGAGTCGTCCCCTTTAGCGATCTGTCTCGATTCAGCCATTTAACAAAACGTCGCAACTGCCTCCTATTGCCGACTCACGCAAAATTAACTGAACATTCTGTTTTTTTTTTTTTTCAAAAGAATCTTTTTATATTATTTATTTCTAGCGAACTCCTATTTAATGTACTTCCCTTTTACAGCTCGCTCCAGATTAGTTTATTTCGGAGAAATCCTTTAAGTTACAAAGGGAATGTTGGGCAAAACTGTGACAGAAGTTGGTAAGACGAGATAAGGACATTGGATTTGTAAAGTACATTATTAAATTAAAAGTATTCTTATGAGGTTGACAGAAATTTAAGTATATAAGATTTCTTTTTATGAAATGTCATTCGCTCTTAGCGTATACATATTTATCGTTTGATTAAACTTTCAAATAGACAGAAGGCGATATAATTAGCTGACTCTTTGTGCCGTTAAAGCTTTCAGAAATATAGTATTGTCGCTGGCATAAACTTCTCAAATTTTAAATTTACAATAATATTACTCAAGTAATTGTAAACAGGTTCTTTTTTTAAATTATAAGCTTGATCACAGTTTCGTCCGATGGTAAGTAGTGATGCAATCGTTGATGGTAAAGCATGCTAGTTTAATTCCCTCTAGCCTTGAAGACACTTAAATTGTAGTCAGACGGAAACGCCGCCGCTGGCAAATTGTTCCATTCCTCGATGTACGCGGCGAATAAGTCATTTTATTTTGATACAAGATAAATATGGATTTACATAACACACGGATTTACATAACACATAAGCTAAAATATTACATATTTATTAGAATAATAATAGACATTTTACAAGCAGACTACAGACAGGGAAATTATAAGACGGAACTCCTCGATGTTCTTGACGTTTATAAGTATTTATAAATGTAATAAAATAAATAAAGGAACGACATAATAATAGAACTTTTCCCAGAAATAAGACATTAAAGACTAATAAAACAAAAATATGTAAGTGACATATATTTAACGTATTTCTCGATATTAACGATTTTTTACTGTGCTCGAAATAAGAGCTCCATTTGGGTTAGGAAATAGTCAACCTAAATATGTGGTAAGTAAAATACCTGCTATAAATTAAAATAGCTGTAAATAAAAGAAACACCTGAATCTCACCCAGGTAATTAAAAAAACAAAACGTGAAACACGAGTTTATTTTAGTCGAGTCAAATTAAGGAGAGATAAAATCGACTAAAATTATAATATCGTATTTTTGGTGCACGAGAGCATCAAAGCGGCGGTTGCGCCGTTGTTCCGCGGGACGGCGGTATTAGCGCTCTGTCGCATCTTCAGAGGGCGGCGAGATCAAAGGATAGGTACACAGTAACCGCTCCCATTGATGTCGCGCACAAAGGGAATTGATTGTTGCAAACCTGCTTTTTTTTAAAGAGACATATTGATGACACATTCTGTTTCTTTTTTTTTATTATTTGTTTTCTGTTTTGCGTTCGTGTTTACCATGTGCGATATTGCAGGGCGTGTGGGATACGCGCTTTTTTCCGTCTATTGCAAATGGGATTTAAACATTTTTAGTGATTGCATTCTGATTTTGCAAATGTGAAATATGTATACAAATTATTTTGTATGAAAATTAATGATCCATAGATGTAATATTCATGAATGAATGATTTATTTATGAAGTGTAGTTGTCAATAGAATAATTAAGTACATAAATAAAACAAAAGCAATAATAATTAATAATTTTTATCAAGCAAACCCAACCTGACCTAATTTTTAATGGAAGTAATTGGCACCTTCATTATTTTAGAACTATCAATGAGTTCATGTCATAGATAAGAAATTAGGTGTAAACAAAGTCAAATAGATTAATGTTATGAATTTATGAAACACATCTTGGTCAATTAACAATAAATTTATTGATATTTGAACCAATACTACTAGACTTTTTTTTATATGTTACTACTTAATTGATAGTTATTTATTTATTTAGTTTTGCAAGAAACAATTTATTTTATACTAACATATAAATAAGTAGTTCAGTGAACGTATTAAAATCAAGATAAAAGATTCGTCTAGTTTACTAAAAATAATATTTTCTTACAGCGTTTTGGCTGAGTATCTCTAGCAACGGAGTGATGAATTACATTGTATCACGGCCCACGGCACTGTTTTCTTTATTTGTCAAAGATTAAAAAAGGTATACAATTGCTCTAAATCAGGTTAGTTCTTGCCAGTATGTGTAGTCAATTTGGGGGCTTTGGGCTTTAAGCATAACTTTGTATTTAACTAAGTCATGGTTATTTCATAGTTACATTATACAGTAAATAAATAATGGGAAGAACTATAGACAGTGAATAAATAAAAAAAAAGAGATAGCTGAAAGAAATCAAATTAAAATAAAAGTTTGTTTCCAAATAAATTCCTGCCTACTAGGAATAGTTAAGTTTTCACTGATGGAGTCTAAGATATAATATGTATACTAAAACTGTACGCTATAACTTTATTTCAATATTCAACACATTGAAATCATGAGAAAAACTTACTAACAAAACAATAATATAAAAGTTACCTCAACAAAATGATGCCTGTTTAAAGACATAGAGCTGTATTTCTCATCCTCAAGGAACCTCACACATGAAAAATATGAGGTCAGTAGGTAAGTAGGTAGGTACTTCACAAGTTTGTAAACAAAAACTTTTTGTGAGCGTTATCCCGCCACGAAATAACCAGAACCATATGTCATTTCTGTTACAATAACAAAACTTGTAGAAATGTCTTCAATACAATTTAAGACAAGATCCTAACCTTACAGTGAATTATTTATAACTATTACCTACCTGTGCGTACTTGATATTGTACCGAAAATACCATTTGAGGCTAATCGTAACTTGTTCAGACGTAATAACTCATGCTATGATCGAAAGCGTTAATTTTAGAATCGTAATAATGGAATAAGCATCAGTTTCTTACCTCGTTGACACCTGAACTCCAAAGTGATCCGAGAGTTCGTTACAACTTCACACACAAAACTTCCAACTTTTAATGTTCAATATTTACACTAGACAATACGTACACACTGTAAGTTAGTTTATTTCGAGTCTTTCAACTTACAAACAAGAGGATAACAACATTATCACGTAGAAAACAAAAAATTATTCACACGCTTGACGTCGCTTTCGCCATGGTGTTGATGCACTTTGGCGCGCTCTCGCGGTTTGTTTCCGAACTATTTACGTAACGTTTCATTCGACGCATATTAAATTTAAGGAGTACCATGCATGCACACAGCGAGCGCGTTGGTTGCCAGGGCTGTACATTATGCGGAGAATAGCAGGTTTGAATTTTGAATCTTTTGACCTTCTCTTCTTCCATCTCCATCTTCATCTTCTGAATCTTTTTCCTGGGTAGATTTACTCATGGAAAAAAGAACGAGGTGTCTCGCTTAGGCTCAGTGTAAGAAATACATATAAAGTTCACTATTTTTTAGAAAATATTGTTTTTTAGAAAAGTTAAACCTACTATATGTAATGCTATCCATTTAGTAACTTAGGTCCGTATTCCAGAATGAAACTCAAGCATTGATCTCTGCTTAAGCATTACTTAAAACTGGTTTCAACCAATCAAATGGCTTGAAACGAGACAGTAGAGCTTGAGTTTTGAGTGACGTTCTGTAATACGGACCTTTGAACGATTGTGCCTCACAGAATGACTTGTCTGTGTTCAAAGTACCCGATAGTATCGGGTACTTTGAACACAGACAAGTCAGACAGATTAGTATCGGGCCGATACTAATCTGTGCCGATACGCACGAAGCGCTATTTTTGAAAAAGCTCATAAGCCAGGTCTATATCAAAGCATATAATATGTAGTCTGTCATCTACTACCGACTTCATTAATAGCAAGCACAATAGGAATAATAGTGTTGTGTCTACAGAATGCTCCCTTCGTCATCGATCAGTTCGATTGGTCGGGATCGGTTCAGTTCGTCGGGATCGGTTCGGTTCGGGTCGTCGGGATCGGTTCGGTTCGTCGAGATCGGTTCGGTTCATTGGGATAGGTTCGGGTCGGATCCAATTCGGCAGCGCGATTATCAATATGGAGGTATGAGAAACAGGGGATAAAGTTCTCCATACAACTGATACAACCAACGCAACGGTAAGCGAACTTCTGTACTAAAAATATACAACACACAGGGTATATACCGTATATTATTATATGTACTGTTATACTCTTTGGTATTATATTATAGAAACGGCAGCGTTGGCGCAAAGGCGAGCGCAAGTGATTGACTGCTGCGATGGGAGTCGCACGTTCTATTTCCTCAAGGAAGAAATATTTCTATGACCTACAGAAATTCCAAGTGTGCGGCAACATATCTTTTTAATTTCTTTATACAATAACAAGGGCACGGCTTATTTATATAAATAAAATAAATAAATATATACGGACAAATCACACAGACTGAGCTAGCCCCAAAGTAAGTTCGAGACTTGTGTTATGGGATACTAACTCAACGATACTATATTTGAATGATGAAAGGGGTTTTGAACAAGTTTTTTTACCGTGATCCCGCCTGATGGTAAGCAGTGACGCAGTGGTTACACTCAAAATAAAATAATCTAAGAATTGATACCAAATTTTCATTTTGTTAAAAAAACGCGGACTGTCTACACATTCATTTAGGAGCTAATGAATGTGTAACAGATTGCAGTATCTTGACGTGCTGTCGTGTCTACCTAAGGATACTTTCTTTCTTTTCTTTCTTACTTTTATGGCTTCTCACTGTTTGTGAATTTAGTGTCACGTAATGAATTATTCATGTCGAAAAAGACGGCCGCGTGAGCCGTCTTATGAGGGAGGTTTGAGTCAAAGTCATGATGTGGCCACTATGCTGCGATATTTCACTGTTCTTCATGAATTATTTACTGAATTCACTTTTTACTACATAAATCACGCACTTTTATTTAGTAAACAAACCTATAAATAATTTTAAAAGTCCAATGAAATATCAGCGTGACACTCAGCTTAACTTTCCCGCCAAAACTCATACCTAAGGATACGACAGCACATGAAGTTACTACATTTTGTCAGATTTTCAACTATGTCTCTAAAGCATTTAGGTTCAAGATTAACTGGGAAAATTTGGCAGTTTCGGGTAGGTTGACCTACTCCATCGTCGTCCATACAACAAATGCTGTGGCAACAGTTGTTCACAGAAAGGGTTCGCAAGCATCGTCGACGCGTGCGCCGCGTTCTCTCAAGCATTATCCCCCATATTCATAAACGTTGCTTAAAGTTAACAAGTGATTAGCGATCGTTTTAACCATACATTTTAGATGTCACTTTAATCATCAACGTTTATGAATAAGGGGGTATATCCTGCACGCAATTTTCAGATTGCAATCTGTTTACCAGTATATCATTGCTACTGGTCGCCTGTGACCACTAAAGGAGCAATGGCCATAAATAATACAAGAATTATTTAAAAAAAAACTTTATTTTTATTCAGACAAATAGACAAACATAGATCTACATCAATTAGACTGGAAGAACTTAACTACGTTTATGTCGAGATATTACATATTAGAAAAACATCGTAATCAATATTAAATCGAAATATTCCAAACAAAATTATTTTCACACAATAGAAAAAAGATAAAATAAATTGTCAATACGTATTTTCACATATTTGAAAATACAACAGAAGACGAAACTAAACACTTACATTTTCTATTACTGTTGTTATACAATATGTAAAGAAAACCCTGTCCGACCCATAAGGATAATAAAGGTTAGGTAAACACATGACCAAATATAATATAAAATTTTACATAATCATCATAGTAACAATACTAATGAATTTTGAAATAATCCTTTTTTCCCGGGAATTAATTCCAATTTCCCCGAAATTTGGTGATTTTTAAAAAAAGTGACAACACCGGTATTATTATAAGCGAATAGCGACGCGACCACGTCACAGGTGCCGCGTGCCCTGTCCCCCGCCGCCTGCGGAAGGGGTTGCGTACCGCACATGTATTAAGTTACCTCTTTTTGCGAAATAATATTTATTATTTTAGGGGGATTTTTTTTTTAAGTTTAGCCTGTCTTTGTGGGCATTAGTAGAATCAGTTATCGATAACTAACAATACCTTCACGGATCGGACAGGGTTTTCTTTACATATTGTATATTGAGCAGGTACATACAAAACAGCTAACAAAATCAATCAAATTAAAAAATAAAACATGCCTTTGACGGCGCCTCATTAAATACTACAAAAATGACTAAAGCAGCATGACTGTTCCTTATATATAACGCTAAATTAATAAATTAACTATTCAATTGTAGAGAAAAAAAAAAAATCAAAACATTGAGGTAATTTCTTACATTGAACATCACACAAACAAAAGAATCACGCTACTGAAATGTTTTACGACGAAGTAAATTAATAAATATGTACTAAAATATAAGAAGTATGGGTCAGTGATGTACGTTACAATAATTATACATCTATATTAATTTGGTTTGCTCACCTAATATACAAGTAGTAAATATATTACTTTTCCTTCTTACATAACTAGATGATGTAACTTTAGAGAAGTGTTGTGAAACTAATAGTTATATTTCAATTATGGTATCTAAGAGCGATCTTTTGATCAGTAATTAAACCCAACAAATTGCTAAACTAATGGTTAAATTATTGCAAAATGTGTTTTCAATTTTATCAAATGGTTAGTTAGTGTAATGGCGGATAATATTAGACCATATTTGTATTTAAGTTTGGTGAGTCAGCTACGGACCAAAAAATCGGCCCTAAGGGCTCTTAAACACGAGCAGTATGAGTCTGCGACTGAGGCAGCTGTTGGTGCCGACACGTCGTCTACGGCTGCCTTTAACAATGTGTCACTCGTGTATACAACGTGTAACATAAAGGGTATATACATAACAAAGGCATGGCATCTTTACATGATATCAAACGATATTGTAAGGGTTTTTTAATCCTATCTCTTTATGTTAGGAAGTTATGAGGAAAAACACCGCCTGTGATAGGCTACTATCATACTAGTCGCACAGAGATATTGAAGACATTTATCGGATTTTGGCATGTAACGTGACGGTTAACGAGTAGTTATTAACGTATGTAGTGTGCTGCCACGTTTGTTATGATTTGATTTTAAGAAACACCGAAACCGAAAATTTGGTACCAATTTTTCGAGTATTTTATTTTGAGTTGAAACCCTTCCGATATCGTTTGATATCATCTAAAGATGCCATGCCCTTGGTATGTATATACCCTTTATGTTACACGTTGTATAAGCACTAAACAAAATGGTTGTTACCCAATTTGAATATCTATTCCTGTTTTTGCATTGCCAGTAAAGATTGAAACCGACACACGGTGCAACTTCATTGCCAATGGAATGTAAAAGTTGATGCAGCAACATGGGCGTACCCAGCTTCTGACTTAGGGGGGGGGGTCTGCGTTAAGGGGGGGGGGGCAAGTCTGTCAAGTCAAGTATTATTATAGTGATGTGTGTAGGGCAAATAAACGCAATTGTTCCTAATAGGCTATTTGACAGATTTATAATTTTTATCTTGAATTACTTGGTTGCGGTTAAGAAGTTCACCCAAAGTATTTTTTTTAATTTTAAATACGTATTTCGTAAGAAATATGCAAATAAAAATTCAAAATTCAAATAAGCCGCGAAAACGATATAATTAGCAATATGGCGTTGCGCCTGGTAAGTGACGTCACAAGCGGTTTTCAGTTCTCAGTGGTGTTTGTTTGTAATTATTATTTGCTGTTGTTATCTAATAAAATGGTTTACAAGTGGTGTGCTGTACTGGGTTGTACAAATAAATCGATAAAAAACCCCCGAAAAACCGTTTATAAGTTTGCCGAAAACAAGCGATGATGCGCGTATGACGTCATCGCGACATTAGCCAATCCGGATCGTTTCACAATGTGTGGCGCGAGAAACAAAAAGCCAAACATATTTTTGTGTTTTCGATATATTAATTGTTATTCTTTTTTATTAAAACTCTTGTAAATGATATAAAGAACCCTCATTTTATGCAATTAAAGCAAAAAATCACAAATAATTGAATACTGTCAAATAGCCTATTAGGGGAGTTCACACATGTCCTGAGATTTTCTTGGGACAGCAGCTCCCACCTACCCCCCTGGGTACGCCCATGTGCACCAATATATGTTTCACCGTCTAAACAGTGTTCAGGCGGTACAAATCCGTAAAGTTGTTGCCTAATTTTTTTGTTGCTAAGAATAAAGTCGCGCAAGTGACGAAATTTTGGGCCAATAAAGTTTAAATATCTGTTGTTCAAATGCCAACACGCCAAGCTACTCGAAACTGAATTGAATGTTAATAATACTTTAGCGATAAAGTAGAAAACATATTATATAAATTTGACACATTGTAGTAGCTAGATCTGCTGGCGTCTGCACTAGCGGGACAAAAAGAATTTTGTGCCACAGGCAAGAAATTTGCATCGTGTAATCGTCCCCCTAATCGGCGAACACATTTTTGTGAAATGATTGCGACTAGTTGGCATCAGTTGGGATCGTTCGGACCGCCCATTGGTCCGTTCGGCTCAAACGATCCCAACTAGTCGCAATCATTTGACAAAATGTGTTCGCCGATTAGGGGGCGTAAATGCATGGTGCTTTAGGAACATGCAACTTGCATGCGTTGTGTTGTTTTATAAATATAATGTAGTGTGTAAATAATCAATTATCTCATTAATATTCTTAAACGCTCGATTGACATTAATTGACAAATTTTAAGAAGCACAGAGCACTTTTCTAATAGCGTCAACTGTAACTTACTATTATAACTTTTTTGATGCTAGTCTGTGGCTACCATGAGTTTTCATTTAGAGACTCGATCATAGAGTTCTTACAACCTTGAAAAGGGCCAATCGATAAGTAAAATGCGGCCGATATCACTGATCGAGTCATCATCATCCCAGCGTTAATCCCAGTCGCATGCAAAGCCTTTTCAGCTTTGGAGGCTGGGGTCCGCTTTAACAGTCCAACTGCTGATATGGCTAAACTTCGACATTTTCCGTGAAGCGACTGCCGTCTGACCTCCACAACCCGAAGGCGACATCGAAGCATTGCAGTTAGACCAATTGTTGGACTTTTGAGGGCTCCAACGACCCTTAACGACTGCCACTAGATGTTCGTATGGCAACCGGGACCAACGGCTTAACGTGCTTTCCGAGGCACGACCAGACCAGAGCAAATATTCATATTCATGCATACAAATACTTGCACTGTGCGGGGATCGAACCCGCGCCACCTTGCGCAGCGGCCGCGTCCGCTACCGCTACGCCACGGAGGCTGTCGTGTGATATCGCTGATCGTGTCTTCGTAATGAAAACTCATGGTAGCCAAACTGGTAATAATGACATATTGAAATGTGATGAAACTATAGTCTAAGAAGAATTACACAAATATAAGAAATACAAGATCCAAATAACACTTACTGAGGCAACTCTCTAAAGCTGTCTGTGTCTACACCTATATTTAATCTACTAGAATGGGTCAGCCTCTTCAAACATAGCGATCTACCTTCATAGAGAAACTTTCTAAAAGATAGTACAGTTTACAGTTCAATGTCGTTTTTAAATTCTTTGAAGGAAGGTTTATAGGTAGAGCTGCGGCCGCACTGACATACAGTTTTTTATGAAATTAAATTCACAAAAACCGCTATTTGCCGAGAAAATGTCACATGTCAGTAATATCTTGCTCGTGCAAAAAAACAACGGTTTTAACGCGCGTGTATGCACTGGCATAAAGTTTTTTATGAAATTAAATTCACAAAAACCGCTATTTGCCGAGAAAATGTCACATGTCAGTAATATCTTGCTCGTGCAAAAAAATAACGGTTTTAACGCGCGTGTATGACCAGTGCGACCCCAGATATTGTACATATCACCTAATTCGTTATAAGAATTTGGAAAAAAATAAAATCGAAACTTTCTTATAATACCATCAACAATTCGAAGTGTGTAAAGATTGCTGTTCTCTCTGCCTCACACATACTAAAAAAAGTGAGTTACAAAAAATTTGATTTACTTTAAATGTAGCATGGTTGTGAATCTAACAGTGCAGAGTAGTGCAGAGTAATAAAAAAATTGGCATTTATGACTTCACATAATAAAACAAAATCCTGCCGGCTATTCGCGCCTTACCCAAGGTAAGTCAATACTGGATTTTTGCTATGATCCAGGTCCTTATCAAGAAGGATTTAAAATAATATCGAAAGATAATTTATCTTATGACATATTATATTAAAATATTTTTTCGTAAAATCACAGCTAAGTGCTCATTTTGTTAAGTCCTTTAATGAAATTGGACATATCGTATTCTTCCTCATACTGTTTGTCATCCCAGAGGTCTGGCAGAGTCTCGAGCACAGACTTAGCGCCCGACGGTCCGGCCTGCTGTTGCTGCGCCGGCGCCGCACAGTTGCTGCTCGATAAGTTGAACAAGTCCAAGAGCTGGTCTGTGCCCATGGTTTCCATTGCGGCGTTCTCGCTGCTTATAACTGTGTTTGCTGTTAGTAGCTTGAATTTTTGTAGGCTGTGGAAGAAAATAAACAATGAATATTTGTTGTATTGTGAAGGTCAGCATAGTTTTTTTTTAACTTAGTTTTCTGAGAGAGTGAGGAATAATACAGAAAATAGAAAGTAAATTTAAAAAAAAAAAGAAACAGTATTATAAGTTGTACTGAATTTAGCACTTGTGAATAAGTATTATCAATAACATTTTTTTTTTTTTTTTATAAATTATAAACTAGCGCTTGACCGCAATCCCGCCTGATGGTAAGCAGTGACGCAATCGTTGCTGGTAAAGCGCACTAGTTTATTAAGAGCCTATTCACTCTAGCCTTGAAGACACTCAAATTGTAGTACGACGGAAACACCGCCGCTGGCAAATTGTTCCAGTCCCGCGATGTACGCGGACGAATGCGGCGACGCGGATGTATGTGTGTATCATGTTACTTTTATGAGTTAACATATAAACTCACATACAGAAACAGCCAGACCCGGAAAAATTACTTGTAGGTCATACAAATACTTGTTCCCTGCGGGAATCGAACCCGCGCCACGCAGCGCAGCAGTCAATAGCTTAACCACTACGCTAACCGTGCAGTCAATTTATAATGGCATTATATAACATGGAATTAATGCGTCACGAAACAAAACCACTACACGATTCAATCTTTAAGGCGTCTCGGAATATGAGTCGCTGCGCAATAAGTAACTTTATGGCAGCTCTGAAGTGCAGGATACACAACCGTTATATAGCAAATCAAGATTTAGGAAATACGTAAGTCTAACTTACTGACAAACTAATGCTTTAAAAACGAAGCCAAAATTTGTCACCCCCCCCCTTTTATTTTCTATTACGATTTATATGGAACAATAGATTGGAAAACATACCCCATAATTTTCTCCTCAAGCGTATCTCGGGTGATAAGCCGGTAGACGTTGACGACCTTCTTCTGTCCTATTCGGTGCGCGCGGTCCATCGCCTGTAAGTCCTTCATGGGGTTCCAGTCGTGTTCTACGAAGATTACCGTGTCAGCGCCCGTGAGGTTCAGACCGAGGCCGCCCACCTGTTAGGATTAAACCGAAACTTTCACTTAGAGGGAGAATAAAGAGGTTTATGTCGGCCATCTAGCCTAAACGAACGAGTTGAGAGGAGACCAGTGTATTTTTATTTCTTGCTACTTGACTGCATGAAGGACTTTTCTGTGAGCAAAACTATGATATTTTTTGGGTTCATGGGATAACAGAAATAGGAAAAGATCTTCAATTTTTAACTGACAATGATTAATTTATTACTTAAAGAAAACACTCGAGGCATGTTGCACGAATGATCGCTTTTTGACTCTGTCATGGAGTTTAAGCATTGACTTACTCGCCTGATCTGGTGGAGGAAGTTTATAATTACATAATGTTAATAGATTAGGTTTTAAAATTTGATAAATGTTATACTTTGGCCCCAGGCCTGTGTCTAAAGTAAGAGGTACATTAGCTAATTAACTTACTGCAGTAGTAAGCAGCAGCAGATCAATAGACACGTCATTATTGAACCTCGTGACAATCGCGTGCCTCTGATGCGGCGGCACACTTCCATCAAGCCGCAAGTACGTGACGGCCGGCAGGTGGCGCTTCAATAGATCTTGTTCTACAATGTCCAGCATCTTCTTGAGTTGGCAGAAGATCAGAGCCCGGTGTTGGGACACGATGGCTTCCGGTTCCACGTCAGAGGCTGGCGTGCCTATACCGCAGTCGAGGAGGAGTTGTCTGGAGGAAGAATAGTAGTAAATTAGTGTTGTAATATTATTTCTAGGTTAGAAAATGTGACTTATAGTTAATAGGTTCAGCCCACTAATCGGCGAACACATTTTAGTCAAATGATTACGACTAGTTGGGATCGTTTGGACCGAACGGTGCCAATTGATCTCAACTAGTCGCAATCATTTGACAAAAATGTGTTCGCCGATTAGGGGGCTGGTCAAGAATGTCTGTGTAGCAATCTGGAGACAGGCATTGTAATAGGCTATTTGACAGATTTATAATTTTTATCTTGAATTACTTGGTTGCGGTTAAGAAGTTCACCCAAAGTATTTTTTTTAATTTTAAATACGTAGTTCGTAAGAAATATGCAAATAAAAATTCAAAATTCAAATAAGCCGCGAAAACGATATAATCAGCAATATGGCGTTGCGCCTGGTAAGTGACGTCACAAGCGGTTTTCGGTTCTCAGTGGTGTATGTTTTTATTTATTATTTGTTGTTGTTATCTAATAAAATGGTTTACAAGTGGTGTGCTGTACCGGGTTGTACAAATAAATCGATAAAAACCCCCGAAAAACAGTTTATAAGGTTGCCGAAAACAAGCGTATGACGTCATCGCGACACTAGCCAATCCGGATCGTTTCACAATGTGTGGCGCGAGAAACACAAACATATTTTTGTGTTTTGGATATATTAATTGTTATTGTTTTTTATTAAAACTCGTGTAAATGACATAAAGAACCCTCATTTTATGCAATTAAAGCAAAAAATCCTAAAAAATTGAATACTGTCAAATAGCCTATTGTAACCACTATGTGCCGTTGAAGCACCGCGTGTTCAACCCTTGATCTTTTTTCAATCGTATCGGATGGCCGTCCCAAAGGAATAAACAAGTTCATTATCTAAGTTCTGGCAGTAGAATATTGATTACCATATCAAGTTTGTTAGGGAAAAATGAAGTGATTGTGTAAATGATACTAATGGTAAGAAAGAACGGAGAATGATGACATTAGATTTCGGAATTATTTACATAAAGATTTAAAAAAAAACTGACGATAAAAATTAGCTCATAGTTTCAATACTATGGTAAGAAAGAACGGAGAATGATGACATTAGATTTCGGAATTATTTACATAAAGATTTAAAAAAAAACTGACGATAAAAATTAGCTCATAGTTTCAATACTATGGTAAGAAAGAACGGAGAATGATGACATTAGATTTCGGAATTATTTACATAAAGATTTAAAAAAAAACTGACGATAAAAATTAGCTCACAGTTTCAATACTATGGTAAGAAAGAACGGAGAATGATGACATTAGATTTCGGAATTATTTACATAAAGATTTAAAAAAAAACTGACGATAAAAATTAGCTCATAGTTTCAATACTACGTACTTGAGTGCAGGGAGCTTGGCAGAATGTTGTATGTCATCTAGGGTAGAGTGTTGCTCGTTCAACTGTTTGGCAATAGCTCGCGCCTCTGGATGCTCCGATGTTAGGACTAGTTTCGGGTGGTTGCATACGTTCTGTAGGTAGTGTAGAGCCTGCGGAAATAAAGATAACATGTGGATATTGTTGTATTATAGGATAAGATTGACACAATATGCCTACATTTCGGTGTACAAGTACAAATATCTCATATTTATGGTATGCTGGAAGAGGTATCTTCAGTGTGGCTACCATGACTTTTCATTACGAGACTCGATCATACGCATCGACCGCGTTTGGCGCTCTCATTGGTTGAGAGCTCCCAACCTTGAAGTGGGGCAATCGATGAGTCAAACGCGCTTGATATCGATGATCAAGTCTTCGTGATGAAAATTCATGGTAGCCACACAGAAGTAAGCATTACCTTTGTAGGCTGGTATACTTTACATTTCTGTTATCATCTTTATACTGTTTTTTCTCAAGTCCTATTTTATAATCAGATTATCATGTACCCACTGCCGTAATCTATCACGCGGGCTAAATGCGGGTTAGTAGATGTCACAAGTCGTCCATTTTTTTTAATTCTATGACATGCCTGCTGTACGGACGACAGCAGGTCAAGCTACCTCAAACTGTCAAATATTCGAAACGAGCGACAAACACGCACAATCGGCCTCCGCGTACGGCAGCGTTTAACATCTATCTCTCACCGACTTGAGTGGGCGATGCGTCCGCGTTGACAGCTGCTATACAATAATACATAATATACATATACATGTTTCCGTCAGGTATGAAGTGCAGTGAAAAGTGAATGTGGTGTCAATTGTTTATAGAAACGATAGCGATAAAGGTCTGAAAAATGCAACCATTCCATCAGTATTTTCTTATGACGTTGTCACGTTCACTTATCGTCAGTGAACTGACTTTATAGGCAACCGTTTTTTTAATATTATAAGCTAGTGCTTGACTGCGGTCGCAATTGATGGTAAGCAGTGATGCAATCACTGATGGTAAAGCGCTTTAGTTTATTATGAGCTGATGCACTCTAGCCTATGTTTCGTAAATAGAAACCCACAATACTCTTTCTGCAGATAGACCTTACCTGGAAAACATGCGTGTGATGCGAGGTAATGCCGTGCGGCATATGTTCCTTCGACAAGTCTTCATAAAGTCGTCGCTGTAGCGGACTTAGGTCACAGTAGTAATCCTGCGTTATCTTGGGAGGCAACTCCTTTAGTACGTCTTCCTTCACACGGCGCAGTAGGAATGGTAACACCTGACGGATAGAAAATGATGATTAAAATTGTAATATTTGAACATAACCTTCGACCTTACAGCGATAGCTTTTAAAATCTGATCCCGCCTCTCTTTTTTTTTTTATAAACTAGTGCTAGACTGCAATCCCGCCTGATGGTAAGCAGTGATGCAATCGTTAATGGTAAAGCACACTAGTTTATTAACCTATTCACTTAAAAAACTTAGGAATAGGAAGGATGACGGCAGTTGAGCGAGGTGATGCAATGTTAAACCCAAGACCAACAAGACCAAACGATGCTGCGCTAGAGAGAGATTGATCTGGAGACTCTCCGCGACCAAACTCCCGACACAACAACATTTGGCGCATCGTACCCGCCACACATCGCAACACAACTCAGACCCGTCCTCCGCCGTCCGTCTCTTGCTGAATTTGGCTCTCATGTGTGTCAATTAACATAAATTATGTTATGATTACTATATTATTATATACAAGGTTATTTTTTCATTATACGAAACCTGTACAATTTGTTCAGAATAAGCAACTGAATCGAGTCCAATCATTTTACACCATGTTATATTTTTTCCCAAACACATTTAGAAATTGTTGCAGTGTGGTTACCGAGCGCACAACTTCAGTTTAAGGTAGATCATTGTACTTGGGGCGTGCGCATGCCCGCATCAGGTACGTGGACGACGCACCGCTCGCCCGCCCAAGCGGAGCGTTGACCATATTTTTGTTAGGACAACCTGGTAAGATAACATTGTGATATTCTATGATAACTTTTTGAAATTTTGTACCTACATCTAGATTCTTTACATAAAAATACTAGACATGTGTTTCGTGTTTCGCATAAACAATAAATACGTGATAATTGCGTCACTGCTTACCATCAGGCAGGATTGCGGTCAAGCACTGGTTTATAATATGTAAAAAAAAAAAAAAAATAACATTGTATATGATTTTTATAAAACGTATGATCATACTCCAAAATTAAAAGGTTCTTTCTCAGGTTTTAATTCTATTTAGTTCCTCCCAACGTTTTCCTAGACTGTTTTAATGGTTCTATAAGCAGGACTTACCTGTCGATGTAACGCCTCGCAGGCCAACGCGCCGGCCTGCAACTGATGCGGCGTGGCCTTAGCGTCTCTCGCAGCGAGGATCGGTCGTGAATACCTCGCGGTGAACTGTCGCTCTGTGCCTAATAGACCAGGCATTAGGAAGTCGAAGAGGGACCATAGTTCCAGTACGTTGTTCTGCAAAAAGATAAAACATTGTAACATGTGTTCCAGTACGTTGTAATTTGACTTGGTAAATTAAAAGGGTTTCCCCCGATTTACTAGAACCTGAGTGTTTGATATGTTAATGGTATCAGTCTGCAATCGCTACTGAACTGAGCGTCATACTGACGTCATGCACAATAATGCATTGCGCAAGCACAGTTTACCGCGCAACTAGCATACCAAACTTTTCAACACCCGGAGAATCTTCCCTTGTCTATGGAAGAAGACTAAACTACACCCTGTTCTTCATACCTCTATACCATTACTGGTTGAATCGACAAATTAAATAAAAAACTATTACTTTTAGAAAAGAAAGAAATAAAAAAGTATTTTTTTATTTAGCAATCAAAAAGAAACTCGTCGAATACTGTCACAATAACTACATTTAAAGTCATACAAAAATAAATATCTTCAGTATACAATATGTAAAGAAAACTCTGTCCGATCCGTGAACGTATTGTTAGGTATCGATAACTGATTCTGCTAATGCCCACAAAGCCGGGTTAACTTAAAAAAAAATCTCCCTAAAAAAATAAATATCATTTCGCAAAAGGAGGTAACATAATACATGTGCGGTAGGCAATCAATGCGCGGGTCACGGGGGGCAAGGCACGTGGCACGTGGTCGCATCGTTTATAATAATACCGTCAACATAGTGTACTCACTTTTTTAAAATTTACCTAATTTCGGGGAAGTTCGAATTAATTCGCGGGAAAAAACGATTATTTCAAAATTCGTTACTATTGTTACTATGACGATTACGTAAAATTTTATATTATATTTGGTCATGTGTTTACCCGACCTTTATTATCCTTATGGGTCGGACAGGGTTTTCTTTACATATTGTATACCTACCACCAAAAATATGTCTTACCTGTATCGGCGTTCCAGACAGAATCAGTCTATGATTAGCAACCAATTGCTTTATAGCCTTAAACACCTTCGTTTTTCCATTCTTGATGACATGTCCTTCATCTAAGATACAGTAATTCCACTTAATACTGCTGAAGAATTCAATATCCTTCCGCACGATATCGTACGAGGCGACAATGAAGTTGTAGTGTTTGACGTGGAGCCGTAATCGCTCGCGTTCGTACGGTATCCCCACGTATTGGAGCGGTTTCAGGAATTTTGACGGTATGAACTTGTTAACTTCGAATACCCAGTGGCCTGAAATGGGAGATTAAATTGTTACTAATTTTAAAGCGAGAATCAACAATCTAGTACAAAGGTAGTAGCCTAAAAGAAAAAACAAATTTTGCCTCCGTGTCAGCAAAATAGATTACTTTCTTTAGCTATAATAATGTACAGACGACAGCAGGTCGAGCGACCCTAAACTGCCAAATATTCCCAATCAACCTTGAGCCTTAATGCTTTACAGATAAAGTTGAAAATCTAATAAGAAATCTGCCAGATTGTAGTAGCTTGATGTGCTGTCGTCTGTACTAAACAAAGGTGGTCTAGTGGTATCGGCCGCGACATACAAACAGTAGGTTGTAGGTTGAGTACTGCAGCCACATTTGGGCTGGTGCTGCCAAGTGTCACCTGGCCACTTTGGATTCAGTGGAGAGACGTGCAAAGAGGCTGATTGGTGACCCTGATCTAACTCGAGTTGGTCTCCAAAGCCTAGAGCACAGGCGTAGAGTAGCCAGCCTTTCGGTGTTCTATAGGATGCATTTCGGGGAGTGTGCGAGGGAATTGCATGATTTAATTCCCCCATCTCCGTTCCACCAGCGGACGACCCGTCGTACGGCTGGTTTCCACCCTTACGTTGTTAACACCACTACGATCCGGACGAAGCGTTTCGCCTCCTCCTTTATACCGCGTACATCGAGGGACTGGAACAATTTGCCAGCGGCGGTGTTTCCGTCGGACTACAATTTGAGTGTCTTCAAGGCTAGAGTGAATAGGCTCTTAATAAACTAGTGCGCTTTACCATCAACGATTGCGTCACTGCTTACCATCAGGCAGGATTGCGGTCAAGCGCTGGTTTATAATATGTAAAAAAAAAAAGGTTCGAACTTCGAAACTCATCAGGCGCTTTGCTTTGGGTAAATTATTTCAACACCAATGCTCAAATGGTGAAGAAAACATCGTGAGGAAACCAGCATGTCCTAGAGCCAAAATATATCTAAGACATGTGACATCTACCAACCCGCACTGGGCCAGCGTGGTAGAATACGGCCCACTCCCTCTCACCGAGAGGAGGCCTGTGTCCCCACAGTGGGAACATTATAGGCTGATTATAGTATAATAATCAAAGGTGAGGGTAAAGCATTTGTATTTAGATGGGGTATGATATCGCTCAGTGTGTGTGCTCAGGCTGTGTAGGTCAAACAGGCAGTTGATCCATGTATACAATATGTAAAGAAACCCCTGTCCGATCCGTGAAGGTATTGTTAGGTATCGATAACTAATTCTACTAATGCTGACAAAGCTGAGCTAATAAACTTAAAAAAAAATCTCCCGAAAAAATAAATATTTCGCAAAAGCCGGTTACTTAATACACGTGCGGTAGGCAATACATGCGCGGGAAAAGGGGGGCGGGGCACGCGGCACACCGCTCAAAACAATACCGACAATATGGTAATGTCAGTTTTTTAAAAAATTACCAAATTTTGGGGAAGTTTGAATTAATTTGCGGAAAAAAAAAGATTATTTCAAAATTCATTAGTATTATAATTAATTCATTAGTATATATAGTTACTACGATGATTATGTAAAATTTCATATTTTATTTGGTCATGGGTTTACCTAACCTTTATTATCCTTAAGGGTCGGACGGGTTTTTTTTTTTACATATTTAGTGGTATTCAGCTGAATCTACTTGGACTGGTAGCCAATCCCAACATAATAGAGAAAAAGGCTAGACCATTTTGTTGTTCACCTAAATCTGCAATTCTACAGAGGAATACTAATACACTGTTGTAGACTGGTGTTATAAGAAAATTGTAGGAAACTCAAGTTTTGATGAAATTAAATAATACTTTATTAGTTATTCACCAGTAAGAGTAGGCGGGCAGACGACGAGCGAGGGTAGTGCGGGCGCGTGCTGGCGCGTCCTCTCCCAGTGCGAGCCGGCCACCACCACTATGGACTGCAGCGTCTTGCCCAGACCCATGTCGTCGCACAACACGCCGTGTAACTTGTATTCATACAGGAAACGGAGCCAGTTTACTCCAGCCTGGAATCATAAGAGAGAGAAATATTATCATTGGGTAGTTTTGTTTTTTTATTATTACAAACGAAATGAATCTATTAAAATTATTTGACATACAGCCCCCTAATCAGCGAACACATTTTTGTCAAATGATTGCGACTAGTTGGTATCGTTTGGACCGAACGGGGCAATGGGCGGCTCGATCGATACCAACTGATCCCAACTAGTCGCAATCATTTGACAAAAATATGTTCGCCGATTAGGGGGCAGATCTGTGTCCGACAAGGGCTCCAATTCCCTTGTTCAACAACTAATTTAAGTTCAGTGCTTATTATTTTTCTATATAATTAAGAAAAGGACATAAGAAACAAAAGGTCAGTCCTGTCAAATTAAGATACTCCAGACAGTTTCGACGCACAAAACTTAAAAAAAAGCACAGAACTTAAATTACTTGTTGACAAAGGGAATCGGAGCCATTACGTAGTACCAGTACATATTTTTTTTTAATTTGAAATTATCTTTTTTTTTGTTTTGTCGTCCTCCGTGGCGCAGCGGTCAACACTCCTGCCTGCGACGTGGATGCCTCGGGTTCGATCCCCGGCCAGGTCATGATGGAAAAACGATCTTTTCCTGATTGACCTGGCTCTTGGATGTATATCTGTATATGTATCTATTATAAATATAGTATCGTTGAGTTAGTATCCCATAACACTTGAGTCTCGAACGTTTGGGGCTAGCTCAATCTGTTTGATTTGTCCGTATATATTTATATTTTATATTTACAGTATGTTATCTTCTATCCTTTTGTTAATAAATTAGACTGACCTTACAAGTTAATTTAGAAACAACTTATGAACAAGAGAATTACCAAACACTGATCTTTCTGTCTAATTGACTTAGAACCTCCCACCCACCTGTTGATAACTCCTAAGCTCAGCGGACACGGGCACAGGTATCTTGTAGTCCTTGATAGTCTTGGGGTTGAACAGCTGTTCCAGGAAGAGTTTATCGTTCCGTCTTCTTTCTCTCAGTTCGGGGGAGAGATCGGGAGGTTCCGCCACGCCGCCGTCGAGAGGCATCAGTTGTATGAGGGAGGCGAAGCAGCGAGTCGACATGACGCGTACGGCCTCGCAGTGGTCGCTCATACGTCCTGTTGGAGAGGAGTTTATAAATATTGCTCTGCTGCAGAACTCAATATATTTTCTACTAGTATTTTAACCAAAAACAATGTTACTGGCTTATGGAGCGTTTCTACCAGTGTGGATACCATGAGTTTTCAATACGAGACTCGATCATACGCATCGAGCGCGTTTGGCGCTCTCGTTGGTTGAGAGTTCTCGCAACCTTGAAGCGGGCCAATCGATGAGTCAAACGCGGATGATATCGATGATCGAGTCTTCGTAATGACAACTCATGGTAGCCACATGGCATAATGACAATGGAATCGTGTTGGAATGTCAAATTTATAAAAATAGCGGACTAGGGCCCCAAATCTGTGAAAGGTAGAGCTTGATTAACATTGTAATCACTCTGCTGCCCTTATTTCAATTTATTACGGATTTATTCAATACTAGAGTGAGTTCGGTCATATCGTGCTTTTTGCATTTCTTTTGGGAATATTAATTTTTTTTCGGGATAAAAAGTACCCTATTATTTAATCCGGACTTCAAACTTTACGTCTGCAAAATTTCGAAGCAATCGGTTCAGTAGTTACGGCGTGAAAGCGGAATAAAATTCCCATTTATAATATTAGTAAGGATAGTAAGGATATACGGACGACAGCAGGTCAAGCTACCCCAAACTGTCAGATATTCCCAATCATCTTGAGGCTTAACGCTTTAGAGATAAAGTTGAAATCTAATAATGAAATCTGACAGATTGTAGTAGCTTGATGTGCTGTCGTCTGAACATGTTTTCTCAGACAGTCATTCATTTTTTGACCGTATCATTCACAAATCTCCTCCATTGTTTCTTTGGTCTTCCCCTATTGCTAAAGTCATCGACATTCACATTCAAATTTCCTTACAACATCTATCACGTGGGCTCAATGTGAGTTGGTAGGTGTCACATGTCTTCGAATACTTGGTTATAGGATACGCCGGTTTCTTCTTCATCTCCATCCTTCACCGTTCAGAGAGCGAGTGGGAGAGAGTTTTAATGAAATAATTTGGTTACACAAAGTAAGGCGCCTGTTAGGGTTTGAACCCTCGTTCTACTTCTCGGTAGGTCAAGATCTTTAGATCTTTACCACTAGTACACCAATGTTCTTCATTAATTTAGGATCTCCAAGAAATGCTTACCTAGTAAAGGTATGACTAGTAGGACGATATAAGGTACAATTTGTAGTTGCAGCGCGTCTACAACCCGCGCCAACGCCTCCGCCGCGCCACAACGTACGCTGTCGCTGCGGACGTCGCTTAGAGCGGGGATTAACTGGAATGAGACAGTACAATGAAATATCTGCGATGAAAGGATAGATGTCTAGGGAGCGTTGAATGTAGGTATATTGTGGTGTCTTAATATCAGTTTACCTATCTTTCGCTACGCCATGCTTTTCTCCTCTCGGGGTGAAAATTCCTCACGGATGTGCACTGTCCTGGGGTGAGCGGCGAGGCCTGTTAAATCTTACTGACTAAAAACCATCCCGGTGTGTCGTTTCACACCTTCACCGAGGGTTGCGAGAACGAAAAATGCTTCTGCAACCCCCATTGTGGGCCTCCTCGGGTTAGGGAGGGGAGTGAGGTGTTACCCACCCTCCGCCGACGTCCGGTGCGCCTGCTGCGGGCCGGGTGACTGGACAAGATCTCCGTCTTCCTTTCCGCAGCCTGCTCTCTTCAAAGGTGCGGTGCGCCTGCTGCGGGCCGGGTGACTGGACAAGATCTCCGTCTTCCTTTCCGCAGCCTGCTCTCTTCAAAGGTGGTGTAGCTGACGGTACTGGGCGTGAAAGCCTGTACCGCCATTACGCCACCATGACTTCGCAGACCTGCGACCGACGCTGCTCAAACTGTCGCTGCATCGTTCGCTTTGCGCCCACTCCTCCTCCCGCCACCGCGTACAGTAACGCGAGAATCCAGGGCGGGGAACCAGTCAGTAGGCAGGCCGCCTCTCGCTACCCCATGCTGATTCAACCGTATGCCTGTCATAATACATTACCTCGTGTATGACGGTGTGCATGGCCCCCGGGTAGGCCGCGCGGCACATGGCGGCCAGCGCGCGCGCCGCCATGTGCCGCAGCGCCGTGTAGGTGGCGCGACACAGAGCGGCGGCGGCACGAGCGGACGGCGCCAGGCGCTGTCGCAGCGGGCCGCTCAGCGCGTCGCAAACTGCCTCGAACACTTGCAGGCGGGAGATTAGCTCCTCGGCCACACTGCAGTCTTGTTGTTCTAGCTCTGAGAAATAGAAATATCATGTAAATTAAACGTAGTACATACGCCTATAAACCAAAAGAGTGTGCGTTCGCGCAGCGGAATGTTGTTGAATTTAAAGATTTTAAATATGCAGATATTTAGTGTATGACGTCGTGTAATTGTGTATGGTAAAAAAAATTTGTGCATGCAGCCATTGTGGAGAAATTCACCAAAAACTGATTCCGCTGGGCGAACGTTGTCCTGGCGGAACTTTTTTAATCCATTGACTTTAGAAAAAAGAGATGTGTCCAAAAATTAGTGTGTATTTGTGTGTAATTGTGTATGTATGAATAAAATTTGTGCATGCATAGACTTCGGAGAAATTCAAGTTTCCGCTGCGCGAACGTTTGGCCATTAGCTAGTTTTCATATAAAGCGCTTACATAGAGAGCTGTAGATTTTTACATACGTTGTTTTGAATTTGTGCATATTTGTGTACAAAACAGATTTAGAAAAAATCGTAGGGCTAAAGAGATAAAAATATAAACGTAAAACACGCTTTTTAGGTCATAGTTCTTAAAGTATGCACTTTGGGGTCTAGATTTTCACGTTTATACAAACCTTGTAAGTGTCTGCAACATATTGCCAAATATCAATGATGTTCCTTTAGTAATTAAAGAGATATAGGACAATTTACCATGACAAAATCACTGTTTACAAAGCAGTCAAATATCACGACATTCTAAAGGAATTGCATGGTAAAATGTATGCCAATAATTAGTGTATTCATTCAACTATTCACATGCAAAATTTCATGTCATTAAATTCAGTAATTAAAGAAAAACAATTAAAATACTGACGAAGCATCGAAAACCTACATAACCCGACCAAGTTCGGATAGCTATAAAAAAGCGGCCGTGCCATATATCTTAAGAACGTTCTTAACCTTCCAGTATAGTATTTATTAATATGGCACAGTTGCGTACACAAGCGTTAGGAAAAGATAAAACAATTGCATTTCTTGAATGAAAAATGTTTTTGTATAATAACGCCACTATCTACGACAAAAATAAATCTTCAATTAACAAGTTGGTACTTCTCTATTTAAATATCCGTGTACAAAAATATTTTTAATTACATATAATGCTTAATTATGTAATTATAATAACGTTAACAAACGCTTGCAACGGCAGCAATAGACTTAAATGTGTTTTAACTAAAATAGGTTTAATAAACTATTATGAATATAAGGGTAAGTATAATATTTCGAGCTTCAATAAAAATTAAAATCACATCACATAACTGGACTATTCAGTTGTTTATATTTGATCAAAATTAAAAAAAAAGTGCTTATAAACTAAAACATTTGTATAAAAAAGGTATTTTCAAGAAATATTTTTAAATGAGTAGCAAATACAATAAATAACCTCAACATTCCTAATTATACCTAATATTTTCTAGTTCCTATTAGATAATAAAATTACAGATTAACAATCACAGTTCAATAAAGTAGACTAATCAGTTGTTTAGGTTTGAGAGTCTGCCTAATATAAAAATAAATCAACATTTACAAACAAACAGTAGTTCTTACTTGTGGTACTTATTTAATTTCCCTGAGGGGTCTATATAACTTGCGCAGATAAAGAAAAGATCTGAAAATGGCGGCGGATACTTATGGTACGGATGACAAAACATGCCATTGTTCAATCACAAACCAAATGCTAAGATAGAAAAATGTCAAATTTACGTTGTAAATATTGTTATTTACAACGTAAATTTGACATTTTACTTGTTTATTGTTGTGTTTGTTTTTATTGTTGTTTTTTATTTTTATTTTGTTGTTTTTGTTTAGTTTGAACAATCAAACTCAACAAAAACAAAAATATTAACAAAAACAACAAAATAACAGAGATTTTAGCGGAACAAATTAACGATAACTGGAAGTGCATCAAAGTAGCTTGGAAAGCGAATCTTGAATTCCTGATCGATGATTTTTTTTTGCAGTGCTTACTTCACTGTGTGAGTATAGACAGCGATAGAAAGTGAGTGAGAACGCATGCGAGCGGACGCCATTTACAGATCTTTTCTTTATCTGCGCGTGTAATACTAAGAATCCGGATCCGTGAAATATTCAATAGAAATTAGCTGTATGAATTTTATTTGCCTAAATTAATATATTTAGATTATATCTCAAGTCTCAAGCGCATACTTAAATGAAGTAACTACATAAATAGTACCTACTTTGTCGTAGTCAAATAGATTTAAAAAAGTAGATGTACAAAAATAAATGACCTTTATATTATATCGAAACAATTGTGCTATCACCTATACCAATTCAATACCGGTATTATACTGTAAATTTTGGGATGTTACCTAAATATATGGCACGGCCGCTTTTTTATAGCTATCCGAACTTGGTCGGGTTATGTAGGTTTTCGATGCTTCGTCAGTATTTTAATTGTTTTTCTTTAATTACTGAATTTAATGACATGAAATTTTGCATGTGAATAGTTGAATGAATACACTAATTATTGGCATACATTTTACCATGCAATTCCTTTAGAATGTCGTGATATTTGACTGCTTTGTAAACAGTGATTTTGTCATGGTAAATTGTCCTATATCTCTTTAATTACTAAAGGAACATCATTGATATTTGGCAATATGTTGCAGACACTTACAAGGTTTGTATAAACGTAAAAATCTAGACCCCAAAGTGCATACTTTAAGAACTATGACCTAAAAAGCGTGTTTTACGTTTATATTTTTATCTCTTTAGCCCTACGATTTTTTCTAAATCTGTTTTGTACACAAATATGCACAAATTCAAAACAACGTATGTAAAAATATACAGCTCTCTATGTAAGCGCTTTATATGAAAACTAGCTAATGGCCAAACGTTCGCGCAGCGGAAACTTGAATTTCTCCGAAGTCTATGCATGCACAAATTTTATTCATACATACACAATTACACACAAATACACACTAATTTTTGGACACATCTCTTTTTTCTAAAGTCAATGGATTAAAAAAAGTTCCGCCAGGACAACGTTCGCCCAGCGGAATCAGTTTTTGGTGAATTTCTCCACAATGGCTGCATGCACAAATTTTTTTTTTACCATACACAATTACATGACGTCATACACTAAATATCTGCATATTTAAAATCTTTAAATTCAACAACATTCCGCTGCGCGAACGCACACACCAAAAGACTAGACAGACGTTTATATATCTAGACATAATAATTACTAAGTCTACAACAAGGTGATGTCTAATTACAAGTTTCACATATAGAATAAGTCACCTATTTACTAGATAACACGCAATGTTACTTTCGCATACTGCATATTCATATATAATGCAAGACCTTCTACAATCTATAACTCACCAGTGAGTTACAGATCTTCCATAATCTATAATTCACCAGTGAGTTATAGATCTTCTATAATCTATAACTCACCAGTGAGTTACACTTATAGATCTTCTATAATCTACTAGCTTTCCGCCCGCGGCTTCGCCCGCGTGGAGTTCGGTTTTATCGCGCTTTTTAGATTTCTCAGTGTTTCTCTACTATATTATGCATTTATTATACATGCAAACCTTCCTTAAGAATCACTATATCTATTAAAAAAAACCGCGTCAAAATCCGTTGCGTAGTTTTAAAGATCTAAGCATACATACGGACATACAGCGAAAGCGACTTTGTTTTATACTATGTATTGATTGATTGATAACTCACCAGTCAGTTATAGCTTTTTTCTTTTTGTCACTGTTTGATTATGGGTGTCATTATGTGCCTAATTGCGGTGACCATAGAACCACGTTATGAGCAAGTATGTTGAAAAATATTTTATGTAAATAAAGGAGAATGCCGAAACCTGACCCAAACGCTGATTAAAAATATATTTAATAAAATAAAAATATATTTTTATTTTTGAATAACATTACCAAAATATGAATCATTATTAAATCCGCGTTTACGAAATGTTATAAAAAATATTTTTTCTAAAAAAGCAGTTACGGTAGTCAAGAATTTGATAGAAAAATCGATTCCAAGCAACAAAAAATCGTTAAGAGAAATCGATCACAGAACGATTGCTTAAATGATTAAAATGATTTTACATTCGTTAGAAGGCACAGATAGTGAATAAAAAAATCTGTTTTTTGTGATTTTTGAATAGAAACAGTTATACACAGCCGCACATCAAGTTATACAGGGAGTTTTGGCAGGAAAGTCAAGCTGAGTGTCACGCTCATTTTTCATTGGACTTTTAAAATTATTTATAGTGCTGTTTACTAAATAAAAGCGCATGATCTATGTAGTAAAAAGTGCCTCAACCTCATCAACTTTTTAATCCTCCCACTGCTGCGCACAGGTCTCCTCTCATAAAAAGAAGGATTGAGCGTAATCACCACGCTTGCTCAATGCGGGTTGGCGATTTCAGACTTAAAGTCCAGGTTTCCTCAAGATGTTTTCCTTCACCTTCAGTCATTGATGTCCAAGATATACTTAGAAAGTACATATAACTTTAGAAAAGTTACATTGGTACTTGCACTTGCAATTGGTACTTGGTAGTAAAAAGTACATTCAGTGAATAATTTATAAAGAACATTGAAATATTGTAGCATAGTGGCCACATCATAACTTTACCCCAAACCCCTCCTGATCGGCTCACGCGGGACAGAAGGGAGATAGGTTAGGTTAAGTTAGGATTTCTGCGCAATCCGTGCGCAGTTTCTGTCCTGCCATCGGACGCGTCCCCAGGTGGCGGATAGGGGAACGGCCCCCAGATAGGGTGGTTACCGGTTTACCGGCGCGGACCAAAACCAGAAGTGGGGACCGCTTCGGCGGTCACATGTGCGGCGGGTCGGCCACCACTCCAGGTGGCTGACGTGACCTGAACTCCGGGTCACCGTCGGGCAACCCGGTCTCCTCATTGAGATAAAGCTGGGGCTGAGCTGGGGGCCCCGTTTGTCTCCGGGCAAACGAGTGGGGCTAAGAGGAAGGACACCTCGCTAAAAAACCCTTGGCTGCTGCGTCTTCTCGCACTAGAAGACGTACCCAGTCCGGCCCCTCCTTATGGGTGGACCATTGTGGGCCCGCCTTTTGGCGGGAATCGCCGGCGGGGGATTGGTAGACAGGCTCTGCCATTTCCCATGACTCCGCCACTCAGGCAATGTGGTTGTGCCGCTGTGGGTTTAGTGGGTATTCCCGGCTTCAAAAAAAAAAAAAAGGATTTCTATAAAAGCCGCAGAGGGCGATGGCCGTCAGTGTCGTCCGCGGGTATCGCACGATTTCCTACGAGGCGGCTTGCGTCCTGGCCGGATCCCCGCCCTGGGACCTAGAGGAGAAAGTACTCCCGGCATTGTACCGATGGCGCGAGAAACAGCGGACACGGGACTCCAGTCCGGTGCAGCGGCAGATCGAGCTGCGCCGAGAGGAGCTCCGTCAGGTCCTAGTAGCGGACTGACGGCAGAGGCTTATGCGCCCTACCGCCGGCCTCGCTACCGTCGAGGCGATCCGGCCAGTACTCGACGACTGGGTCGGGAGAAGGCACGGCTCCCTATCGTTCAGGGTGACGCAGGTACTCTCGGGGCACGGCTGCTTCGGCAAGTACCTGCGTCGCTTAGGCAGGGAGCCGGACGCTCGGTGCCACCACTGCGTCCAATGCGGGGAGGACACGGCGCAACACACGCTCTCCGAGTGTTTAGCTTGGGAGGAGCAGCGCCGTGTCCTTACAAATGAAGTTGGAGGCGACCTGATGCTGCCGACATTAATGCGGAGGATGGTCAGCAGCGCAGAGTCGTGGGACGCAGTGGTGTCATTCTGCGAGGACAGGAAGGAAGCTGCGGAACGGGAGAGGGAGATCTCAACTCCCTTCCCGGGCCGCAGAAGACGCACCGGGCGCCGAGGAAGGGCGGATAACGCCCTCTTTCGGCCCCCATGAATGGATCCAGGGGCGAGGGACATGGGGAAGTCCCCGCCCCCTATTCGATGGACCCCGAGGCGGAGGCGCCTCTGAGGCAATGCACGGGCTAGTTTAACACCTCACTACCCCGTGCAGGAGAAGAGGCCCGACAGACCGGGCCAGCACGAGGGTGTGGGGCCGTGGAAGAATTTAGACTCCCGCGGCCCCACGCGCGCTCGTGATAGAAGAGACCGGGGTGGTTTTAGTCAGTAAAAGTCTGACAGACTCCGTCACCCACCCCAGGACAGCGGACATTCTATGAGTATTTCCACCCAGGAAAAAAAAAAGGTTAAGTTAGGATAACTATTGACTATTGACGCGGACTACAATTTGAGTGTCTTCAAGGCCAGAGTGAATAGGCTTAATAAACTAGTGCGCTTTACCATCAACGATTGCGTCACTGCTTACCATCAGGCAGGATTGCGGTCAAGCGCTGGTTTATAATATGCAAAAAAAAAAACTTACGAAGTTAAAATCCATTTATGTATTCGACTGAAGGACTTGTATCCATGCTCATGAAATAATTTAATTAAAAAAAAAAAAAAAAAGTTGTACATGTGTGACCTTGAGAGCGCGCTTATCTTGCTCGAAATAAGGGCCGTTTTCGTAGTGCAACTGTATATCGTGATGTGCTGCTGACCGTACATCGATTTGGCTACTAAACTTAGTCCTACAGCCTGATATCTACCTCCACATACAATGTGAACTACCTAAGTAGATTGCCTCTGATACCAAAGGTCAAAAAAATATGCAATGCGATTATATGGTCACTTCAATCAAAACATTTGCTGAAATGACGTCACTGAGCGAGGTGCACAGTTAACTCGCGGGAGTTAACTGTGAGTTATTAATATTATTTTTATCCTTTATTTTTATTATTATTATTACTGCTACGAGTTCTTCAAATTATTACTTCTACAACGTGCCAGTTTCCTCACAACATTTTCTAAACATGCTTAAATCAACAGTTTCTTTTATAAAAATCAGGATCACTATAACATACTCTAAGCATTCTCAAAAATAGACAAACTTCAAAATATTATATTTTTACTTACCACTGTCAGTGAAAACCCTTTCGAATGGTTCGGTGATAAACTCCCATAGCTTGGGGAGCTTCTCAGGTAACTCGTCACCGAAGTACATCGCTAAGCTCGTTAGTGCTAGCGTAGCGCCTCGTCTTTGTATCCTTAGTAGTTTTCGAGCCTGTTGAAAAACGGACTATTTAGGAAAAAAGAATGCCATAATTTCTAAAAGTGCTACGTTAGAAATTAATATGTTTCGCTATTATCGTAAACAGCTGGATGGGTTATTATCATCTTCCTGGCCTTCACCGGTGTTACTTGTGGTCGATGCTACAAGTTTTCTCTTTCTCCAGGCTATCATTTATTCCTCACACAATTCATATTCAGCTTATTGATGACCACTGCTGGCTTTCCACGATGACCGGTCTTGTGCTGCCCGCATCCATTGGCTTCCCGCGACCTTTACCAGGTCATCGGTCCACCTTGCTGGGGGTCTACCTACGCTGCGTCTTCCAGTACGTGGCCGCCATTCCAGAACCTTACTGCCCCATCGGTCATCGGTTCTACAAGCAATGTGCCCTGCCCACTGCCACTTAAGTTTAGCGACTCGAAGAGCTATGTCGGTGACTTTGGTTCTTCTGCGGATCTCCTCATTTCTGATTCGATCACGCAGAGAAACTCCGAGCATAGCTTTTTCTCCCCCTTACAACATTTATATTCATCAGTTTCAAACAAACTTATAAGTATACTAATTTCTTATTTTATCCATTTTTGTTTAAGCCATACTTCCATCTGAACATTCTCATCTCCGCTGCATGCTCTCTTTTCAGCTGTATTCTTCCCGATCCAACATTCTAATTCATACAGATAGTTGTCTTGCCACTGACACTACTATAATTAATAATCATCGTCTATCTACGACCACTATCCACTTAATTTATCGGATTATGTATAACTCGGTCAATTAAGTAGAAAGATAAACAATCATTTGTAATTAACAAATTAAAACAAATTTATTAGTTATTACTAATGTTAATAACTAATAGTAGTAATAAAATTATATCAAATATAATTAAAAATCATAAATCTAATATTAAAATAAAAACTTAACAGTTTTCTGCACGTGAATCACGCGACAGTGGTTTAGGTACTGGCAGTCGAGCCGTTCAGCAAAAGCGCTCAGGATAGTGTTGCGGCCGCCCCTCACCCTATTGCTCCAAGGATGTGCACCGCTTGCGCATCATTGTGTGGAAACAATCCACACGCGCCTCCGCAAACATCCCTGAGGCGCTACAGAAGCGAGGCAGCCCCAAGAGCACTGGACACGTAGAGCACTGTACTGTTTCTGCGTGTAGTCTACCCAGAGACTGCTAGTGTAGAAGGACGTACAGAATGCCCTGAATAGGGCTATTTTGACGCCGCTTGAACACCGAGCCAATCTGCGTGCTATCATATTCGCACGAACAGACAGCGCCCTACGTTCCCTTTCAATGTCGGCATCGTCTTTCAAGTCAGAGGTTAATAAACGTCCAAGATATTTAAATGTATCAACTTTCTTAAGAGTTTTATGGATTTCCACATGAACTATGAAATATTAAGAGGTAGGGACCGAGCCCTGAATCTTGAGGAGGGCATAGATATGCAAAAATACAGCTTAGTTCGGGGCTAAGTTGTGATTTTAGTATGTTAATTGGTGGTATATTATAATGTCCTTAAAGAGTGTAGTGTGATACCTCATCCTCGTGCGGTGAGAGCTGGTCGAGCGCTAGTGCGGCGGCGGCGGGCGGACGTCCGCGACGCGGGGCGGTGCGCTCGGCACAACGTTGCTGCTCCCAGAGAGTCAAGATGCCTTTGTGTTTGTCCACTGATGAATAAAATAATTACCTTAAAATACCTATTCGCCAAAAATTTAAGGCAATGTTTATAGAAAAATATTTATTTCCTCTAAAATATTCAGTTTACACTACAACTTGAAACATCTTTTTATTCAACATCTTGAAGTTGTAGCCGCACACGGAACGTTATGTCTGAGTTAAACAATTGTTTGCTAAGAAAGAAGAGAAGAGAGATTTTTTTAAACTTTGCCCCACACTAGTAAGTTCTCCTGTATCGTGGATGCGTTTAGAAACATATATTCTCACATACACAAACAGCCAGACCCGGAACAACTACTTGTAGGTCATACAAATATTTGTTCCGTGCGAGAATCGAACCCACGACACGCAGCGCACCAGTCAATAGCTTTACCACTGCGCTAACCGTGCAGTCATTTGCGGTAAACATAACACAGAAAGAAACAAAAAGCAATAAGATACTAACAAACTAAATTACGATTGCAAGATAGTGGATACATTATTTCATTGTAAGCTTCAACATTCAAGAGAAAGCCCTCGCTCCCGTTAATAAAAACTAGGCTTCGTCTCTACAATGATAATATAATAATAATTGATATAATAAATGAAATGAAATGATAATATAATATAATTATAATTGTTTCAATTTGTGCTTCCGTTTAGAGAAATGGAAGCACAAATTGAAACAATTACATTTACCATCACCAGCGGACAACTTCTTCAAAGCAAGTTTGTCGAAGTTGTGTATGTACTACTTAAATGGTAACGGGTGGTGCTCCATCGTGTACGCTCCTTAAATAAAATTCACAAATCTTACTAGCTGGTGCATGTGGTATCTGCTCTCCCTTCCCCTCAGGACCGCTGTCGCCGCTACCAGAGTCTCCATTCGCATCCTCTGTACTTTCTAGAGAAATGCGCGGCGTGTATTCTGGATCACATCTGGACCAATAATTTTATAGTGAGCATTATGAAAAAAAAATAACGTTATTGACATTTTTTTATTGTAGTTATCTGTAAATTGTGATCATGACCATGTCAATCAGCGTCATTTCAGCCGAAACACGTCCGCTGCTGGACATAGACCTCCCCCAAGGATCTCCACGACGACCGGTCCCGCGCCTCCCGCATCCAGCCTTTTCCCGCGACCTTCACCAGGTCGTCGGTCCACCTTGTCGGGGGCCTACCCACGCTACGCCTTCCGGTACGTGGTTGCCACTCGAGACCCCGTCGGCCCCATCGGCCACGGTCCTACGGGCAATATGCCCGGCCCACTGCCTATTAAGTGTTGCATTTCTTCGGGCTATATGATCAATCAATGCGAACATAATCAGCCTTGTTCCCACTGCATGTTGCATGACACAGTCTCCACTTCGAGATTTTTGCATAAAATTTTCGTTCTTGCATAAGCGGGAAAAACTCACCTCAAGAACGCCTTCAGATTGATAAGCACCTTATTGTTCGGACAAGGCTCTCTACTAACAAGCTGCGATAGTAACGCGGCGAGGGTGTCAGCAGAGTTCTGTTGTAGTTCTTCTGACGGTTCCTTCTTGATGCTCTCCATCAGAGGTCGCACGACTGGGTTCAGTTTTTCAGGTAGTTGGTGTAGGTTTGCGCAAGCGCCTGCTATTGCTGCTTGAACACTGGAATATAAATGAACAAATTGTAAATGCCTGTTTATTTAACTAATAAAAATTAGATAAGAAAGTTCGATGGAATTTTCTCAAAGAAGTATACGAGTATAGCCAGTACCCATTTTACCTTCGTTGATGATAAAAGTGGAACCAACTTAAATATTAGAGATCAGTCTCGGAGCCTTAAGCATAGAAAGTCACACGCAAAGTAAAAAAAATCATGCTAATAAAATCAAAAGTCATTTATTCACATTAGGTTCAGAATCGGCAATTTTTTAACGTCAATATTACGTAAGACAGTCCTCCCAAAACGCCCGCCCTTCGCCACTTCCTAGTGCTTTCGCTGGGATGAAGAAGTGGCGGAACAAACTCCCAGTAGCACAACTGTCTGTCTGATTAAAAAACACATGACTTTATACAATACTATGTATAGTTACAAGAACAAGAAAACACAGAACATGAAATGAAATTATTTACCATATGCCAGCTAGCCCCGCCAAAATACCAGCAAAGCAAAATAACATTCATTAGAAAGTTCAGAAATTAAAATTATTTCCTAGTCGCTAATCAAGAACTACTAGTTTCGGCCTACCTTACGAGTGTCTCCTACTTTGTATTGCCTACGTATCCTAAGATTAGTTTCGGGAACCGAACCAAGAACGGAAGACCACACGATTTGATAGTTGCCCTTACTCCCGATTATTTTTATCAATTCGATAAAGTTATTTAATCGGGGTTCTCATTTCTTGAGACGATAATTTGGAAGTATGGAACGACTTATGAATAGGTCCGCATCTTTGTTGACGGACTTTGAGAGTAGGTTCTCTGATTAGCGGTCAGGGGACGCAACGCTAAAGGCCCAACTCATCATTTCAGCTGAAAGACGTCCACTGCTGGACATAACCCTCTCCAAGCACCTCCACTTCGACCGGTTCTGTGTTTCTTACACCCTACATGTTCCTGTGTAACCATGAGTTTTCAATACAAGACTCGATCATACCTATCGAGTGCGTTTGGTGCTATCATTGGTTGAGAGTTCTTCGATGTGTCAAACGCGGTCGATATCGATGATCGAGTCTTCGTAATAGAAACTCATGGTAGCGTCACTGTGGCCTTCACAAGGTCGTCGATAACCAACTAGATAGTATTAGTAAACTTACGAGACATTTAGCGATCCTTGTTCAATGGTGCACTGGTTAACGGCTGTCTGTAGGTTCTTCCGCCTCTCCTCTAACGTTTGAGCAACCCGTTTCAACTTCATCGCGGCCACCAACGGTTGCGACATGCTTGTTAAATATCCTACCTGAAAACAATAATGAGAGTTATGTAAATACGAAGCAAAATGGTTGAAGACGTATAATTTCCATTCGGATGCCAATACAGGCTGAACATGAATAAAATAAAATCTATAGAATCGGATACTCTTTATTATATACCATATTAATTACAGAATATAAATATGAAGATTTTATAAAGGGGGATACATGGGCGGTCCTATATCGCTAAGAGCGCTCTTTTACAAACAATTTTGGATGCAATACTAAGGGGAAGGAGAGAGAAATAACGTAGGTAGTCTTCCTCTTCTTCAGCCTATATATCCCCCAAGGCAATGGGAGGGTTCGCCATAATCCCCACGCTAGGCAGGCGGGTTGGGGATCGCAGTAATTTGATAGTCCACAGGAGAAGCGCTGCTGCTTGCTTCCCTGGTTAAAGTTCCTCTTACGACACCCACGGGACGATATGGGTTGGTACTATTCTAAGCCTGGTACCACACAGTCTGCAGTGTACTATTTACATAGGATAAATATGTACATAAAGTGTATCATACTAGTTTAAATAAATATATACATCTAATTATCATACGAGAACAAATATAATACAACTAATGATACCTATGTTCAAAGAGAGGGGAAATGCTTTTTTATCATAGTTTTAAAAGTGGACAGCCTTTGAGCACACCTTACGAACTCAGACAAGTCATTCCATAGACGTGTTTCTACAATAAAGATATTATCACAAAAACTATTGGAACGCATCGGCATCTCTTGTATCAGGTTATCCGATGGTCTCAGATATCTATTATATATGTCCAGAAGGAACTTGAAACAGTCTTTAAGATAAGAAGGGGTTTTAGGATTAAACAAAATGCTGTAGAGTTAGATATGAGAATTCCGGCAAAGTCGTATGGGAAGCCACTTAAGCTTTGAACGTAATTCAGATATGTCATATCTGAATTTCGTACAAAGCTTATATCATATTTGCACAGGTCAAATATAAATCTTATGGAAAAGTTTTGAAATCGCTCAAGTATATAGTTAGTTACCTGTTCTAGCCTCAAAATATTGCTCAACTCTTCACCGTCAACAGGTAACTTGTAATGTTTCATCATCGCGTGTAAATCACGAGCCTCTTGTAGTATCCTGAAAATATAATAGTCAGTTTAAACAAAATGCGTTTAATGGTAAAACTATTGATACGTATCAGTAGGGTAATTATGTAACACACTATCAGTAGCAATGGATTTCATTTTGACTGTTCAACAACATTCAGTGCGTTATTTACATTACCAAGGTGACTTTTTTTCGAACATATGCCAAGGTGGCTGCCAGAAAACTTGGCGTCATCGCAAAGATCCGGCGGTACTTCACACCGGGGCAGCTTCTGATGTTGTAAAAAGCACAGGTCCGTTCGTGTGTGGAGTACTGCAGCCACATTTGGGCTGGTGCTGCTAAGTGTCACCTGGCTACTCTGGATTCGGTGGAGAGGCGTGCGAAGAGGCTGATTGGTGACCCTGATTTAACTCGAGATGGTCTCCAAAGCCTAGAGCATAGGCGTAGAGTAGTCAGCCTTTCGGTGTTCTACAGGATGCATTTTGGGGGAGTGTGCGAGGGAATTGCATGATTTAATTCCCCCGTCTCCGTTCCACCATCGGACGACCCGTCGTACGGCTAGTTTCCACCCTTACGTTGTTAACACCACTACGATCCGGACGAAGCGTTTCGCCTCCTCCTTTTTACCGCGTACATTAAGGGACTGAAACAACTGCCGGCGGCGGTGTTTCCGTCGGACTTCAATTTGAGTGTCTTCAAGGCTAGAGTGAATAGGCTCTTAATAAACTAGCGCGCTTTACCAACAACGATCGCATCGCTGCTTACCATCAGGCGGGATAGCGGTCAAGAACTGGTTTATAACATAAAAAAAAAACATGGACGATTGGACTAGCAATATGCTTCAAAATGATACCAAGTGATAGCAATAGTGTGTTACGTAATTAGGGTGCTGCTACAGTATCACAATAGTTCAGACGCCATCCAAATCAAATTGATTGTTATATAGTTTAGCGTGAGTAAAGCTGGAATTTCTTGCCGGCTCTTCTCCATAGGAAAGAACTAATTGGAAAACCGGACATCTAACTTCTGACGTTTCATCAGTACCCATGTTCTCTTTTTCTTCTTGAGTCTATAGAGGGCCACTGTTGGACAACTGTCTCCCCAAGGCTTTCCGTAATAACCGGTTTTGTGCTGCCCGCATCTATAAGCTTCCCGCGACCTTCACCAGTCATCGATCCTCTTTGTTGGGGGCTTTTATGTCTACAATAATAAAATAAAATATCGGCGGAACGATAACCGGACACCCGCGGGGAGAGATCAGGTGCAGGCTGATTAGACCGGGCCACGGACGTATACAACAACAATACAGAAATTCCTAATGGAAAAACTCGATAACACTTTGCCCAACAGCTGTGCTTGCAAATACGAGACCAACGGAGCAGGTTATTATATTGGTTGTATTTGTACACTATTATAAATTCGAAATAGATTGCACATTTAAACAAACATTTTATACAGTCCGTTCAACCGATTTTGACTTCTATTTCCTAGGCATAAGGATGGCATTAAAAGAAAAAAAAAAGTGTGTACAATGCCAACTATTTACTGCAGCTATTATTTGTCATACCATCAACACAATAGAAATCAAAATCGTTTGAACACAACTATGCACTGCAGGTATCATTTGTCATACCATCAACACAATAGAAGTCAAAACCGTTTGAACACAACTATTTACTGCAGCTATCATTTGTCATACCATCAACACAATAGAAGACAAAACCGTTTGAACACAACTATTTACTGCAGCTATCATTTGTCATACCATCAACACAATAGAAGTCAAAATCGTTTGAACACAACTATGTACTGCAGGTATCATTTGTCATACCATCAACACAATAGAAGTCAAAATCGTTTGAACACAACTATTTACTGCAGGTATCATTTGTCATACCATCAACACAATAGGAGTCAAAATCGTTTCAACACAACTATGTACTGCAGGTATCATTTGTCATACCATCAACACAATAGAAGTCAAAATCGTTTGAACACAACTATTTACTGCAGGTATCATTTGTCATACCATCAACACAATAGAAGTCAAAATCGTTTCAATACAACTATGTACTGCAGGTATCATTTGTCATACCATCAACACAATAGAAGTCAAAATCGTTTGAACACAACTATTTACTGCAGGTATCATTTGTCATACCATCAACACAATAGAAGTCAAAATCGTCTGAACACAACTATGTACTGCAGCTATCATTTGTCATACCATCAACACAATAGAAGTCAAAATCGTGTGAACACAACTATTTACTGCAGGTATCATTTGTCATACCATCAACACAATAGAAGTCAAAATCGTTTGAACACAACTATTTACTGCAGATATATAGTTGTGTTCAAACGATTTTGCAGACTGTAAAAAACGATTTGTGTAAATGTCCAATCTAGTTCTAGTTAGAGTTCAAGTGATAGGTACTATAACTTGGGTTCTTTCTTACCTATTACAGTTCAACGCGACCTCGTCGTAGTAGAGAGCTTGGTTCAGCGCTGAATGTAACGTGTTTGTAAGTAACGGTGGCGCCAACTTCGATACGGGACTCTGATCATCATTACTTGCTTTGTCAGCTTGATCAGCCTGCGAAAAAAAAGTTAATATAATATGCGATAATCCATACTAATATTATAAATGCGAAAGTAACTCTGTCTGTCTGTCTGTCCGTCTGGTACGCTTTCCTGCTTAAACCTCTCAACCGATTTTGATGAAATTTGGCACAGACTACTTAAGACCCTGAGAAAGGACATAGGCTACCTTTTATTGAAAAATTTGATATTCCCGAGGGAAATCTAAAAAGCGCGATATAACCGAATTCCACGTCCGACCTCCCCAACCCGAAGGCGATATCGAAGCATTGCAGTTAGACCAATTGTTGCACTTTTGAGGGCTTCAACAACCCGAACCTTGCCTTACAGAGGCACGACCAGACCAGTGCAAATACTCATATTCATGCATACAAATATTAACACTGCGCGGAGATCGAAGCCGCGCCTACTTGCGCAGCGGCCGCTTTCGCTACCGCTACGCCACGGAGGCTGTCTAATTCTGACTGATTAATTCTTATATAGCGCTGAATTAATATATTAAAAAAAATAACATATTACGATTATACGTAATACCAATTACTTCAGTTGTCATGCTGCGTTATAGACGCACTATTCAATTATTTTAGCAACATCACACGTTCGTCGTTGAATTGACAGCCTCCGTGGCGTAGCGGTAGCGGACGCGGCCGCTGCGCAAGGTAGCGCGGGTTCGATCCCCGCACAGTGCAAGTATTTGTATGCATGAATATGAATACTTGCACTGGTCTGGTCGTGCCTCGGAAATCACGTTAAGCCGTTGGTCCCGGTTGCCATACAAACATCTAGTGGCAGTCGTTATGGGTTGTTGGAGCCCTCAAAAGTCCAACAATTGGTCTAACTGCAATGCTTCGATGTCGCCTTCGGGTTGTGGAGGTCAGACGGCAGTCACTTCACGGAAAATGTCGAAGTTTAGCCATATCAGCAGTTGGACTGGTGGTAATGCGGACCCCAGACTCCAAAGCTGAAAAAGGCTTCGGATGCGACTGGGATTAATGCTGTGATGATAATAATAATAACACGTTCGTCGTTGAATCACATAAGAGGAAGTCTGAAAGTGACATTGTTAACTGAAAAGTTGTGTGGAAATCGGTTCTAGACCAAAGAAACGACGGAAGAAATATGTGAACGCTAATATGGTCAGAAAAGGGGTGACTTGGGCTTATACTATTTTCTAGGAAAAGCTTACAAAAAATGAGCGTCTAATCTAATCCACAACTCAACATGATCAAGTAACTACCGTATGTGTATCATCCCTGTTGGCATCGTGTACGCTAGCCGGGAACATGTTGTGTGTGACGGTCTGTCGCGCCCACGATGACACCACCAGACTTGAGACCAGTCGCTGAAGCGCGCTGCCTGAGCGGAGGTATACTACCATCACCTGAAAATACAACACACAAATATAACATTAGGTTTGTAATTACTCCAAGAGTTAGGGGTACTATGCACCTACATTTTCAACATTTTTATAATATTATTATTACACAAAAAAAAATTTAGAGGAGCTATGCGAGCACAAAAGACCCTTATTGCTTTCTAGGTACAGAACAGGAAATCTAACAGATTGTAGTAGCTTAATGTGCTGTCGGCACATTAAGCTACTACAATCTGTTAGATTTCCTTATTAGATTTTTAACTTTATCTCTAAAGCATTAAGGTTCAAGGTTTATTGGGAATATCTGATAGTTTTGGGGTATCTTTACTTGCTGTCGTCCGTACTATCCACCACATGATCTAAAAAGTGAAATTAATTGTGTAATAGGTTTTCTACCAAATGTTTAAACCTTAACATTCCCAGAGGAGGTGAAAACAGGTGCAGGTTCAAACCACGAACACATAGAAAAGATTTAAAAAAAAAATTGCCCCACACTAGGAACTTTTACTGTATCCTGGGTGCGTTTATAAACATCACTCACACTCGCCAGACACGAAATAGCGACTTGTATGTGATACAAATATTTGTCCCGTACAGGAATCGTAGGTGCGCCCCGAGACATAACAGTCAATTGTTTACCCACTGTGCCAAACGTGCAGTGAACTGTCACATTCTTCAAGTAAGTTACCAGAACATTCTTTCAATTGAAATGAGTACACGTAATGGTAACATATGGGACTTACCTTAACATAACAATATATGGGACTCTCATCTTCTGTTTTGTACTCTATACCAGGTGCAGGCTGGACCAGGTAGCATGACAGGTAACCTGCAGAATATCATATAAAAATATATAAAAAAGGAAAGTACAGACGAAGTATAAGGAACAGAGTATTCTGGGTAACATACTAATAGATCGGGTTAGGAATACGACCACCCGTTCCATCACAAAGATAGTTGATGTCACTTGTAAAACTGCCACACCAAAATGAAATTGGGCTGGATACATGTGTCACCATGCAAGACAACCCATGGGTCCCTCCTTAATAGCAAGCAATATCAGGTCACACTCATATGGAGAAGACGGGATGAGCTGAGTTCCAATAAAGAGAAGTGGAAGGTACACATAAACGGACCAAAATAGTACATCAGTAATTTAAACCCTTTCTAATCAAGAACCTTAAATAGTTTAAAAAGCTTTGTTTTCATATCAGTGACAGTTTACAGATTAAAAATAAAATAAACAAATAAATAGAACTGAGTGAATAAAAATACACTCAGTTCTATTTTTAAGGTAAAGGAAAAAAAAAGACAGAAAAACGTCATAATATTCTTTACTTTTTAACAACTAACAGCAAACCTCAATGCGACAGAAAGATTTGTAAACAAGTACATCAAGCAAGAACACATCCATTCCAAAAATGACATGATATTTACATATTGGTAATATTAGTGAAACAAGACCAGTGTAAATAGGCGTAGGTACCCAGCTTCCGGCCTTGGGGCAAGACTTTAGGGTCGAATCATCCCCGGCTATTTTGTCTTACAGACTACACAAGCACATCTACATGAGACATTAGTTATTTGTAGTGTAGTGCGTAGGTCATATAGACCCAAATGATCCTGTATAAGTCTCCGTTTATACTTTAATATGTTATTAGGGGAGTTCATACGTCATGAGGGGGGCACCCCCCATGCCACTGTATACCTACCTAGTACTTGTGCGGCGAGGCAGCGCGCGCGCATAACGTTCCGGTCGCGGGTGGCACACGGCTGCGACTCGGACCCGCCGATGAACCACTTCTGACTCGGACGCAGCTCCGCCGGCACGGAACATTCCGACTGAGAGTTTGTGCGCGTGCGACGCTCCTGGAAACAGAAATAATACTTTAACTGCTAAAAAGATTAGCAGGTATAGCATGAGACTAAATTATACTGATCGTTATCAATATAGAACTAATACCCTAATTGCATAACACACAATGGTGTGTATGGCATCATTTATCATTATTATTATTAAGTATATTGTTAATCCATTATTCCATATGTTCAAAATATATTTTTAGCCCAATCTGGTTGTGTAGTAACTTAATAAAGCTGGGGGATGTAAGGTGTCATATTTTTATTCGATGTTTGACATTAATCAACCATACTCTTTTGGAACCTTTAAATTTCTAAATAAACTTACCTTAGGAGGTGGAACTAACAACAAGCCTGGGTCTAAAGGCAGCCGAGCGGGCTGCATCGCGAGACAGAGCCACGTGGCCAACATCGGACATGCCGCTATGAGTATCACTCCTAACGACGCGTATTTCAGGAAATTTTCCCACACCTGGAAACAAAAAAAAAAAATCATAATAATTAATCTCATAAAAAATCTACAATAGTAAAGGACAGACAAGGATGACTAAGGTTAATTTAACTCGAGACGGTCTCCAAAGCCTAGAGTACAGGCGTAGAGTAGCCAGCCTTTCGGTGTTCTATAGGATTCATTTTGGGGTGTGTGCGAGGGAATTGCATGATTTAATTCCCCCATCGGACAACCCGTCCAACTGCGAGTTTCCACCCTTACCTTGTTAAAACCACTACAATCCGGACGAAGCGTTTCGCCTCATCCTTTATACCGCGTACATCGAGGGACTGGAACAATTTGCCAGCGGCGGTGTTTCCGGCGGACTACAATTTGAGTGTCTTCAAGGCAGGAGTGGATAGGCTCTTAATAAACGCTTTACCATCAACGATTGCATCACTGCTTACCATCAGGCCCCGGGATTGCGGTCAAGCGCTAGGTTATAATTTATATTAAAAAAAAGAAAAAAAAAAGAAGGTGGGATTCATATAATATGTGCAATTTAGGACTGTCGCATCACACACCCGTTTCGTAGAAAAACTTCACTGCATTCAAATAGTAAGGCAAATTCTTGCATGACATTACCAATGACTACACAGTATTACAAACACTTAACAATTAAAGTTGCTTTTTTACTAACAATCAAATCAAATCAAATCATTTATTTCAAATAAACCAGTTACAGGCACTTTTGAATTGTCAGAAGGTCGGTCAGTCAATAAGATGAAGCTAGTCGCCCATTCCAAAGAGTAGGTACCTATGGAGATGAACGGGCAAGAAACTCCATGGACACTCTTTTAAATTTTCAAGCTATTGTTACAAATATTTGATTACATCATTCATGTTGAAATCAACCGTGTGAGAACGATGCAGAAATACAGTATGTTAACTAACAGAGGGCGTTCCCGTTAACCCGAAATAGTATAGCATACATACTTGCTAAAAAAAATATTTCCATTCGAAAACAAAATGTTTTAAAATTTTTTCCAATAAGAAAATATTCAATAAAAATTTTAAATTGACATGTAAAAGAAACACACTGTATACGCGAACATGAAAGACGGCAACGTCGCAATTTATTTATACATGACGACTACTATTTTGATTTAAAACAGGAGGTTTCAAATTTATTTCCAATTAGAATATTTTTTTATTCGGATTTTTTTATGCTTATTTTTCTATGCTGATATTTTTATTTTAATGTATTAATGATATACAACGTGTAACAAAAAGGGTATATACATACCAAGTGGACGGCCTCTTGATAAGATAAGAAACGATACGGGAAGGGTTCTCTAACCTTATGTTTACATGGTAGGAAGTTATGAATTATTCCAATACATATGATACCAGAAACCGCAGTTTCAAACTGAAATCAATACAACACTAGCAAAAAGCCAGCTGATCGGGGTCATTGAACAGTTCATCAATAAAAACAAACCTCTTACTTACTTGCTTACCCTGGTATTTCTTCAAACAGTGGATGAAGGGTTCCGGATGTTTATTTTTCTTAACATTTTTTTTTTCGGAAAAATAATTTTACGTACAAATAAGTTTTTTCTACAAAAGCTAACTTTATGTTTGTGAACAAAAAACCAAGTCATAAAATAGGGCGAGTGCGTGCGCTGGAAATCGAAAAACGTCTAGCGGCTTTAGTCACCTACGTAAAACAATAAAAAAACGCAATTTATTTTATAAATGAGTAAACTTATCTAACAAATCGATAGAACCGAGTTGGTAACTCTCGCTCATCTAAAGCGCATTTCCCGGTTGTATCCGCGGCTTTCGCTTTGGAGCCCGGGATCCGCCTCCAGTCCAACCGGGTTCGGCTGAATACCAGTATTTTACATGGAGCGAGTGCCATCTAACCCCCACAATCCAGTTACTGGGTAATACGATATCCCTTGGTAAGACTGGTTGTCTCACAGATCTACGAAGGACAGCCGGGACTAACGGCTTAACTAACGTGTTTTCCGAAGCACGGAGGATACACACACAAACACCCAAAGCTGGAACAACTACTTGTAGGTCATACAAATATTTGTTCCGCGCGGGAATCGAACCCGCGACACGCTGTGCAACAGTCAATCGCTTAACCACTACGTCAATCGTGCAGTCAACTACCTGTAATTCACTCAGTAGCTACTCAATCCTACTTCCTACTAATAAAATGCGAAAGTTTGTAAAAATGTTTGGATGAATGGATGGATGTATCCATACATACATTCTTACAAATTTTCGCATTTAAATACTAGCTGCTCCCTGCGGATTCACCCGCGTAAGTTTCGATCCCCTGGGAATATCGAGATAAAAAAGTGTCCTTTATGTTAATCCTGGTTATAAACCATATCTTTGCCAAATTGTATCCAAATCAGTTCAGTAGTTTTTGAGAATCGAGTTGGTAACTACAACACACTAAATAATGCCCAATCTATTAACTACATTCCTATAAATTTCCTTACGTAACTAATTCTTTTCATGTCGGTTGCCATTTGCCATACATAGGTAGGTACTTAGTTTATGAAAAATTAATTACTTAGATAAACGTGCGAAAGAGACTACGAAAAAGGATTTCATATCTGTTCAAATGAACCCAAAATATCATTTCTAAACAACTCATGTGTGTCCTAGTACAAAAAGGTCCCCATGAGTTCCGTAGATAAATTAAATTTTAGTTAGTCTTTGCGTATTCACTTCTGCGATATAAAAGATTTTGCCTTTTGCAAAAATATTATAGCTTAAACTCAGCAGTAGATAGATAGAGTACAGTACAGTCTTAATTTACCTTTTCAAAATAAATAAAAAATACGCAAATGTACTAGGAGTGCAACAGATACGAGGATTGTTATCGCTAAATTAAACAGCGGTTCCGCAATCACAGAACCCTAATTGAATTTCCTAGCTCAAACATATGAAATTGAATACGATAAAATATTATCTCTCAGTCGCGTACGCCGACAGCGTGCATTTTGTGAGAGAGATGACAATATTTCCGTTATTTTTATCCGTTATTCCACACATATATTATTGTTGTGTGAGTGACTTTAGAACGCGCCGAAAGCAATCATGTTGAACATGATAAAATATTGTGTCTCGGTCGCACGCGCCGTCTGCGTGAATATTTTAAGAGAGATGACAATGTTTTGTTCCATTTGTCTACTATCTTTGGCGAAATATTTTAAAACGCCGAAACAGAAATTAAGTACCTAAATAAATAAAGTTCAATTTTTCATAATTTCTATTAGTTCAGTACAGATCTAAGATTCGAACTTTACGGTCGCATGCGCGTTTCGCGATTTTTGTGTTGTGAACTTGTGACGTGTGTACAATCATGGCCCTAAGCCATACTGAATATTTTGAGATGATCTTGTGTGTCGGAAGACAGGATGGTAATATCCGTGCTGCTCGCGAACTTTATCGTCAGCGATTTATCGATGGTAGGGCAGAAGGTGAGCGTCGACAGCTCCCTTCGGTGGCATGTTTCCATAGAATGGTACATCATCTGCACCAAACTGGTTCTTTTCACGCTCCTGGATTAGGGGGTCGCCCGAACACTACCGATCCAGATTTAGAGGAAGCCGTACTCGAACATTTCGAAAATAACCCACGTACTAGTACTCGGCGAGCTGCATTAGCGCTTGGTGCATCTAACCATATGCAAGTATGGCGAGTGTTGAACAATGACGGTCAGCACCCATACCACTTTCGTCGCACCCAGGAACTGACACCTGCAGATTTTTTGCCTCGCGTGACCTTCTGCGAGTGGTACTGCGGTTAGGTAGCAGCTTCGCCAGATTTTGGCTCAAGAGTACTGTGGACAGATGAAGCGTCATTCACAAGAGCTGGGATAAGCAACATACATAATGACCATGTTTGGTCTCACGCTAACCCGCATGCTTCTACGGAATCGTCGTTTCAACACCAATGGCGACTAAACGTGTGGGCTGGTATTGCGGGAGAAATTGTCGTAGGACCAATTTTTTTGCCGCACAGCCTAAACGGTCAAAATTATTTAAAATTTTTAACCAACGAATTGGACGATGCCCTCACAGAAAGCCTATCAATTTTAGGTTACGCTAATCTCGTGATGGGCAACAATTTAATCTTCCAACACGATGGCGCTCCAGCACACTATGCACGTGATGTTAGGGAGCATCTAAATATGCGTTTTCGTCAGTGGATTGGGCGCGGTAGCAGACATGTACCTTGGCCACCGCGATCTCCAGACCTAACTCCATTAGACTTCTTTTTGTGGGGGTATATTAAAAACACAGTGTATGCAATGCCGTGTGACACAGCAGAGCAAATGAGAGAGCGAATCGAAGCCGCTTTCAGGACAGTGACACCAGACATGCTACGGAATGTCCAGGTGTCGATACACAAACGAGCGACCTTTTGTGTACAGTACCAAGGGCGTCACATCGAACCACATCTCTAAAAAATGTAAGTTAATTAAATTATTATTTTTAATTTTCATATTTATTTTGCTGATTGTTCGGACTATGTTAGGCTATTTTTGAGGCAAAATTTAAGTAGGCAGGTAGGTACAAATTACCGGGCGGGCCATTGTCAGCATCTCATGGACGCGCGCGTCGCAGCCGCGCGTTTCAACAATATGTAGGCAGATAGGTACTAGGATATCAGAATTACAGAAGAAATGTTTTGTAATATTAGCAAGTGACTTGTAATGTTGTTGACCCTCCGTAGTGTTGTTACACGTTTGTTAATATTTGAATTCAAGAATCATGCGATACCAAGGATACCAAGAATTTGGTATCAATTCTTCGAGTAATTTATTTTGAGCTGAAACTTTGTGTAGAGTTTCTGTACCACCTATAATCTTCAGGGGTTCTTGATGTATATACCCTTTTTGTTACACGCTGTATATTAACGAGTTTAAGGGAACGCCCTCTGTTATTTAACATACTGTATATTGTACGCGGAGAGCGTCCATTATCGAAAACACACAAAAATCAATTCAGAAATTAAAATAAAAGATGACCAGTCCCCTCTGACGGCGTCCGTTCACGAACATGACGTATGGATCAGCATCATTCAGCTCAACCATATTGAAGGGAACCCAATAACCCAACACACACGCCACCATCAGCAAGACATTTGAGTGAGCATGACATACTCTCAACAGCCAGAGCACAATCAAGTTAATAAAAATGACTAACCCAACAAATAAATGCCTTACAGCACATTCGTACATTGTAATCGAAATGTTTCATGACGAGATATTTTTATTATTATAACTAGCATCGTCGTCTTCGTTTGCGTGGATTTAGTTATGCTCCGCTCCTATTGGTCGAAGCGTGATGTTACATAGCCTAAAACCTTCCTGGATTAATGGGCTATCCAACGCAAAAAGAATTTTTCAAATCGGACCAGTAGACTAGCGCATTCAAACAAACAAACAAACTCTTCAGTTTTATATATTAGTATAGATTATTTTTAACCCACCTGCACAGCGATCTCCTGTATATCATGCACATGCTCGAACAGCACCCTCTGATAGATATGCCTCATGGCCTCCTGCAGAAGCTCGGGTGTCCAGTTCAGGTACTGATCATTCTCCCTGGTGGTGAATTCATTCAAGTTATTGCCATTTGTGACTACATTTTCTTTGTCGACGTTATCTCCGTTGGTGACAATATCTCTCTTGATGACGTCACTGTTTTCCATAATAACATCAGTGCTCTTCTCAGTATTGTCATTGCTCGTCTTACTATTGTCATTATGACCCTTGGTAATGTCATTGCTTTCTTTGGTAACGTCACTATTTTCTTTGGTGACGTCATTATTTCCTTTGGTTACGTCATTGTTCCCTTTAATAACTTCGGTGTTCCCGTTGGTATTGGTTCTATTCTTTTGGTGGGTGACTAGAGGTCTCGTGAGGGTACGTAGCGTTTGTAATGTCGCTTTGCGCACAGAGCTTGTTGAATGGTCGAGGTACGGCCAAAGGCGGGGTAGGACGTCTGCTAAGTCGATTGGGCTGTGGGAAAAGTTTATAATTTGAGATAACATTAATTTGTCAATTTAGAATTATACAACGTCATTTTTTGTATAGGTATGCGTAACTCGAAACATGTGTCCAGTATTTTTATGTAACGAATTTATGTACAAAATTACAAAAGACTATCACAAAAAATCACAAAGACATCAAGCTCATTGTGTCACCCTTTGTATCTTTCTTTCTTGTAATCTTTATATTTATGTTTCTGTAATCTAAATGGTGTACATTTTTTTTTTAATATTTTAATCTAGTGCTTGACTGCAATCCCGCCTGTTGGTAAGCAGTGATGCAATCGTTGATGGTAAAGCGCACTAGTTTATTAAGCCTATTCACTTAAAAAACTACGGAATAGGAAGGATGACGGCAGTTGAGCGAGGTGATGCAATGTTTAACCCAACAACACGGACCAACGATGCTGCGCCAGAGGGAGATTGATCTGGACTCTCCACGACCAAACCTCCGACACAACAACATTTGGCGCATCGTACCCGGCACACATTGCAACACAACTGCTCAGACCCGTCCCCCGTACGGCTTCACCAGACATCATGCCGAAACACGACGAATCGCTTGGCGGCAAGACTTTGTCTGGTGGGTGGTAACTTCGCCGGCAGCCGATGTTATGGCCTACCACGGAGAGTAAATAATCAAAATGGTGTACATAATAAAGAATATTCTATTCAATGTTACATGGTTGTCCCTACAAAAATATGGCCAACGTATCGCTCGCCCGCTCGCACCTACTGCCGCTGCGGCGCGGGGTGTGGGGGGCTAGGACACTATGATCTGTGTCGTGCGCTGAGTAACCACACCGCGTCATTTTTGAAATATATTTGGGAAAAAAATAATTTTGATCAACCTATATTCATGTTTCGCATAGAGAAAAAATAACATTCTATAAAACTTAGTCTGTCAGTTTAAATTAAATTTATCGGTGTAATGTGGTTCGAAATGGAGTTCACCAAAGACCGGAGAAGCTAAAAAAAGAGTGATAATAAAATACTGACTGCAACAAACTAGCCGGTTCCGGCAGCGCCATGAGCGCCGCCAAGAGCGCCATGTATGAGTTAGCAGGCGCCGCCAGGTCGTCCTGGTCGGCCAGCAGGCGCCACAGCCGCGCCACCACGTGCGGCACGGCGGAGTGTCGCCGCGCCGCCAGTGCCGCCGCCGCCGGCGCCAGCGCGCCCGCCGCGACGGCCGACACGTCCTCGGCACCGTCGCCCAGACCGATGATGAGGTGCTCCAGCGCGCCGCTGGAACACGCCACCTCCTGCTCGCGCAACATTCGTTCCTTTTAGTTTTACGTTGCTTAAACTAGTTACATATTAGTGACTATTAACCACACATTTTTGACGTTTTAACGTCTCTATAAACACCGTAGTGATTAAGGGATTTATTCATAAACGATGATTAAAGTTAAGTGACGTGCAAACATCCAAAATGTATGGTTAAACAATCGCTAATCACTAGTTAACTTTAAGCAACGTTTATGAACAAACCCCAAAGTGCTAAAATTAATTACCAATCTTAAAATTGTAGGGAAATGTGTCACTTCATAGTACTTAGAGTGCTTTACATGGAGTGGCTGCTTAACTAAGCCCCGTAACCCAATTACTGATTTAATTAATTTGAATTATTTTTTTAGGAGCAGCGGAAAGCTGACCTCGATGCCAAACGCGACCAATTAAAGGCCCGCCCACCTGCTGCCATCACATACAATACGTCGACAGCGTGCTTACGTGCCCTCAGTGTGCACGAAGTTTCGCCGCCAAGATAGGCTACATAAGCCATCTTCGGGCGCATGAGCGCCAAACCATCGGCTAGGAGTCGAAGTGGTCGCCGTGGCCGTAATCGGTCGGGAGCATCATCATCACTGGGTAATACCATATCCCTTGGTAAAACTGATCATCAGTTAGTCGGGCGTCTGACTACCCGCAAATATAGTCAAAAATTCACCAATGACAACCGAAACCAAAAATTAACGTACTTTTCGAAGCACGTGGGTTGGGTTCAAGCTTAGTTTGTGAAGATGGGCAACTATCTAAGTGTACCACGGTAAGAATAGTTGAACCTGATCGATGGACCGGTGCAGCTGCAAATTTAGCCACAATAAGCTTAATAGTTTTATTAATAACTAGCTTTCCGCCTGCTGCTTCGCCCGCGTGGAATTCGATTATATCGCGCTTTTTAGATTTCCCTCGTTTATGTTATTATTATTTTCAGTTATTATTATTATTTTCCCTCGCTCAATTTACGTCCTTTCTCAGGGTCTAAAGATTTTCTGTGCCAAATTTCATCAGAATCGGTTGAAAGGTTTAAGCTAGAAAGCGTAACAAACAGACAGAGTTACTTTCGCATTTATAATATTAGTAGTATGGATAGTTAAAAAAATACATGCATGTGGCCAGCCCATGCATGATCATAACGCTCTAGTGTACGATCAGCAACAAAATTTAATTAGCACAAAATTATTCGATAACGTTTTAAACATTTTATAATAGAAATTAGGAATTAAAGTGGAAAGAGAGAACCGTACTGTTATTTAAACCTCGAATTTATGCAATCAAAGCTGTCAAAAGGACAGCAGTACACAACTAGGCTCGCTACGCGCCGAATCTCGACTCAGTCACGCGCCCTCGACCTCAAACGACCGTCTCAAGGAGTCAGAAATACTCCCTAACTTGATTGTTAGTGCATCCTAGGACTATCGAAACGCCGGGATACGGGGGAGTTGCACCGGCTTACTTTTAGTGGGTGGATAATTTTATGGGTCTCCGCTGTCAGTCTAGAATCTTCCAAATATATTGAACGTAAATACATGTAGATACATTCCAATCTATCAAAAAAGGATTAATTTGATCCTTCGGCGGCATTCATTTGGTTAATAGCCTAGTCAATAGAGTCTTCTTACTGACTCCAATCATTCTAAGATGTGAAGATCTTGTAAAAAGTTGAACCAACCTGTCTGGCCGCCAGTAGATACTTGAAGCCCAGCAGGGCGCCGTGCCTCGCCTCCCACTGTGGGTGGGCGGACAGTGTGGCCAAGAGTTCCGCGACGCGCCGCACTCGCGTCGCTTCCAACTGCGCGAGGGCAACGCCCAATGTCTGGGCACAGGTTTCACGTACTGGGGCCACTACCTACAACAACATAAAAGCAATTCAAAGTCATTACCATTATCATCATTACATCAGAATGACATCCAGGACATAGGCCTCCCCAAGAATCTCCACGACGGAAATCAAAGTACACAAATCAAAAAATATATAGTGCTTAACCGCAATCCCGCCTGATGGTAAGAAGTGATGCAATCGTTGATGGAAAGCGCACTAGTTTATTAAGAGCCTATTCACTCCTGCCTTGAAGACACTCAAATTGTAGTCCGACGGAAACACCGCCGCTGAAAAATTGTTCCAGTCCCTCGATGTACGCGGTATAAAAGAGGAAGCGCAACGCTTCGTCTAGATCGTAGTGGTGTTAACAACGTCACGATGGAAACTCGCCGTACGACGGGTAGACCGATGGTGGAACAAAAAAAAAAACAACTAAAAATCGCATCACAAAGATGTAAAAACTTTAGTAAGTTTTTACTTCTTCAATTTAAATAATTTTAAAGCATATAGCTAATCCATTTCTTCATATGTTCGAAAAATGTGTCTACTCAACAACGTAAATAACGCAATGAATGTTGTTGAACTGTCAAAATGAAACCCATTGCTACTGATAGTGTGTTACGTAATTACCGTGCAGGGTTCACTAAGAAGTTGAAACCTACTAGTGTATGCCACTCACTTGTGGGGCGAGGCCCTCGAGAAGAATGGGGAAGCGATTGCTGTCTCCCTTGATGTCTCGAAGGCCTTCGATCGAGTTTGGCACGTTGGCCTTTTGAGTAAGCTTCCAGCGTACGGCATTTCCCCTAGCCTGACTGGCTGGGTAAAAGACTTCCTGACTGAACGGTCCCTCCGAGTTGTTGTCGACGGATGCTCTTCTGAGCCCATGTCAACTAATGCCGGTGTTCCTCAGGGGTCTGTTCTCTCTGCAACTCTGTTTCTGCTGCATATTAACGATCTGCTGATGCCCGGTATCTATGGGTATGCAGATGACAGCACAGTTGTAGAGAGATACCTGCCGGATGCTCGGGCTAGTAGGGAATCAATCCGGTCCGAAAGAGAGGCCATGGTTGAGCGAACGAGTGTTGCACTGCAGGCAGTCTCCGAATGGGGCAATGCCAATCTTGTAGCATTCAATGCCGCCAAAACACAGGCGTGTCTTTTCACCGCCAAAAGGAGCCCGTTCACCTTGGCCCCTACTTTTCGGAATGTGTCCTTGGAGTGTTCCGACCGCCTTCAGCTTTTGGGAGTTGAGATTTCCTCGAACCTTAACTTTGGGCGATTCATTGAGTCCAAGGCCAAGGTGGCTGCCAGGAAACTTGGCGTTATCGCAAAGGTCCGGCAGTACTTCACACCTGGGCAGCTTCTAATGTTATACAAAGCACAGGTCCGTTCGTGTGTGGAGTACTGCAGCCACATTTGGGCTGGTGCTGCCAAGTGTCACCTGACCACTTTGGATTCAGTGGAGAGACGTGCAAAGAGGCTGATTAGTGACCCTGATCTAACTCGAGTTGGTCTCCAAAGCCTAGAGCACAGGCGTAGAGTAGCCAGCCTTTCGGTGTTCTATAGGATGCATTTCGGGGAGTGTGCGAGGTAATTGCATGATTTAATTCCCCCATCTCCGTTCCACCAGCGGACGACCTGTCGTACGGCTGGTTTCCACCCTTACGTTGTTAACACCACTACGATCCGGACGAAGCGCTTCGCCTCCTCCTTTATACCGCGTACATCGAGGGACTGGAACAATTTGCCCGCGGCGGTGTTTCCGTCGGACTACAATTTGAGTGTCTTCAAGGCTAGAGTGAATAGGCTCTTAATAAACTAGTGCGCTTTACCATCAACGATTGCGTCACTACTTACCATCAGGCAGGATTGCGGTCAAGCGCTGGTTTATAAATTGTAAAAAAAAAAAAAAAAGTTAAATCTTTCAACGAAAGTAATTACTTTATTCGACTATTATAGTACATTACGATATTAGTGCGTAATGATGGTTATAACATGCGAGGCGGAATTTCAGCCCGAGCCGAAGGCGAGGGTGTAATTGAGCCGAGCATGTTATAACCAATACGCACGTATATCGTACGACATTTTTTAACACACTTGCGAGGAAACAGAAAAAAAGATATTCAGAATACAAGTACAAAGAAAAGAAAATTTGAGAAAAATGGCGCGAGGTTTATTTTCTGCCGTAGCTGCGTGAAAATGTTGGCAAAGATGCTAGAGCATGCAGTCAAGTTTTAAATTACCGAATAAACTGTTTTTTTTTTTACAAATACTCATTTAAATACAAACAAATACAAATTTGTTTATTTCAAATAGGACATCAGTTATTTTAAATAAACTCAATCTGTGAATGCACACTGTTGCTTTCCCGCCATTAGTATTATTATTTTCCATTTCAAATATGGAACAGCGCGCTGCTCACTGGCTAGAGCCACGCGGCGGCGATCAGTTCCATAATTATTTGAAATGACAAATAATGCTATTATGGAATTTGTATGGACTATAACTTAACTATTTGCTTTGATAACACACGCGTTTGTTATGGCCCGCTTTACATTTTTAAAACCGGTGGGATTACATCAGCTTTACGAGCAAGGGTGTTAAAAAATAATAATCAAATCAATCGGTATAGCGAACACGGCTGCTGTGCAAGGAGGCCCGGCATCGATCCCCTTGCAGTGCAAATATTTATATGTATGAATATTTGCATTGGTCTGGTCGTGCCTCGTGAAGCACGTTAAGCCGTTGGTCCCGGTTGCCATACGAACATCTAATGGCAGTCGTTACGGGTTGTTGGAGCTCTCAAAAGTACAACAATTGGTCTAACTGCAATGCTTCGATATCGCCTTCGGGTTGTGGAGGTCAGACGGCAGTCGCTTTGCAGAAAATATCGGAAGTTTAGCAAAAATCAGCAATTAGACTGGTAAAGCGGACCCCAGACTCCAAAGCTGAAAAAGCTTCGGATGCAACTGGGGTTAACGCTGATATGATGATGATTGTATAAAATTCATGTAAAAAATTACCTGATCAGAAACGAAGTCTCCGAATCGGTCGAGCGCGAGAACACATAACAATCTCAGTGCCATATCCTCCAGCCATTCTTGTTGTGCTTGCTCCATCTATTAGACAAAAATAAGTACATTATTTTCAGGAGACAATTAGAATAGAAAACTTTTTATGATGACTTCTTATCCTTATATACAATATGTTAAGAAAACCCTGTCCGACCCGTAAGGATAGTAAAGGTTAGGTAAACACATGACCAAATAACATATGAAATTTTACATAATCATCATAGTAACAATACTAGTGAATTTTGAAATTATCTTTTTTTCCCGCGAATTACTTCCAACTTCCCCAAAATTTGGTAATTTTTAAAAAGTGACAACATTATTTTTGACGGTATAATTCTGAGCGAATAGCGATGCGACCGCGTGCCGCGTGCCCTGCCCCTCGTCGCCCGCGCCTGGATGGCCTACCGCACATGATTTAAGTTACCTCTTTTTGCGAAATAATATTTATTTTTTTAGGGGTTTTTTTTTAAGTTTATTCTGGCTTTGTAGGCATTAGTAGAATCGGTTATCGATACCTAACAATACCTTCACGGATCGGACAGGGTTTTCTTTACATATTGTATAACAGAAAATAAGGAAATTTTACAAAGGGTGACAATGGGCAGTCTTATAAATAAGAGCGATCTTTCAAAGACAACCTTTGATGGATTAAGAGGGGCTCTAGTGCTGAAGAATTTGAAAAATAGGTATTTGAACAAACTATTGCCATTGCGCCGCTTCCAACCTCTCCCCGTAAAGTGCAAAAGGGACAGCTGCAGCTCAGGCTGATTTTATCTACAAAAAAGTTGCCCAAAAGACGTTTCGTATTCCGCTGTTTTCTTTATCAAAACATGACAGATCACAATTAATTTTATATCAAAATATAGAGAAAAAGTATACCTATGCTTTTATTATTTTCTTTTTTGTCAAAGACTTATCACATTTGTCTAATAGTCGTCTGAACATCGCGGTAAAAATGGGTTAGTGTTCGGGATTTTGAAATATCATATTTCTTTTACTAATAAAGTTTTGGAAAAATTCAAATGATAGGGGCACGTATAATAAAAAGTGTAAAATTGTAAAAAAAAAAAATGCTCTGAAAGCGTTATCCACGAAGAAAACAGCGGAATACCATTGTATAGAGAAAGCGCCACTAGAGTCCACTCTTAAAAAGGTACAATAACCATTCAATCAAGAAGGGCTGTGTGTGATTCTGAAATACCTAATTCAGATATACGATAAATTCTTTTTTTTTTAAGCTGTGTATTTCCTTTCAGCCATATTGGCATAGAACCTTGAAAAGCTGTACACTCACCTCCTGACTAGTCATATTGGCATCATGGCCCGCGGAGTTCACAATCCTGGCCCGCAGTAATTCCCGAAGCGCACTTGCAGCTCCATGTCTCGCCTCCCAGGCAGGACTGAACAGTTGTGCCTGTAGCGCTCCTGACCAGGCATCAAGAGGCCACCGCGAGCATTCTCCCCAGGAGCCGGAACAGTCTGGCACTGGAGCTGTGCTTTCAACTGTGGACAGAGAGATGGTTTAAAAATATTTGAAAAGTAATAACCAACTAAATAACAAATAACCAACATATAATATTACCATCACTGCTTACCATTAGGTAAGATTGCAGTTCGTTACAAAATAAAAAAAAAAAATACAGAGATCGACGCGATTAAGAATTGGAGAAAGGGAAAGGAGAGCTATACACAGCTGTAGTTTGATTCAGCTGATGATAATGATTAAAGTTATATTGTGGATTTAAAATAATCACTGGGTTTTTACTGACCAGTCAAGTGACTAGATTACAATGAATTAAATCGATAGGATCGGTTATAAAAAATAGCATCATCGTCTGGCGCAATTTCACATTATCGATCATCGTATTCGAATAACAAAATTATATTACAGTAAGTAAGTACGTAAGTTTTGAACCGAAAGAGCTCAGTTGATATAAAATAAGCACCTGTTAAAATAATGGGAGCAATATGTACGTCCGCGTTTGCTCCCGTTTTCGCAACATTTTTTGTTCCTGCTCTGCTCCTACTGCTCATAGCGGGATGATTTATAGCCTATGTCCTTTCTCAGGCTCTAGACTATCTGTGTACCAAATTTCATTACAATCGGTTCAGTAGTTTTGGCGTGAAAGCCGGACAGACAGACAGACAGAGATACTTTCGCATTTATAATATTAGTATAGATAGTATGGATAATAGCCTATAACCGGTTCTGTTACGTTATTCAATGGATCGTTTAAAGATCAGTATTACAATTAAAAAACTACAATGACTGAAAAAACGTGATTTCTCGTTATCTCTCACTACATTCTTGTGCATTTGATAAAAATATCGTGCTCATTACATTAAAAAAACTAACGTCAGAGCCGCATGCACGTAACACAGTGACGCAAATGTTACGATCATCGTGCGTTACAGCGAGCACGATTTTAGTTGCAGTTAACAGTTAATAGGTCCTAATACTCCTAATGAAGTATGTGGGCGGGCTTGATGTAAACTAGGCCGCGAGATCACGCGAGCAATTTAGCATACAATCAGACTTCAGACCCTATCCGTTTTGAGATTGAAACTGATCAGCGATAAAGACAGATGTGTATTAATCAAAACGTATCTTTCTATAGGTAATTTGTTAGTGCATTTCTGTTAGCCGGCTTGGAAGCCTTTGTGGCTATCTATACTTAGAACATATATATATTTTATAACTATAAACTAGCGCTTGACCGCAATCCTGCCTGGTGATAAGCAATGATGCAATCGTTGATGGTAAAGCGTGCTAGTTTATTAAGAGCCTATTCACTCAAAAAAAATGAGTGAATAAAAAGGAAGACGGCAATTGAGCGAGGTTATGCAGTGTTAAACTCAACAACACGACCAACGATGCTGCGCCAGAGGGAGATTGATCTGGAGACCCTCCACGAGCAATGGGCCGACACAACAACATTTGGCGTTTCGTACCCGGCACACACCGCAACACAACTGTTCAGACCCGTCATCCGTACGGTTTCATCAGACATCATGCCGGAACACGACAAATCGCTTGGGGGCAAGACTTTGTCTGATGGGTGGTAACTTCTGCCGGCAGCCGATGTTATGGCCTACCACCAAATATGTCGGAAGTTTTTACCCACAAAGTTTAGCTATTTTATTACCTACTAGCTTTCCACCCGCGGCTTCGCCCGCGTAGAGTTCGGTTATATCGCGCTTTTTAGATTTCCCTCGGGAACATCAAATTTTTCCGGGATAAAAGGTAGCTTACGTCCTTTCTCAGGCTCTAGACTATCTGCCTACAAAGTTTCATCACAATCGGTTCAATAGTTTTGGCGTGAAAGCCGGACAGACAGACAGAGATACTTTCGCATTTATAATATTAGTATGGATTTTATTTTAAAAACGTGGGCGGGGCACATAGCTCGTAGAACCGATGACCGATAGGGCAGAAAGGCTCTTGAATGGCGTACAAGAACCGGCAAGCGCAGCGTCGGACGCCCACCGACTAGGTGGTCGGATGATCTGACCAAAATCGCAGGGAAGCGCTGGATGCAGGCCGCGTCCAACCGCTGTTTTTGGAAATCTTTGGGGGAGGCCTATGTCCAGGAGTGGACTTCATGTGGCCGAGATGATGATGATGATTTTATTTTATAAAGAAATACTCTTTGAGTGTAAAAGCTAGAGTGAATAGGCTCTTAATAAACTAGTGTGCTTTACCATCAACGATTGCGTCACTGCTTACCATCAGGCAGGATTGCGGTCAAGCGCTGGTTTGTAATATGTAAAAAAAAAACTAGCTGTTTATTTTCAATAATAAATAAAATAACAAGATTCTGGCAGTCTGTCGGTGTTCCTATAGGGTAAATTTTGGAGAGTGCACGAGGGAATTGCATAACTTAATTCCCCCATCTCCGTTCCATCATTGGACAATCCGTCTCGTACGGCGAGTATCCACCCTTCCGTTGTTGACACTACTACGGTCCGGACGAAACTATTTCTTTTCTTTTTTTGCCATTTTGTCATTGCCAGCGCCGGTGTTTCCGCCTAACTACAATTTAAGTGTCATCAAGGCTCGAGTGAATAGCCTCTTAACAAACTAGCGCGCCTTACCATCAACGATTGCATCAGGCGGGATTGCTGTCAAGTACTAGAAAATTATCAATAAACTAACCTAACCTAGCGACCTAGAGTCGTCTGTCAATCTAAATGCAGCTGAGTATAGTCATCATTTAGTATTTTACACTCCCGTATGTTCTGACCTTCACAGACCAATTTGAACTGATTTGAAACGATATGGTATTTTTATACTAGTGCGACAGCTGAATGTGAAGATTTGGAACGTTTCTACTACGGAAATCGACTGCCAGGTGTTTTAGTTTTCTGCCTTCCATTGGCGTTGGTTGCATTGTTCACATCATCATCATCCCAGCGTTAATCCCAGTCGCATCCGAAGCCTTTTCAGCTTTAGAGTCTGGGGTCCGCTTTACCAGTCCAACTGCTGATATGGCTAAACTTCGACATTTTCTATGAAGCGACTGCCGTCTGACCTCCACAACCCGAAGGCGACATCGAAGCATTGCAGTTAGACCAATTGTTGGATTTTTTGAGGGCTCCAACAACCCGTAACGACTGCCACTAGATGTCGTATGGCAACCGGGACCAACGGCTTAACGTGCTTTCCGAGGCACGACCAGACCAGTGCAAATATTCATATTCATACATACAAGTATTTGCACTGCGCGGGGATCGAACCCGCGCCACCCTGCGCAGCGGCCGCGTCCGCTACCGCTACGCCACGGAGGCTGTCAAGTCAAGTCAAGAAGTTGTATTGTTTACAAACCATACTAAAATATTATTTTTGTCTTGTCAAAATTGTCTGCACGGTTAGCGCAGTGGTCAAGCTATTGATTGCCGCGCTGCGTGTCGCGGATTCGATTCCCGCACGGAACAAATATTTGTATGACCTACAAGTAGTTGTTCCGGGTCTGGCTGTTTGTGTATGTAAGTTTATATGTTTGTAAACGCACCCACGATACAGGAGACATTCCTAGTGAGGGGCAAGATTAAAAAAAAAAATACGCTATTAATTATAAACCTGGCTACTAAAAATACGTCAATTTACTTCAGACGCGGACTAATTTGATAGTGTTACGGGCTAGGGGTACTTAAACGCCGGTTAAGGGTTACGAAGTTTATTGGCAACAAAGGTACAGTCGATTGTAGGCAATGACAAGTAGCATGTCGCTGACGTTGCACCGAAGTCTTCTAGCCGTCCTAAGTCTAGCAATGCGTTTTATTATTGTACCTAGAAAATGTCTAGATCTGGAGAAATAGGGTTTAAAAGTGACTCACTGCATGTCACGCGATATTGAACCTTATGCCATCGACATAAGGTCCATATGTAACAATAGGACTAAAGTCTAAACTAATACATATTTTATCTTCTGACCTTTTCTTAATTAAATAGAAAGTAAAAGGTCCACTGAACTTAAATTTAGTTTAGTTTCTGACGAACAGAATCAGCGAGTTGCCAAAGGTATAAACTACCCAGTACAAACAATATTGTTTGTGAAGCTCTTACCAAATCATTTATAGGGCCGTGCGTCACTTTCGAAACGAGCCAGAGGTGTGCCATCTAGACAGGTGTGTCTATAGCCTGACCATGATAAACCATGATGTATAGTTCACCTGTCTGCAAACAACTAATAAAGTAATGGACACGCTGTGATAATGGTTAATTAGAACCACACCCTAGCTTTGTCAAACATTACTGAACACTCTAAAACTCAATATTGCTATCGATACGTTATTGAGATGTTAACGAGTCTCATCTATGGTTTAATAAGTAGAACAGAAGACACCAGAATCTTGTTATTTTATTTATTACTAGCTTTCCGCCCGCGGCTTCGCCCGCGTAGGGTTCGGTTATATCGCGCTTTTGAGATTTCCCTCGGGAATATAATTTTTTCCCGGGATAAAAGGTAGCCTATGTTCTTTCTCAGGGTCTAAAGATTGTCTGTGCCAAATTTCATCAAAATCGGTTCAGAGGTTTAAGCGGGAAAGCGTAACAGACAGACAGACAGAGTTACTTTCGCATTTATAATATTAGTATGGATTGAAAATAAACAGCTAGTTAGAGCGCATTTCTTTACAAAATAAAATCTATACTAATACAATATGTAAAGAAAACCCTGTCCGACCCATAAGGATAATAAAGGTTAGGTAAACACTTGACCAAATATAATATAAAATTTTACATAATCATCATAGTAACAATAATAATGAATTTTGAAATAATCTTTTTTTCCCGGGAATTAATTCCAATTTCCCCGAAATTTGGTAATTTTTAAAAAACTGACAACACCATTTGTGACGGAGCCAATAGCGATGCGACCACGTGCCGCATGCCCCGCCCCCCTTCACCCGCGCATGTATGCCTATCGGGTTGCCTGCCGCACATGCATTAGGTTACCTCGCTTTTTCGAAATAACATTTATTTTTTTGGGGGATTTTTTTTTTAAGTGTAGTCCGGCTTTGTAGGCATTATTAGAATCAGTTAACGATACCTAACAATACCTTCACGGATCGGACAGGGTTTTCTTTACATATTGTATATAAAGCTGAAGAGTTTGTTTGTTTGAACGTACATACTAATCTCAGGAACCACTGGTCCGATTTGAACTATTCTTTTTGCGTTTGATAGCCCATTAACCCAAGAAGGCTTTAGGCTATATATAACATCACGCTGCGACCAAGACGAGACGAGCATAGTAACTAACTACATGCGAATGAAGTCGCGGACGGCCGCTAGTAGGTAATAAAATAGCTAAACTTGGTTAAAACTTCTGACATACGTAGGTACATACATCTACATAATATATGTATATGTACCTCGGTGGTAGGCCATAACATCGGCTGCCGGCAGAAGTTACCACTCACCAGACAAAGTCTTGCCGCCAAGCGATTCGTCGTGTTCCGGCATGATGTCTGGCGAAGCCGTACGTAGGACGGGTCTGAGCAGTTGTGTTGCGATGTGTGTGTATTAGGTTAGTCCTTGTGCATTAGGTACTTAGATATTCTATAGACAATCTAGAATACGGTAGTTACATTTCCCAACGAAGTGACCACGGGTCAGCTTGTAGGAATAAAACAGTGATAAAAGTAGCGAATAAGCAATAAGCCCAAGTAGCACGAGCAGTTTTTATATTGCGATGATTTCATGCCGCGTACAGTGGTGCGCAGTATGAAATCGTAATAGTCCCTAAAATAAATAATAAGTAAAATAGTCCTAGTTTTGGGGGACTATTTTATGTATTACTTAGCTTTCCGCTAGCAGCTTCGCCCGCGTGGAGTTCGGTTATATCGCGTTTCCAAGAGAACTCTTCAAAGTCCGGAATCAAAACTATCCTATATTATTTCTCAAGGTCAACTCTATTATTGTACCACATTTCAATAAAATCAGTTCAGTGGTTTAGACGTGAAAGCGTAACAGACAGACAGAGTTACTTTCGCATTTACAATATTAGTAGGGATTGAAGTTCACAAAGTGTTAATTCTCAGCCTAATTTGAATAAATGACTTTTTGATTTTGATTTGAACTGAGTGAAGGCAAAAAATACACAGTTGGATATGCATCTCTTGGACAGTGTGTTGAAATTACAGAACGGGATAAAAAAAAATTACCATAAAAGCCGTTCATATCCGTAGCCATCAAGGTAATTTGCGTGGTCAAACAAACGATATTGAGGTAATTACATACATTGTAATGAATAGTTGAATACAATAAGAACTTACGTTATTATGTAATTTATTCAACAGTAATTTGCATATTTTAAAACTACAATATTTGTTGTGATTACAATAAATTGTCCAATTATGTGAGATTGAATATGTAAGAAGTCTATTTACAACAATAAATAATTTAGATATCCATATTTTGTAAATGTATTGTAATACTCGATGTATTAAATAAATATGAATGTTGTTTCAACATTGTTTTATTGATTTAAACGAGTCAATTTCAATAAATAGTGCGCCATACGAGTATTGCTATTATTTTGACAAGAAACCGAAAAATAAAGAAGTTATGGGTCTGAATGCATACTCCTGAGACATCAGTAAATTCATCATCATCTCAGCGTTAATCCCAGTTGCATCCGAAGCTTTTTCAGTTTTGGAGTCAGGGATCCCCTTTACCAGAACTGCTGATTTTGACTAAACTTCGATATTATCCGTGAAGCGACTGCTGTCTGCTCTCCACAACCCGAAGGCGATATCGAAGCATTGCAGTTAGACCAATTGTAGGACTTCTAAGGGCTTTCACAACCCGCAACGACTGCCACTAGGTGTTCGTATGGCGACCGGCTTAACGTTCTTTCTGTGGCACGACCAGACCAGTGCATATATTCATACTCATGCATACAAATATTTGCACTGCGCGGGGATCGAAACCGCTCCTCCCTGCGCAGCGACAGCGTTGGCTACCGTAACGCCACAGAGGCTGTCAAAGTTGTCTAAGTTAAAATAAAGTGGCAGGTATATTAACAAATCCGTGCGCAGTTTCTGGCCTGCCATCGGACGCGTGCCCAGGTGGCGGATAGGGGAACGGCCTCCAGATATGGGGGTTACCGGTTTACCGGCGCGGACCAAAACCAGAAGTGGGGACCGCTTCGGCGGTCACATGTGCGGCGGGTCGGCCACCACTCCAGGTGGCTGACGTGATCCGAACTCCGAGTCACCGTCGGGCAACCCGGTCTCCTCATTGAGAGGAGCTGGGGGCCCCGTTTGCCTCCGGGCAAACGAGTAGGGCTAAGAGAAAGGACACCTCGCTAAAAAACCCTTGGCTGCTGCGTCTTCTCAGACTAGAAGACGTACCCAGTCCGGCCCCTCCTTATAGGGGGACCACCATAGTGAGCCCGCCTTTTGGCGGGAATCGCCGGCGGGGGATTGGTAGACAGGCTCTGCCATTTCCCATGACCCCGCCACTCAGGCGATGTGGTTGCGCCGCTGTGGGTTTAGTGGGTATTCCCGGCTTCGGCTGGGCGAGTCCCACATACGCCCTTCGGGGTACGGTGCGTAAACGCATTACCACAGAGTCAAAAAAAAAAAATGTATATTAACAAAGAAATCCATATTCCCTTTAAACCCATTCCTTTTCATTATAAAGTAAGTATTCTGTCGCTGAAGCACACAATAAATAGTACAAATATCTAAAGGGCAATGTCTATTCATAACAAATCTATGTAAAACAGCATATTTTATCCCGCCATCACCCCAATCTTCTTCTTCTTCTTCAGCCTATAGATGTCCACTGCTGGACAAAGGCCTCCCCCAAGGCTTTCCACGCTGACCGGTCTTGTGTTGCCCGCATCCATCGGCTTCCCGCGACCTTCACCAGGTCATCGGTCCACCTTGTTGGGGGCCTTCCTAGTTCCTACGCTGCGTCTTTCAGTACGTGGCCGCCACTCCAGAACCTTACTGCCCCATCGGCCATCGGTTCTACGAGCAATGTGCCCTGCCCACTGCCACTTAAGTTTAGGGACTCGCAGAGCTATACCCGTGACTTATACACCCCAATACTCACATACAAATTCTTCAGGCTGTTCCAACTTGATTTTCTTCCGGTCTGGCTCTACAGGTGGCGTGGGCGGCGCCGACGGGCCATCCTCACTGCAGTCTCGCGACTTTTGTTTGCTAAAGGCGAGACGCGCCTTGCGTTTGGCTAAGTTCATCTCCCGAGAACTTAAAGGTTTAGAAGGTGTTACTATTTCTTGTACTGGTCTCTGTGGGAGGAAATGGTTAATTAAGTACATACTTTCAATACTTTTAACTCCATTCATCTGAAATGCGCTACTCGCTTCTCAGTACCTAACCCCTCACTTCAACTCAAACGTGGTTTTGTTATTGGGCAATGATTTTCAGCATCTTCAGACCCGTAATAAGGTTTGAACCAAGCTGTGATAGGTTTATTCGAAAACAAAACTTCTATGACTGGCGAACTTCCCCAAAAGTTGGTACTTTTTCAAAAAGTGACATCACCATTTTTGACGGTATTATTATGAGCGAATAACGATGCGACCGCATACCGCGTGCCCTGCCCCCTTCGCCTGCTCATGTATTGCCTAACGCACATGTACTAAGTTACAATCTCTACTGTACCTCTTTTTGCGAAACAATATTATTTTTGGGGCTTTTTTTTAGTTTACCCCAGCTTTGTAGGCATTAGTAGAATCAGTTATCGATACCCAACAATACCTTCACGGATCGGACAGGATTTTCTTTATACAATATGTAAAGAAAACCCTGTCCGACCCATAAGGATAATAAAGGTTAGGTAAACACTTGACCAAATATGATATAAAATTTTACATAATCATCATAGTGACAATACTAATGAATTTTGAAATAATCCTTTTTTCCCGGGAATTAATTCCAATTTCCTCGAAACTTAATCATTTTTAAAAAAGTGACAACACCGGTATTATTATAAGCGAATAGCGACGCGACCACGTCACCGGTGCCGCGTGCCCTGCCCCCCGCCGCCCGCGGAAGGGGTTGCTTACCGCACATGTATTAAGTTACCTCTTTTTGCGAAAAAATATTTATTTTTTTAGGGGGATTGTTTTTTAAGTTTAGCCTGTCTTTGTGGGCATTAGTAGAATCAGTTATCGATACCTAACAATACCTTCACGGATCGGACAGGGTTTTGTTTACATATTGTATATACCTACATGAGGCTAAGTGATCCAAAAAGGGTGTGTGGGATACATCTATTTTAATCAACTTACCCGGCACACTTCAGTCTTATTTAACGCAGGTTTAACAGGACACAGATCCTCATTAGTGTACATCGCGGTGCTGAGATCAACCCCAAGTTTGGCAGCCACGTCGAGACCAAGCCGGGCATTCAACTGTTGTCGCTGCTTCGCCAAACGCTCCTTCGAATCTGAACAAACAAAATAAGCACAGGAAATATGGAGGTGGTATAAACAAAGATTAATGCGGAAAGAACTATTACTGAACGTCTTTTATTAAGGTACCTACTTCAATGAAACCATTTCCTTTTAAATTATCAAAGAAAGTTTAAGCTAGTTTGGTAAGAAAGCAAGACGCCACAAGATATTACTGTCGTTTTTCGCCTAACAAAAATAGAATTTTACTCTACAATTATCTGATAATCAGCATGAGTGTGCGGGTTCGATTCCAGGTCAGGCAAGTAACTATGTAACTTTTCTAAGTTATATGTACTTTCTAAGTACATCTTGGACACCAATGACTGATTACAAGGTGAAGGAAAACATCTTCCGTATGGTGATCGAAGTCCATGATAGACTGGACATATTTTCGTGTTCTTTGAGTAAACTCGAAAGAGTTTTATTAAATACTAGCTTTCCGCTCGCGGCTTTTTAGATTTCCCTCGGGAACATCAATTTTTTCCGGGATAAAAGGGGCTACCTTTTATCCCGGAAAAAATTTATGTTCTTTCTCAGGGTGTAAAGATTGTCTGTGCCAAATTTCATCAAAATCGGTTAAGAGGTTTAAGCGGGAAAGCGTAACAGACAGACAGACCGACCGACAGACAGAGTTACTTTCGCATTTATAATATTAGTATGGATTGTTAGTTATATTTAAGAATTAGTGTATGTATATTAAAGTACTAGCTTTAGATCATTGAAAGAGAATAACCACGAGCTCAATCAATGTGCTTATTACAAATGACACATCCACATTATAGCTTTCGTTTTAATATTTGCCTTATTTCCTTCCTCCTTTAAAATAACTGATAAACTGAGTTATTTATTCGTTATCAGACCACAAATATTTCGCCATCGTTGTAATAATTAATATTTTTAATAGTTTGTTGTTTGCAGGAAACACTGTTTCCTTCCCTTAAGATAACTAGATATCACGTGATATCACGGTTAATTCTACCAGCTAGAGGTTTAATAGGGTAGTTGACTAAAAGAAACTAATTAGTCGGATTTCCAAAAAATACTAGACACGTATTCTTCCTTTTTTCATATACTTAAACAAAAAATGAAGACGACACAGTGCGCTGAAAACTCGCGTGACGTCACTGCACGCTACACTTTTTTAGCGAGGAGTGATGTCACCAGCCACCACTCCTGATCTTTGATGCCTTTTATATTTGTCAATTTTTATTGATTTGATAAAACAAAATATACGTATCCAATATTTTTCTATAATCTGAATGACGGACTAAAAAGAACCAATTTTTTTACCCAGGAAACATCCCTATTATGAATAATATAATGGACTTTAGGTAGAAAGCAAATGAAAAGAATTATGGCGGCGCGCGCGCAGGTAACGTAGTGGGGGAAGGTACTACGTCATAGTTAATCTGTGCTTAATTTTTATAATCTTATTTTTGTAGCTCTAAAAATTGTGCGATGCCTAGTATATTAGAAAGTGGACTACCAAGTGAATCAAATAAATCTTTCGGATGTGACGTCTCGTATAATTATGGTCGAACATCACTTATGGTAAGTTCGTTTAACCATCAATTTTTTTACCCAGGAAACATCCCTATTATGAATAATATAATGGACTTTAGGTAGATATCTAGCTATCTAAACTAATATGCCAACGTAAGAAGCCGGCGGTTCAAGTTACATTATTCGACAGCTTATTAAATTGATAGGCGCCATTTTATATCTAGCTTATAGGAAACGGTTCATTTATGATTTGTTGTAAATATTCTGATAATAATCGCCCACGTATGTTATGTAAATAATACTTAAACAAGTATCATTCATTCATTAAATCAATGTTACAGGAGTAAAAACTACTAGCATTAACTTTTTGACTGGTTTGTTATCTATCATATTATGCACAGGACGTTACGCTAAAGCCATTATGGTGAAATTGTCTCGGATTTCTTTCAGGAAGAGGTTTTAAATGTTTTTTTTTTTTTTAGTCTGGTAACATGTCACTGAGAGGGTACCTCTGTTTAAGGCTATGTGAAGATTACATTTTTATACCTACCTTGACGCAGTGGACGGCATCGGCAATATCCAGTATGCATTACTTGAGACTGAGTACACACATTTAGAATCACAATCCGAAAGATTATGAAGAAAATTGCTATTCCATTACTTCATAAGTTTGTAAAATTGGTCTTCTCAACAAAGTAAATAATGCAATGAAAGTTGTTAATCTGTCGATACGTAAAGCATTGATATTGAAAGTGCGTTACGTTATCCCATAGTACTGTTTGCAAACAGACTTTATATTATAGTTAATTACACGCAGTATTGGTTGCGGTGTGCCGTGTGCGCCATGCCCGTGGCCATGCGGTCGCTGGAGATAGAACCTCTTATAGCGGAAACTCACTATCTTTTTATTTACCTGCAGCGTTGATTGGCTCCTCGTCCAGATCGTACTCGTTGCCCTCGGAGCCCATAAGGTGTGAGCCATGCTGCAGAACTCGCTGGATATCGAACGTATCGCAGCGGAGACGACCGCTGTCTTCTGGTTCGGTCTTCTCTTCTGTACAACAAATTAATATTATGAGAAAAATTTGTTGTTCTTTAGTCAGCGGTCATAAATCTGTACAGAAGGGGAAAGAAGTCCTTGTCTAACAATTAATATTAACAATATTTTCTATCCAGTTCAAATCTCCAAAACATGCCCATAAATTGCAGGATAAGAAGTTAGACAACATTACCCTAAAATTCATGGGCGTATCCAGCTTCTGGTAAGCTCCGATTACAACCGAGTGCAAGCGTTACCTACAATTGGGTTGTATCCTAAAAAATAATTTAATGTCCATCAGATAGATTTATAAAAAATATTGAACACGTATTTTTTATTTTTTCTTTCATTCAAATACTTAGGAAGATATATTGATTTGAAATGTCGCATGACGTCACGCCGTGGTATAAAATATACCACGGCGTGACGTAATTAGCCCCCACTCCGTAACTTTAATACGTTATATCTCAGTAGTTTTTGGTAATTTGGACAAAATAAAAAATACGGGTCTGAAATTTTTTTTTATTATCTATAAGACGGACTATATAATTATTTTTTGATTTCCATACCTTGGATACATCCCTATGCTCGGTTAGTTTCGATAATCTTCGTGCGCTATACCTATAGTCGCACGCGGTTTTTTGGCAATTACACCGTACCTTTTGCCAGTGTCTACTGCGTGGTTTATTTAAAAGTCAGATTATACTTTGATTAGTAATTAACGGAGTTCATATATGTTCCGCGAGATTTCCCCGTACGCCCATGCTGAAATTGGTGTTTCAAAATGTACATAGATCATTGCATGAGCTGTGTGACTGTGTGGATCGATCCATTGCATTGTCAACTAATTATCTATCTGTCAGCAACGTTTGACATTATAAAAACACTAGCAAAAACATTGCCACATTCTCATTATGACGTTACTTTTACCCCGCTTTGTATTTATATGAAGTAAACACAGACTAAAAAAAAATGGGTAACTTTGGCTAAACAACATCACATTCACGTGAGGCGCTAAACCTTGCGTGAACGTGAGATCTACTGACGTGTACTGTGTAATCAATCCAACAGGTTTTTAATGCATAAACAACTTATTTAAAGACACTTAAAACTTCATTATATTTAACTGTTACGAACAAAAATACCACAATTATTATTATTTATTAATACAATTTGATTTTACAGATATGCGTACGTGCATTTTATTTATAGAAATCGAAAACATAATAGGTACCTATGAAAAATATGAAAATCGTTCTTTTTAATAATTATAAACTAGTATCTACTTGACTGCAATCCCGTCTGATGGTTTGCAGTGATGCAATCGTTGATGGTAAAGCGCGCTAGTCTATTATGCCTATTCATTTAAAAAACTAACTGAATAGAAAAAAGGCGGGAGTTGAGCGAGGTGATGTAATGTTAAACGCAACAACACGACCAATGATGCTGTGCTAGAGGGAAATTGATCTGGAGACCCTCCACGACCAAACTCCCGACACAACAACATTTGGCGCATCATAGGTACCCGGCACACATCGCAAATCGCAACACAACTGCTTAGACCCGTCCCCCGTACGGGATATAAAGATATAAATATGTTAGGAGAAAATCAGTAACGATGCAATCTAAGATACTACTTTCAGTTCGGAGAGTTACACAAACAAAACTCGCTTGTAACATTACTTTCCCTGCAGATGCCGCGACGCCGCAGAAAATTGTGCGATAGATAGCCTTTGCATGTAATTAAAATGTTTTATTTAACACTATTAAGAGAACGCATTCGATTTGGCACAGTTATGTAAGAATAATCCTAAGAATTGTGAGTGTAAAGTCGTCTATCGTATGTACCGAATTCGTTTCAAATTATATTTCCTCTCGGTGGTAGGCCATAACATCGGCTGCCGGCAGAAGTTACCAACCACCAGACAAAGTATTGCCGCCAAGCGATTCGTTGTGTTCCTGCATGATGTCTGGTGAAGCCGTACGGAGGACGGGTCTGAGCAGTTGTGTTGCGTTGTGTGGCGGGTACGATGCGCCATATGTTGTTGTGTCGGGAGTTTGGTCGTGGAGAGTCTCCAGATCAATCTCTCTCTAGCGCAGCATCGTTTGGTCGTGCTGGTCTTGGGTTTAACATTGCATCATCTCGCTCAACTGCCGTCATCCTTCCTATTCCTAAGTTTTTTAAGTGAATAGGCTTAATAAACTAGTGCGCTTTACCATCAACGTTTGCATCACTGCTTACCATCAGGCGGGATTGCAGTCAAGTACTAGTTTATAATTATTAAAAAAAAAAAAAACGCGGGGTTTCGCCTGGTGTACAGTACAGAATATATCCCACGGGAACTTATTACTGGGAAAAAGTAGCATTTGTCCCTATTTAATTAATGGTGTGGCAAATTTGATTGAAATCTGTTCAAGAAACAAGGTTACGGTCGCGTTTGTGATATTATGATTGTATATGAGTCTGGAAGTGCAGGCTCAGACAGGCGCTACGCGACGACAAAGCAAACTCCTACTCTCAATATTTTTTTATAATTATTATATTAAACTTATTAACAAGTGATTGACCTCAATCCCGCCTGATGGAAACAGTGATGATTTTATTAGTGGGCCATTTTCTTTTTGAGGCACAATAAACCTAAAAACATAAAAAAAAATGCAGGCTAATTCATAACTCCATTCCAGCCATTGCTAATCAAATCACTAACATTAATGTATGTATCAAACTGTGTATTCGTTATCAATAGACAGGAAGTCAGCCCACAGTTATCACGGTGTAACCTTTTTATTTTCCTGTTCAAAGACAAATTGACGGCGATTTATCCAATTCAGCAAATAAAAGTGCTTTATTATGGGACAAATGTTTTTATTAATCGCTCTTGATTCTCTAAATTCAATACAGACTTATAATTTAAAAACTAGCACCCCGTCACTGAGTACACTTTTTAACATTTTATTACTACATTTCTTTATTACGTGACTTTAATATTAATTAAGACTTTATTGATATTTTTGTACGCTAAAAGTGGAAATATAAATATAACTAGCTTTCCGCCCGCGGCTTCGCCCGCGTGGAGTTCGGTTATATCGCGCTTTTTAGATTTCCCTAGGGATCATCAATTTTTTCCGGGATAAAAGGTAGCCTATGTTCATTCTCAGGGTCTAAAGATTGTCTGTGCCAAATTTCATCAAAATCGGTTGAGAGGTTTAAGCGGGAAAGCGTAACAGACAGACAGACAGAGTTACTTTCGCATTTATAATATTAGTATGGATGTTATGAAAATTATTACTGATAACCACAAGAATGTCATTAAGATGCTAAGATAGCCTAGATTTTATTATTTATTTGTAAATAATTTTAATTATTAATATCTCTTTCCAATTGCCAAGCAATCGAATTTGGAATCTCTATTTTGCATGATGTAATTAATATTTTGACATTTATTTAAAGACTAGCTTTCCGCCCGCGGCTGCGCCCGCGTGGAGTTCGGTTATATCGCGCTTTTTAGATCTCCCTCGGGAACATCAATTTTTTCCGGGATAAAAGGTAGCCTATGTTCTTTCTCAGAGTTTAAAGATTGTCTGTGCCAAATTTCATCAAAATCGGTTGAGTGGTTTAAGCGGGAAAGCGTAACAGACAGACAGACAGACAGACAGACAGACAGACAGACAGACAGACAGACAGACCGATAGACAGACAGACAGACCGACAGACAGACAGACAGAGTTACTTTCGCATTTATAATATTAGTATGGATTTCATATTTAATAATTTATATTTCTTGTTATTAATACGTAATGTAATTTATAGATCTTATTTATTACCGCATGTGGCTCTCATTACTATATTTTCTTTTTGTAATGTCCACTACATTACAAAAAGAATATAATATTTAAAAAAGCTACAATATTTCTAATACCTACTATCAATATATTAATCTTTCCTATGTAATAATAAGTATTGTAGATACATATTTCTAAACATATGTATACTACTAACACTAATCTTGAAGAAAATAAGATAAATGGCTATGATAAATGTAGGTACAGCATAACATTATTGATAGCCGAATTACAAGTTATCTAGGCATAGCTTGTAATTCGGCTATCAGCGCCAGCGGTTACAGATGTTTGATCTCTTTTATTATGAATATACAAAAGAGTTCACCAATTTTAATTTTTAAATCATTTTGATGTATTACAAATTTTATTATGGATCATAATCAGTTAGGTACGCAGTTTTGAAGGACAACGAAGCGACACATACCGAATTACAGACGGAAAAGCGACTATATTTTGTATAACACGTATATAAATTGCTAGCTGTGTACTAATGTTTCTATACTCCAAGAACTCGGCATCAAACAGCGTCTTTCAGAAATAGTACATTCCCGTATACTCGGATTTTTTGGTCACGTATCAAGGCGCAATACTGACTCCATAGAACGTTTGGTCGTCCAGGGCTGAGTGGAAGGGAACAGACCTCGTGGAAGGACACCGATGAGGTGGACCGACCAAATCAAGGTGGGAGTGGGGGGACCTGTTAATAAATACTTCAGACTGTCGTCCAACAGGGATAGATGGGGAGACCGGGAGAGATCGTGCGGCGTGTAACATCAGCGTCTCGGATTCAGTCATAGTGACCACGGCCGTTCTGTCAAGAGCGAAACGGAGAAGAAGAAGAAATTACTAGCGGCCGCCAGCGACTTCGTCCGCGTGGATTTAGTAATGCTCTGCTCCTATTGGCCGCAGCGTGATGTTATATAGCCTAAAGCCTTCTTGGAATAATCATAATGGGCTATAAAAATAATTTTTCAAATAGGACTAGTAGTTCCTGAAACTCTTCAGCTTTATATCAGTATATAAATAATTACACTGCTTACCATCAGGCGGGATTGCAGTCAAGCACCAGTTTATAATAGTGTTGCCCAAATGCAAGAACAAGACGAGACTTAGCCAGTCTTGGTCTTGGTCTTGCGCCAATACACCTGGTCTTGGTCTTGGTCTTGGTCTTGCGCTCCCAGTCTTGGTCTTGGTCTTGCAGCAAGAGTCTTGCAAGTCTTGCAATTACCTATTAGTCTATTACTATTTATTAAAGTTTACTTTAAATCTTAGAAAAACATATTAGAATTGGAACATTGTGAACTTGAATTAACATAGCCATAGTAAAGATCAAGCAGATTAATAAATAACTGAAGATTTGATAAGAAATTCGAAAAATCAACTGACCTATATGTCGTTTTCCATGGAAGTAACTGTTTCTTAATAAACATTTATGATTTATAAGCTTACATTTGCTAAAACATGTAAAAAACAAATTTTTGTAGAATTTTTTTACACGTTTCAAGTATATTTAAAAGTGGCTACAATATTTATTAAACGGGTGATATTTGAACACTTTTTTGCTATTTTTTCTTGTAAAAACTTAAGAAATATAATGACTAAATGTACAATAATAGTACCTAAATAATTAGTTTAAAACCATATAAGTAATCAATATTATAATATATACTTACTAGAATGAATTAATATGACATCTACTACCTATCCTTACCATTTTATCCTAATCATAATACTACTTGCGTGATCAGTACTAGCCCCGCACGATGATATTGCGATGGAACCTTGTCACAATAACAGCGTTGTGACGTCATCTGTCACACAAAAGGACAGCTAGCAAAAGAATCTTAAATGCAAAATTAATATTAGGGTTAAGGGTTTATTTGTATTTTATAATTTTATTACACTCTTTATAGTGTACCTATGTATAAATTAATATTAGGGTTAAGGGTTTATTTGTATTTTATAATTTTATTATACATACACTCTTTATAAAGAGTGTAATAGTACATACACTCACTAATATTAATTTTGCATTTGACATTCTTTCGTAGGTATACCTACTCACCCATATTCTGACAAATAAACTTTCATTATTAAAACTTTCAAGGAAATTATTTTTGTAGACGTAAGAAAAATATACTTATTCGTATATCTTTCTTACATGTATACTATTTTTTTCTAACTACATTTCTGTTAATTTGCGAGCGGGAATTGAACCAGAGTCCACTGTGTAGTAGTCATGTTTTAATTACTACCTACATCTATCAGCTTATAAATAAAACCAGGATAATATGTAAAAAAAATGCATATAGTCTTCCGAATCAGAACTGCTTTTTGTGTCTGTCGTTTTCGATTCACTGTCGTCGCCGTATTTATGACAAATAACTCGTCAGTTATTCGATCTTTATTCCAATATTCCTCTTCAAGCCGTTTAACATGATTGACTTCCTTTCGCCAGTCATCTGGAGTTATTGACGCCGACGCCTCCAACGTCAGAGCTTCAATGCGACTTTCCAACTGCTCCACATTCTTTTCTGACACCCGCATCTTTACAAGGTTCCAGATGTACTCAATGGGGTTGAGGTCGCAGTTGTAAGGTGGTAATCTAACGACTTCATGGCCATTGCCAGCTAATAAATTGTCAATTTTATAATTTTTCGGCGGTCTGTGCCGTTTAATTAATAAATACAGTTCAGGTTTTGTACTGTCGTTGGGAAAGTCGATGTTGTGAGCTTGTAGCCACTCAACAATCAACTGTTTTTTATTGTTCATACTTGGTGGCCTATTCTCATCCCTACTGTGATAAGGGGCGTTGTCCATCACAATTTTGGAGTTGCGTGGTATGTTGGGTACTAATTTTTTGTAAGCCACTTGGTGAAATTCTCAGCATTCATTTGATCATAGTAATCCCCCGTTTTGGTGTCTGCTTTAAACATTAAAAGGGCATTGTCAACAAAACCGCTTTAACTTCCCGCGTGAACTATTATCCATCGGCGGCCGGGGCTGTCGTTCCGTCTCACTCCATCGGTTGCTGATTGCCAACATTTTTCTACCGTGTAGTGTGCGTGTATCCACGTTTCGTCGAGATAAATAACGGGTCTTTTGTCTTTTATTTTTCACCAAGCGAGTAATTTTCTTTCATATGTCGTAAATATTTAGCCCTCCACGCTTGAATTTGGGGTCTTTCAATTAGGGCCAGTCTTTTTAGGTAGCATCGTTTAAATTGGTAGCCTAAATCACATTTAATTATTTTTCTTAATGTAGTTTCACTACCAGTATAATTAAGGTCTACTTTTGAAGCCGCCAAGATTTTGCGCATTGTGGGTATTTCTCTCCTCACCGTATACATTGAATCCATAATATTTCTTAAAGCTGTTAAGGAAAACCCGTCGAAATATTTCTTCTTTTGTCTTTTTCCTTTAGTAGGAGTTCTCATTTTGCTGCCACTGGCTGTTGCTGACTCATGCTCTCGTCTCAATTTCGTCACAGTATTTTTTGCAACGCCTGTGGCACATGCCACACACTCCGTGACTTTGATAGAATTTTGCAAAATATTTTTAATAACTGTAAGCAGTTGCTTCGGTATTAAAATGTCCGAAGCGCTTTTTAAAGCACGGTTTATACTTTCAAGAACAACTTACAGTCCTCTTTCTCTTTAACAAAATAATTGTCCACTTTAATTATAATTTCACGAGCACGACTATTAATTAATTTCTTACTCATTTTAACGAGTAACAGCTAACAAACTAAACAACAAAACTCAAGAACAACAATAAAACAGGATAACAAAAACAAAAAGCTAACAAAAATATTCGATGTGCGTAAGTGGGTAAGCGCGGACTGAACTTGCGAACGGTACCGACGGTGCGAGTTTGACTACGTCACCAAGATGGCCGCCAATCGCAATATCATCGTGCGGGGCTAGTACCTTCACGGATCGGACAGGTGAGTAGGAGCAAAATTTTTATTGCGTGGCTTCTAAACAAACTTTTGTTGAAGTTCTTCAGAATAATCCATACTAATATTATAAATGCGAAAGTAACTCTGTCTGTCGGTCTGTCTGTCTGTCTGTCTGTTACGCTTTCCCGCTTAAACCTCTCAACCGATTTTGATGAAATTTGGCACAGACATTCTTTAGACCCTGAGAAAGAACATAGGCTACGTTTTATCCCGGAAAAATTTGATGTTCCCGAGGGAAGTCTAAAAAGCGCGATATAACCGAACTCCTCGCGGGCGAAGCCGCGGGCGGAAAGCTAGTATATATATATATATAAACAGACAAAAGAAAACAGAAGAGAAAAATGCTACAGAGGCAGTGCTTATTTTACAAGAAATCTCTTCCAGCATACCTGCAAAAGGACAGTAAATACAGAAGGAGAATAAAGATAATACAAAAACTGGAACGACTCACAAAAACTATAAGAATATATATATACAGGTGTTGGCGTCGTCGGCGCAGAGAAATACTCGTCGCTGAAGCTCAACGCAAGTACCGCGGCCAGTGTCGTCATAGAGTTCACAGTGGGGCTGGAGACCGGCCGCGGCGGCGGTGAGGCGGAGCTGAGCAACGAGTCCGGACGTGGTGGGCGTGCACGTCGAGCGACAGATCCTGTCAACATTACATATATTTATTTTACATATTTCTGTTTTGAATTGTCCGAGGTAAGATGACAGATGTTACCTCAAATATTCGGTATTTTTTTATATGCTAATATACAATGTTATTTTTTCTTTTTACGAAACCTGAACATATTTTGTTCAGAATAAGCAACTGAATCGGTTCTGATCATTTTTACACCATGTTATATTTTTCCCAAAATACATTTAAAAATTGTTGCAGTGTGGTTACCGAGCGCGCCACGCGGCTTACGCGTGTACACGCCCCCGCAATAGCTGACGTCACATGTCAACGCACCCGGCTCGCCGAGCGGAGCGTTGTTTTGTTAGGACAACCGAAACAAACTTAAGATGGTACTCTAGTGCCCAGGAATTTGGAAAATAAGTATTTGAAGAAACTATTACCATCGCGCTGTTTTCAACCTCTCTCGGTAAAGTGCGAAAAGAACAACAACAATGGACTTCCAGAGGTGGTTCAAGATCTGAGCCTAAATAAATTCAAATCCTTCATTAAACGTAAGTTGTGTCAGAAAGCATTTTATAGTGTGAAGGATTATATTGAGGACAAAACGGCTTGGGCTTGAGCTGCGTCCGATTATACACTGATATACTATACACTGATTGTTCTCTGATTTTTCCTCTTGTAGTTTTAACATGTAATTGTTTATGTTATTAATTCAAAGCCTGTATTACACACTATGTAGCCAAGCATATTGTACGTTACGGAATTGTATCGCTGACAGAGGTGTTCGGCACTTGTGCAGCTGCAACTGCACAGGAGTTAAACTTTCCACAGATTCGGGAACACTGTTGGAGCTGCTGAACCTTGGACAAAACTATCTTAGCATTGTATAGATTCAATTTCTTAGTATTGTATAATTGCATGGCAAACGTGTGAGCACAATGTACGAATGTGCTGTAAGGCATTTATTTGTTGGGTTAGTCTTTTTTATTGACTTAATTGTGCTCTGGCTGTTGAGAGTATGTCATGCTCACTCAAATGTCTCGCTGATGGTGGCGTGTGTTTTGGGTCATTAGGTTCCCTTCGATATGGTTGAGCTGAATGATGCTGATCCATACGTCATGTTCGTGAACGGACGCCGTCGGAGGGGACTGGTCATATCTTAGCTGCCACGGCGTATTTTAATTTCTGAATTGATTTTTGTATGTTTTCCATAATGGACGCTCTCAGCGTACAATATATTTCTGCATCGTTCTCACGCGGTTGATTTCAACATGAATGATGTAATCAAATATTTGTAACAATAGCTTAAAAATTTAAGAGTGTCCATGGAGTTTCTTGCCCGTTCTTCTCCATAGGTACCTACTCTTTGGAATGGGCGACTAGCTTCATCTTATTGACTGACCGACCTTCTGACAATTCAAAAGTGCCTGTAACTGGTTTATTTGAAATAAATGATTTGATTTGATTTGATTTGAATATGCAAATAAAAATTCAAAATTCAAATAAGCCGCGAAAACGATTTATTCAGCAATATGGCGTAGAGCTTTGTAATTGACGTCACAAGCGGTTTTCGGTTCTCAGTGGTGTTTGTTTTTATTTATTATTTTTTGTTGTTATCTAATAAAATGGTTTACAAGTGGTGTGCTGTACCGGGTTGTACAAATAAATCGATAAAACCCCCAAAAAACAGTTTATGAGTTTGCCGAAAACAAGCGTTGATGCGCGTATGACGTCATCGCGACATTAGCCAATCCGGATCGTTTCACAATGTGTGGCGCGAGAAAAAAGTTAAACATATTTTTGTGTTTTGTATGTATTAATTGTTATTATTTTCAAACTCAAACTCATTTATTGCATTTTTTATTAAAACTCGTGTAAATGACATATAGAACCCTCATTTTATGCAATTAAAGCAAAAAATCCCAAAAAAATGAATACTGTCAAATAGCCTACTACCATTTTTTTGTTCTGGATGAGAAATCGTCAAATGACCTCTCCCGCTCTAGGCCTGTGCCTGTGTGTTCCTGTGCGGTTGGGCCACGGTTTCTTTTTAGGCCTCTGCCTCGAATCTTGCGGGCAGCGGGGCGGCGGCAGCGGCGGCGGCGAGTGAGCGGCAGGATCATAGGCGTTAAATCAAACGGACCGGTTCTCGAAAACAGCGGCGCGGCACAACGGGGCGGTGGCGGGCAGCGAGCGGTGTACTTCTCGCGCTCGAATCTTGCGGGCAGCGAGCGCTGTACTTTAAGTCAAGCGGTGATCGAGCGTTAGGAATAAATTTGAATCAAAAAGTTGTTGCCGCCATTGTTCAAACATTTCTTTCGCGAATAAAAACAAATATCTCGTCGACACAATCGTGAACACAATACTACGCGGCTATAGTGACGCGCGATCTGCCCGCTAGTTTCGAGAACGGGTCTTCGATGCCCGCCCGGCTCCCGCGCCGCTGCCGGCACCGCCCCGCTGCCCGCAAGATTGTAGTCAGCGGCCTTAAACAACCCGAAATCCTTTTTTTTTTTTGTTTCCGGTGTGGAACATCCTCATGCGATGTCCGCCGCCCTGGGGCGGGCGACCGGTCTGTCGGACTCTTAATGATTGAAAACCACCCCAGTGTTTCATCTCACACCTACACCGGGGGGTTGCGAGAACGAAAACTGCTTCCGCATCCTCCATTGATGCTGGCCCGCCACTGTGGGTCCGGTCCGGTGGGACAGGTCAGCCGCCTAATTCACACGCCGCTCCAACTGTCCGGGTCAGCCAGCGCGATGCGGACAGGGGACAGTCACAGTGAGGATATCGCCTCAGCATACATGAGCAACCAGGGAGGTGGATCATGGATGCTGAGGCCTTTATGGGGACTGCATATGCTCTTTCTACATAGAAAGATCATTATGTAGAGGCGTGTTCTTCAATCTGTATCTCTCCATTGTGAACCTTAGTGTTAATATAAAATCCATGGTTCCGTACCCTGGACGAAACCCATATTGACACTCCCGAGACAGCATACTCCTGCCGAATCTGAGAGTCTATAATCCTCTCAAAATTCTTCAGGGTGTGTACCGAGCCCTTGCCTTTGAAGACTGGAGTAATAATACTCAGTCCCCATTGGCTTGAAATCTTGCCGATCAGGAACACGCGGTTCAGAAGGTTAGTTAACATGCCCGCATCGCGAGGACCCATCGCCTTCCAGGCCTCAATGGGGACTCCGTCAGTTCCGACAGCTTTCCGATTTGCCGAAAAGTCGTTTGGACTTCCTCGGGCGTTATCAGGGGCACTAATTCAAGATTTGGAATGAATTTCGGTGTCTGCACCTCTTGGTGCTGCTTATTCAGCAGCTCGTGGAAGTACAAGCGCCATCTCTCCTTCACTGTGAGGTCTTTGCATAGCAGGTTGCCAGTAGGGTCTTTTACACAACGGCACTTGGATATATCCTATGCCGCTTTCACCCTGGAACATGCCAATTTGGAAAAGATCTTTTGCCCCTCAGATGATTCCTACTTCTCGTAAGGCGCTTGCAAGTGGTCTGGCTCTGGCTCTGGCTACAACTCTTTTAGTGGCACGTTTGACAACCTTATATGCGTCGCGATCTGGATGCCACGTTTTAAAGAAGGCTTTCTTCACCCTAGTCTTCCTCTGGACTGTGTCGTCCCACCACCAGGTCTCCTTTTCACGTTTGCGGCCGCCCTTAGAGACTCCGAGCACCACCCGCGCCGCCCCAATAATAGCTGCCTGGATTCTGCCCCAATGGTCTTGGACATATTCTTCATCGGTCCAGCGCACTTGTCCCTAATAACAGATGCGAACTCCTAGGACTTCCTTCATCAAGCAGCCGCCACCAAATCTGGTGCCGGCAGTGCTCTACATGTCTACGATGGGCCGTTACGCAGAGATCTATGACAAGGAGGCGGTATTGTCCAGTGAGACTCTCACCGGCTATGACTTTGGAGTTGGCTGCTTTGCCGATGTGGTGTCTCCTAGTCGGTAGAAAGTCTATTCGGGTCGCGCTTCGCCCGCTGCGAAAGGTGACAATGTGCTCCTGCTTCTTTTTGAAGTAGGTATTCACGATTGCAAGGTTAGCGGCTGCACACGTTTGGAGAATGTTGTTTCCTTCTGCGGTGCGGCCGCCGTACCCAAAGCCGCCGTGAACACGCTCAAGCCCGACACTCTTCTCACCCACATGACTGTTCAAATCACCACCCAAAATCACTCGCTGGGATAACGGTATCCCGTGAAACTGTCCTTCGAGCTGGATCCAGAACAACATACTTTCGGCGTCACCACACCAGGAAAAGCATAACGGATTTTCCTGGTTTTTGCTCGCTTCTTCAGCCGTATCCGCCTCTGATACGTTAGACCTAGCCCACAGGTCACAGGAGTCGGGCGTAGCTCCTGCGCGCCGTTTGCGGCGGCGCCCTAACTGTGTCACGTGCATTTCTTCCTTTCCTATTCATAATAGTTTGGCTTGTTTTGCTTTTACGAGTGCGACTCTTGTCAGACCACTCAGCTCCGAAGGGAAAACTGGCGTCAGCACCCCATCCGTAAGTCGGCGGGTGCACCGTCAGGCAGGTGGGGTTGACTTGGGTCCCAAAGATGGTGGTAGGACCCCAAAGCACTCCAGTACCTGATCGTAGTATTGATGACAAAGCCAATTAAATAACAACTCATTTTATACCCGGTATTTATTATTTTTACCCGGTAAAAATGGGTATTTTTTCATTTTTACCTATTCTACCCTTTTTTACCAATTTTTACCTACCCATTTTTTACCCACCCGCCCATCTTTATTTGAGAAGTAAGTACAAAACCTTTGATTGATGCCGCATTATCAAAGTGCCGATGGTTAAAACATAACTATGCATGCACTCAGTTTGATTTTAATACATATTTTTTTATTCGCTATGTTTATGGTATTAGTCGTAATGCGCAGTTTTTCATATTCTTTGATACAGTTTTTTGCGTCTCATAGAATTCCTAAGCGTACCTACCTATACACCGAACTGTTACACCTAACTACTCAGTGAAATAGCGCTAAGTTCTAGCTGCAAGACGCAAGAGTCTTGCAGGCTATGTCTTGTTCTTGCACAAGTCTTGCACGGTCAGTCTTGGTCTTGGTCTTGCTAAAAATACGCGGTCTTGTTCTTGGTCTTGGTCTTGCAAAAATGCAAGAACAAGACCAAGACTGCAAGACCAAGACTGAATTTGGGCAACACTAGTTTATAATTATAAAAAAAAATGTACAGATGCCAAAGTGTCTTGAGTATATCTGTATGAGAGTGGGTGGTAATAAAACTATAGTAAGTTCTTAAAATGTGGAATATTTCTAAAACAAGGTAAGAAAATAATATGTATATAACAAGTATTTATGTGTTATATAACACATAAATATTTATGTGTTATATAACACATAAATATTTCTGAAGTTGCCGATCTGTCCACAAATAAATTACCATCGAAAAAAAAAGCCTAATAAAAGTGCGAATTTACCAGTTTCGGGCGAGTACTTAAATCGACTAATATCTGAGTGACAAGTAAACAAATGTTTAGGTATAAACATAGGAAAAGGTATAAAGCAAGGGTCAGAAAGAACGAATGCTTACTTATAATAAATTTGATTTGCATTAGGTCGCAAGAAACAAGGGCGGTTATATGAATATATTTTGGGTCTGTCTGGAAATTTAATACCATAAGTATGAATCGTGTGCGTCATCTTAAGCAAAGTTAAAGGTGCCTTTGGTAAAAAAAATATTTACATTCAATAGAAAGAATTTTGTTGCAAAGAATCACAAAACAACAAAGTATTAATACACACCTAATATTCTTTAAAGCGCTACACAAAAAACGTAGGACACCGACAAACGCTGTTTTTGTCACACAGGTATATTGATACATACTAGCTGTGCCCCGCGGTCTCACACGCATAAGCTTCGAACCGAAAGAGCTCAGTTGATACAAAATAAGCGCCAGTTAAAATAATGGGAGCAATATACCTGTATTGATACACACGCGTAAGCTTCGAACCGAAAGAGCTCAGTTGATACAAAATAAACGCCTGTTAAAATAATGGGAGCAACATGTACGTTCGCGTTTACTCCCGTTTTCGCAACATTTTTTGTTCCTGCTCTGCTCCCACTGCTCATAGCGGGATGTGTTATAGTCTATGTCCTTTCTCAGGCTCTAGACTATCTCTGTAGCAAATTTCATTACAATCGGTTCAGTAGTTTTGGCGTGAATGCCGGACAGATGATGGGGGATCTATACTTTCGCATCTATACTAATATACAAAGCTGAAGAGTTTGTTTGTTTGTTCGCGCTAATCTCGGGAACTACTGGACCGATTTAAAAAAATCTTTTTGCGTTGGATAGCCCATAAATCCAGGAAGGCTTTAGGCTATATAACATCACACTGCGACCAATGAGAGCGAAGCATAACTAACTCCACGCGAACGAAGTCGCTGGCGACAGCTAGTTTATAATATTAGTATGGATTAAAAGTCAAAAAATTTGTGTATTGACAAATGTTCATAAATGACTTATCCAAAAATATGATTCGCCTCTATTTTCGACATTACGAGGGAAGTATAATATTTTAATAAAGGGAATTCCAACAACTAATGAAATATCTAAAAATTATTCCCCTCAACCGCGCTTTTATTTTTAAATTGAATTAAAAGTTTTAAAACTGTACCATTACTTTTATTATGGTGGTTACATGTTTCAAGTATTAACTATGATCAAACTCATAGCTGCAGACTAATCGGCGAACACATTTTTGTCAAATGATTGCGACTAGTTGGGATCGTTTGGACCGCAGTTGATAATAGGGTTGTTTGTAACGGAGGCTTGTTAGCGGAGGCGGAGGCGGATGCGGAGGCGACGAGTCTCACCTCCGCGAATGCGGATACATATAGAAAAAAATGAAATTTATGGTTAATTAAAACAAACTTTTTATTTTAAAAACGTACATTAATACTTAGTAGTATACTTGGTAAAAAATATTACCTTCTTGTAATGAAAATTAAGGAGAAACAAATTGTGTTTGCCGCATTCCCGCCTCGCACTAGTTGATTCTTGACCATTTCGCGCTCAAGCGCGGCCGGACGGTTGTCGAGCGTCGCAGCTTGCGCTATTATTTATTATATAAATACGTAAATAAACCTCCGTTATAACTCCGCAAAAAATTGTGCGGAGGCGGAGGCGGAAGCGAAGATACGATTTCTTGCGGAACTTCCGCAGTAACGGAAGTGGAAGCGAAGCTCCGTTACAACCCTAGTTGATAATGTAAAATAATATCAACTGCGGTCCAAACGATCCCAACAGTCGCAATCGCAATCATTTGACAAAAAAGTGTTCGCCGATTTTTTTATTAATTTTTTAAAAATTATAAACTAGTGCTTGACTGCAATTACGCCTGATGGTAAGCAGTGATGCAATCGTTGATGGTAAAGCGTACTAGTTTATTAAGCCTATTCACTGAAAAAACTTAGGAATAGGAAGGATGACGGCAGTTGAGCGAGGTGATGCAATGTTAAACCCAAGACCAAGACCAACACGACCAAACGATGCTGCGCTAGAGGGAGATTGATCTGGAGACTCTCCACGACCAAAGTCCCGACACAACAACATTTGGCGCATCGTACCCGCCACACAACGCAACACAACTGCTTAGACCCGTCCTCCGTACGGCTTCACCAGACATTCACACAACACACGACGAATCGCTTGGCGACAAGACTTTGTCTGGTGGGTGGGACTTCTGCCGGCAGCCGATGTTATGGCCTACCACCGAGTAAGTTTAGGCTGCCGTTTAGAATCAAATTTATTGCCGCAATGCATTGTCAATCACCGTCTGCTAGCTGCTCCTTGACTTGCCTTGTGCATTGTGTGGTACCGTACCGACACGGCATTATTAATCTACATCGAATTGAGAATGGTCAGACAGAAAGTCATTTCCCAATTTCGTACCAGACAAGAAGCCAAGAGTTTGGCACAGACGTTGAAATATAAGAAAGTTTTACCATAGACTTAGGTACGTATTGCAGAACGTCACTCAAAACTCAAGCTCTATTTAAGTCTCGTTTCAAGCCATTTGATTGGTTGAAACTAGTTTTAAGTAATGCTTAAGCAGAGATCAATGCTTGAGTTTCCTTCTGGAATACGGACCTAAATATGGAGTCACTCTATTATTATAAGGCGGGCCTTTTCCCTTTAGCCTAAACGTTAACCCTTTGGCGGACACAACAAGTTACAAATGCAGCCGCTTGCACAGTTTGCTTGGTATCTGTGTCACTAAGTAACAAGGTACCTTACTAAGTGAATAATATATACATTAATTAATGGTGGCCGCCTATGAATAATAGCTCTTTGTAGCAAGCACAGCATCATTTGTCAAAGGAAAGGATGGCTGTGTTTTAAGCTTTGTGGGCAAAACTGCCATCCTCCAAATGGCTTCTTAATTAAAAGATTCCAGAGCAGGTGACATCAGTGACATGTCATTGAAATTTGATACTAAATGAAAAGCTACATGAAACGTCGGTCGTCAACATTGCAGAGGTGACCGACTGACAGATCCAAGAATTTCTGTTCTTAATATTCGAACTTCTTTGCAGGAATTTGCATTATACGTCCGCTAAAATTTTAAAAAAAGAAAAAGAAAACGGAGCTTTTATGTCCGAGTGTCTTCAAGGCTAGATAGAGTGAATAGGCTCTTAATAAACTAGCGCGCTTTACCATCAACGATCGCATCGCTGCTTACCATCAGGCGGGATTGCGGTCAAGCGCTGTTTTATAATTAATAATAAAAAAAAAATGATAACAAAGAATCCAGTTTCTCGACTAACTGATACAAATTGTCTTGCAGCTAGTATTACGTAACTATTGTAAGAACAAATATGTTAATTAAATTGCTTGCCTATCAAAAACAAGGTGGTTTTTATTCAATTAAAGACATGTACTGATACAGTGTAATAAATTTATATGCAATTAATTGTACATATCGCACTAATAATACAATAGTGTATCAACTCAAAATTCGTCGAACTTGACATAATACGATAAACACACGTAAAATTTAATTCCTCACACGTCATCAAAACCGTCGTTCGAATAGTGCAAAAAACAGATAAGAGATGGTGCTATAAGTCACTATTTACGACATTTCGGTTGCCACTTCCCTCCCGCAACATTGAGTCATCTTTAGTTGCGACCATCAGTGATCGGAAGAGCACGTGCCGCTTGGCGTAATATTTTGACTTGCAACAGTATTACTCAATCAGGTATGTAAAATTTATATTTTTATTTTGAATTAACATAGTATTGTTGATTTGACCTAAACACGCGCTTGGTGTTATTTCGAGTTATTACACTATTACTGATTTACAAAAACAATAATTAAAGTACTATTTCTACTTAAGACACTATAATTGATTTGGTTAGTAGTTTTTGATATGATACAGTTTTGTTGAGTCATAAGGTTAAGTTGATTTTTGTATGGTTTATAAATGTATAATTCATAATATCTATATGTCAATTGCAGTAATATCTATAACTCATTCGAATTTGTACAAGTGTTATGAGAAAAATGCTTTCTTAGAAGTATTATTTTAATAATTTAGAGTTAATACACTATTTGTGACAGCCATCAATCAATAATTTATTTGAACAAAATTTTATTTATTTTATTTATTTGTAGGTTCAGTATACATCGTGGCCGTGTACTTGTTGATATGGCAAGAAGTATTAGAAGCAGCCATCACGTTAAGGAAAATCACGAACTTGTCAGAAATTCGTTACCGTCATTATTGTCATCAGTGTATACAAATAGGTACACAGAGAGAAGACAGCGATGATGCGATTGAACAGTCAACACTTTCTATGTATACCATCGTCATCAACAATTCATCCAGTACTTCAAGAAACTGACGTAAACCGTTCTACCAAAATTTTAATGTCCTTGTGTTCTCCAAATATGGTTAGTAACGTTAGCCTGATAACAAAATGCAACCAAAAGAAATATTACATTTCACCCATCCACTCAGGCCAGAGCGACTTTGATGATTCTGATTATGATCCGCATTTTGTTCCTGATAGCAAAGCAAAACTCCCAATCTGCTTCGAGGTCGAACAACAAAATCTCCAAGTGATTCTTCTTCAAGAAGCTCTTCATCCAGTAGCTCATCATCTAGTAGCTCTTCATCAAACAGTTCAGATGAAGGAGTTCTGGATAATTTAAGTCCCGTTACTGGAACCAGTAGCTTGACTACAGAATCAAATATTTCAACCGAAGACCAAAGCAATCATACAAGGGACAGGAAAGAACTACTTGACAAAAATATAATACCCAGAAATTACCGCGAAACGTGTTATAAGGATTTGACTGATTAAAAAAGTATTACTTGTTTTTCTTTTTTCATTCATAAAAAATTGTGATTTTCAGACTGGTTAGAATTAAGTTAAAATAATTATTAAGTATATTTTTTTTAATATGAATAGTACTATACAAATAATTTGTTTTGTTTTAATATTTGTGTATTCTTGTTTTTAAAGGTTTATTTTGATAAATGGTTAGAATAAACTATACTTTTAAAGATATCAGTATAAGTAACGACTGTTTTTGTTTATGAAGACTTGTTATTTTTATTTTAGAAGATTGTTTTCATTTTTTTTTTCGAAATGTTTATTTGTCAAATCTTTTAAATATTTGTTCTTTTATCTAAATGTCTACTCCGGTAACTGACTGATTAAATATGCGAATTTACATTAAATTATAGTCTTTAACAAAAAAATTGCTGGTTTTATTTATTAATATGCAAAACAAAATAATAAACAGTTCATATAAAACAACTTATCTTATTCAAATGTATATAATTATAATATTCTAACACATTCAGATAATACCAGCTAGTGTCAACCTAAGCAGAGTTTGATCTATGGATATTAGAAAATGAATAAACATACATTGTAAAGACATAGTACACTAGGAATCGGTTTTCATCTATGTTGTATGTACAAAAACTAAGTTAAAACCGGAGGAAAAAATTATTATTCCGACTGTAACAACTCAAAATATTTCACCAATAATGAATTAACTAAAAATAATGTTTCATTTTGAAAAAAGTTTATGGAGGAAGACAGTCTCAACTCAAAATTTCTAAATAATTAAACTATTGGTTTTCTTTTTTTATTTTTGTAAAGATATTATTCATTTCAATTCAGTTTAATAGCTCATATGGCAGTTATTCAAATTGCAACTATTATAGGAAGTGAGTAATAAGTTTTTTGTTAATTCTGAAAAATGATAGATTTTGAGTTGATACAGTATTGTATTATTAGTGCGATATGTGGCGAGAATATTCAATTGCAAATTATAAATAACCTCAAGTTGTTCGTGAAAATGCACAATATTAAGAGGAGTTCATGTTATAATTTTGATTAGAATTGAAATTTTGTTACATACATATGAGGCACAGCAGATATACTTATAGCCAGCAGCGGTGGCCCAGTGGTATTGGCTGCGACTTACATGTTATTATAGGTCGTAGGTTCGAAGCAATCAGGCGCTATACTTTCAGTAAATTATTTTATCACCACTGCTCTCAAAACGGTGAAGGATTACAACGTGAGGAAACTGTCTTAGAGGCAAAACTTCGAAGACATATGACATCTACCAACCCGCACTGTACATTTGTCCATAGGTCGGAATAGGTAGAGTGAATTGGGGTCATTGATTGGAAATTATTATATTAATAACATGGACATTCCTCCGGATGGTCGATTATTAAAAAAAATATGTATAAATTATATTACATGGACATTCCTCCGGATGGTCGATTATTAAAAAAAATATGTATAAATTATATTAAGTCGTAAAACCGTTTGATTTGGCCATACCCTTCATTAGAGGCTAAAAATAAAATATAGAAATATAAATATAAAACACTTCGATCGGAATTTGATTATTTTTATTTTTCAAGTAAATAATAAATTAGTTTAGTTTTGTTACCTTCCTTTAAAAGAATTGAGTAGTAATAATGTCACTACCAACATTAACAATATTTACTTGGATCCGGAGTTACATTCCGTGAAAATGGCTTATCCACGTTATTCTTTCTGTGAACATTTATGATACAAGTACCAAAAATCACTCTACCTATTCCGATCACTGATTATGTCCCACCGAGAGGAGCCCTGTGTCCCAGCACTGGGAACATTATACTCTGATTATGATGATTATGATATTATGCACACACGGTCTACTTGACCATCTGACTATGTATTAGACTATGCTATGTATGTATTAGAATTATTAATATTATCTTTAATAGTGCTGGCGTGTGCCTCGTAAACAGAGTTAAACACATTAAAACAATATAAGTATTACAGAATTATTCCAACCAAGGGATCTTTATTAGTGTCCTTAGTACAATGTCCAACCGCCAACTTGGCGAAGTCGCGGACAAAACCTAGTATTTAAATAAGGCATAAGAAGGTCAACTATAAGTAGGTTTCATAAATGAACAAGCTTATATGAAGTAGCTGCGCCCTGCGTTTCACGAGCAAAAGAGACGACCCGGTGGAAATATCCGATTAAAAACTATCGCAAATGTTACTCCAGTAGAGTAATTGCGTAACACCCTATCAGTAGCAATGGGTTTCATTTTGATAGTTCAACGGTGTTCATTGCGTGATTCACCGCATTGGGCAGACCCTTTTTTCGAACATACATATAGTGCAATGGATTAGCAATATGCTTCAAAATTATTCCAAATGATAGTAATAGTCTGTTACGCAATTGGGGTGCTGGTTATATACCACCTGTGAGACATTTTTTCAAGTGTAAAGTTTTATCGAAATCCGTTTACTGGTTTTTACGAGAATGCAGTACCAAACATACATCCAAATGAACTTTCGCGTTTATAATACAGCCATAATTACACATATAACTAATTGGTAGGTATGTAACCAGACAGTTTAAGACGCGGTGAATAGACAACTTTTAGGTATTTGAGGGGGTGAAGCAGACGAAGTGGGACACGACTAGCCCCGCCCACTACGGGGCGCTCCGCGCGAGTACATCAATGCGTGATGCGTCGTGCATCGAGAAATACGCACGTTCCATTAAATCTATACCAACTATTCTCTATTCTATCTACATTTAGAAGCGTAATTTCACAACCCAAATGCGAAGCATGATTGGCTCTGTTCGTCACAGTCCCGGTTCGCATTAGACATCCGCGGCGAGCACCAGGTTCGAATCCCACATACGTTTACTTTACCTTGCGATTTTCGAAAATGTATATGTTTTACATATTTTCATTTTTATTATTACTTTTGTTTTCTTTTTTATTTTTATAATGCGCTTTGTCCAATCTGCTTAAATTTTTTGTGTTATGTCCTTTTTTCATGAAACTGTTAGTTTGATCTAAGCACTAGTACAAACCCGACTTCGATAAGAGTTGCAGTTTTGAAGGAAAAATCTTTTATTTTTTTTTAATATCCGAAAAATGTATTTTTTTTTTAACAGCTGTTTAGAGTAATGATAATTTCTTAGTTCATAATATAATTATTATGAACTAAGAAATTCATCTCATCTCATTCAATTCATTTCATCAATTAAATAAAGGCTTATTATTATTATTTATTATTCATTACTAGAAGTTTGTAGAAAGAAAATTATAACGAATTGATTTTAAATATTAGTTTGCATTATAATTGTTACAAAAAGAATATATTTAAAAAGATGGAACAATTACTACAAAAAATACAGAAAATCGACTAAATCTATCTATCTAATCGGCTAATCTATTCCATCTACATTTAGAAGCGTAATTTCACAACCCAAATGCGAAGCATGATTGGCTCTGTTCGTCACAGTCCCGGTTCGCATTAGACATCCGCGGCGAGCACCAGGTTCGAATCCCATATACGTTTACTTTACCTTACGATTTTCGAAAATGTATATTTTTTACATGTTTTCATTTTTTATTATTACTTTTGTTATTTTTATAATGCGCTTTGTCCGTTCTGCTTAAATTTTTTGTGTTATGTCCTTTTTTCATGAAACTGTTAGTTTAAATCATTGTAAGCACTAGTACAAACCCCACTTCGATAAGAGTTGCAGTTTTGAAGAAAAAATCTTTTATTGTTTTAAATATTTGAAAAAAAAAAATTTTTTTAACAGTTACTCTATACAGCTGTTTATAAATAGTAATTTCTAGAAATGATACTATTATTTCTAGAAATTACTATTTATAAACAGCTGTTTAGAGTAATGATAATTTCTTAGTTCATAATATAATTATTATGAACTAAGAAATTCATGGTTAAATAAAGGCTTATCATTATTATTTATTATTAATTTCTAGAAATTTGTAGAAAGAAAATGATAACGAATTGATTTTAAATATTAGTTTATATTAGATTTGTTACAAAAAGAATATATTTAAAAAGATGGAACAATTACAACAAAAAATACAGAAAACCGGCTAAATCTATCTATCTAATCGGCTAATCTATTCCATCTACATTTAGAAGCGTAATTTCACAACCCAAATGCGAAGCATGATTGGCTCTGTTCGTCTCAGTCCCGGTTCGCATTAGACATCCGTGGCGAGCACCAGGTTCGAATCCCACATACGTTTACTTTACCTTGCGATTTACGAAAATGTATATTTTTTACATATTTTCATTTTTTATTATTACTTTTGTTTTCTTTTTTATTTTTATAATGCGCTTTGTCCGTTCTGCTTAAATTTTTTGTGTTATGTCCTTTTTTTATGAAACTGTTAGTTTAAATCATTCTAAGCACTAGTACAAACCCGACTTCGATAAGAGTTGCAGTTTTGAAGAAAAAATCTTTTATTTTTTTTAAATATCCGAAATATGTATTTTTTTAACAGTTACTATAAACAGCCGTTTAGAGTGATGATAATTTCTTAGTTCATAATATAATTATTATGAACTAAGAAATTCATGGTTAAATAAAGGCTTATTATTATTATTTATTATTAATTTCTAGAAATTTGTAGAAAGAAAATTATAACGAATTGATTTTAAATATTAGTTTGCATTATAATTGTTACAAAAATAATATATTTAATAAGATGGAACAATTACTACAAAAAATACAGAAAATCGGCTAAATTAATAATAATTAAAAAAAAAACTATTGCAAATAAGAAATCCAACAAAAAGCATACAACGTAAAGCTGGGGTTTGAACCCGAACACATACAGGTGAAGAAAAATTTGCCGCGAAAAAATAAAAAGAAAGAATAATTACAGAAAAAAATCAAATAAAATATCGGCAAAAATACAACAGTAAATTAAAAAGCATTTATTTCAATTAAAACCTACAAAAAGCATATAATGTAAACTTGGGGTTTGAACCCGGACAAAAACGAAATATGATTATTCATCAACAAACGGGCACGTAAATATAATTATTTTCTGTGCGGGGTAAAGCAAAAACTGACATAGGTCCGTCAAGCAGCGCGCCTCAGCGGTCACAGTCGCTAAGCATAGAAGTGAAAGAGAAGGCAATGGACGCCGCGATGGAGCGACGTTTCGTTCACGTTATTTATCATTAAATACATTATTTATTTTAGAATATCTTAGTTAAATCGATAAACAAAAACAATGGTTTCATTTACTATTATATTTTACATCGCTCTTCTCAATTTTATCAAGATTTGATGATTAATAATACAGTTACAACGGTTATAAATTCAATTTTAGTGGTTACTTTAGGATTTTTTTCTATCGAGAAAATTAATTCAAAACGTGTTTTGAAAACAATGGTTTCCTGCTACATATAATCAAGATTAACATATAAATTTTTGGTTGCTCTGAAATGTATACATTTGGCTAAAAAACTGTTTTTTGAAGCCTATTTTTACTGAGCACAGCGCCATAACGTAGTTTTTGCCCTTCAGTAATAACTTCTTCCAGTTCAAACATCAGACAATTAAACTAGACGTCCACCATCAATCCTAATTACTTAACTTTATGGCTGGGCGCGCCAGTCACCTTGCCAAATAAGGTCAATCACCAAACGCGCTAGAATACTAGGATTCGTTCTGTAGTGCCACTTGCGTTTGTGTACATACCTAATGTAACCAGACAGTTAAACGCAGTTTTTGCCCTTCAGTAATAACTTCTTCTAGTTCAAACATCAGACAATTACTTAACTTTATGGCTGGGCGCGCCAGTCACCTTGCCAAATAAGGTCAATCACCAAACGCGCTAGAATACTAGGATTCGTTCTGTAGTCCATAATTAGGTACACATATAAGTAATTGGTAGGTATGTAACCAGACAGTTTAATGTAGTTTTTGCCCTTCAGAAATAACTTCTTCCAGTTCAAACACCAGACAATTAAACTAGACGTCCACCATCAATCCTAATTACTTAACTTTATGGCTGGGCGCGCCAGTCACCTTGCCAAATAAGGTCAATCACCAAATGCGCTAGAATACTAGGATTCGTTCTGTAGTGCCAGTTGCGTTTGTGTACATACCTAATGTAACCAGACAGTTTAACGCAGTTTTTGCCCTTCAGTAATAACTTCTTCTAGTTCAAACACCAGACAATTACTTAACTTTATGGCTGGGCGCGCCAGTCACCTTGCCAAATAAGGTCAATCACCAAACGCGCTAGTATACTAGGATTCGTTCTGTAGTCCATAATTAGGTACACATATAAGTAATTGGTAGGTATGTAACCAGACAGTTTAATGTAGTTTTTGCGCTTCAGAAATAACTTCTTCCAGTTCAAACACCAGACAAACCAGACGTCCACCATCAATCCTAATTACTTAACTTTATGGCTGGGCGCGCCAGTCACCTTGCCAAATAAGGTCAATCACCAAACGCACTAGTATACTAGGATTCGTTCTGTAGTGCCAGTTGAGTTTGTGTTTGCAGGTGCACATTTAGGTAGACAATCATTATGAAAAAGTACAGAAACATATATCCAAAGGTCTTCAAAATATTAGCATTAAACAAGCTTATTACGTAGCCTAAACGAACTTCTGGCAAAGAATATTGGCGGTTCCACATTTATTTTAACCGTGTCTCGTGCCTTCGGCATATTATAAGTAAGAGTAACTTACGGCATTATAACACAAAATACGGCATTATAAACGGCATTATAAACATTATAAAAAAAGGTATGCGTTCAGTTTGCTATGTCCAGCCAGTGTGATATCTGAATTAATTAATATATTATTTACTTTATTATACCCCAGATGAAGAAAAAGAGAAATGCGGTTGATTTATGTACTACATATAAATCAATCGCATTTTTGACAACAGAAATTACGAGTTCCTGCAAAAATGAGTAATACCATGTTGCTGTCACCCACGAGTGTACATCTAAAACTTTATCAATCTAAAACCATGTCTGGCACTCTTGAGGTCGCCCGCTCGGCGCCAATGTTGTCAGAACAAAAGCGACGTAAGCCCACGTACGTACATCATTAAGAGGGGACTCTAGTGCCGAGGAATTTGAAAAATAGGTATTTGATTAAAATTTAATCAAATACCTATTTATCAAATTCGGCGTGACGGTAATAGTTAGAGACCAGGGCCTGTAGCCAATGTAACATCGCTTCGTAGCGAAGCGAAATCGAATACCAAACCAACCAATGGTGGGAGCGATTGACCACGTGATTTATCGCGTCGCGTGGTCAATCGTTTTCGTTATTGGTTGGTATCGTATCGATGAAGTCCGTTGCCGGTAGGTTGCCAGATTCACATTTCACTTGTTTGATTCTAACGCGTTTGTTCATTTTTATTGATTCCTGCAACTTCAATGCACTTAGAAAGATTGTTTTTGAAAAGTGGAAATACCGTCGACAGTGACAGATCAAGAATCTATCTGAAACTGACAAATATTGCCAGTCAACCATGAACTTTACTATGATACTTTAGCGATAAAGTTGAAAATCTAATAAATGTAGCAGCTTGATGTGCTGTCTTTAGTAGGTACAATTACTAAAACCCGTAACTGCCTATCGCTAAAAAAGCTGGACAAGCTTCTTTTCTTAAGCGATTATACCGAGAAGGAATGGGATATATAATATTTTAGATTTAAAAAATGTGACTTTACGTAATGGTTGTTTCTATTTGTCTAATATTTACGTACGGACGACAGCAAGCCAAGCTACTCGAAACTGTCAAATATTCCCAATCAACCTTGAGCCATAATGCTTTAGGGATAAACATAAAATTCTAATAAAGAAATCGGACAGATTGTGTGTGGTAGCTTGATGTCCTTTCGTCTGTACCATTTGTTATTTTTTCATGAATGTAGGTAACAGACGATACTTGCTAACATTGACAAACTAAAGTATGGCGTAGGCCCTGCCTGAGGAAAGAACTCGGTACTTTGAGGTATCGATACTTTTGTGTCGATTCTTTTACGAGCACGATACCTTTTTTATCGATACTACTCATGAATAGAGTATCGGTACTTTCTATTTGATGCCGTAACCCTACTGATGTATGGCGTAGACCCCTGCCTGAGAAAACAACTCGGTACTTTGAGGTATCGATACTTTAGTGTCGATTACTTTACGAGTACGATACTTTTTTATCGATACTACTCATGAATAGAGTACTTTCTATTTGATGCCGTGTCCGTACTAACGTATGGCGTAGACCCCCTGCTTGAGAAAAGTACTCGATACTTTTGTGTCGATTACTTTACGAGTACGATACTTTTTTATCGATACTACTCATGAATAGAGTACTTTCTATTTGATGCCGTGTCCCTACTAACGTATGACGTAGACCCCTGCTTGAGAAAAGTACTCGATACTTTGAGGTATCGATACTTTTGTACCGATACTTTTAGGACTACGATACTTTTTTATCGATACTACTCATGAGTACAGTATCGATACTTTCTATTCGATACCGTGTCCCTAGTAATAGTTTAATCATTAAACTATTGCCGTCGCGCCGCTTTCAAGCTCTTCGTAAAGTGCGAAAGGGACAGTTGCAACTCAGGCTGATTTTACTTACAAAAACGTTTCGTATTCCGCTGTTTTCTTTTTCAAAACACCACAGATCTCAATTATTTTTATATCAAAATTTAAAGGATGTGTATACCTAAGCCTCTATTATTTTCTTTTTTGTCAAAAACTTAACACATTTGTCTAATAGTCGTCTGAACATCGCGGTAAAAATGGGTTATTTTTCGGGATTTTGAAATATCACATTTCTTTTATTAATTAAGTTTTGGAAAAAATCAAATTATAGGGCACGTATAATCAAGGTATGAAATTGTACAAAAATATTTATTGCTCTAAAAGTGTTATATGTATGTTGAGGTTGAATTTGATTATTGTCTCTGGCAGCTAACTTTTATAAGCAAAAATATTTTAAGTTTGGAAGATTAGGGAGACAGGTAAAAATGTTTTATTGTTTCAGTGTGGAATGGTTTTCGGTAGCATCAGGTGTTGTAGTAAAAAATGTTGTAACTGAGTATGGATTAAATTATAAGATGTGTTTTTTATACAACAGTTTGTTTATTGAGCTAGCTTCAATGGAAAATATATTGTGTGAATGATTTTTTAAGTGATTTATTTTATTTTGAAGTTTTACAAAAGGATCCCAAGAGGTACTGCATCCCACATACTTATTTCATCATTACAACAATGTATACATGAAGAAAATACAGCGGAATACGTTTGTATAGAGAAAACGCCACTAGAGTCCCCTCTTAAAGCGATGCTTTTAACAGCTGACTGCATTTTCAATTATCTGCTTAGAAGTAAGCTCAACGACAAAGTTATATCATTCATTTGCAACAATAAAAATTGAAAATACAGCGCAGTGTAAAAAAAAACTTAAAAAACTTGCTGCAAACAAAATATCGCGCATGCAAACCTGCACCCTAGTTGCATAACAAACTATTACTATCAATTAGAATAATTTTGAAGCTTGTTGCTGTTCCATTGATCCCTATGTTCAAAAATGTGTTTGTTCAACAATGTGAATAACGCAATGAATTTTGTTGAACTGTCAAAATGAAGCCCATTGCTACTTGTACTGTATTACGTAATTACCCTGCTGGACTAATGAAGGCGGTACCTACCGTATAGTATAATGTTTAAAATTACTGACCTTTCTTGCCCGTGAACGGTGTTGGATGCCATTCTGGTACGTTCGCGAGGATCGCTTCCACCGCCTGCGGAGTAAATATAATAATTAATAATAATTATTGTGTTTATGTCGCAATTAACTAACTAATTTAGCCGTTTAGTTAACTTACACGACATTACGACATTGTAAAAATTTAAAGTAGATGCATGTCTTTATCTCAATTTAGCTGACCTCGTTTTGTTTTTCTTTTCGTACAGTAAAAAGTCAACTTATACCGGTTATTTGCATACTTAATTATTTAGTCGTGCGCGGTTCGTCGGAGGCCTATGTCCTGCGGTGGACATCTTTCGGTTGAAACGATGAATGATGATGATGATGTCCAGTTAGTCGTATTATGTACAGACGACAGCACATCAAGCTACTACAAACTGTCACCTACAAACTTCTGAAAGACCAGGGATTACAGTTTGCTACAGAATTACAACATTTTCACAACATAGAAAAGCGTACCTGACCTTGGAATATACAGGCAAAACGGACTCGTTAATCTATTGCAAAGCGCATAGGAGAAAATCATGTCTAGAACGAGTCAATGGTATTCATATAAAAAATTTCGATTTCGTTTGACTGTACCGATTTTGGCTTGTATAGTAGATTTTTAACCTAAGAGTGGTCCCAGTCGCCGGAATAAAATTATTAAATTCTTATGAATCCGGCTACTGGGACCGCGGTCCTAGTTATTTGCGGTCCCAGTCGCCGGAAACCTCATTAAAAACATGGCGACTTATCTTGTTCTTTTCTTAATGACATTGAAATAAAAGGAAGCATTGAACGAACTTAAAATTAAGTTTTAGTTTTAAACAAAGAAATCGGGTCGAATGTTGCGCTTTGTCAACAGATATATGTAATAAAATATGACTACCTTTTCACGCCTTACCAGCAGAATTTTTCCTTCAAATTTTGCCTGACTTTTAAGTTTAAAAAAAAGTCAAAGAGATGGATTTTGTAAATAAATAAATACTCAAGGCAATCTTCTCCATTGGTTGGGGTTGTCTTGGTCATGCAACTACTTATACTAGGCATTTACTTATTTTTTATACAAGCCATTTTACGGGCACTTTTGAACTATCAAAGCAGTCGGCCAGTCAAAACGATTAAGCTAGTTACTTCATCAGAATCCCAAATTCCAAATTCAATCAAGAAATCCCAAATTTCTTTAGGTCAATACACCCTCTCTGAGATGATAAGAAGTAGAGTTCATTAAACTTACTTCTTTATTCTGATATTTCAGAGTGTTTATCTTTTCAGACAGATAGGTATTGATAGTTAAAAGACTGCATAAATAATAATGTGAAATTGAGTAAAGTCAACAAAATCTAGTGAACGTTATCTTTCGTAAGATAAAATTCACTTACTGCCTTCATCACTTTACTACTACATACTTAGAAAGATAACATGGAAATACACTTCTGGACGCATCTATTGGCCCACCTTGCATTTTCAGTTTCGTTTGGTCCTAGCTAAAATTTTATATTAGGTCGAGCAAAAAGATTTTATGCAGTTTTGCACCGAGGCTTCCGTCGACTGGGACCGCAATTAACTCGGACCGCGGTCCCAGTCGCCGGATTTATAAAAAATAAATAATTTTCTTCCGGCGACTGGGACCACTCATAGATAACTTAAAAAAGTCTACCATACAAGCCGAAATCGGTACAGTCAAACGAATAAACATCTAAGTTATTGATATGAATATGAATATCATTGACTCGTTCTAGATGATGATCATGATTTTATCCTATGCGCTTATAAATTGAACTAGCCCGTTTTTATATAATTCAAACATACAGGTAAACACACACAAAGGCATTAGCATTGTATGATAGTATATTACTATTTCTTGCTAACTCGTAAAATTATTCATACAAAATATTTACGTAGTTCGTATCGAGTATCGACGAATACTATTGCTTTAGGGCTATATTTGACCGGACACTTTAGAAAAAAAAAGAAGGGTGTTATAAAATTATAACATTATTTTTAAATTTTAACACAGTTAATACTGATTTTGTGTGAAGCCATAACGGCCATTTTTAGGGTTCCGTAGCCAAATGGCAAAAAACGGAACCCTTATAGAATCGTCATGTCTGTCTGTCCGTCTGTCCGTCCGTATGTCACAGCCATTTTTTCCGAAACTATAAGAGCTATAGGTACTGTTGAAACTTAGTACGTAGATGTATTCTGTAAACCGCATTAAGATTTTGATGCAAAAATACTAATAAATATTGGGGTCCCCATACTTAGAACTGAAACTCAATTTTTTTTTTCGTCAAACAAATACGTGTGGAGTATATGGATAGGTCTTCAAAAATGATATCGAATTTTTTAAAATATTTTTTTTCTAAACCGAATAGTTAGCGTGACAGACGCTTCCAAAGTGGAAAAAAAGTTAGTGCACCCCCCCCCCCCAACCCCCTCCCCTCTAACTTTTAAAATAAGAAAATGAAAAATCTAAAAAAACTCGTAAATCGTAAACCGCTTATTACCGCGTAATCTTTCATACAAATAACTTAAATCCTTTAATTTCATAATCAATGGTACAGAATGTACTAGTCGCATCTACGATTTTTGAAAGTTCCCCTCAATTTCCTTGGTCTTCCATCATCAGATCCTGACCTGGTGGCTATGGGACCACCTGGAAAGTATACACTTTCGAAAAAAAAAAGAGAATTCTGCACATCGGTCTTACAGTGATCGGTGAACATATGTAAAAAAAAAAAGATTACGAGGAATTGAGAACCTCCTCCTTTTTTGGAGTTGGTTAAAAAACGATTTTTACTCAATTATTACTTTGTCGTTTGACTGTACATTATTTGATTTCAGTTATCATTTATGAGTGGTCCCAGTCGCCGGAAGAAAATTATTTATTTTTTATGAATCCGGCGACTGGGACCGCGGTCCGAGTTAATTGCGGTCCCAGTCGACGGAAGCCTCTTGCACCTGACACATTCACAATTTCATTCAATAGTCTTTTATTGAATTTCGAACACAGAATTTAAAGAAACAAAAGACAATTTGGAGCCTGTTTGTTGATATCAAACAATCGAATACTAAGAAAACTTGATTTTATTGGTTTACTTGGATTTAATTCTTGAAAAAGTGATTGATATCTTTGGTTTTTGCAAAAAAAAAAACATTACTTATTCTTAACATTAAGGTGAGGTTTTATCAATAAACTATGGATACTTCACATGAAGTCGCCGTCAAAGTTGTGGCACTTATTCAGGCCGGACAGAGCCAAAGAAATGTGAGTGCTCAACTTAATTTAAGTCGATCTGCCGTCCGAAATGTTTATCGGAGGTACCTAGAGACTGGCGGCTTTGTTCATCGCCAAGGAAGGCCACGATCTCGGGTCACAACTCAAAGGCAGGATCGATTCATCGTGACGACCAACTTGAGAAATCGTCATCTTACCTCCATTGAGATACAAAATCAACTTCGCGACTTCCACGGAGTATCTGTGAGCGCTCGAACTGTTCGTAGAAGGTTAAAAAAACGCGAGCCCGCGGAACAGCGCGCCTTCATTTCGCACGCACTCATTTAAATTGGACACAGCAAAATTGGAGCCGTGTACTCTTTTCTACGAGTCTAAAATTGTGTGACATGGCAATGATGGAAGGAAGAAGGTCTACCGATGTAAGGGAGAGCGTTTCGCACAATGCTGCTTTGAAGAGAGGGTTGCTTATGGCGGTGGCTCATGGACTGTCTGGACCGGTATATCCGCGTCCGGCAAAACTCAACTTGAGGATGTTACAGGACCACGGCTGCCAACATTAAATGCTGAAAGGTATATTCGTGAGTGCTTAGAATCTCACGTGATACCACACGCGGAATATGTGGGCCCAAATTTCCTTTTTATGCATGATAATGCAAGACCCTATACGGCCGGCAGTGTCAGGGAATATCTTCGGGATGTGAACATCACAGTTATGGACTGGCCAGCCAGAAGCCCAGACATGATCCCCATTGAGCACATGTGGGACGAGCTAAAAAGACGTGTTAGGGCTCGTCAGCCAGTTGCCCAGACGATGCAGGAGTTGAAAACTGCCATAGAAGAGGAATGAGAGATGATCCCTCAAAATTTCATAGAGCGGTTGATAAACTCTATGCCTAATCGTATGAGAGCTGTGGTAGATGCCCATGGAGGCAACACGCGTTATTAAAATAAACCTTTATTTGATAAAACATGTTTTTTATTGAAAAATCAATTGCCTTTAACAAGGCGCATATCCGACTTGTTAGGCGTAGCTCCATGTCGTATGGTATTCTGAATTCAAATTTAAAACAATACGATCGAAAAAGATGGTGAAATGCACCAGGTTTAAAACTGCATCAATAGTTTTTGTTCAATCTAGCAATCATATTTCGGTAGGGGCCATCGAAACCTAAACTCTAAGGTGGGCCAATAGATGTGTCCAGAAGTGTAGTATCTAACTTTATGTAGATACATAAACTTAGATACTTTTTCTATGTGTGAGAGAAAAACAAGTTATTTATATACACGGAAAAATACTAGACAACGCAATGTATGGACATGTTGTGGCTTTCTAGTATTTTTCCATCTGTACGCAGGTCTATTTAACCAAAACTGTCAGATTTTGCCCAAACAAATTAAGATTTTCAGCTTTATAAATTGTTAAAGGAATTTTACAGATTGTAATAACTTGATATGCTGGCATCTGTACCTATTGCTTATTTTCAGCTTTATAAATTGTTAAAGGAATTGTACGGATTGTAATAACTTGATATGCTGGCATCTGTACCTATTGCTTATTTTCAGCTTTATAAATTGTTAAAGGAATTTTACGGATTGTAATAACTTGATATGCTGGCATCTGTACCTATTGCTTAATTTCAGCTTTATAAATTGTTAAAGGAATTTTACGGATTGTAATAACTTGATATGCTGGCATCTGTACCTATTGCTTATTTTCAGCTTTATAAATTGTTAAAGGAATTTTACGGATTGTAATAACTTGATATGCTGGCATCTATACCTATCGCTTATTGTTCAGTTAGTAATTTTTCAGGCATCGTATTCGAAGTACAAAGTATTCCATGTGATATTATACTTCGTTCGCGTTAGCTTTAGGTAAAATAGGTTCATTGAAGCAGAGATGTACAACATCTAATTTGCGAGATGTCTGCTGTACATCTATACTAATATATAAAGCTGAAGAGTTTGTTTGAACACGCTAATCTCAGGAACTACCTACTGGTCCGATTTGAATATTTCTTTTTGCGTTGGATAGCCCATTGATTCAGGAAGGCTTTAGGCTAAATAACACCACGCTGTGACCAATAGGAGCTGAGCAAACTAAAAATTTAAAATGTATGCTGTATGTAATTTTGGGGTTAAAATAAAATGTTCAAATAATTAACTCCACGCGAACGAAGTCGCTGGCGGCCGCTAGTTTTTAATAAATGGCAAAAAACTGTCTTTGTTATCGCGTTCTGATCTTTCGGCAGAATGCCGAGAGAACATGAAATTTCACGGGCCCGGGTTCCGGGTTCCTGAACAGAACCTAGTTATTTTAACGTCAGATAATTTTTATCAGAGATGTAAATTTCAATTTTTGACAATACTGCCACAGAAAGTCTGTCAGATCTCAAATTTATTTCAGAAATAAAATTATCGATTGATAGAAGAATCAGATCTAAATATGGTAACAGTATTATACAGGTAGGTACGGACGACAGCAGGTGAAGCTACCCCAAACTGCCAAATATTCCCAATCAACCTAGAGTCTTAAAGCTTTAAGACTCTAGGTTGAGGTTTGTTTAAGAGATAAAGTTGAAAATCTAAAAAAGAAATCTAACAGATTATAGTAGGTTGATGTGCTGTCGTCTGTACACTACAAGGTCCGCTTAACTTGTCGCGTAGATATAATCCGTACTAACGCCACCATTATGTTTCTTCGATACATTACACAAACAATTGCTCGAATGTTTACCAACAACGCTATCAGTCAATGTCACTCGAGCGCAAAAAGATTCTTGCAACAGTGTAACTTGCAAATGTGACCTATTAGTGACAATAATGCAACAAGGACTTTTTTATACTAGACAGGTACTTACATACAAAACCGGCCAAGTGCGAGTCGGACTCGCGCACGAAGGGTTCCGTACCATTATATTTAAAAATGGCAAAAAAATCACGTTTGTTGTATGGGAGCCCGCCTTAAATTTTTATTTTTAGATAAAGATAAAGATTGATTTGTTGCGTAACTGTGTACATATTGATGTTATTTAATTGTGTAAATACAATGCTTTGGCTCAACAGTCGGATTCCAAGTCGGACATGCAATATCAAAGAAATAAAAGATTATAAACAATACGACAAGATATATTTAGTATTTGCTGGTATAGCGGCAACAGAAATACGTAATCTCTGAAAATTTCAACTGTCTAGCTATTACGGTTCATGAGATACAGCCTGATGACCGACGGACGGACAGACGGACAGCGAAGTCTCATGAATAGGGTTCCGTTTTACCTTTTAGGTACGGAACCCTAAAAACTAGTCAGATCATGTCACACATCACCTTGCACATAAATATGTCACGTTTTTGCACGTGTACTGCAGTTTTTTTCTAAACCATGTCAGACATAAAAGTAAAGACAATGGTATGACATCGATCGTTTTCTCATTGATATCTTGCTATTAAAGCTAAACAATAAATAATTAAACTGGTTTGACTTCACACAAACAGCAAGCTAATTGTGTAACACATTATTAATTGCAATAGTTTTCATTATGTTAGTTCTAAAACATTGCCATCGTTGCGCAGAATTTTCGAACATAATATATGTGAAGCAAATGGGTAAGCAAATATCCTTTAAAATGCAATTCTGCTGGACCCTAATTCTGTAACACACTATCGACCAAAAACTGAATACTTTTTAAGGTTGTTGCTAATCCATTGCTGCTATGTTCAAACAACATAAATAACACAATGAATGTAGGTAGTTGAACTGTCAAAATCTAAGCCTTTACTTCTTCTTCAGCCTATAGATGTCAACTGCTGGACAAAGGCCTCCCCCAAGGCTTTCCACGATGACCGGTCTTGTGCTGCCATCAGCTTCCCGCGACCTTCACCAGGTCATCGATCCACCTTGTTGGGGGTCTCCCTACGCTGCGTCTTCTAGTACGTGGCTGCCACTCTAGAACCTTACTGCCCCATCGGCCATCGTTTCTACGAGCAATGTGCCCTGCCCACTGCCACTTAAGTTTAGCGACTCGAAGAGCTATGTCGGTGACTTTGGTTCCTCTACGGATCTCCTCATTTCTGATTCGATCACGCAAAGAAACTCCTAGCATAGCTCTTTCCACTGCCCTTTATGTGACTCTGAGCCTTCGTATGAGGCCCATTGTGAGCGCATAGCCTTTACTACTACTATTAGTGTATTAAATTGATTTGACAGCCTCCGTGGCGTAGCGGTAGCGGACGCGGCCGCTGCGCAAAGTGGCGCGGGTTCGATCCCCGCACAGTGCAAGTATTTGTATGCATGAATCTGAATATTTGCATTGGTCTGGTCGTGCCTCGGAAAGCACGTTAAGCCGTTGGTCCCGGTTGCCATACGAACATCTAGTGGCAGTCGTTACGGGTTGTTGGAGCCCTCAAAAGTTCAACAATTGGTCTAACTGCAGTGCTTCGATGTCGCCTTCGGGTTGTGGAGGTCAGACGGCAGTCGCTTCACGGAAAATGTCGAAGTTTAGCCATATCAGCAGTTGGACTGGTAAAGCGGACCCCAGACTCCAAAGCTGAAAAGGCTTCGGATGCGACTAGGATTAACGCTGGGATGATGAGTGTATTAAGGAAATTCGCCAGGCTCAACTTTCATGACGTTCTCATATAAATTGTTCTAATAAAGAGCTTTTCTACAGAGCCTTTATACAGGCTGTAAAATTTTTATTACTCACGCACACAATAAAGGTAAATGTCCGCTCCGTCTACTATTAAATGACCGCAGATGAATAAATAATTAAACAGACACATGAAACAAGGTTTATAGAGCATGATGATTATTACAATATATTTATTCAGATATTAAACTTGTCCATTTTTTGATCCAATTCTAATGTACTTACGCTTTTATCGTGAAATGGACATCATGATCAGAATGACCAATTTGTTGAACAGTGAACAGGATAATAATATAATGACTGTTGTTTCGCCTTTTTTGTTAGAAAGTTAATAACCGTAGAACGAGCAGCTCTCCTTTTATAGTACAACTAGCTTTCCGCCCGCAGCTTCGCCCGCGTGGCGTTCGGTTATATCGCGCTTTTTAGATTTCCCTCGGGAACATCAATTTTTCCGGGATAAAAGGTAGCCTATGTTCTTTCTCAGGGTCTAAAGATTGTCTGAGCCAAATTTCATCAAAATCGGTTGAGAGGTTTAAGCGGGAAAGCGTAACAGACAGACAGACAGAGTTACTTTCGCATTCATAATATTAGTATGGATAATTTAAATACATAGTTACCCTTTTTCATTATGTTATTTCACTTACGAAATAATAATAATAAATTCATTTATTTTCTCTTGCAATGGTTTTGTTATTTTTTTGTAGTACAGACGACAGCTGCCACATCAAGCTACTACAATCCGTCAGATTTCTAATATCATTAATACTGTCAATAAAATTACTATTATCCATACTAATATTATAAATGCGAAAGTAACTCTGTCTGTCTGTTACGCTTTCCCGCTTAAAACTCTCAACCGATTTTGATGAAATTTGGCACAGACAATCTTTACACCCTGAGAAAGAACATAGGCTACCTTTTATTCTGGAAAAATTTGATGTTCCCAAGGGAAATCTAAAATGCGCGATATAACCGAACTCCACGCGGGCGAAGCCGCGGGCGGAAAGCTAGTTATTAAATAAAAATCTGAGTATCAAATTCCGAATTTACGCTCGCTTTCTCCTCGAATCTAGAACTTGATTGAATATTTTTTTTTCTACACACCAGACGGCGTATCATCTGATGTGAAAACACTATCAGCATCCTGGCCTGCATCTGTCCTGGTTTGGAACATGGTAGGGCTGTGTAATGATGATGATGCCAGATAATTTTAGGCCGGTAAAGTACAAGATATGTTTGCGGTTAGAATCACAAAGTGCATAGTCACTGCACATTGGAATACTAGCTACGCAAGCCACATGAATACATTCCATAAGCCAGGATATTATTAATAACAAATATATTAATAGTAATAACTACATAGGTAAACCACATACGCTCTTCTTAAGGCTCCTAAGGCGTACGTGATCGGAAACGTTAGGAATTTATTTTGATGAATCAAAACATACATTGGATAAGGAAAATGTTCTCTTTATCACATATTTAATCTTGAAGTAAAACTAACTCCAGTGCTCTTGCTCAAGGTCAAATAAGATCCCACAACGCAGATCATACTCATTAAATATTTATAACAGTCTAAATAAAAACGCATAATATTAGTGTTCTGAAAGAGGAAAATAAAGTGTAATTTAGATGCTTTTAATTTACAACTCATCAATGGTTCATTCATACCCAACTAGAGACTTCTGCGAAATCATTTTGAGAATTAGTTGATAATCCAATGCCAATAAAGAGCTCATTATATCATTACATCTTGAATATTAACAAAAACGACAACTTCATGAAGCCGCGTTCCTTAAAAAGTGTGAAAAACAAAGTTCAACTTCTTGAACTTGGTTCTTCATACATTTTGTACTGGATGTGGACAGTCGACGGATGACTATACGTTATAAAGACAGGAATCCCTAAAGCTCCTTCATAAAATTACTTAACAAGGTTTCTAACATAACTAGTGATGGCAGCGTTTAGTTTTTTAAAGCACGAGTAGATCATCATCATCATCATCTCAGCGTTAATCCCAGTCGCATCCGAAGCTTTTTCAGCTTTGGAGTTTGGGCTCCGCTTTACCGGTCAAACTGCTGATTTTGACTAGACTTCGAATTTTTTTTTTATAATTATAAACTAGTGCTTAACTGCAATCCTGCCTGATGGTAAGCAGTGATGCAATCGTTGATGCTAAAGCGCACTAGTTTATTAAGCCTATTCACTTAAAAAACTAAGGAATAGGAAGGATGACGGCAGTTGAGCGAGGTGATGCAATGTTAAACCCAAGATCAACACGACCAAACGAAGCTGCGCTAGAGGAAGATTGATCTGGAGACTCTCCACGACCAAACTCCCGACATAGCAACATTTGGCGCATCGTACCCGCCACATATCGCAACACAACTGCTCAGACCCGTCCTCCGTACGGCTTCACCAGACATCATGCCGGAACACGACGAATCGCTTGGCGGCAAGACTTTGTCTGGTGGGTGGTAACTTCTGCCGGTATTAACATTAATATTTTCCGTGAAGCGACTGCCGTCTGACTTCCATAACCCGAAGGCGATATCGAAGCATTGCAGCTAGACCAATTGTTAGTACGTACGTACGTTGGAAAGTACGAGAAAATATGCATTTTAAAATACAAACGGGAAAAGAGCGCCATATTATTCTTTTTCCAAGAATAAATAAGACACTAACAAACAGTGTTTGATTTAAAGTGCAACAACACTGCACAAGTAAAATGAATTTCATAGCATTCAAATGAGCAGAGGAGCCGGTTTTATCTTATGTTTACAATGCACACGGAACGGTTCAAGGCACCGTTGATAATATACGCATGACTAGAAACTAGCCATGTTTGCTCTAAACGTTTAACATAAAACAATAACTGAGGGAGATGAGGAGTTGACTACAGATTTCGTTACTAATCCCCAATAATATGAAAAGCGTATATTTTAGTCATAAACACCTTGGCCAGTAGATATAACGTTTTGTGAGTAAATATTTACAGGGTCTTAGGTTAAAAACATTCAAGGTCTTGAAGAGCATTCTGCCATGAATGAAGTTGGTGTCACGCAAAACTACCTACAGATTCAGAGCGAGGCGTAAAACCAAACAGCTGGAATCGATGTACCGCGCGTTTACAGCTTTGTGCCTATTGACTACTGGCAGGCACCGGCCTCCTTGTATATATGTTTTTTATACCTTTTTAAATTACGAGTAGTTTTTGATAGATTTGATTTTGTCTGTCAAGTCAGTCTGCCTAGTTAGCTTGCGAATACAACATTGTAATTAAAAATATACGTGTTTTCATCAGAAATAATCTCCATTACAGTCCATTCTCTCACTAGTTATCATTTGGTCCATTCTTGCCGTAATTTGACCATTCACCGACATTTTCCAGACTTATATTTTTGACATAAGTAATTATAAATTTTTATTCCATTTAGAAACATTACCTACATTATTTTACATACATATTCATCATGGTGGAAACACGTAGCAAGACAAAGGCAGACCAATCGGCTACGGAAGCTTGCCGGGTGCAGCGCGAACGACGCGATCGTTCACCGTGCAGCGCCCGGTTGGTTTCAGCCACAACTAACGACGAAGCTTCGGCACCTCCTGGTAGCTTGAGCATACAAACACCGGGCAACACCCCAAGTAGCGAACCACAACCTGGTCCCGCCGCAGAATGCTCGAATGCTCAGACTATCTCGCATAAGCAAGGGGATGCCAAAGCACCGTCGAAATCGTCCAGGGTTCCTAGCAATCAGCTGCGCAGTCCGCGCACACATTCTTCACGTTCAACTGCAACCATCCGCGCCCAAAAACTTGCTATAGAAGCAGAAGCGATGCGGCGCAAAGTGGAGCGCGAGCGTGAACTAGCACACCTGGAGGCTCAAGCCGAGCAGATGGAGCTGGAAGCAAGACTCGCCGCTCTAGAAACATCAGATAAGTCTACTTACTGTCGTAGGTCGTATATTTCCGATCATAATACTGAAAATCGCACCGCGGCTTGGGTAAATGAACAGAATGCCAACGAGGCAACAACGGCTAACGAAAACTTGCCTGGTGAGGCTGCAGCTGTCACCTTGAGTGATCCTTTAGGACTTCATCTACAGCTGGCCGCTCCCACCAACACAGCAGCTTTCAACATGGCCAATGTCTACCAGGCGTCCCATTCTAAACCTACCATAGCCGTTTTAAACAACAACCATTGTAAACCGGCCCCTGGACTGCCATCTGATCCTCCATTTTTGGACCCCATTACAAAGCTCGCTCACGAAATAAACGCCCTCTCTAACAGGCCAAAGAAACTTGAACTGATTACGTTCTCAGGTGAAGTCGCCCAATGGATGGCTTTTAAAAGTAGCTACGAGAGAACTAAATCAATTTTTCCCCTTCAGAGAACTTAGATCGATTAAACGTCGCCGTCCGCGGACAAGCATACCAGTCCGTCGCGTCGTTAATGTGGACCAGCAGCGACCCCGACGATATCGTAAAGGCTCTAGAGCAGACATACGCTCGCCCGGAGCTCCTGGTAGCCCGCGAGATCGCCGAACTACGCAACAGTCCAAAGCTAAGTTCCCCTAATGATTTAAACAGTTTAGCTAACAAGCTACGTAATTTTATAACGACCCTGACGCTGCTTAAACAAAACGAGTATTTGTCGTCGCCGGAACTCTTTCGGTGCATTTTGGTGAAGTTGAACGAGCACACTAGAGCCCGTTTTACAGACTTCGCCTCAACACACGAGCAACAAAATCGAACAAAGCTCGAACTGTTGTCACATTTCCTTTTGGATGAGGCGGACAAACAACTGAAATTTAATTTTGTTGCTGACATTGCCAAGACGCAAACTCCACCAATGCATCCGAATTTGCACCGAATTTACGCTCCAAAATTTACTCCTAAAAAGGAAACAGTGCACGTTACATTATCTAGCAAAACAACATTTGAGCGTTGCGTATTTTGCAAACAAGGGTCTCATAACATAAAAAACTGCAAGAATTTTTTAACCCTAACAATAGACGATAGATGGCGCTGGGTCCGGCAATCTAAAATATGTTATCGTTGCTTAAAGTCAAACCGGCACACGTGGAACAGTTGCCGAGCAAAACATTGTGGAGTTGATGGATGCCCTAGACGTCACCATGCGCTTCTCCACGGCACAGGGACAGTCAACGCCGAGGCTACCGCAAGACAATGCAACAGCACTCAAATTTACCCTGACGATCTCACGCATTCCGTCAGGATAAATAATCCTGCTGACAAAAACATTGAATTTTCCGACAAAGTTACGAACACTACTGATTGTTTATTTAATGCTACAGGATCTTTCCTGTCGACTTCAAAACAACGTCCCCGTGGCCTGCTGAAAGTGGTACCGGTCGTCGTCGAGGGTCCTGCCGGTGAGTTTGAGACGACAGCGCTTCTCGACGAGGGCAGCGTTTCAACATTTATCGCCGGAGAAATAGCAGCTCGCATCGGCGCGAAGCCCACTGCCAAGGAACATATTCGCATAGAAGGTGTGAGCGGTATGACCAAAGATCTAGATGTAAGTCATGTCAACTTCTATATTCGTGGGCGCAATCAATCCGATCGTTACCTGATTGAACATGCAAAAGCTATGACTCCTTTAGGACTCCGCGCACGATATCCTGATACGATTAATCTCACAGATTATGAGCACCTGTTCGATTTGTCTGATGAACTTACACGGACTAACGTTCCACCTACCGTCCTAATCGGCGCGCCTGATTGGTACTTATCTTTAAGTCGTGAAGTACGTTGTGGCAAAAAGAATGATCCTGTTGCCTCAAAGACTGCATTAGGCTGGGTACTTCACGGTGCACATTCCGTGTCATCAACGCCTATTCAATTTGTCAACCATGTCACAGAAGATTTAGACCTTCTGATAAAAAGTCAATACGATATCGATGCCTTGGGTATAACAAATAAGACTCCTTGTCAAAGCAGCGACCATCAACGAGCCGTGGATATTATCGAATCTTCTGCTCATCAGCTCGAGGACGGCCATTTCGAAGTTGGCCTTCCTTGGAAGGAGAAATTGCCGAAAACCATACCCGACAGTTATCCGCAGGCCCTGTCACGTTTTATGGCTCTTGAACGACAAATGTCAAAAGACCCAGAGTTTTCTGCAGCCTTTCAAAAATTTTTAGATGACATGATCAGCAAGGGTTACGCCGAAGAGTGCGATCCGGAGACCTATCATCAACGATTACCGACAAACATTCATTGTGTCAACACAGACGGTACAATTCGCTGGTACTTGCCAATTTTCGGAGTTTTTCACCCACAGAAAAAGAAGTTAAGAGCAGTACACGATGCAGCAGCGACTACAAAAGGCGTGAGCCTTAACAGTTTGCTTTTGCAGGGTCCCGATCTATTGTCTCCCCTTCTTGACATTTTGTTCCGCTTTAGAGAAGGTGCCGTGGCTTTAAATGGTGACATCAAGGAGATGTTTCCTCAGGTGAAGATTATCAAGAGTGACAGGGACGCTCAACGTTTTCTCTGGCGAGACAAAGATGGCCGTATTAAGGAATACAGAATGTCGTCCATGATTTTCGGTGCAGTTTCAAGCCCCTTTATCGCTCTCCATATCAAAAATAAAAATGCAAAAATGCTTGAAAAGGACTACCCCGCCGCCTGTAAAGCGATCATAGATGACCATTATATGGACGATTATTTAGGAAGCCTGTCTAATATAGCTGACGCAGCCCAACTTGCCGTAGACGTCGTCACAGTACACAAGGCTTGTGGTTTCGAAATGCGGGCATGGACATCCAATTATCCAGGAGCGTTGTCACTCGTCCCAAAAAAATTTCGAAGTGACGCTACTTCAGATGTTTACCTGCCTCCTTGTAGCGACATAGGTGTCTTAGGTGTTAAATGGAACCCTGGACAAGACTTACTAGGCTTTCGTGCGGTACCCCAGATAACGAAGGGCGTTTTAACCAAACGTACTCTATTATCAAATGTTATGAAAGTGTATGACCCTCTCGGACTATTGATGCCGGTTGTCATCTGGGGCCGTATTTTGATTCAGAGATTATGGCGAGCAGGGGTTGACTGGGACTCGCAATTGTCCGAACCGTACGTTACTGAGTGTGAGAACTGGTCCACCCAGCTGCGCGTCGCGGCCGACATCAAAATCCCTCGCTGGTATATGACTAAGCCAGATTTGTTAGACGTTCAGCTACACGTAGTTGCCGATGGGGGCGAGCAAGCCTACGCCTGTGTTGCCTATTGGCGTTTCACTTACATTGACAACTCCGTGTCAACGATGCTCATCGGCAGCAAAGCTCGCGTCTCCCCTCTTAAACCCGTTTCAATTCCTCGTTTAGAATTGCAAGCAGCGCTTATTGCGTCTCGATTTGCGCAAACAATTTTAGGAGCTCATCGTTTTAAGCCCTCCGCAACCACCTTTTGGACAGATTCGACAACCGTCCTTAAGTGGATCCGTAGTGACGCTCGAGCCTTCAAGCCGTTCGTGGCACACAGGTTGGGAGAGATACGGGAAACCACAAATCCATCCAATTGGAGATGGATCCCTACCTCTTTCAACGTCGCAGACGACGCGACAAAACCAAAACACTTAAAATTTACTGAGAGTCACCGGTGGTTCACAGGCCCGCAGTTTCTCATTAAACCATCACACACTTGGCCGACCGAACGCACCACTGTGGAGGAAGAGAACCCACCCGATCCTGAATTAAAATCTAATCTGGTGGTTCTGCTCCTCGACGTGACATCCTCGAATTCAGTTCCCGAGCCGTCGCGTTTCAGCTCTTGGCTGCGTTTACTTCGCGCAACCGCCCGTGTTCTCCAGGGCGCACGACTGTTTCGGCTTAAACTGTCTCGACCAATAGATCTAAATTCTAAATTATATCTAGACAGCACGACGTCCCCCCACCGACTTCATGCAACAGACATCATGGAAGCGGAGAAGATGTTGGTACGTCAAGCCCAGACAGAGAGTTTTCCTGACGAATTGGTAGCCTTGCGATCTTCGAAGCCAGTGCCCAAGGACAGTCGAATTAAGAAACTCGCACCTTTAATGGACAATGAAGGTCTACTAAGATTAAACACGCGTATAAGTTCTGCGCCGGGAGTAGATGATGAGATAAAATCACCGATGATCCTCGACGGTCGCCACCACGTTTCACGACTTATAATTCTTCATGAACACATCAAAGCTTCACATCAGTTCAACGAGCTTGTTTTGAATGAACTTCGTCAAAGGTATTGGATCCTGAGGGCCAGAGGAACAATTCGAAGCGTAGCGAGCGCCTGTTTGAAGTGCAGAAGGTGGAGCCGTCAACCTACCCAACCTCAGACTGGCGATCTACCGACAGAACGTTTGGATCACCATAAAAGGCCCTTTACTCATGTAGGCCTCGATTATTTCGGACCGATCCTGGTGAGCATACACAGACGCAACGAAAAACGATACGTCGCATTGTACACATGTCTATCGACCAGAGCACTTCACTTAGAAGTTGTCAACTCGCTCTCTTCCAATAGCGCCATCATGAGCCTCCGACGTTTTATTGCTCGACGAGGATCACCCACGACTATAATTTCAGATAATGGAACAAACTTTGTCGGAGCATCCCGAGAACTACGCGCACTCCACGATGAATCGGTAATCGAGTACGCAACAAACCACAAAATCAACTGGCGATTCATTCCACCCGCATCTCCATTCATGGGTGGAGCCTGGGAGCGATTAGTGCGGACCGTAAAAACAGCGCTCAGATCTTGCCTTAATCAACCACTGAAGGAAGAAGTCTTACCTACGCTTTTACTTGAGGCCGAGGCAATAGTAAATTCTAGACCGCTCACCTACATCGCTTCTTCTCCAGACGCACCGGAGGCCCTGACGCCATTTCACTTTATCTTGGGCTCTTCATCGGTCGTACCATGGACCTCGTCTTTGACAGATTCAGACCTAGTCCGGCAATGTGATTGGCGGAGAACTCTGCGCCTTGCAGACCAATTCTGGGCACGATGGCTACGCGAGTACCTGCCCACGCTTCGACCGAGAGGTCCCAATACCAACGCATCGAATCTTGGCGAGGGTGACGTGGTGCTAATAGCAGACCCTACCCTTCCTCGTGGCTTGTGGCCTCTAGGAAGGATAGTAAAAGTGTACATAGGACCTGACGGAGCGGTCCGTGTAGCCGACGTGCACACCAAAGGAGGCGTGCTGCGCAGACCGGTCCGTAAACTCATTGTGATGGAGGCCGCATCCCTGCCAGCAGCCACCAGTTGTTAGTGTGCCACTGGGGGTCCGGTATATTGACTACTGGCAGGCACCGGCCTCCTTGTATATATGTTTTTTATACCTTTTTAAATTACGAGTAGTTTTTGATAGATTTGATTTTGTCTGTCAAGTCAGTCTGCCTAGTTAGCTTGCGAATACAACATTGTAATTAAAAATATACGTGTTTTCATCAGAAATAATCTCCATTACAGTCCATTCTCTCACTAGTTATCAGTGCCAAAACACAGCTGACGGCGATGAGCTGAGCGAGAAAAATCTTCATGGATTATCCTGCGCTCAGAGACACGGTGGGGTGTGCTGGACTCTTACCGGCAAAAAAAAAACATCTAAGCATTCGTCATCTGCCTTTCAGGGCAAAGTGATGACCCTGCCACAATCTGATGGAAACGAATCGAAACAAATCAACTTTTTATTTGATAAAGGTAAAGTATCCGTGAAGTTCCTCCTTTAACCTAATTTCAAAGGTTTAATATCGAAATCGAAACATAAAACGTGATTTATGTCTACAATAGTAACATTTATTACATTTAAAACGTGCTTAGCAACTGTTGATAACCTAGTACCTATGCAATAATAATAGTTCACCGACAACTGAGCCCTTAAGGACAGACACAAGGCAATTCCAGAAATAAAATCACAAATAAGATATCAATTATGTAGATAATTGATTGTAGCACTGGACTACGAGAGCTGGAAAAAGAGTAGGGAGGCCATTGTCCATAAGTGGGACCATAGGGGCTTATAGAAGAAACAAAAATTAATAAACTTTAAAAAAAAAATAGAAAATAAATCTATGGACCATGGATCAGTCAATGATTGTCTTGATTGTCTTATCAAGGATCAAGGAAAAAGAAGAAATAACGCTGGTCAAATGAAGAAATTGCTGTGGTCATAAAATTGAATTGGGATGTTGATCTACTTTTCTACTGAGTGCTTTCAAAATATACATATTTATGGCAGAAATCACTGAAAGAGAGCTGAACAATTCGAAAGCGTAATTTTATCAATAATATATTCAAGTATAATCATAATTTATCTAAAATGTGTTCAAGATTCCAAGATGACAAGTATGCAGTGAGGCGCAAAAGTGAAGTCAATTGAGGACCGATTACGACAATGCTTCAGAGAATTGCAAATAATCGCTTAGACTTAGAAAGACTATTTACATAGAATAACTTTATTCTATGCTATTTATTTCTATGTGAGAAATGGCTTTTTTTAAGGCTTGCAGTAAGCAGCTCGCCGCCCGGTAAGGACCAGCCCCCTAATCGGCGAACACATTCACCGCGCCTCAAAGAGATGTCAGCACATCGTGACGGAGTCCACTAAGACCGATGCCTAGTTCAGGGTTACGGGGTGATTGAATGAGAAATCGCGGCCCTGGCGCACAGGCAAGTGGTGATGTATATACGGATCGGTTTTAGTCAGTAAAAGTATGGCACGGCCTTTCGCTTGACCCAGAGCGCGAGAGATCACTTAATGATTTCCCATCCACACCAAAACACCAGCGACAGCCAGGTCTGGTCGTGCCTCGGAAAGCACGTTAAGCCATTGGTCCCAGTTGCCATAAGAACATCTAATGGTAGTCGTTACGGGTTGTTGCGAGCCCTCAAAAGTCCAACAATTGGTCTAACTGCAATGCTTCGATATCGCGTTCGGGTTGTGGAGGTCAGACGGCAGTCGCTTCACGGAAAATATCGAAGTTTAGCCAAAATCAGCAGTTAGACTGTTAAAGCGTACCCTAGACTCCAAAGCCAAAAAGGCTTCGGATGCGACTGGGATGAGCGATGAGATGATGATGATGACCAAAAAAATGGTAAGCAGTGACGCAATCGTTGATGGATAGGAGTAGGTACGAACCCAGACATGAGCAGTAATTTGTGTAAATTATTAAATGACGACTACTCTCAAAACGGTGATGGGAAACATAGTGAAGAAACTGGCATTTCAGAGAAAAAAGAAAAAATATTCGAAGAAATGTGAAATTTCGGGCCTACGTGTTCATTTCTTTTCGAATGGAGTATGTTTACATCTCAGCAGCGGGAACAATATAGTTATAATGAAAGTACATTGTTTTGTCCGCGTATGAAACATTGTAACAAATGCAACATAGTAGTAATACGGAAAAACAATCAATATAAACTTATCAGAATAGTTTATGTTATGCATCCGCGCACGAGGTGTTCGTCACAATGTAGCCAATTAACCGATATAGGCAATACTTTTACAATACGATAAGAGTACCTACGTTGCTTGTCAGACAAAACCTGACAGTGACCCCGAATCCCTTTGTCCACAAACTAAACTATAAGCTCAGAGCATCTTTTTATTTCAATTTAATTAAGAAAAGGACAAAAAATAAATATTAATTTAGTCCTGTCAAATTATGACTAATTTCTGACACATCTGACGTAAATTGGCGTAGATTTTATGTCCTGTGAATAGACGAACAAGGTAATCGGGCCCAATATTAAGCATCTGTAAATCAATGCGTCAGCGCAGAAACAAACCATGAATATAACTTTTTTTTTTTTAATTATTATAAATTAGTGCTTGACTGCAATCCCGCCTGATGCTATGCAGTGATGCAATCGTTGATGGTAAAGCGCACTAGTTTATTAAGCCTATTCACTTCAAAAACTAAGGAATAGGAAGGATGACGGCAGTTGAGCGAGGTGATGCAATGTGCAAACCCAAGACCAACACGACCAAACGAAGCTGCGCTAGAGGGAGATTGATCTGGAGACTCTTCACGGCCAAGCTCCCGACACAACAACATTTGGGCGCATCGTAAACCGCCACACATCGCAACACAACTGCTCAGACCCGTCCTCCGTACGGCTTCACCAGACATCATGCCGGAACACGACGAATCGCTTGGCGGCAAGACTGTCTGGTGTCTTCCATACCTTTATGGTTCTATAAATATTTTTATATAAGTAATTCCAATATCTTCCACTTAAATAATTCTGACGGTTTGGAAAAATATTTTTGGACGTTCCAATTCCCCTGTGTAAATAAAACCGTGTAATAACTACCTAATATATTAGATATGTTATGAGTGATAAGACGTTACTCAGTGTTTCTATATTTTCTATGACATCCTGACTTTTCTCTGGTTTGGAAAACTGCTTACGATTCAAAAGTTATCAGAATCAGACAAAAGCCCACAACAGACTAGGCTATCCGTTAGGATAGGTATACAGCCTCGTCATAAATCTACCAGGAATCTATTATCTTGCAACAGGCACAGTGTTTTTATTCGTCTTAACAACGAGTGCAAGCTGAAAATGCAAGAGCGGTGAAAGTTGAAAACAGTGCTTAAGGGTCGTCTAGTGTTGTGTTACTAACACCGGAATTAAAAGAGATGGCCTTTCTTAAGTGAGGGTGTTGTGGTCCAATAAAAAAAGAAGAACTAATTTCATTTATTTATGTTTAATTAAAACGGTACAATACCAATTACAATAATTAACATAAGTAGAAACAAACGATTACATTAATTAACTTAAAAACTAAATTTACTAAAACTAAAATGCGAGAGAGTCCACCGTGGACTCTCTCGCATAAACTTATTCCATTCATCCGCAAAGACGTCACATTCAGGGTTGGCCATCAGAAGGGCATTCAGCACCTTTAGACTACGACAGACCGGGGATTCCGCTCTGGCTACCGTTTTTGCTGGGAGCTGCGCAAACAGATTGTGCCTGCGGTTTTGACGGTGAACGATGTATTTTGCAAAAATAGTCGGCAGAAAAGTCCATGGAGCTCTGGGCAGTCTATACGTCTCCGCAATGTCTCACAAGCTACGGTCAGCTGGTCAAAGCCTCTTCTCACCTCCTTCATATCAGTTTACCTTACATTGCATGTCAAGGAGTCTCTATTTAGGCATTGAAATGCCTGTAGTTGAAGGCTCCGCTCTTCCCGTGAAGCGTCGTGCCGGAACGTGTATGTGTGTGTGTGTATTACTAGTAAACGTTACTGATTGTACGGTCAACTTCACGTGAACCGGTAGCAGTTGAACTAACAAATCCTCTTGTTCCTACGAAATAAAGGCGGCTTCAAATTCAAACTGTTGCTTTTGTCATGCTGTTGATTGTACGAGAGAACGGTTTAAGTCCTTAGATGGGAATGACACTGCCGTACGGTCCGTAGGTATACATTTCTGTGTCATGTGTGCTATAAATAGCTGTTTTATGTTAATTATGTTTACAGCTACCCATAATATTTAAATGTAAAGTCAGGGAAATTGTTTACCAAAATTGATGACCAAATAAAATTATCCGCATATTCAAATTACAACTGACATTCTTTGAAAGTTCTATAAATAAAATGGCTATAACACGGAAAATTAACGTAGTGTGTCAATGTGATAAACAATAAATAACCCGTCAAAATCACTCTTTACTTCAGTTTATCTACCTTATAAAGTAGTTACAACTCCCACAAGCAGCAACAGTAGTGGCCAAGTGGTAACGACCGCGACTTATGAGTTGTTCAAACCTATGCAGGTGATTTCTTCTTCTTCTTCCTCAGCCTATAGATGTCCACTGCTGGACAAAGGCTTCCCCCAAGGCTTTCCACGCTGACCGGTCTTGCGCTGCCCGCATCCATCGGCTTCCCGCGACCGTCACCAGGTCATCGGTTCACCTTGTTGGGGACCTCCCTACGCTGCGTCTTCCAGTACGTGGCCGCCACTCCAGAACCTTACTGCCCCATCGGCCATCGGTTCTACGAGCAATGTGCCCTGCCCACTGCCACTTAAGTTTAGCGACTCGCAGAGCTATGTCGGTGAATTTGGTTCTTCTGCGGCTCTTCTCATTTCTGTTTCGATCACACAGAGAAACTCCGAGCATAGCTCTTTCCATTACCCTTTGTGTGACTCTGAGCCTTCGTATGAGACCCATTGTGAGCGACCACGTTTCAGTTCCGTAAGTCATTAAACATCGTGAGGAAACCGGCATTCCTTAGAACCAACCATTCGCAGCCACGTAACCTCTGCCAACCCCCATTGTGAGCCTGCGTGGTGGATTACAGCCCACGTCCTCTAACCCAGACACCCGTGTCCCAGCAGTGGGAACAGTATACGTTGATTATGTGTGTTATGCCCAAAATAGAAATTCAATAGAATTATAAACATTTTTGCCTGTTAACCGAACTCCTTGAATGACGGTACTTAGTACGCCTGCTTGCTGTAGGTCAGTAGTGACAAATTCTTAAACAACTAATTTCCGTGACTAAACTTTGAAACAAAAATAAACGTATAAACTACTAAACGTTTATTTTCTTGCACGTGTTCATAACAAAGGATTTGTATTCAAAAACTAATGACTATTTACGCAGTACATCTTATAAACTCTCATGAGTAATATGAACAGCATACTATTTTACATTCTGCATTATTATTATTATTCACTCACATTGAAAGGAAAAGTACGACCACAAAGTAAACAGTACATATCAGTATTTCTGAAATTTATCAAAAACGTTTGACGCGTCTGTGACATCGTAGCTCCCGAACGAATGAACCGATTTTTATATTTTATTTTGGTTTTGTTTTGGAAGGTCGGCGAACCGCTCGTTGCCTTTATAATGACTAAGAATCTTGGACGCGACAACATTTAATAAAAAAGTCATACATTCAAGGTTATTTTGTCTTTGTATTGTATAGCTTTTGTCTACCTCTTTAATTATTATGTACCTATTTATAGTTTATTTATTTATTTTTACTTATTATAAGCTAGTGCTTGACTGCAATTCCGCCTGATGGTAAGCAGTGATGCAATCGATGATAAAGCGCATTAGTTTATTAAGCCTATTCACTTAAAAAACTTAGGAATAGGAAGGATGACGACAGTTGAGTGAGGTGATGCAATGTTAAACCCAACAACACGACCAACGATGCTGCGCCAAAGGAAGATTGATCTGGAGACTCTCCACGACCAAACCTCTGACACAACAACATTTGGCGCATCGTACCCGGCACACATCGCAACACAACTGCTCAGACCCGTCCTCCGTACGGCTTTACCAGACATCATGCCGGAACACGACGAATCGCTTGGCGGCAAGACTTTATTTACTTTATTTGGCTTTTAGCGTTCATGTAAGTAAATGTATTTATTATGATTAAATAGTTTTAGAACAGATTAGATTTATAAATGTTCTTTGTAATAATTATAGATTTTTGAATATGATCATTTAACATTTCCTTTTCAAGGAGCAGGCCCGAGTCTAACGCGCGCCTCAAAAAGATGTCAGCACATCATGACGGGGCACACGAATACTGATGCGGGATGCCTCCTGGGTCAGGGCTCGCAGCCCTTTATTGGTTGGTTAAAAAAGAAACCATGGCCCTGCCGCACAGGCAAGTGAAGAAACACGGGTGGGTTTTATTCAGTAAGGTCCGTATTACAGAACGTCACTCAAAACTCAAGCTCTACTTAAGTCTCGTTTGAAGGCTTTTGATTGGTTGAAACTAGTTTTAAGTAATGTTTAAACAGAGATCAATGCTTGAGTTTCCTTCTGGACTACGGATCTAAGGACCGTATTCCAGAAGGAAACTCAAGCATTGATCTCTGCTTACGCATTACTTAAAACTAGTTTCAACCAATCAAAAGGCTTCAAACGAGACTTAAGTAGAGCTTGAGTTTTGAGTGACGTTCTGTAATACGGACCTAAGAGTCTGACACGCCCTTCCGCTCCGCCCAGAGCGGGATTTTCCATCCCAAAAAAAAAGTTAGAGCAGTGGAGGCCCAGTTGTAACGTCGGTGACCACTAGTTTTATTTTCTAGGTTTGTACCCTAGTTAACACTTTATGTAAATGATTCATAAAGTTTTTGATGATGATGATGATATTCCATTGTCCTCAAAACATCTTATACTACGAACTATATTATATATTTTATTTACCCACACCCTCTGTCATAGAGAAGAGGCTTGTGTTTCATTCATTAGCATTTTAACTTTTAGATAATTACCTGTGCAGCAGCAGTCCTGGTCTCCCAGGCCGGCGACCGAAGATGCGTCATGAGCCTACCGAGCAGCCGGTGCAGTTCCTCAGGGTGGGCCTTTTGAACCTCGCCGAGCTGGCGGGCAGCGGCGCGCCGGGTAGCTGGGCCCGCGCCCGCCTCTAGCAGGACGAACAGGCGGTCTAACCTGAACAAAAACAATGAATTAACTTCAGACATATTTGACGTTCAAAAGTGCCCATCTATACCAATATTATAAATCGGAAAGTGAATTTGTTCGTTTGTTTGTTCCGCTTTCACGCCGTATTTAATAAGAGTACTTTTTATCCCGGAAAAAATTGATACTCCCGAGGGAAATCTAAAAAGCGCGATATAACCGAACTCCGCGCGGGCGAAGCGGCGGGCGGAAAGCTAGCTTGAAATATTTTGACTTTGATATCGGGAGCTTCACTCGAGTGAATGTTCAGAAGGGTTGCCGCAGTGGTTAAGCCATTAACTACTGCGCTGCGTGTCGCGGGTTTGATACCCGTACGAAACAAATATTTGTATGATCTACAAGTAGACACACCCACGATACAGGAGAAATTCTTACTGTGGGTTTTCTAAAAAAAAACAAAAACAAACATCCATACTAATATTATAAATACGAAAGTAACTCTGTCTGTCTGTCTGTTACGCTTTCCCGCTTAAACCTCTCAACCGATTTTGATGAAATTTGGCACAGACAATCTTTGGACCCTGAGAAAGAACATAGGCTACCTTTTATCCCGAAAAAATATGATGTTCCCGAGGGAAAACTAAAAAGCGCGATATAACCGAACTCCACGCGGGCGGAAAGCTAGTAAAACTATAAAGGGTGTATCTGACATCGACGCACAAACGAGTACCATGGATCCAGTACATGATTCTGATCCAGTACATGAATCCCCCCAGTGGTGGAATATTACGTCGGCTTTTTCGTGATTTAAAAAAAATATATGTGTTTTTTTTCACTTTAGACCGTTCATAATTGCTATACTTTTATAACCCAAAAGATTTAAAAGTAAAAATTAATTAATTCGCTAATTACATAAAAAGCGCAATGAAAACAAAACTCGAAAAACTATCTTATCAGCTGATTTAATAGAGTTCACATCAGGGATCAACGTCATACCTACAAACCCGCACGGCGCGGCGGCGGCACGCTTACAACGTTCATAGGCTGAGCCGACACTTTTTTTAAACACTGTTTATTCGGTAACCGTTCGTTAACGACATAAATGACTACCATAATTTTATTAGTGGCATGCGGTCTAGCCATTTCGCGAAGTTTGCGTTACGATGTCAGATACACCCTCTATATGAGTAGGCAATGGGTTTTGACAGTTCATCAACACTTATTAGTTATTGCGTTATTTACGTTCTTGAGTAGACACAATTTTCGAACATTTCGAGAAATGGATTAGCAATATGATTCAAAATGATTCCAATTAATAGTAATAGTGTGCAGTTTTGTTTCATTTCTCGTTCAAACAACACCGACCAAATTATACAATATGTAAAGAAAACCCTGTCCGATCCGTGAAGGTATTGTTAGGTATCGATAACTGATTCTACTAATGCCCACAAAGACAGGCTAAACTTAAAAAAAAATCCCTCTAAAAAAATAAATATTATTTTTAAAAAGTGCCAGTAACTTAATACATGTGCGGTTAGTAACCCCTTCCGCGGGCGGCGGGGGCAAGGCACGCGGCACCTGTCACGTGGTCGCGTCGCGTCGCTATTCGCTTATAATAATACCGGTGTTGTCACTTTTTTAAAAATTACCAAATTTCGGGGAAATTGGAATTAATTGCCGGGAAAAAAGGATTATTTCAAAATTCATTACTATTGTTACTATGATGATTATGTAAAATTTTATATCTTATTTGGTCAAGTGTTTATCTAACCTTTATTATCCTTATGGGTCGGACAGGGTTTTCTTTACATATTGTAGAGGATGAATGACTGGGTCTTGGCTCTCGGGTGAATTAGTTGAATTCACTTTTAACATACATATTTTGTGTTCTTTAGCACATGCTTTGGCAAGGAACATAGCTATGCAAGTTTCGGCGAACTACATCCGATCTGAAATTCCGAAACCGAAATCTAGATCTAAGTTCGATTACAATGGGTGATGTTCTAAAAACAGATGGACGAATTTCCAATTAATTTCAATATCAACCGGTAAGAATACAAGAAGTAGACAGTAAGAACTGAAATGGTGCCTTCCACAATTTATTTTCAGTCTAGTTTTAGACAGCCTGTTGATATAAATAATTACATGAGTTTTATGAGTGAGACTAATTGTTACGGCGAGTGATTTCCTAAAAAAGCGGATCTTTCTCAACAATATCACATTACTACTATATATTATAAGACATTGTTTATAAAATATTATTTTACATACGAGTACAGAACAACACCTGTATCAACTCTGCAACATAATATAATTAATTAATTATGGATTGAGGCTCCATGTCGTCTGCGTTTGTGCAGGAGTATTTTCTTCATTTTAATGTTAACATTAATATTTAATATATCAGTCGTTTCTTGATTATAGAAAAGCTATAATAAAATAATGTATTAAAATAATAAGTGAGGAAGAAACAATGAAAAAAGATTTTTTCTGCCCATTGATATAATATTAAACAGATATGACATGCTCTAACAAATTAACCGAAATAAATGTGGCGATCGGAGCAGCAGCACACCACATGCAAATTTTTTATTCTGCGTACATTTCGCACGTCGCGTTGGTACAGTGTGAGTGAGATGGGGCGCAATCTAAAGCATAGAGAAGAAAAAGATGGCTAGTGTTTGTCTTTTGTGCTGTTAGTGTTTGTCGTTTGTTTTTACGAGTGTATCTAGAGTGACTAAGGCAAGAGATTAGAATTATAATCTTTTGTACGCTTCATTTTCAGTGCGCTAGTGACTGATCTACCTTAGTTTAATATTATATCAATGTTTCTGCCGAAATGTTCCGGTAGGTATACTTAAATAAAAGACCAGCCCCCTAATGGGCGAACACATTTTTGTCAAATGATTGCGACTAGTTGGTATCAGTTGGGATCGTTTGGACCGCCCATTGGTCCGTTCGATCCAAACGATCCCAACTAGTCGCAATCATTTGACAAAAATGTGTTCACCGATTAGGGGGCTGGGGCCTGTAGCCAATGTAACATCGCTTTGTAGCGAAGCGAAATCGAATACCAAACCAACCAATGGCGGGAACGATAGACCACGCGACGCGATAAATCACGTGGTCAATCGTTCCCGCCATTGGTTGGTTTGGTATTCGATTTCGCTTCGCTACGAAGCGATTTTACATTGGCTACAGGCCCTACAGTAATTGCGTAACACACTATGAATCAAATTGTTAATAGTTTGCTCCAGATGTTCGGAAAATGTGTCTGCTCGGCAACGTAGATAACGCAATGAATGTTGTTGAACTGTGAAACTGTCTAAGTGAAACCTATTGCTAATGACATTATGTTACGTACGCAATTACCCTGCAGCTGGCAGTTCATGATTATATTTTTTTATCACCAATTTCCGCCGAGGGAGTAACACTCTTACGTCTCTTCATCTTCATCTTCTCAATTCATCTATCAGAGCCCTAGAGCCCATGACATTTACAGGACGGAGCTAGTTTTTTTTTATATATATATTGCATTTGAATAACAACATGAGAGTGATTTTGACCGCAGAAGAGAGTACCTACAGTGATATTATGGATTCTAAGAGTGCAATATTACAGTGACGCGGGGCGGGCAGCAGGAGCGGGTTTCGGTTTACGCGGAATACGCACTTTTCGATGGATGAATACAGTAGCAGCGGGGCGTTATCAGCCCTCCGCCGATCACCATGCTTGTTTCCTCAAGATGTTTTCCTTCACCTTGTAATCAGTCATTGGTGTCCAAGATAAACTTAGAAAGTACATTATAACTTAGAAATGTTACATTGGTACTTTCCTGGCCTAAAATCAAACCCGCACACTCATACTTGAGAAGCTTGTATTTTAACCACTATGCCACCACGACTACTCACCTTATTTTAAAACTACATAATGTGTTTTATACCCGCCAGCGGATTCCGCTGTCCGCCCCGCTGCTATTGTAATTTGCACACTAAGGTCCGTATTACAGAACGTCACTCAAAACTCAAGCTCTACTTACATAAGTCTTGTTTGAAGCCATTTGATTGGTTGAAACTACTTCTATGTAATGTGTAACAGAGATCAATGCTTGAGTTTCCTTCTGGAATACGGACCTAACTCTTTGATTCGCTTTTTTGGTTCGAATCTTACTGATCAATTACTTACAAACTAATCAAACTAGGCAAATTGAACTCAATTTAATAACCGCCCCATTGTTTTATTGGTTCTATACGCGCGTGATCGTAAAAAATACCGTAAAACCTCGGATTGCATAAGAAATGGTTTGCCTTCATATAATAACAGGTACAGTCGTTATGTAACATTGTGTACCTACATGTGCATGAATACGGCTTGGTAACAGGCTAGAGCACAGTTGCCATATGAGAACTTAAATACACACATCAAAAGTGTCTAGGGATCAAGCATTTTTATGCGGATTTCTTGAGATTGAGATGTGGCTTTGTAATAAATTTATGATTTTATAAATTTATATGGATCCTTTTTGGTGCATTTCATAATTTGAATCAGGAACTGTGAATCAAATTCGAGTAAAAGATGAAAATCAGCTGTCAATATTTTCCCTATAAAAACATACAACGCATTGAAGACATTATTAGTGCTACTGTTTCCCTACTACTGATTAAAACCAACGTTATTATGGAGCGGCGACGTCATTTAAGCAGGGAAGAAATGCTCAGAGCCGTGGGAATGATAGAAGCTGGTTCCCGGCAACGTACTGTGGCTTTAGCTCTGAATACAAGTCAGAGTGTTATCAGTCGACTTTGGACACGTTACCGAAGCACTGGTACCGTGGCTGAGCGCCATGGAGGACGGTATCGCTGCACCACACGGAGACAAGACCGATACATTCAAATCTTAACTCGAAGAGCTCCAACAATAACCGCCATGATGTTAGCCGTGAGGCTTCATCACTCTTCAGGGAACTTAATTAGCGACCAAACAGTCAGAAACCGCTTGCATGAAGTGAACCTTCATTCCCGAAGACCGCTACGGGTACCACCTATAGCAATGCACAATCGTAGGATTCGATATCAATGGGCTCTTGAACACAGAAATTGGGCAGAAGAACAATGGCGTTTCGTGTGCTTTTCTGATGAGTCTCGTTTTGGTATGAGACCGGATACAAGACGTATACGACACTGGAGAACCCCTGGACGCCAACAGCGATTAAAATCCTGCCAGGAAGTCCATCCTTATAGTGGTGGAACCATCATGGTATGGGCGGGTATTTGGATCGGCGGAAGAACTGAGTTGATTTGGATCAGAGGCAACCTCAACGCTCAAATTTATGCTGAAACGATTGTATCAGACGTCATCGTTCCTCTACAAGTGCAAATCGGTCCCTTATTTCAGTTAATGCATGATAATGCACGACCGCACACCGCAAGAGTTGTAAGACAGACTCTCGCCGCAGCTAACATCAATGTCCTGCCCTGGCCTGCTCAGTCGCCAGACTTGAACCCGATTGAGCATGCATGGGATATGCTACAGAGAAGAGCTCTGCCGAATATGGAGGGTATCCAGTCGCAAGAAGACCTTTTTTTGTTGTTGCAACGAACATGGGCGGCCATTCCACAGCGTGATTTGGATGAACTCATTTTGAGTATGCCAAACCGATGTTCTTGTGTTGTTAGTGTTCGCGGTAGAAACACGGATTATTAATTGTTTAAGTTACCCAATAAAATTTTAGAGAAAACTGTTATTTCAGTCTTTTTTTCGAACTTTTGTGTTAGTGGTTCAAATGTCAAATATCCCTTTATTGGGAAAATGGCAAATTTCTTTATTAATGCAAAGGTGACTTGGTTTATCGTTACTGTGACAAACGAAAACACTTTATTTGATGAATCCTTAAAGAAAATTTTAATTAATATCAATCAGGAGAAAAGTTATTGCAAAAATATATGTTGATCCCTAGACACTTTTGATGTGTGTAAAAATTAGGTACAGACCGGATTACAGAACCTTGCTCAAGACTCAAGCATTACGTCTTAAAACTAGTTTCAACCAATCAAAATAATGCTTGAGATTACTTACTACTTGTCAATTACAACTATATATGTATACATATACATCCCTGTGGAGTCTCGAATGTTCAAAGAAATTATTTTTAGTAAATTATAATTTTCCTTAATTACAAATCACAACTGTTAATCTTTGACATTTGTACGAAATAGTACTATGTAACTACAAATTGGCGTAGTGTGTTAATTTGATAAACAATGAATAGGGATGTTTTCTGGGTAAAAAACAAATGATTATATTTAGTCAGTCATTCAGATTATAGAAAAATACTGGATACGTATATTTTGTTTTATCATATCAATTAAAATTGACAAATATAAAAGGCATCAAACAAAGATCATGAGTGGTGGCTGGTGACGTCACTCGTTGCTAAAAGTGTAGCATGGAGCGAGTTTTCAACTCGCTACATCGTCTGATTATTTTGTTTAAGTATCTGAAAAAAGAAAAAATGTGCCTAGTTTTTTTTTTTGGAAATCTGACTGACGGACTAATTAGTTTTTTTTAGTCAACTACCTTATTTCCTTTATAATATCATTCTTTATTTTACTTTGTCTACCTTACAACGTTGTTATAACGACTAAAATAAAACCGCAATGGAAATATTAATGTATACTAATATATAAACCTGAAGAGTTTGTTTGTATGGACGCGCTAATCTCGGGAACTACGGGTCCGATTTGAAAAATTATTTTTGCGTTCGATAGCAAATTATTCCAGGAAGGCTTTAGGCTATACAATATGTGAAGAAAACCCTGTCCGACCCATAAGGATAATAAAGGTTAGGTAAACACTTGACCAAATATAATATAAAATTTTACATAATCATCATAGTAACAATAATAATGAATTTTGAAATAATCTTTTTTTCCCGGGAATTAATTCCAATTTCCCCGAAATTTGGTAATTTTATAAAAAACTGACAACACCATTTGTGACGGAGCTAATAGCGATGCGACCACGTGCCGCATGCCCCGCCCCCCTTCACCCGCGCATGTATGCCTATCGGGTTGCCTGCCGCACAAGCATTAAGTTACCTCGCTTTTTCGAAATAACATTTTTTTTTTGGGGAATTTTTTTTTTAAGTTTAGTCCGGCTTTGTAGGCATTATTAGAATCAGTTAACGATACCTAACAATACCTTCACGGATCGGACAGGGTTTTCTTTACATATTGTATAACTTCATGCTGCGACCAATAGGAACGGAGCATAACTAACTTCACGCGAACGAAGTCGCTAGTGGCCGCTAGTGATTTAATATTTCTTCCTAGCTCGATTTTGGCGGTATTTAGTGCGCTTGCTCACTGTGAATCATGTAAGCAAATCAAAGTTAATAATAATAAAATACGCTAAGTAATTCAAATGTAGTCTAGCTAATCAACTTTACGTAAGACCCGTCTCCATCGTATTAGGTCTCATTTAAATCTGAATAACCTGTATCAGATGAGAAAGCATTGCATTAGTTTTAAACTACTATTGGAAACCATCATATGAAATTATGAAATCACTAGAGATATACCGTCTAGCCTCTTATTACTCAGTATTCGGCCTGCTCGGCCATTTTTGTTGGACATGTTATCGGCCGAATAATGTATGAATGCAGAGGAACTAAAAAAAACCTCTTATGCTCATAATCTGACTACAATATTAACGTACATTTCATTGCCAGATGTGAGTGAAGTAAGTGAAAAAAACGAACATAGTTAATCCATACTAATATTATAAATGCGAAAGTAACTCTGTCTGTCTGTTACGCTTTCCCGCTTAAACCTCTCAATCGATTTTGATGAAATTTGGCACAGACAATATTTAGACCCTGAAAAAGGACATAGGCTACCTTTTATTGAAAAATTTGATATTCCCGAGGGAAATCTAAAAAGCGCGATATAACCGAATTCCACGCAGGTGAAGCCGCGTGCGTAAAGCTAGTATTAAAAATAATTAGGACATCTAAAATGTTCACTTTGACAGAAACATACTAGTCCTGCTACTTAGCTTAGTTGGTCTAACTGTAAGTATAAGCAAGGCCGTTAGGACAATTTATGGATCTTCACTTTCAGATTTGACGCCTTTCCTACGTTCTCAATAACTGTGTCAATCAAACCGAATTCCTCAGCAGAGTATTCGGTTCGGTAAACACAATACCGAGCAGCAGTCATTACTCCGTTATTCGGTAAAACTTGTACTCGGCGCATCTCTAGAAATCAAAGCACATTTGCTTTACGGCAACCATAAATTCATTCGGTGTTCTTTGCCATTTCCAATGATCGAGCCTTTCGATTTGAAACACATAATATCGTTTATGATTGCAGCCGGAATTAATTCAGTTCGAATTGAAACTAAAGAAAAACCCTGGCGCCGATTCTGTTGTTCCCAAACTAAACTATTACATTTCATTAAGAAAAGGACAGAAGATAACATCTGACATGTTATCTTCTGTCCTTTTCTTAATGAAATGTCAAAGTTACAGCTGGGCTGGACTGTCATAGTCCTGACCAATTCTACTCATAATCAGCTAACCAACAGCGTCCACTTCTGTATTATAATGATTACACGAGAGCAATAATAAGATCAGCAACAATGGACGCTGCTTTTCATTTTCTAAACTTTATCGAATAATCTTTACCTACAGAGAATGTAGCAAGCGTAGCGTGGGACGCCCTTGGACTAGATGGAGCGACGACATCAAAAAGGTGTCTGGTAGTGGCTGGCGGAGAACTACTCAGGATCGAGCTTGTTGGCGTGCCACGAAGGAGGCCTATGTCCAGCAGTGGACGAGTAGGGGCTGATGATGATGATGACAGAGAATGACATTGGCCTCGATTTCCTTGTTTACAAACTAAACTAAAATTAAGGGCATCCTTTTCTATTTATTTCATTAAGAGAAGGACAAAAGATAAAATATTAGTTTAGTCCTGTCAAGTTAAGATATTCCATAAACAGTTTTAAAGCGATTAAAAAAAAACATGGCTACTAAAAATATTTTATCAATGGCCCCGATTCCCTTGTTCACAAACTAAATTTAATTTAGTTTCAGTGCATTTTTTTCTTTCTATTTCATTAAGAAAAGGACAGAAGATAAAATGTCAGTTTAGACCTGTCAAAGTAGTGCGCTCCTGACGTAAACTGGCGTATTTTTAGTCGCCATGTTTATAATCGCGTCTAAACTGTCTATGGAGTATCTTAATTTGACAGGATTAAATTAAAAAGTTATTATCCATCCTTTTCTTAACGAAATGGAAAGAAAAAGATGGATATAACTTAAAATTAGTTTAGTTGGTGACGAACAGAATCGACGCCAATATAAATGAAAAAGTAGCAATGTGGGTGGGGTAGATATACCACTGAATAAAATTACAAAGTTCACAGCAAAATGGCAAGTGAACACATAAAAACTTGTAACATAATTTCAACAATATACTATTTAGTGTTTATTAAAAACTATGTTTTAGGGTAAAAATGGGAGCCAGAGGAAAAATTACGACTCTACTATTAGTTCATAAGCCGTGACAGCTAGACGGTTGAAATTTTCATAGATGATGTGGGTGCGGCCGCCAGCGATTTCGTTCGCGTGTAGTTATGCTCCGCTCCTATTGGTCACAGCGTGATGTTATAAAGCCTAAAGCCTTCCTGGATTAATGGGCTACCCAACGCAAGATTTTTTCAAATCGGACCAGTAGTTCCTGAGATTAGCACGTTCAAACAAACAAACAAACTCTTCAGCTTTATATATTAGTATAGATATTAAAAACCCTGACCCTGATTTAACTCGAGACCGTCTCCAAAGCCTAGAGCATAGGCGTAGAGTAGCCAGCCTTTCGGTGTTCTATAGGATGCATTTTGGGGAGAGTGCGAGGGAATTGCATGATGGCGAGTTTCCACCCTTACGTTGTTAACACTACTACGATCCGGACGAAGCGTTTCGCCTCCTCCTTTATACCGCGTACATCAAGGGACTGGAACAACCTGCCTGTAATGTTCCCACTCCTGGGACACAGGCCTCCTCGATGAGAGGGAGTGGCCCGTAATCTACCACGAAGGCCCAGCGCGGGTTGGTGGTCTGACTAGTACTTGACCGGTTCTAAAATCATGCCCATTTACCACGGATGCGTCTATTCATGATTTCATAGAATTTAGTAGTAATTTTGTTTTACGATCGTGCACGTTTCACATTAACGGGAAGTATAAGTATAGAAAAGAAAATACTGTTGCTGGACTGCTATCCCGCCTGACGGTAAACAGTGATGCAATCGTTGATGGTAAAGCGCGCTAGTTTATTAAGAGCCTATTCACTCAATAAAACTGAGTGGATAGGAAGAAAGACGGCAGTTGAACGAGGTGATGTAATGTTAAACCCAAGAACACTATCAACGATGCTGCGCCAGAGGGAGATTGATCTGGAGACCCTTCACAACCAAACTCCCGACACGACAACATTTGGCGCATTGTACCCGGCACACATCGCAACACTGCTGCTCACACCCATCCTCCGTACGGCTTCACCAGACATCATGCCGGAACACAACCGATCGCTTGGCGGCAAGACTTAGTCTGGTCGGTGGCAACTTCTGCCGACAGCCGATGCAATGGCCTACCACTGAGGAGTTTAGGAACAAATCAGCTAACAACTTTCTTACATAATATTTGGATGTACTTTGAGTCCTTTCGACTAAATTTCAAAAAAAATACCGAACTTTGAACCTGCCCCTGATTGCACGCGGCTGGCATTGGCGGGTCCAAGCGTTTGGCGGCGATTGTCTAGTATAATACTGTGTTTACTTGCTTGTATGGTGTAGCATGTCGGGTCACTCTCCGGTTTCCAGTTCCAGGGTTTCGTCTCTCACAAACTACTCACTGATGCAAAGATAAAACACCGACACATACTGTTCGTAACATTATACGTTTGGGCATTTTGTAACTAAATTGTGTGGTAATAATTAATTTTAATACAAATTATTTATAAATTGTAATAGTAATAGTTGATGTTTAAATCAAACAATGTAGTGTAAAATTGATGCATGTTGGATTGGATGCGCGTGCGACAAAACACAAATCACAGATTATGTTAGAAAATGCTGAATGTCAAACCGGAACCAGATATACATATATCATTTTTGAGGATGATATTCTCGTAGTTTTTATTTAACCTGTATTTTATTTTTTATATTTCTGTTTGTGTTTGTTGAAAGTGTACTCTCACCATTTACTTTTTATATCTTTTTATTATTAGGTTTTTTTTTTTATATTTACTGTGTTACCGGTTCGGTGCTACTTTTAATTGTCTGTTGCATCGGGTGACGTCTGTACGTCGACGCCGGCTGTCGCTGAAAACCAGCGCTGGGCTCTGTTTTTGCATAGAGTCGCAGCATAATGCTGAGCGACACCCGTTTTGCGTGGATGTGACGCATGTTTCCCTTAATTATTTCTTATTATTTATGTTTTTGTAAACTCTTGCGTCATGTTTACTGCAAATAAACGTTTTTTCTTTCTTTCTTTCTTCTTTAAACTGCGTCCATTTTAATGGCATGCATAATTACTTACAACATTTAAAAAAATTACTCGAACTGTTAACATGAATTCAGCACCTTCTAGCCAGACATTTTTTGCAGATATCAAAGTAATAATGTTTTCCCATACATTCTGACCGCGTAGGTGTCAATTTACTTTATCTATGAAGCCTGTCTTTATAAGCTAGGTGGTCTAAAATCATATTATGCTGATCATGGTCATGATTACAAAATATCCTACAAATAATCCTTACTAATATTATAAATGGGAAAGTGAATTTGTTCGTTTGTTCAACTTTCACGACGTAACTACTGAACCGATTGCTTTGAAATTTTGCAGACGTAAGTTTAGAAGTCCGGATTAAATAATAGGGTACTTTTTATCCAAAAAAAAAAAAAATATCCCGGAAAAGTTGATATTCCCCAGGAAAAACTAAAAAGCGCGATATAACCGAACTCCACGCGGGCGAAGACGCGCGCTGAAGTCTAGTAATTGATAGTAAATGAACTGAATGAAACCCATCGCTACTTTCGCTAAGGTAAGGAAATTCAAACTTACGTTTTTTGCTATTTATAGATGTAGTCCACAAATTGCAAAAACCTCAATTGGTAAGTTTGAATGATATTGATACTACAACGCTGTAAGTTAGAATTGGCCTCAAATGTCACGATTTCCAGAACTAAGACAGTAAATATACATAAATATTTGTTACGGGCACGACTTATGTTTAGATCAACTTACAAACTAAAGACTGATTTACACGGTGCAATTTAATTGCCTATGGCTTCAATTAAGTTAAAGCAACAATAAAAGTTGCATTGTCTAAACACCATTCAGACGATGCAAGTCATCTGTTGCATCAATTTTAGTGTATGCCATAGGCAATTTAATTACACCGTGTAAATCAGTCTTAATACCGACCTGCAAATTGAAAGAAATATAAGAAAATTTTAATATCGCGGGCTAACCTGCTGCTTTTTCTCACTATCTACCATTTTCAAGAAGACATTATATAAGCCCCGCACGATGATATTGCGATTGGCGGCCATCTTGGTGACGTAGTCGAACTCGCACCGTCGGTACCGTTCGCAAGTTCAGTCCGCGCTTACCCACTTACGCACATCGGATATTTTTGTTAGCTTTTTGTTTTTGTTATCCTGTTTTATTGTTGTTCTTGAGTTTTGTAATTTAGTTTTGTTAACTGTTACTCGTTAAAATGAGTAAGAAATTAATTAATAGTCGTGCTCGTGAAATTATAATTAAAGTGGACAATTATTTTGTTAAAGAGAAAGAGGATTGTAAGTTAGTTCTTGAAAGTATAAACCGTGCTTTAAAAAGTGCTTCGGACATTTTAATACCGAAGCAACTGCTTACAGTTATTAAAAATATTTTGCAAAATTCTATCAAAGTCACGGAGTGTGTGGCATGTGCCACAGGCGTTGCAAAAAATACTGTGACGAAATTGAGACGAGAGCATGAGTCAGCAACAGCCAGTGGCAGCAAAATGAGAACTCCTACTAAAGGAAAAAGACAAAAGAAGAAATATTTCGACGGGTTTTCCTTAACAGCTTTAAGAAATATTATAGATTCAATGTGTACGGTGAGGAGAGAAATACCCACAATGCGCAAAATCTTGGCGGCTTCAAAAGTAGACCTTAATTATACTGGTAGTGAAACTACATTAAGAAAAATAATTAAATGTGATTTAGGCTACCAATTTAAACGATGCTACAAAAAAGACTGGCCCTAATTCAAAGACCCCAAATTCAAGCGTGGAGGGCTAAATATTTACGACGTATGAAAGAAAATGACTCGCTTGGTAATAACAAAAGACCCGTTATTTATCTCGACGAAACGTGGATACATGCACACTACACGGTAGAAAAATGTTGGCAAACAGCAACCGATGGAGTGAGACGGAACGACAGCCCCGGCCGCCGATGGATAATAGTTCACGCGGGAAGTTAAAGCGGTTTTGTTGACAATGCCCTTTTAATGTTTAAAGCAGACACCAAAACGGGGGATTACTATGATCAAATGAATGCTGAGTATTTCACCAAGTGGCTTACAGACAAAATAGTACCCAACATACCACGCAACTCCAAAATTGTGATGGACAATGCCACTTATCACAGTAGGGGTGAGAATAGGCCACCAAGTATGAACAATAAAAAACAGTTGATTGTTGAGACTTTCCCAACGACAGTACAAAACCTGAACTGTATTTATTAATTAAACGGCACAGACCGCCGAAACATTATAAAATTGACAATTTATTAGCTGGCAATGGCCATGAAGTCGTTAGATTACCACCTTACAACTGCGACCTCAACCCCATTGAGTACATCTGGAATCTGGTAAAGATGAGGGTGTCAGAAAAGAATGTGGAGCAGTTGGAAAGTCGCATTGAAGCTCTGACGTTGGAGTCGTTGGCGTCAATAACTCCAGATGACTGGCGAAAGTAAGTCAATCATGTTAAACGGCTTGAAGAGGAATACCTATTGGAATAAAGATCGAATAATTGACGAGTTATTTGTCATAAATACGGCGACGACAGTGAATCGGAAACGACAGACACAGAAAGCAGTTATGATTCGGTAGACTATATACATTTTTTTACATATTATCCTGGTTTTATTTATAAGCTGATAGATGTAGGTAGTAATTAAAACATGACTACTACACAGTGGACTCTGGTTCAATTCCCGCTCGCAAATTAACAGAAATGTAGTTAGAAAAACATAGTATACATGTAAGAAAGATATACGAATAAGTATATTTTTCTTACGTCTACAAAAATTATTTCCTTGAATTTTTTAATAATGAAAGTTTATTTGTCAGAATATGGGTGAGTAAGTATACCTAAGAAAGAATGTTAAATGCAAAATTAATATTAATTTTAATATACATACACTCTTTATAAAGAATGTAATAAAATTATAAAATACAAATAAACCCTTAACCCTAATATTAATTTATACATACACTCTTTATAAAGAGTAATAAAATTATAAAATACAAATAAACCCTTAACCCTAATATTAATTTTGCATTTAACATTCTTTTGCTAGCTGTCCTTTTGTGTGACAGATGACGTCACAACGCTGTTATTGTGACAAGGTTCCATCGCAATATCATCGTGCGGGGCTAGTACTCATCAATAATGTCAGATTCTATTCTATTGTTATTTATGGCAAGTGAAGCCGATGTCGACTATTCTGCCAATATAATGAAATCGTTTATTAAGCAGTTACTATAATTTACGTTATAATTAAACATATTGCTTAATAACAGAGCAAGCAGCTCAGTCCCAAGCTTTTTTGTCTTCTAAATAATCTGTGATTTTATAACAAGGTTCGAAAATATCCGATATTTATAATAAATATCAAAATATCCAAAATCGGATATATATCCGATATTTATATCCATTTCTTAGGACTGTCATTTTATTATCTTATTACTACCTATACGATTTCCACAGGTACAAGATATTTTATTATTATGAATTTATTACAATATAAAAACAACATTATATGTTTAGTTTTTATTTAACAAAATAAACATAAAATCTTATAGTTCACAAAAATCAACTAAAAATAACCATCTTTAAATATTATTATTTAATAACTATCTTTTTAAATATTAGGGAAACAAAATTAAAATATCTTAAAAATCCTAATATTTGTACTTAGTCGAGTTATAATCAAATAACAAATTAGCCTTTTCTAGTCAGCTAGAACTGTCAAATCGCCTGTTGACATTCCTCAAGGATTAACACTACACTTTACTTTTAAGGAGTAGGTATGTTTGCAGATGATAGAATTGAAAATTATTTTGGCTCTTTTACGTTGCACTATTATTATTGACTGCAGTACTTGATACCGAAGTATTACGGTCTGAAGACAGAAAAAACGACGAATATGCCAGCAGCGCGTCGGTAAAAGTACTTAAATGCAACATACCATAAATTTTGATATATATCACAAAAAATGGTTTGATATATATCGGATATATATCATGATATATATCAATTGATATATATCCTTCGAACCCTGTTTTATAATACTCCTTTTTGCAAAGTTTAGCCTTTAAACATATAGTTTTAGGAAGCTTGTTGTAAAAGTGATAAAATGTCCATCAATAATGTCAGTTTTATCGTTTGCAACTGTCAACAAATGCACGCTCACTTGTCAAGTTGTCACTTCACAAAAGCACTTTTTACACAAATTGCTGTAATTTCCAATCGCGATTTATTTGCTATACTTAGTAGCCAAATATAAATTTATGGCAAAATAACTTTAAACCCCAACACAATAAAGTTCCCTTTTATAATTTTTTAACAATAGTGTCAATAGTATTTTTAGTAAACATGCGCGTCACTCTGAAAACAATTTAATTTTTATTACAATAAAGTTAATATATGTGTAACTGAAATAACATCAATTTCAAACAAGTCTGCATGCATCATCATAAAACATCAACTGTTCCATCGCTTTCAGAGCTTTCAAGGTAACCAAACATGTATTATTTATACAATAACAAAGTCACTAGGTGCAATGCATGTGTGTGCCGAATGCTGAACAAAAATAATATAATAATGCGCACTGTATGATGAACAAATAAGTAAATAAGGTTAACTCACCGGGACGTCATTTCGTTTGCTAATCAACCCAATTTGTAATTCCACTCCTGAAACAAACAGGAAAAACTTTTAATAAAAATTAAAAAAACTAACAGAAAGCCCTGTAACGATTTTCTGGCGGTGCGATGTGCGCTCCATGCTAATCAAAACAATAATGCCGATCCAGACTTGCAACGACCTATTTATATATCTGTGGTTGAACTGAACCTGCATCGCCCTCTTTGAATTTCCGTATCTCTATATGGTGGGGTAATTGCGTAACACACTATCAGTAGCAATCGCTTTATTTGACAGTTCATCAAAATTCATTGTGCTGTTAAGCAGTCAAATTTTCCGAACACATGAAGAAAATGTATTAGCAGTCCATCAAAATTATTCAGATTGCAATTGATAGTGTTACGCAATTGGGGTGCTGCATTACGTAGAGCGTCGCGATGACGTCACCAAAATATACAAATAAGGAAGCTTGTAAACGCAATTAATTGTAATTTATTTTAAGTACACATCAAGTATAAATAACGCGTCTAGTAAAGTTTTATATGCGGCAAACGTATCTTCTCTATATTTTCAATTATGCTGAATCTTTCTTTTTGGCTTTTTTGTCCTCGATAGTCAGCCTCAGCACATTAAGTGTCACCGACTCGCCCAGAGTGTCCACATAGGCAAATACCTGATAAATTAAACTCAGATATTTTGTGTATTACAAAAACGTCTGTGCTATTTATTACATACATCTCAGAACTTCAGTGAATGATGTGATTTTCAAATCAATTGTTTATTTTCTGAGTCATAATCATGAATCTATCTGTCCGCCAAAACAAATCCGCCGCTACCGTAGCATGCCCAGCACTGGGTTGCGACCATGGAGAAGATATGTTGCGACAATCGCACTCTCCGTGTAGCAATGAGATCCCTCCGGAGCTCTGACCGCTATGTTCTTGACATACTCAGATGATCTTAGTTGCCAGTTTCATACAAACCAATTTGTAAATGTTTTGCGAATTTAATTTTTAGTACCTAGTTACTAAAATTGTCGCACTGACAGGTGTCAGGAACATATTCTCTCGTCGACGCGACTGAAGCAAATGTGGAGTTGCTCCAAACGAAGGGAACTATAAGCTTTACGCATACCACCATAATACATAATGAATGAGAATCTAGACTATTCTAGACACGGGGAGCACTAGTACCCTAAATTTTATAATCACAGCTTAGATATCAACACCCAAAATAGTCATTTTGATGATTGATTTACTAAGATATAGATAGATGTAGATCAAAAACCTAACTCACTTTCAGATGACCTAGAAGAAGGACAAGCCGTCAGTAAACACGCGTCGGGCCGCCGCAAACGATCTATCAATCTTTTTTAATCAGAGATGTCACTACAAACGGGACAATGAAATGGAGAACCTGAATTCTAAGCAATCATTACGATAAATACGTACTTCCTAGATACGAAGTAACTGTCTGTCTGTTACATTTTCACGGTTCAACGGCTGACCGGATTTCGATGAACTCTGACTGGCACATAAGTACACCATGACCATGACATAAGTTAGGATAAAGGATACCTTTTTCCCAGAAATAGGATCAACTGAAATAGTCTTGTTTATCATTAAGAGGGAACTCTAGTGGTGCTTTCTCTATACAAACGTATTCCGCTGTTTTCTTTGTGGATAATGCTTTTAGAGTATTTTTTTTCTACAATTTTACACCGTGGTTATACGCGCCCCTATCATTTGATATTTTCCGAAACTTAATTAATAAAAGAAATATGATACTTCAAAATCGCGAAAAATAACCCATTTTTACTGTGATGTTCCGATGACTATTAGACAAACGGCAAAAACGTGATAAGTTTTTGTCAATAAAGAAAATAATAGAAGTATAGGTATACTTTTCCTCTAAATATTGATATAAAAATAATTGAGATCTGTCGTGTTTTGAAAAAGAAAACAGCGGAATAGAAAACGTCTTTTGGTCAACGTTTTTGTAGGTAAAATCCTGAGCTGCAACTGTCCATTTCGCACTTTATAGGGAGCGGTTGAAAGCAGCGCGACGGCAATAGTTTCTTCAAATAGCTATTTTACAAATTCTTCGGCCCTAGAGTCCCCTCTTAAACAGTTCGATAAATGGAAGATATTTCCAGAAGATTTCAGAAGTAATTCTAATCAGTCCCAAAAAAATGTCAACATTGGTTTTCGGGTCGTGTTATCGTTGGAGTAAGTAACACGTTGCATTCGACCTACTTGTGTTGATCATTTATCGCTCCTGTTATCGCACTTGGACTCAAAAAAACTCTTTTTTAAAGCTGATATACAATATGTAAAGAAAACCCTGTCCGATCCGTGAAGGTATTGTTAGGTATCGATAACTGATTCTACTAATGCCTACAAAGCCGGGCTAAACCTAAAAAAAAATCCCCCTAAAAAAATTAATATTATTTCGCAAAAAGAGGTAACTTAAAACACGCGACACGCGGTCGCATCGCTATTCGCTCAGAATTATACCGTCAAAAATAATGTTGTCACTTTTTAAAAATTACCAAATTTTGGGGAAGTTGGAATTAATTCGCGGGGAAAAAAGGTTATTTCAAAATTCACTAGTATTGTTACTATGATGATTATGTGAAATTTCATATGCTATTTGGTCATGTCTTTACCTAACCTTTACAATCCTTACGGGTCGGACAGGGTTTTCTTAACATATTGTATAATGTATATATCAGCTTTAAAAAAGAGTTTTTATTCAAACGAGGTGTACCCAGTCCAAGTAGTAATTTAGTTGACATATATGAATATATGTCAACTAAATTAGTATATTTCTGTATGATTACTGATTTAACGAGTCCTCGAGTGGAGACCGCATCTCAACAAACGTAGCCTAGGACGCCCTTAGGCGAGATGGAGCGACGACATCAAAAAGGTGGCTGGTAGTGGCTGGCGGAGAACTGCTCAGGATCGAGCTTGTTGGCGTGCCATGAAGGAGGCCTATGTCCAGCAGTGGACGAGTAGAGACTGATGATGATGTATGGTTAGCAACAAAAAACGTAATTAAGCAAAACTTCACATGATACTGGAATAATGACAGACATCTAATAATGGCGCCGATCCTCTTGTTCACAAACTAATTTTAAGTTAAGTGCATATTTTTCTTTCTATTTCTTTAAAAAAAGAACAGAAGATAACATTTTAATCCTGTCCAATGAGGAAGAAAACGCAAAGCTATTTGCAGATGTCGCTGATGGCGTTTGACTCATAACAATTAGCTGGCAGTCGTATCACGTTTTATGTTGAGTTTTTTTTTTTGTGTTTGACGAGTTTTTTTTTTAGGCAAAGCAGAGCAATGTATTGTACATGGACTGTTTCAAGTTAAAAAAGGAGTTAAAAGTCTAGAAGAGCTTCAGTTAAAGGACGAAAAGCTGATCTAATTACCAGGCAAATAACAATGCCCAGACTTTAAACGGAATGCAGATATAATAGTGTTTTAAGTTACATTAATTTTGTATTAAGTTTAATGTTTCTTTAGTTATATTTAAGTAAATATTAATGTACTTATTATTGCCACATTTTGAAAGTTTCAACCCTATTAACCTAAAATTATTATCCAGACTTGAATCGTATGACCGAAATTTTTACTTCTTTACTTTCTCAAGAACAAGAAATTCAAGAGAAAAAAAAATAATTTACCGCCTCCAAAAAGCTATAGAGACATCAACATAATCTTTACTGAAATCTATTTATATATTCTGTTCTAAATTGAAATGCATAGGTATCTTTAGGGAAAGAGTGATTTCCATTATTATGGCAACAAATTGCTACACAACGCGGCATATTTTTTATAAACAACGTGAACTCGAACAAATTACAATGGGTTTTGACAGTTTATTTGGGTCAAACGATATCAGCGCCTTTACTGGCGAGATTTGTCAGTGTTCTTCCCCATTAAGATACTCCATAGACAGTTTAGACGCGATTATAAACATGGCGACCAAATAATACGTCAATTTACGTCAGGAGCGGACTAATCTGACAGGTCTAATGTAAAATTTTATCTACTGTTCTTTAAAAAAAAAAAAAATAGAATGAAAAAGATGTACTGGACTTAGATTTAATTTAGCTTGTGAACAAGGAAATCGAGGCCATTGTCTATGGAATTAAACCTAAAACTTTATTGAATTTCCTAGCTTATTTTTCTTTATGGTAAGACGCTCCGGAGGAGCTTGAGGAGGTGGAGGCCCCGGGTTCGATCCCCGGCCAGGTCATGATGGAAAACGATCTTTTCCTGATTGGCCTGGATCTTGGATATTTATCTATATATATATGTATCTATTATAAATAATATAGTATCGTTGAATTAGTATCCCATAAAACAAGTCTCGTACTTACTTTGGGGCTAGCTCAATTTGTATGATTTGTCAAAAAAAAAAAAAAACAAAATGCTGGCCATTGGTGAGAAGACCTTCTGTGTAAACTGAAATGCCCGATTATGATGGCCACGTCTACTTAATCAGACACGAGAGTCTCAGAGACTCTGAGAATAATACATTTTGGGCGTTGTGGGGTTGTCAACATTTTGTGTTGGTTCTTTTCATAATTTACTTTTCTTACCTTTTACCAAACGTGTTAAGTTATTTTAATAAACGCATAAAGTATTAACTTATAAATAGTTTTTGCCGGTATTGTTCACCTCTAAACCTACGGCAAAATCATTGTTCTCCAATCGGAAGTACCTTGGTTATAAATAATATCATAGTAAATGATCCTTTAGGTTCATATTTTAAAACTTAGTTACGACGTAAAACCATGGGCTGTTTTAAAACGACGTTGATAAAAAATCTTGTTTTTTGACACCCAAGCAATAATGCTTGGTTAGCGCAGTGGTAAGTCATTGAATGCTGCGCTGCGTATCGCGGGTTCGATTCCCGCACGGAACAAATATTTGTATGACCTACAATTAGTTGTTCCGGCAACCTAATCACGTAACACACTATTACAATCAATTGGAATAATTTTGAAGCACATTACTAATCCATTTCTCCATATGTACGAAAAACGGGATTGCTCAACAACGTAAATAACGCAATGAATGTTGTTGAACTGTCAAAATGTAATCCATTGCTACTGACAGTGCGTTACGCAATTAGCCAGCGGGTCTGGATATGTAAATGAGTTTATATGATTGTAAGTTGTAACGCACTCACAATACAGGAGAAATTCCTAGTATGGGACAAATTTAAAAAAAAAAACATGGTAGGAATAACCAAACCCATAGAAGTATTAAAAAATTAACTTCTTTTTCACATTACCGGCCAAAATTTTGTAACCTAAAGTCGTTATTTTTAACCGACTTCAAAAAGGAGGAGGTTACTCAATTCGACCATATATTATATGCTTTTTTTTTTCTATGTTTGTTCGCGCATAACTTCGTCGTTTATGAACCGATTTTGATAATTCTTTTTCTGTTGGAAAGAAGACGTTCCCATGATAAGGATATCAGGGTTTGATGGTGGAAGACCAGAGAAAATAAGGGGATCTTTCAAAAATTGCAGGGGGGACTAATGCATTTCTTAGCATTTTCATTAGGTATTTTAAAGCACTACAATTTAATAAAGGTTGGAGTAGATCTGATAATGGAGCCGGGAGACAGTCGAAGGAACTCCTCAACAATTCACAGCAGCTACCTTGTGTTTGGGCTCGATTAATTTGTATTGATAAGAACTTTACACCTAAATGGGTTGTGACTTGTGACTGTCATAAGAGCTCTGATGATGAAGACATATGCCAGTTCCGGGAACTCCTCAACGGTTTACAGTAGCTACTTTGTGGTTCGACTTCATTCATTTATATTGATGAGACCTTTGCGCCCATTGGGTTAAAATAATGGTCTGCCGTAAATTTGATGATGAAGACTATAGGCAGTTGAGGGAATACTTACGGGCAAAAATTAAAGTAAACTTACGTCGTTTCCCAACTACATTTGCGTTAGCTTCCAGTCTGACCGGATGCAACTGAATAAATAGTACTTTTAACAACTAAAAAGTGTAAAATAAAAACAAACTTTTTTACAAAAAAAACAACCGACTTCCAAAAACCACTACAAAGTGAAAAATAACTAATTTCGGAAGTCGGTGTCAAAAAACGAATATTCAAACCCAAGGACACCGACTTCCGAAATTAGTTATTTTTCACTTTGTAGTGGTTTTTGGAAGTCGGTTGTTTTTATGTAAAAAAGTTTGTTTTTTGTTAGTTTTTCAAATAAATGTGCAATACCTGAATAAATTGTCTTTGTTTCAAGTGCCGAGCAACAGTACGCAAGGTTGGCGCCTTCTTCACACATTGTATTTTTTTTTATTTGATCAAAATATATACGAGTGTTCAAGTTTCCAAAAATAGATAATTTATTTTTATATATTCAAGGTCATTGTTCACGAACATTTGCACTTAGTCGGAACTAGTGGTATGTTATGTGTATAGTGGTATGATATACTCGTATAAATGATAAAAAACGTTAATGATAAAGGAAAAAGTGCCCGAATTTAGCAGCTTTATGCCATGAAGGAACATCAGAAAGAAGTGAGATTGCCTCTTAACTTAAATTATAGAAGATATCTATGGTTCAAATCCGTCACCTTTGTTGACAGGTGTTTTGTTGTGCGCAATTGCATATTGCGACTCGAGACATGTTTGAATCAGACTGTAATTTGTGTCCAATTTCGCAGTCAATCCAGAATTTTTTTTTAGTCGACTGGAGTCAGCAAGGTAACCCCGCGTAGATACAAAATGTTGCTTTTAAAAGTACTATACATGCGTTTTATTTGCTTGCTAAGAGTCTAAGGATCGTTAAATCAACAGCAATCTTCCTGAAGATGAGAAAATTCACAGTCGGGCATCCAGTCGGGTCTTACTCTTAGGGAGCGTTCAAGTTTGGGCACGCCACAATAGCGGCGGAAAGTCCTCTCTTTGAGGAGTGGCCAGAGAGGCGCCACGACGCCCTCACCTTCCGCCTGACGCAGGTCCTCACCGGACACGGTTGTTTCGGGAGGTTCCTGTTCCGTATTAGGCGGGAGGAAACGCCAGGGTAGTCACCATTGTGTGGATCGCCCTGAGGACACGGTGGAGGTCTGCCCGGCTTGGGTGGAGCACCGCCGTGTTCTCGTAGCCGCGATCGGCGGCGATCTCTCGCGTCCGACCCTGGTCCGGAGCGAGAGTGCATGGCAGGCCGTCACCTCCTTCTGCGAAGCAGTGATGCTGGCAAAGGAGGAGGCGGAGCTCGTGAGATCGCGGGAATCCCAGCGCCCTCACGCCACTAGCCGCCGCAGGAGACGCCCTGGATTGGAGACGACACCGAACTCCCAGCCACCGTAGGCGCGGGCCTGCGGGCGGTGAGCAGTGGGCAGCTCGCCGCCCCGTGTCGACGGTGCGTCGTGGTTCACGCGCGCCTCAAAGAGATGTCAGCACATCGTGACGGGGTCCACGAAGACCGATGCCTCCTGGGTCAGGGTTGCGGGTTGGTTAAACAAGAAACCGTGGCCCTGGCCATCGCACATGCAAATGAAGAAACAATGGTGGGTTTTAGTCAGTAAAAGTCTGACACGCCCTTCCACTCCGCCCGGAGCGGGAGAAAAAAGGGAGGGTTCAAGTATTACGTAAACCAATTTCCCCCCGTTAGTTAACGTTTAATTAAGTGACCATTTAAGTCACAATTATCCATACTAATATTATAAATGCGAAAGTAACTCTGTCTGTCTGTCTGTTACGCTTTCCCGGTTAAACCTCTCAACTGATTTTGATGAAATTTGGTACAGACAATCTTTAGACCCTGAGAAAGAACATAGGCTACGTTTCATCCCGGAAAAATTTCATATTCCCGAGGGAAATCTAAACAGCGCGATATAACCGAACTCTACGCGGGCGAAGCCGCGGGAGGAAAGCTAGTATTGAATAAAGTATAATACCTTTGTTTACTTGCATTTGCAGTAGTAAAAAACAAAGGAAAAGATTTTCAAATTATGTTTTATTTAGCCATAAATCAAATAAGTGTAGGTACGTAAATGCAATTACTGCTCTTCTGTTCACGTGTTTGCCAGCCACTCGACTGTTTCATTACTGGTATTCGAAGAGCTGACGAAGAAGGTTCCGGAATAGTTAAACCACTTGCATCAATGACTTCTTCATCGAGCTACTCGGCAACCTCAGCCAATGCTACACTATGGCGCAAAACGCAGAACAGCTGATTCGACCTTCTGGCAGCAAGTCGCTGTGGCCGTACTCTATTTTCACAAGGGTTTTGGGCAGTCTTGCCCTGCACGTTACTACTGTGCATTTGTATACTTTTTTGGGTTGTGAAATAGATCCCAGGTTGCACATGGGATCTGTTCCCAAAAGAGTGTGATCAGCACCCTAATTACGTAACACACTTTTACCATCATATTGCTAATCCATTGCTCCTTATTCTCAAAGAATCTGTCTGCTAAACAACTTAAATAACGCAGTGAAAGTTGTTGAACAGTCAAAATGAAACCCATTGCTATTATAGAGTGTGTTACGAAATTACCGTGCAGATTCTACTGGTTGACAATAAAAATCGTAAGGCATTTGCTAAATTGCCAAGACGCGTAAGCCGAGGGATTCCCCGAAACATAAACGAAAGGGTTTCCAACTGAAGAAAACAAAAATTCAAGTAACGTACAAATTACGAATTTACGATACAATCCAGGGATTACAATTCCGCGTAAAACAAATGAAAAGGGTTGCAGATATGGAAGATTCTAAGATCCTAGGTTTTGACTAAAATAAAATAAAAAATGTTACGTAACGCTTTGTTTAAATACCACTTCCAGCCCTTGTAACGCACCGTAACGTTTTACAACACACCTCCTCTCCTAAATTGCGTTACGAAATACTTGAACGCTCCCTTTATTAAAAGCTGGAATATGACTCAACTAAATGTATTTACTAAGTAGCAGTACTGAATCGTAAAAAAAATCATCATTTAATTATGTAATACGTTTGAATGTACTGATGACGGCACATCAAGCTACTACAATCTATTAAATTACTTCATTAGATTTTCAACTTTATCCCTAAAGCATTAAGGCTCGAGGTTGATTGGAAAATTTCGATTTTCGTGTTTCGTGACCTGCAGTAAGCCGCTAAGTAGTATATGTACTTTCTAAGTATATCTTGGACATCAATGAATGATTACAAGGTGGATGAAAACATTTTGAGGAAACTTGGGACTTTCAAGTCTGAAATCGCCAATCGGCATTGAGCAAGCGTAGTGATTACGCTCAATCCTTCTCTTTATGAGAGGAGACATGTGCCCAGCAGTGGGACGATAAAAAAAGGTTAATGATGATGACCTGCTGTCGTCCGTATATGAGATCGGTAGGTATATTCATCATGTATGTATATTCATAATGTGAATGAACAATGAAAATCCTCTACTAAGTAGAGGATTACATGAATATTTCAAATTCACACGTAGCGAAATGAAAATCTCTTTATGACATCCCACTTCAATCCATGATTATTTGTGATGATCTCATTCGTAATCGTAGGTTGTTATTTAGACATACTTAATATATTATTTTTCTTCATATATTTTTGTAAACAAACGTTGATAAGACAACTTCGGCAGATCTTCATAATGTCATTACGCATTTGGAAATCCACAAGCGCCTACTCATTTATAATGAACTAGCGGCCGCCAGCGACTTCGTTCGCGTGGAGTTAGTTATGCTCCGCTCCTATTGGTCGCAGAGTGATGTTATATAGCCTAAAGCCTTCCTGGATTAATGGGCTATCCAACGCAAAAAGAATTTTTCAAATCGGACCAGTAGTTCCCGAGATTAGCGCGAACAAACAAACAAACTCTTCAGCTTTATATTATATTAGTATAGATATGAATAAAAATTCAAAGAGCTACTACGCATTTGAATGCCTGTGTATGAACGTTCGACCCCTAGACAAAGTCACCTTCTGTAATAGGCATGATACACATTAAATAAGTAGCGATTAGTAAAGTGGTTTAGTACTAATGAATTCAGTGACTGAATAGCTTTGACGATACTAATAGGAGTTATAAGGTGATGTGATCTTTTCAGACATGCGAGGATCAAGCGAGTGCCTGTATTTAAGTAGGTATCTCGAACTCCCACTTCGTAGAGTGCAAAAAAACCCAGCTGGTCTTTGTTTCGATGTTGGGGGGAGCTCTATGCCTAACAGTCTTTCAACTAAATTACTAAATCATGACGGCAACCTTTTGACAGTTACGGGCCGCATGGCGACAAAATGAGGTAGAGGCGGGTCGCACTTTTGCATAATTTTTATAACAGGTCTATCAATTAATATTCTTTATTGCATACACGATAATACTGTGCGGAAATAAATACTTTTCATCATCATCATCATCATCATTTCAGCCGAAAGACGTCCACTGCTGGACATAGGCCTCCCCCAAGGTTCTCCACGACGACCGGTCCTGCGCTTCCCGCATCCAGCGGTTTCCCGCGACCTTCACCAGGTCGTCGGTCCACCTTGACGGGGGCCTACCCACGCTACGTCTTCCGGTGCGTGGTCGCCACTCGAGAACCCGTCGGCCCCATCGGGCATCGGTCCTACGGGCAATGTGTCCAGCCCACTGCCACTTTAATGTTGCAATTCTTCGGGCTATGTTGGTTACTCTCGTTCTTCTGCGGATCTCCTCATTCCTGATTCGATCGCGCAGTGAAACCCCAAGCATAGCCCTCTGCATTGCCCTTTGAGTGACGTTGAGCCTTCTTATAAGGCCCATTGTTAGCGACCACGTCTGAATTCCATAAGTAATCACTGGCAACACACACTGGTCGAAGACTTTTTTCTTGAGACACTGCGGTATTTAAATACTTTTCCAATGAGTGAAAAGAATTCTCACACTGAACACTACTAAGTGATATTAAAATCCCAAAAAACTTTTTTTGCATTATGCCAACGACAAATCTATACTAATATATACAGCTGAAGATTTTGTTTGTTTGTTTGTGCGCGCTAATCTCAGGAACTACTGGTCCGATTTGAAAAATTCTTTTCGCGTTGGATAGCCTATTAATCCAGGAAGGCTTTAGGCTATATAACATACCGCTATAACCAATAGGAGCAGAGCAGTAACAAAAAATGTTGCGAAAACTGGAGTCAAAGCGGAGCATAACTAACTCTACGCGAACGAAGTCGCTGGCGGAGGCTAGTCAATAATAAAAGGAAATTAAATGAAGAAAGATAAAAAACATAAATGTTAACTTGTATATACTTTCAGTGTGACGTCTGAGGCTGTATTTGAGTGGCTATTTTTTGTACATCAGATTTCATATTTGTCGCTGAAATTCTAAGAATGGCTTTCAAGCGCTTATCTGTAAGTCGGGATCCATATTTATTTTCTCTATAATTGAGAATAAAAAATGTTTGGTCACATAAATTTAATAAGTACTGCCAAAAATTTTAATAAACTTTTGAGCAAACGTTTTCAAATTGTCAAAATCAGTTGGCAAGCTGCCATAACACTTAACACGATCATTGATCTCATGACATGAGCTTTTGAGAATGTCATTAGATTGAAGATCATTCACGTTCATTTGTAAATAACTCGGTACATCCTCAATGTCACACGAAACATGATTTGCAAAAATCTTCATTCCACTAGAAACCTTTTCAAAGTCGCCAAATATGTCACTGAAATCATATTGCAGTTGTATTAAAATACCTTTCACTTTATCGTTTTTGGAATTGTAGTTTATTTTACAAAACAGTCGCGGGCCGCAAAGAAGAGGGCCCCGGACCGCGGGTTGCCGACCACTGGTCTACAGATCTGCCTAATACAGATGAGTACAAGAAAACAGGTTAATTTGAAGAGGAGGTTCACAGAGCCTTTTAAATGAGTACCTAGATAAGAGTAGGATGATCGCACTGATAGTGCGTTCGTAGTTCATCATTATACATATTCATTGTTGATCTAAGATTCTGTTATACTTCTTGCAAGGTGATCAACGATATCATGTCATGGACGATATCTTTTCTTGTGTGATCCAGATCTAAGCTAAATCTAAAACCTACGTCGTCTGCACAAAAATTCACCACATTGGGTTAGCGCGAAATCTCGAAGCGAGTGAGTGAGTTAAAGATTAGTAGGTATGTAGGTACACGAACTTCGTGACCGTGGGGCCGGTTAGAACAAATATCCCGCTATCTGATATTTGCAATCATGCTTGACTTATAAATATCTTTCACCAAATAAGGCTACGACACCGAGGGTATGCATTTTCTATTAGTATATTATATCTATGTATAATCCAACAAAGGTTTGGTTTTCAGATTCCACATTGAATCATGCTTCTATGCTACCAGTATTCATTTTTACCGTGTTACGTAGACGTAGAGACACTTAGAAGAGCCATGTCAAAAATTCGATTAATTAGCACAACAGCTTTTTTGTTGTTTGTTTGGTCTTAGTTGCATGTTTGATATCTGTATACAAGTAATATCTTCTGAGTGTCATCATCATCATCAACCTTTTATCGTCCCACTGCTGGGCACAGGTCTCCTCTCACACAGAGAAGGATTGAGCGTAATCACCACGCTTGCTCAATGCGGGTTGGCGATTTCAGACTTATAAAGTCCAGGTTTCCTCAAGATGTTTTCCTTCACCTTCAGTCATTGGTGTCCAAGATATACTTAGAAAGTACATATAACTGAGTGTACTTACTACGTAACTGCGCATAGTTTTGTTGTACAGACAGCACAACAGCAAATCAAGCTAGGTACTACAATCTGTCAGATTTCTTTATTAGATTTTCTACTTTATCTCTACATTCTAGAACATGAAGGCTCAATGGTGATTGAAAATATTTGATAGTTTCGGGTAGCTTGACCTGCTGTCTTCCGTACAATATATAGTTTCTAAAACGAGATATTGCAGCGTGAAATCTACACTGCCTTAAGGTGCCCTTGAGACAGTTATACCTATCTACATGGTGGCAATCGTCCCCTTTCGCCCGACAACATCCTAAGGTCAACGTCATAAGGTATCATCATTCTTTAGTGCTACCTGCTATAATAATTTAGAGATAAACAACCAATTTTCTTTGTTTTTGTATCAAAGTGCAAATCTGCATAAAATAAACTGATAACCGTCTTTATCATTAATGCATTTCTTGATGACAAATAACAGTGAGACTGCTCAGACATTATACTAATAAAAAAAAACTATTTACAAATAACAACAATGAAAAAAAAAACATACAAAAAAGCAAAGTGAAAAATTTACTAATTTCGGAAGTTCTGGGTCATTGGTTTTTGTATTACGTTTTCTGTCACCGACTTCCGAAAATCATTCACATGGGAAGCACAACCAGTCCAAAGTTCTGGGGCAAAAACGAAAAAAATATTAATAATAAAGTAGAACCATTGATGAAATATTAAACTAAGGTAGATATGTCACTAGAGCACTAAAAATGAAGCGTACAAAAGGAAGTAAGTCCTGTATCTCGCTTTAGTCACTCTCGATACACTCGTAAAAACAAACGACAAACACTAACAGCGCAAACGACAAACACAAGCCATCTTTTTCTTCTGTATGCTTTAGATTGCGCCCCATCTCACTCACACTGTACCAATGTATGCCGAATAAAAATATGCATGTGTGCTGCTGCTGTGTTCGGCACATTTTTTTTGTTCAGTTTGTTAGAATATATCGTATCTGTTTAATATTTTATCAATGAGTAGAACTGAGAACCTCCTCATATTTTCGAAGTCGATTAAATATTACACTATGTAGGTAGGTGTAAATGTAGACTGGGATGTGTTGATCATAAATTCCAACATGTCTGAGAACAGATATCTTTACGTTATACCAATAAACTGAATACCAAGTACCTAATCATTCTTCAGATTTATAGTTACACTTTAGTTGTAGATAAGAATGATACAGGTTTTAATAAATAGGTCTGTGGGTGCAACACCAGTCTAATATCAATCAGTCTGAGGGGCACGCCCTGTAAATGACTGGAGATAAGAATTAACTGTGTGCATTATTTGTTATATCCATGATAGTTGTTACATTTGAAATTATTTTGAATAATTACATGATATAAGATGCTTATGGCAACAATAGTTATTATAAGACAAAAAAAGCATGATAACATCTCAACTCAGTATGAGCCAGCCAGTATCAGTTTTTGGTGCCAAAAACAGGTTTTATTTCTAAGGAATTTTGGATCTCTAATCTGCTAATAACTAGGATAATATGCAATTTAGCTAATGAAATATGTAAACGAGCTATGTAGACTGCTTTAGCTAATCACACGCATAAATCTAGATAAAGTGAGATAGTAGTAACCAGTACTAACTGGAAAAGATTTAAGTACATAATTTCAAGATGATTTTGGAGAGGGTTATTTGACAAAAATCAAAGGAGGTTCTCATTATAAGTCAATATATGTAATTATTTTATTTATACTTTTTTTAACTGTACAGATATCTGTGCAACTGGGGATTTTCTGGTGGTAATAGTGAACAGCAGACATTTTGGGACACCGTCTTTTGTAATTTAATATTAAAAAATGCTAGTTTTCAGCATAGTTTGAATAAAACAATTTTGTTCTTTTTTTATAGGGTAACAAGTTAAAACGCAAAAAATATACCATTTGTGTAATAATTATTCAGGAACAATTTGGTGAAGACCTCCACTAACCTTCTCCAGATTTCCCTTTCCATTTAATCAAACTATCAGTTTTCACTATATTCCATTCAGTCATTTTAATGCCATGCAATATCAGTATGGCATCACTATAAAAATCACAGTAGTGTTTATACTCCTTGTAAAAAGGTTGATGTTAGAACACTTTTACGGATGAGACTATGGAAAATATAATCTTTATTCCGAATGTAATAAGAATATCAGAGGTAAAGTAACTGTAAAAGGACTGTAAATCATCCGACTATTTTTTACAGAATCCCAAAAACGAAGTTTTGGTTAAGGTTCTCAATTTGGAAGTTTTTTCTATAATTGTGTCAATTATATTTCCGATTTTAAAAATTCTGTTACAAAAAATCTGATTTCGAAGAATCAATGACCTTCACTACTGAAGAGTTGTTATTCAATTTATAGTTTTAAAACTATGGACCAGAGTTGCCTGAAATTAATTATTATTATTATTCAGTTATACCCTAAATACATTCATATAACTGTACTTGCTAAAATAACTGTATAGGGATATCTTCTCATCTTTTATGAGGGTATAATTATTGGTTTATTTCTCTTTGCCTCTTTAGTTACATTTCACAAAGCAGAGGAAGCAGTTGCCACATGATTTAAAAAAAATGTTTTAGAAAAGATGAGTAAGTAAAATGTCAAATAAAGTCCACAAAGCTTTGTAGTTATATCAGAATTATTTAATCAGTATCACATGGTTGTAATGTAATTCTTATTACTAAATGATAAATTTCAAACTCAAATGAATTTTATTTTGTCTTGTGTAGATAAAAGCTCATAATGTCAATCAGTATTGCCTTCGGGCCAATATTAGTGCAGTGGAGTGGTAAAATAAAAACATTTGTGACCCAGATATTGTGACTTGTTGTGTAACAATTTTAAAGAGTCTCTTATATTCTTTAATTGGGGTTTTAGATAATAATTCTGATAAAGCGTAATAAACTTCACTCACATAAAATGGAATGAATGGTGCCATCACTTTTCTTGACGGAGACCCAGATCAGATGTCCGACTGACGCGGCGTACCTCGGCTACCCGGGATACTCTTTGGAGCATCATTTCCTGCAGCGTGCCGGGGTCTGTGTGTATGTCCGCAATGACATCTGTTGCCGGCGCCTCCGTCACCTCGAAGACCCTCACTTCTCGTCCCTATGGCTGTTGGTTGACACTGGTGTGGACAAAATTGTTTACACCTGTGTCTACCGATCGCACAGCGGTGATCAGGAGACAACTCGTTTATTTGACCACCTCAGTGAGGCTGCTGACAATGCGCTGCATCGGCACCCTGACGCTCAGTTCGTCGCTCTGGGGGACTTCAACGCCTGCCACCAGGACTGGCTCTTCCCATACCAGAGGACCGACCACGCTGGGAGAGAAGCGCGAAACTTCGCGCTTACTATGGGCCTTTCCCAGCTGGTAGAGCAAGCGACTAGGGTGCCTGATGTAGTTGGGCATACTGCCAACTGTTTGGACCTTCTGCTGACCACTGATCCGGACAGATGTGTTGTAACAGTTTCCTCACCGTTGGGAACTTCAGACCACTGTCTGGTGAAGTCTGTAACGTCCTTCTCCCCACCAGATCACGACTCTCGTGGTGAACGGCGAATGTGGCGATACAGGTCAGCGGATTGGGATGAGATGCGCCACTTCTTTGCGTCTTATCCTTGGCAGCAGGTCTGCTTCTCCTCTGACAATCCTTCGAGCTGTGCGGACGCTATAACCGATGTGGTGCGTCAAGCTATGGAGTATTTTATCCCATTCAATGACGTGCCCGTCGGTGGCTCGGCTCGCCCATGGTTCAATGCCGATTGTGTCCAAGCTGAACAGCGTAAGCACACGGCATTTCTCGCCTGGGTTGACGCTCGTGACCGCGGAGCTCCGGATCTAAGCCCAAAGAGGAGAGCCTTTAACCGTGCTGCCAAGTCCTACAAGAAGGCGCTCAAGAAGGCTCGCTTCGACCGCATTACCCATATTGGCAACAAGTTATCTGCGCAGCCATCCGGTAGCAGATCTTTTTGGTCCCTTGCCAAATCGGTTGAGGCGAACTTCTGTCGGCCCTCACTGCCTCCGCTGGTTAGGCCTGATGGAACACTGGCTCATACGGCGAGAGAGAAAGCAGGTCTCTTTGCATCTCTCTTTGCCCATAATTCGCGTCTTGATACTGGCAGTGCTACTCCACCTAATTTACCTCATTGCGGAGCTTCAATGCCTGAGGTTCGCATTAGAAACAAGGAGGTTCTGAGAGTACTGTGTCGTCTGGACGTGAATAAGGCTAGTGGTCCGGATGGTATACCAGCGATTGTTCTTAAAGCATGTGCGCCCGAGTTGTCTCCTGTATTGACGCGCTTGTATCGCCTCTCATTTAGGACTGGTATAGTGCCCAAGTCCTGGAAGCTTGCTAACGTGCAGCCTGTGCCCAAGAAGGGTAGTCGTGCCGATCCTGCCAACTATCGGCCGATTTCGATCACCTCCATACTTTGCAAAATTATGGAGCGTGTATTGAACTCGCGCCTCTTGGCATACCTGGAAGGTAACGATCTCCTCAGTGACCGACAGTACGGGTTTCGCCGCAATCGGTCAACTGGGGACCTACTAGTGTATGCCACTCACTTGTGGGGCGAGGCCCTCGAGAAGAATGGGGAAGCGATTGCTGTCTCCCTTGATGTCTCGAAGGCCTTCGACCGGGTTTGGCACGCTGGCCTTTTGAGTAAGCTTCCAGCGTACGGCATTTCCCCTAGCCTGACTGGCTGGGTAAAAGACTTCCTGACTGAACGGTCCCTCCGAGTTGTTGTCGACGGATGCTCTTCTGAGCCCATGTCAACTAATGCCGGTGTTCCTCAGGGGTCTGTTCTCTCTGCAACTCTGTTTCTGCTGCATATTAACGATCTGCTGATGCCTGGTATCTATGGGTATGCAGATGACAGCACAGTTGTAGAGAGATACCTGCCGGATGCCCGGGCTAGTAGGGAATCAATCCGGTCCGAAAGAGAGGCCATGGTTGAGCGAACGAGTGTTGCACTGCAGGCAGTCTCCGAATGGGGCAATGCCAATCTTGTAGCATTCAATGCCGCCAAAACACAGGCGTGTCTTTTCACCGCCAAAAGGAGCCCGTTCACCTTGGCCCCTACTTTTCGGAATGTGTCCTTGGAGTGTTCCAACCGCCTTCAGCTTTTGGGAGTTGAGATTTCCTCGAACCTTAACTTTGGGCGGTTCATTGAGTCCAAGGCCAAGGTGGCTGCCAGGAAACTTGGCGTTATCGCAAAGGTCCGGCAGTACTTCACACCTGGGCAGCTTCTAATGTTATACAAAGCACAGGTCCGTTCGTGTGTGGAGTACTGCAGCCACATTTGGGCTGGTGCTGCCAAGTGTCACCTGGCCACTTTGGATTCAGTGGAGAGACGTGCAAAGAGGCTGATTGGTGACCCTGATCTAACTCGAGTTGGTCTCCAAAGCCTAGAGCACAGGCGTAGAGTAGCCAGCCTTTCGGTGTTCTATAGGATGCATTTCGGGGAGTGTGCGAGGGAATTGCATGATTTAATTCCCCCATCTCCGTTCCACCAGCGGACGACCCGTCGTACGGCTGGTTTCCACCCTTACGTTGTTAACACTACTACGATCCGGACGAAGCGCTTCGCCTCTTCCTTTATACCGCGTACATCGAGGGACTGGAACAATTTGCCCGCGGCGGTGTTTCCGTCGGACTACAATTTGAGTGTCTTCAAGGCTAGAGTGAATAGGCTCTTAATAAACTAGTGCGCTTTACCATCAACGATTGCGTCACTGCTTACCATCAGGCAGGATTGCGGTCAAGCGCTGGTTTATAATTAGTAAAAAAAAAAAACTTGCATTACTTACTTGGATATTAAGTAAGTGATCATAAAATTTAATATCATACTTTTTTAATTCAGACCATTTAGTGTTGATCTAGTGGATTGTGCCCATTTTAACAGACAGTAATGCTCAGTCTATAACAACAGCTTTTGTTTTCATTTTCACTGTTGTGATTCATCATCATCATCAACCTTTTTATCAGATTTCCTTCAGATGTTTTCCTTTACCTTGTAATCAGTCATTGGTGTCCAAGATATACTTAGAAAGATAGTACATATAATAACTTAGAAATATTATATTGGTACTTGCCTGACCTGGAATCTAATCCACACACTCGTACTTGAAAGGCTGGTGTTTTAACCACTAGGCCACCACAACTAACCTTGTTGTGATTAACCTTCATAAAATTGATAAAGGATGTAAGAAGCCAGATCAGATAATTAGTTCTTGAACATTATATTTATGACTTTAAAATGTATTATTATAATATAACTTTTAACATCAGTACATAAGAGGAAGTCTGAAAGTGGCACCGGTAGCTGAAAAGTTGTGTGGAAATCGGTTGTCATGGTACGGGCATGTGTTACGGAGAACTGAGGAGAATGTCGTGAGGAGAGTCTTAATTATGAATGTTGATGGCTATAAGAGTAGGGGAAGACCAAAGAAACGATGGATGGAATGTGTGAAGGATGATATGGCTAAGAAGGGGGTGACTGCCGAGATGGTTTCTGATAGGGATGCATGGAAGAAAAAGACATGTTGCGCCGACCCCAAATAAATTGGGATAAGGGCAGGAGAATGATGAACTTTTAACATCAGTAACCTTCCAATAATGTCTATTTACTTTGCAAAGAAAATAGTAGCTGAAAATACTGTGAAACAGACAACTGAACATTTGTTAGAGCCTTGAACTATAAAGTAAACATGCATTTAAAATTGAATCTTCAATCTTTTCCTGATTGGCCTGGGTCTTGGATGTTTATCTATTTAAGTATCTATTATAAAATATAGTTGAGTTAGTATCCCATAACACAAGTCTTGAACTTACTTAGGGGCTAGCTCAAGCTGTGTGATTTAAAAAAAAAAAATTGTTTTTGTTAACACTATTTAACTACTGCATGATTTAAAGCTTTAATGATGTGGGTGGAGAAGGCAAAGCAAAAGACAAAGGTGGCAGAATGTGGAGGAGGCCTCTGCCAAGTATAAGGACAAGAAAAATATAACTCTTTGTTTTAAAGTTATCTAAGAATTGAAAGAATATCTTGGAATGTTTGTAAACATTAGGATGTTTACCAAAACTTGATGCTACATCAATCCACAGTACATTAGAAGGTGCAATACAAACACATGCATAGCATATCACTGACCACAATACTTTATAACTTACATTTTTTTTTTTTTGATATGGCATCTCGTAGTTGGCTACATAAGAGACCATTACTACTTAATCGAACTTTGGTTTTTAACTTACAACTTAACAAATTCATTGTACATATCAACGAATTTTAATAATCTACATGGCATCATTCTATTCCCCATTGGGAGGGAGGAGAGTAGGTGTACAAAAATCAATACCATTTTATTGATTTCACGCGGTATCTCAAATAGGTATGCACGCATCCAGATAATTTCGTTTTGTTCTATGTCATCGATAGCCTGGCCTGCTCGTAAATGTCATTAAATGAATACCTACCAACTTTCCCTATCGCTGGCATACAAATTCCACGTTCGTCGGAAATCACACGATCGTGTAGATCAAAACACTGTCGACGAGAACGGTAACGGGACGTTTCAAACACTATCCTTTCACGCATGTTAACATATGGCCGTGGTAACACAATCGTGTTCATTACTCCAATTATTGCACTAGTGCTCACATTTAAGACCTCTGAAAGTGACCTTGAATTAACCAAATTAAATCGTGACGACAGACTCATACGTAGCGAAATCCCGATTGATTTTTCTGTGTCACAATTTTTGCTCAGCTCGTAATTGAAATCTACAATTAATATAATCTTACTTCTTGTTTTAAACACTACAATCACATTTCAACACTCACCTTGCGTAACAAGGCAGATATCAGGTCACTGCACCCAAGGGTTTCCATAATTTATGACACACAAAATCACACACGATATCATTTTCGTCAAAATGCACAAACAAAAAAAACCAACGTGACGAGAGGAAGCGCATCGTTCAAGCTTCAAATTTATACTGACAGCCATGCTGCTGATGAGTCCGACTTTATTGTGGACTTGTGCGCTGATTGGTGGAAAACAAGCTAATAAAAAAAACATATTGCGCAGTTCCACCAATCACCTGCATGGATTTCAAAAATTCTTGATTGCGTGCCAAAAATCGAGCGATAAACAGTACTGCACGAGTCATTTTTTTTAAATTATATTTGATATGATAATCTTATCACCGATTCACGCGGAAAACTAATGGAGATGTATATTTCTATAAGTAGACGCGACAACGTTAACATTCATAATAAATACATAATGGATTATAATGGTGATACATTATAACTTAGTGGATTTATATAAATTGTAAGTGTAATTTATTTCAATCCACTAAGTTAAAGTTTGTGTGATTTCGGGAATCATACATAAAATAATTAAATCGAATAAATAAAATCATTCGTATTCATCATCAGTGTAATCTAAAGAATCATCTGTGTATAATGAGAACAAAATTAGAAAATAATTAAATCGAATAATAAAATCATTCGTATTCATCATCATTGTAATCTAAAGAATCATCTGTGTATAATGAGAACAAAATTAGAAAGATTTGTATCGTTATTTCTTTTTATTACGATTTTGAATGAATTAAATACAATATTAATCTATTACAAACTCCGATAAAAAAAATTACGAATTTTTTGGAATAACTAAACGTTCTCCAGATGCTGTCAATGTCATTATTGTCATTCATTATGAATAAATATGGAGGTTTGGCGGGAATGTCAAGATGAGTGTCACGCTCATTTTTCATTGGACTTTTAAAATTATTTATAGTCATCATCATCTCAGCGTTTATCCCGGTTGCATCCGCGGCTTTCGCGTTGGGGCCCGGGGTCCGCTTTCCTGCACATTCTCCTCCATTTCGCACGATCTTTAGCGTCCTGTGGTAAGAGCTTGTTGGCACGCATGTCATCTCTTACAACGTCAAGCCAGCACTTCTTTGGTCTACCCCGCTTGTTCCGGCCCGGCGGAGGCGCCATGACAAGACATTTGCTACCCACGTAACATGCCGGTTTGCGTAAGACGTGGCCGTACCAGCGTAGGCGACCCTCCTGCAGTTTGTCCGCAATGTCACGGACACGAAGGCTGCCCCGGATGCGGGAGTTCCTGATGCGGTCTTTCCGCGTAACTCCACACATCCACCGCAGCATATTCATCTCCGTGACACGCAGCTCCTGCTTGTGTCGCTCAAGCACAGGCCACGCCTCACTGCCATACAGGAGAACAGGTCTAATGATGGTTTTATAGACCTGCCCCTTAAGCTTAACCGGCATTTTGGGGTCACAAATGACACCTGTCATTGAAACTTTCCAGTTGTCTGTGGCCTGTTAAAATTATTTATAGTGTCGTTTACTAAATAAAAACGCGTGATTTATGTAGTAAAAAGTGCATTCAGCGAATAATTCAAAAAGAACAGTGAAATATTGTAGCATAGTGGCCTCATCATGTCTTTACGCTAAACCGCTCCTTATCGTCCAAACGCGTAAAACGAAAGGAGTTAGTTTAGGTTAAGTTAAGCTATTATAAGTTAGGATAAATTAGGATAAGTTAGGATAGATATTTAATGAAGAAAAAAATTACTAAGACTTGGCTGTATGGCGTACTATGCCTTTGCCTTTTCCATTCGCCCGAACGGAAAGAAATTGACAATTTGACACTTGACAGCAGTATTGTGATATTGTCAAAAAAAGCAGTATAGGTTAGGTGCCAAGCGTGTAAATCTAAAAACAGTAAATTTCTTGGATAAAAATGGCAAAAAAGAAAAACAAAGAGGGAAGAAAGAAAGTGACCTTGGTGTTCGATGAAACAAAAAGAAAGTAATATACATATTTCATGTTGCTGAATCAGTATGAGCATGTGCACCAATCGTTTGTTATGCTAAAGGTCTTTTGTTTATTTATAGGGAATTCCTATGTGGGTTTCGTAAAAGGAAGTTAGAAAGAAAAAAGAAGGCACAGGAGGAATTGAAAGCGCTTTTGAAACAGGAGAGGAAACGTATTAAACAGGAGGTATGTTGAACATAGAATTTATTATGGAAGAAAACTTGTATGGATTGCTGAATGTGTTTTGTAGAGAACAACTTCTTATGATAAATAATAAGGTTGGAGTTTTATAGTCTACTAGCTTTCCGCCCGCGTGGAATTCGGTTATATCGCGCTTTCTAGATTTCCCTCGGGAACATCAATTTTTTTTTAACCTTTTGAACGCCCATCTGTATAATACGCGATGTGTCCCCCTGCGCCACACTAGAAATGTATAACGTATCTATAGTAAAACATAGGGATGGGATTACTGTCCCATCGACAAATAATATTATATAAAAGATACAACCAAGTTGAGATCAGAAGCAAAACTGTTTTATTATTCATTCACCCTCATTACCAAAAATCATAGTTGACAACTTATGAAAACAATCATCGAGGTTCAAACATAACATACCTTTCCCTCATACTCATTGGTCAAAACATACATTATAAATTGACACATTAAAACAAAACCAATTAACAAAACCATTAACTTCAAATATAGCAATCACTGAAGTCCTTCATTAGGAATCCCTATAATATCCGACCATAATTCAGGTGGCGGAATCACAATCGGCGGGTCCTGTGATAATTCAGACTCTGTATCATTGGCTGGCTGATTTCCAATGACAGGTGACCCGTTAACAGCTGTGTCTGGCGGTCTAGCTATTATTTGGTCTGCATGTCGCCGATACAGCTCTCCATCTTCCGTCCTCACAACATAAGTGGCTGGCCCCTCCACGTTTTGCACGGTGCCTCGACTCCACTTTTTCCCAGGCCCGTACATGCGTATGAGCACGGGCTGCAGCAGCGTAAAAGTTCGTGCGGGCGAGTGTTGCGCCGCCGCCTCCATTTGCTGCTCCGCACGACTCGGAGTCGAGTCGGGGTGTAAGCTCGACACTGCAGTCCTGTATCTTCGCCCATTCAGTAGCTCAGCAGGTGTCTTATTAGTAGAGCTATTGGGCACAGTCCGTAAATAGTATAGAACTTTACAAAGTTTCTCCTGCCACTGCATGTCCAGATTCTCTAGTTTCTTTATTTTATTTTTAAATGTTTGTATTGTGCGTTCAATCTGCCCGTTAGTCTCTGGGTGGTAGGGCGGCGAATACAAATGTTTAATCCCATTCCTTTTAAGAAAATTATTAAATTCATTAGAAGTGAAAGCACGTCCATTATCGGACACCAACACGTCGGGCAGCCCTTGTGAAGTGAAAATCCTTCTTATAACCGATATCACCGTACCACTGTTCATTGCTGGTATGATTTCAGCCTCAACCCACTTGCTGTAGCTATCTACTAGGACTAGAAATGTTTTTTCCTGAAAGGGCCCCGCAAAATCCACATGCACGCTACTCCACGGCTTCTCTGGAACAATCCAAGTCTGCGGGTCCTTTGGTGGGTTATTTCTCACTAGCTGACACTGCTGACACGCGGCCACCACACTCAATCTGCCGATCCATATTGACCCACCACACGTAGCCTCTTGCATACGCTTTTGTCTGGACAATCCCCGCATGAGGGGCATGTAACAACTTTAATACTTTGTCCTGTAAGGACAAAGGTATTATGACTCTGTTGCTCCACAATAAACAACCTTTATTATGTGAAAGAGCCTCTCTCCGTGTCCAATACTCTTGTAGGTTCGGATCTATGTTCTTTCGTGGCCATCCGTGCAACACATGAAACATAACTTTTTGTAAAACCACATCTCTGTTGGTCTCCGTGGCTATCTTGGCAGCGTCAAGCTCCCATCCGCTCGGCTGTTCCTCCAGCAAAAGCACGTCGTGCAGCACCTCTTCCTGAACACTCGACGTGTCCGGCGCGGTCCACCTGCTTAAAGCGTCCGCGTTGCTGATTAATTTACCAGGCCTGTATTGTATACTGTAATTATAACTGGAAAGTTTCAATGACCAGCGCAACATTCTTGGTGATATCTGGTTTGGAATTGGTTTTGCGGGATTCAATAAACCAACCAATGGTTTATGATCAGTCACAATACAAAACTTCCGACCCGCCAAGAATTCGTGAAATTTTGTCAATCCAAATATAATAGCCAGGGCCTCCTTGTCAATCTGCCCATATCGTCTCTCGTGCGCCTGTAGTGTCCGTGAGGCCATCATCACTGGCCGTTCTGACCCGTCCTCCATGATGTGTGCAATAATCGCTCCAAGACCGTATTCCGATGAATCACAAATGAGAAGTAGTTCTTTCTGCAAGTCATAGCCCACCAACGTTCGATCTGATGACAGTAATCGCTTCGCCTCTACAAACGCTTCCTGTTCCTTTTCACCCCAGCTCTAAGGTCTTTTTGAATCCAACAGTCGATAAAGTGGCTCCAACACAGTGCTCTTGTCAGGCAAGAATTTTTCATAAAAATTATATAAGCCCAGGAAGGCGCGCAAGGTTTCTCTATTGGTTGGGGCTGCCTTTTCCTGAATTTCTTTGATCTTCGCAGGTGCTGGGTGAAGTCCCTCAGCATCAATCATGTGTCCTAGGAACGTGATGCTGTTCGCAGCGAATACACATTTCTTTACGTTGAGGCGGAGTCCCATTTGTTGCAGTTTCCTCAGTACTTCTCTCAGTCTACGATTATGTTCTTCAGTCGTGGCTCCGGTGACAGCAATATCATCTAATAGACACGCCACTCCTTCCATACCCGCTAATGCTGTCGACATCAAACGCTGAAAATTGCTGGCGCCGCACTGACACCGAACGGCAAACGATTAACTTTCATTAGACCGATAGGAGTGTTCAGCGTGAGCAGCATAGCTGTCGCGTCGTCTACTTTTAACTGTGTATATGCGTTTTTCAAGTCCAGTTTACTAAATATTCTGCCGCCACTTAATTTCACAAACGCTTCCACAGACGTCGGCAGCGGATAGATATCAGTATTGATAGCGTTGTTCACCGTGGCACGATAATCACCACAGATTCGTACTGTTCCGTCTTCTTTCATCACTGGCGTCACTGGTGTCCCCCACTGAGAATAACGGACAGGTGTCAGTAAACCCGCTTCCACCATCTCGTTCAATTGTCTAAGGACTTTTTCTTGAAGAGGGTAGGGTACCGCACGCGCCTTTAAGAAACGAGGCGTAGCCTCCGGCCGCACGTGAAGTGACACCTTAGGACCGTTGTACTCGCAGAGTCCTTTTTTAAATAGTTCAGGAAATTCTTTTCTATACTGGTCTGTCTCCTCTTCCGCCCAGCACAATCCTGATACTTGAAGGCCTAGTTTATGGAACCAGTTCCTGCCCAGCAGATTTGGTCCGTTCCCCGACACCACAACCAGTTCACATTGTGCTTCTTTATTACCTAGTATTACACACACGTCTGCTAGTCCTAATACTTTCAAGGGGTCTTGAGTCCATGTCACGAGTTTTAGATTAGTAGCTCGTAGAGGTGGAGGCTCCAACCACAGCTTCTTGTATGTCTCTTCCGACATAATGGTACGCGATGCACCCGAGTCTACTTCCATAGATAGCTGAACGTCGTCTATCATAACGTCTGTGGTAATAGGTGGTGAATAATTATCCACGCAGACGTATACGCCCATCATCTTCTCAGCTGAACTGCCCGCATCTATATTGGCTCCGCACGTGTCGTCGACCTGATGTACACGGCCTGACTTCTTAGCGCAGGCCGCCGCAATGTGCCCAAACTTTTTGCAATAGAAACACTTTACCTTAACAAACGGGCAGCGCTCGGCCCGACTGTGTGCGCGTGCACACCGTCGACACTCGTTCGAGTTAACATTACCAATATCCATAGGTTCAGTCCCCGTGACACTGGACGGAGATTGCTTAGACTCACTAGCCACACACGCAGGGTACAAATCAGGGAACGTCACTTGATAGTCCAGACACATCTGTAGCGCGACCTCGTATGTCAAGTCTTTCTTTTTCAATAAGTCGCGTCTCAAGCGATCGTCCCGCACCCCCAGTACTAGTCGGTCTCTCAACTGGCTTTTCAAGTCCATGAAATTGCATTTTGCACCCAGCATACTTATAGCCGCCACAAAGTCTTGCACGCTTTCACCTTGATCTTGTTGACGTTTGTAAAATTTACCCGCTTGCAAAATTTCGTTAACCTCAGGTTCATAGAACTTATCCAAAACTCTAAAAATGTCCAACAACTGTACTTCCGTAGGACGTTTTGGTACTAAAAGTGATGCAATTAATGCAAAGGTGTCTTTGCCGCACTGAGAAAGAAACAGCGATCTTCCCTTGTCGAGGTTAGTTTTGTCACAACCTGCCGCATCAAGCGCGCGCGCACATTAATTGTTCTTTATAATCACACCACTTATCAGTCTTTGGGTTAAATTGTCCGGGAAACACTATATTTGTTACATTTGACGTCATTTTCGCCGAAATTCACTTTATTTTCCGTAGTCGCCAATAAAAGATACAACCAAGTTGAGATCAGAAGCAAAACTGTTTTATTATTCATTCACCCTCATTACCAAAAATCATAGTTGACAACTTATGAAAACAATCATCGAGGTTCAAACATAACATTATACATTTAAAATAATGTTTATTCACCAATTTACGATGCTAAATAAAAACTGTAATCGTAATTTCATATTTTATTTTATTTCATAAAGAAAATAATATGAAAACCTGGATATATTCCCCATATTAAAGAATATAATTTTAAATTTATTAGATGTGTGTTCTAAAAGGCACATCCCTATTTCTCTCCAAATGTAATCCTTCTACTTCATATCAAGTAGTTGGCGCTCGAGGCGCGTCAAAATCCTTTCTGTTATAGGGATGTCTAGATTTCTATGGTATTTATTTTATATTCACTGTGGTCGAGTTACACGTGCATAAACTCAAACGATTCCTGCATAATTTATTTCGTTTACTTACAACAAATACAATTAATAGAAGCTAAATACGTGGTTTTCTACGTTTTAAAAAATAAAATAAAATGGAGGTTAAGTGTCTGTTTTACACAGATGTTACAGACCTTTTTTTAATGGTGTCGCAAAATACTCGCAATTATTTTTCTGGTTTGTAGACACTAATAGAAAACTGAAGAAAATTCCTGAAACGGAAGTTGGCGACTTAACGGAATGTCAAGACGACGAACTATTTCAAAATCAGACTTGAACAACTCGCAATAATTCGTCATATTCACAGTCACAATTTTTTTTATAAGAACACGTGCGCCAACTCAACATGTAAACATTGCACTACACTAAAATGCACAAAGTCACTATGACCTTGAAACCCGTCCGCTTATGACGTCACAGAATTACTTCTATATAAGTCGGTGGCATGTGCGGATCGACAACTAACTAACTTTGTAGGGATGGGTTTTTAAACGGGGTGTCACTATCGACAATGATTAGAAAACCTATTAATTCTTGATTAAGGTGAATAAAACCTAGTTTATAGTGTACAATACTTATAAAATATATATTTACGTCATTTTCTTGCAATAATAGTATTTATGATCATTTCGACGAGATGAAATATAGCGAGGTCTTCGTCTTGTCCCATCACTGGCTTACTTGATATCAAGTAATTGGCGCTGGGGGCATTAAAATATTTTCTGGCGTTTTTGTTTCTATTGAAAATTAAACAAATAAGAACTTATTATGTGTGAAAAAGTTAAAAATATGGTTGATAACAGGGCAAATTTCCATAAAAACAAAATAAAAGGTCTTGTAAAAGTCGGAAATTTATTTTGTACTGTGATTACTTCTAATCAAGTAGTGGCGCTGAGGGCACGAAAATCTCGAACTTGTATAGAAGTGATTGGCGTTCAAAAGGTTTAAAGGTAGCCTATGTCCTTTCTCAGGGTCTAAAGATTGTCTGTGCCAAATTTCATCAAAATCGGTTGAGAGGTTTAAGCGGGAAAGTGTAACAGACAGACAGAGTTACTTTCGCATTTATAATATGGATTATAATATTAGTATGGATAAAACATAATTTGCTTGATTTTAAGGCTTTGAGAAATATTAATATTAACTTGAATGTTTGTGCAACTTTCAAAGTAACTTAATTTTTTTTTTTTCAGAATAAAGAATCATACAAAAAGCTTGTGGTGTCAAGTAGGCCCATTCCAGATATAGAGCAACTCCTTCAGGATGAATATGAAGATGAGGATGTAAATGTTAAAATAGTTGAACTTTCAGCAGATACTTTACAGAAAAAAGATTTAGTAATTGGTGAGAATAAACCTAAGGAAAAAGTTATGAAAGAAGAGAAAAGCAAACATAAAGTTAATGAAAAACCAACAATTTCTGGAATGGGGTCAGATGAAGAAAGCTCAGAGGAGAAATCTGCAGCAGAAGATGATGATGATGAAGAGAAAATAAAAACAAAAAAAGAAATAAAGAGCATGCTAAAAAAGCAAGCAACTAAAAAAATACAAAAGAGCAAAGTATTCCAAATGAAGAGCAAACTAGACAGAATTCAGAACAAAAAGAAATCATTGCAAAAGAAAGGACACATGAAAGCTAAATCTGATCCAAGGAAAGGACATGGAAAGGGGAACCCTAAACCAAGGAAAGGAGGAAAACCTAAACCTGACCTAAGGAAAGATAAATCAAAGAAAAAAACTGGTAGAAGAAAACATTGATAGATTTAATTCTACAACTTATAATTAATATTCATAACAAATTCAACAATTATATCTAATGAGGTATTTCAATTACCCATTCCTGTTCCCATTAAAGACCATTTGCAATCTCAAAATTTGTTCCTCATCCGTTTACTTTGTTGTAAGAAATAATTGGCTGCATAATATTTCACTGTACACACACAATATGGACTGTGCAAACTTAATAAATCAAACAATATCACTACTTATTTGGCCTTGTTTTTTTCTGTACCACATTAACACAGTTATCACCATCCTTAGCAATTCTTGTTTCATTAATATCTGTATTTCTTGGAGATTTACGAGTTACTGGGGATTTCTTGGACTTATTGCGAGTAGAATTGTTTCCATCAGCGCTTAAATGTACATTTGCTACTGTAATATTTGTAGTGCCAGAAATTGGTTCTATAAATTTCTGATTTTCCTCATTGTTTTCAGATATATTTTTCTTTTTCACAACTCTTCTGTTTTTAGAGTTGTGTTGGTCATCATTAACATCATCAATATTGTTTGGTTCTACAGACTTTAGATAAGTAGCATCAGCCTTTTTTTTTTGGCGTCACTTTCTTCTTAGGAGCAACTTCAACATGCAAATTATCTTGAGTGCTAAATTCTGCTTTTGTTTTCTTGTTTGGTGTAACTTTCTTCTTAGGTGTCAGTTTAACAGGTAACTTATCATTATTTACTACAAAGTCATCTTGAGTTTCAATTTCATCTGCTTGAGTTTTCTTATTTAGTGCTACTTTCTTCCTGGAAGCTGCTTTAATATCTAAATTATTTAGAGAGTTATATTCCTCTGTGTTAATTTTCTTATTTGGTGTTATTTTCTTCTTGGGAGCTGGTTTAAGAGACAGTTTATCAGTTTTCATCTCAAAATCATCCTTATCATCTTCAAGGTAAACTTGTTCAGCCTTCTTAGGTGTAATATTTCTTTTTTGAGGTGATTTCTTATGATTTTCAGGTTCTGTTTTTACAGTTAACTTCCCAATCTTCGAGTCAGCATTTGTGACCTTATCATTTAATACTTTCCTTGTATCAGTTTTCATCTCAAAATCATCCTTATCATCTTCAAGGTAAACTTGTTCAGCCTTCTTAGGTGTAATTTTTCTTTTTTGAGGTGATTTCTTATGATTTTCAGGTTCTGTTTTTACAGTTAACTTCCCAATCTTCGAGTCAGCATTTGTGACCTTATCATTTAATTCTTTCCTTGGTGTAACTTTTCTACTTTTAGGTGGCTTAACTTCAATCTCATCCTTCGAGTCAGCATTTGTGACCTTATCATTTAATTCTTTCCTTGGTGTAACTTTTCTACTTTTAGGTGGCTTAACTTCAATCTCATCATCAGATTGTTCAAGTTTAACTTCTTTTTTCACTGGAGTTTTCTTTGGTGAATTTCGAGCTAAACCACTTGATGGACAGATGTCTCTGTTCAAACATTCATGGCACATTGGGCCTGCAGGTAGGCAGATGGTTTGACCAAAACCTACTAGAAGGTGATTTACTTCACTCCAAAGTTCAACCGGCAGCCAACTTTGCAATGATTTTCGTGTCTCTTCAGGGGTATTTGTTCGTTTCTTCACCCAGCCTATTCTGTTGCTGATTCTATGAACATGGGTGTCTACACCTGTGCAAAAGAGTTAAGGTTACATTAGCAGTATTAAGGTAAATCAATCAAGGGTTTTAATTATCAATGGTTTAAACTCACCAATCCCAGTTACTTTGTCCCAAGCAACCAGCATGCAGATGTGTGCCATCTTTGGCCCCACACCAGTTAGCTTGCACAGTTTCTCTACAGAGTCTGGAATGTCTCCATTGTACTGCTCCTTAAGGGTCTGGGTTGTTTTCTTGATGTATTTTACTTTGGTCTGAAATGTTTTGTAGCACATTTAGAAGTTAAATCATTGATTTTATATTCTCTTTTAGCAATTGATGTAGTGTGCCTTGCTACCCATTAATAATAAACCAGATAAAGGGGGGGGAGGGGGGGACCACTATCCAGGTGAAATAAATAATATATCTAATTGTTTAAAGCAGTTAGATTTTAGTTTTACCTTCCAAAATCCAACAGGGTATATCAACTTGCCCAACTCATCATCACTCATGTCCAATACACTGTCTACTGTTAGCCCTCTGGCCCTGAGCCGCGCCATAGCTGCAAAAGTCACTTGATCCTTTGTCTGACTAGACAACATTAGAGAAATCAGAGTTTGATATCTGTACACCTGAAAACATGACCTTGGATAAAGTTGAGAATTAAATCTATATCTTATGTGCAAGCAAAAAGATGTTACACAATTCTATATTAAATGTTCTCCTCCCTTAGGCAGAACAATTATGTATGGAGGGTAGTTTTATCTTAAAAAAAACAACTAAAATGACAAGGGAAAGATGACAAGTTATATACATAAAACTTGACATCTTTAAACCTCAGGGTACACCCAGCAATGGGGTGCTGAGTATTGTGGAAATTGTTTAAAATTTGAATCAATTAGTAATCGCAGAAAATATACTTCTGGTGCAGCTTTCTTATCACCACTCATATGACAGCCCATGGTATCAACTGGGGCATCATTGTTGGATCTCATATTCCTTAAGTTCAACAGGAACTCTTTCCAATTAGCTGGCTCCCATAAACCTTTTGTATCCTGCGGAAAATATAGAATTTAAACCTACTGCAAAATCAATAATTTAAGAGAAAATGAATTAGTTAATTAGAACTTCGGAAACAAAATTCCTTGGTTACCTCTTTCCCTGGAGAATCCTTTTCATATTTAATTTTAACATGCTGTTTCTTTTCAAATCTAAACTGACTTAAGTCAAGGTTTCTGGGACTTAGCTGGTCTTCTGACGATTCCGGCGGTTCAATTTTGAATTCATTACTTGCGGAGCTTGCAGTTTCCATCACCTCATCGATATTTTCATCATTATTATTTGCAATTTTTCCTTTTTTTTTAGCTGTACCGGCGGCTTTTACTTTGGCGCGCGGCATTTTACAAACGAAAGATAACAATTTAAAAATATCGGTAAGTAAATGTTAGCTTTCTTGAAAATGCGTAGTTATCAGCTCATTGGGGTGAATTAACTTTTATGCAAGATTTTAGTTAAATCTTCGCAAGCCTCGTGAAATACATAAGCACATATAAATAACTAGGCCCTAGGCGCACAACTTTATTTTTTGTTTGACATTTGATTTGCCAATCACAGAGTACCTACTTTTTATTACATGTTGCCAAATGCCAATATTTTGAAGTTTGGCTGCGTTTGGCAGTTACAGTTAGTTTCAAAGAGTATATTATTATTATGGTTAGTTTGCTTACAGAGTCTGAAAGACTTTTGTACTACTTCGTCTCAGAATTTCTTTTTTGATTCACCATATCAGAGATTTCCGACGATTTTGATTTTTTTTTTTTTTTTTTTTTTTTTTTTTTTTTTTTTTTTTTTTTTTTTTTTGATATGGCATCTCGTAGGTAGGCTACTTTAGAGACCGTTACTACTTAATCGAACTTTCCTGTGAATGCCTTAATTAAAATTAAAGCCTCCAGCCAGGGCATAAAACTACTTAAAACTAAGCGACTACGCACTAAGGGCACCCCCTGTGGGGTACGGACCTCGGCTTAGGGCGTCGCTGGAGAGGACAGCAAGGGACGGCTGGATCGAAAGTTATACTTGATGGTTTGATGACCACGGCGTTTCCTAGTACTAGCTCTGAGAAGAAACGCCGAAACAAACTCAGAGGTCATTGTTGGGACATTATTGTAATTACTGGCTCAGCTGCGGCGCGGGCTGGCCTTCATCGGACAAGGGACGGGGAAGGGGACTACTACGTGGAGCGCGTCGCGATGGACCTCGGCGGCGAGGTCGGTAGGTCGGTCTGTGTTTATGTAGTGTGCTGGTGGCCCTATTGGCCTCTTGGAGGAGGGTAATGGGGTCATCGGGGTCTGAGAGAGCATGCCGAGGGCGGCGAAGGCGGGAGATGGTGGAGGGAGTGTAATTAGCAGCCGCTGCTATGGAGGATTGCGGTGCTTGGCAGCAGTGTCAAAGAAACGCTTGGAGAGGCGTTTCATGAACTGCTGGATGGTGGGGATTTTGAGATCGAGATGGAGGATCTCATTACGGACGAACCAAGGGGCGTTTGTGGCTTTACGGAGGAATCGGTTTTGGACTACTTGCATCCTATGGATATAACGTGGCTTGGCATGTGCGAACACTGGACAAGCGTAAGTCATAATCGGGCGTAGACGATTTTGATTATGAGGGGATAATTTTTATATGTAGGTATGTACCTACCTATAATATAATATACCAACTAGCTGGGACATATGAGTTTATTTGAGCCTTTCTATTTATAGTAGTCGAGAGAACTGAATTGTTTAAGAAACAAATGTTATTAACGTGTAAAATTGATTGTACATAACATACAGAAACCTACTTAGAAAAAATAAATCATTTATGATTTATAGATGTGATATCTTGAGATTTACCAAGTGTTTCAGATTCAGAGCATAGACTTCTATTCAGAGCATAGACTTCTAGTATATAGACGTGAAATACCTACAAAAAAAACGTGCCATCGTTTGACATTTGTTTCGAACATAATATGGCCGCCTCTTTCTAGGGCTGTCACTGTTTATTGTTTCCAAAGATTTTAATATATTATTATTTTTTATTATTATAATTTTTTATTTAATTTATTAATATAGTCTGTTTGTTATATAATTATTTTAATTCTCTCGTTTTCTGTCGGCTTCTTAGATAAAGTACTTATTCATTTATTCATAACGTCACGTCTTTATCCCTTACGGGGTAGACAGAGCTTGAGGTTATAAGAACAAAAGCCACGTTTAGCGCGTTGGTAGGTGCATAGACATAGATAGAAAATGGAATCAAAATAGTGATGGGTAGCTAACCTCATCGCTTAATGAAATGATTCTTAAACTTGGCCAATTCCCTCGACCGGTTTTTACAGTCTGCATGGGATGAGAAGCAGCATTAGAAAATTCATATTTTACATACTATGCACACATTTCCGCACCACCTATGATTAACTCATAAGTGGTGCGGAAATGTGTGTATTTGGCGCATTTTTATAACGTGGTTTCCCCCGTAGCTATACTCCACGATCTATTGTAATAAAGAAAGTTTGAATTTTGGCTAAGTCAAATGTCTATTTTGACTGGGTTACTAGATGAAAGGGTCCTCTCCCTCCCTCCTCTCAATTATGATCCTTGGTTGAAAGTATCTAAGTGTAATTATATTGTATAGACATTATTAAGTGCAAAAGGTACAATAATAATAAAATACATTTATATTTTTTAAATATATTCGTTCATTAAACTACTAGCTTCCATAGGCGGGTTCGCCCGCCTTTAAAAGGTGATCTATGACGTCATTTGTATCCCGTCGTCATCATCATCATCATCTCAGCGTTTATCACGGTTGCATCCGCGGCTTTCGTGTTGGAGCCCGGGGTCTGCTTTCCTGCACATTCTCCTCCATTTCGCACGATCTTTAGCATCCTGTGGTAAGAGCTTGTTGGCACGCATGTCATCTCTTACAATGTCAAGCCAGCACTTCTTTGGTCTAACCCGCTTGTTCCGGCCCGGCGGAGGCGCCATGGCAAGACATTTGTTACCCACGTAACATGCCGCTTGCACAATGTTCTTGCATGTGGTAAACATGTATTATATGTTCTTCTTAGGTTCTTAGCCGCTCATTTTTAGGGAATCTATAAACAAAAGATAAAATCAATATCTATTATCAAAATAATTGAGTAGATCATTCATTTCATTCTCCTGCCCTTATCTCAATTTATTTGGGGTCGGCGCAACATGTCTTTTTCTTCCATGCATCCCTATCAGAAACCATCTCGGCAGTCACCCCCTTCTTAGCTATATCATCCTTCACACATTCCATCCATCGTTTCTTTGGTCTTCCCCTACTCTTATAGCCATCAACATTCATAATTAAGACTCTCCTCACGACATTCTCCTCAGTTCTCCGTAACACATGCCGGTACCATGACAACCGATTTCCACACAACTTTTCAGCTACCGGTGCCACTTTCAGACTTCCTCTTATGTACCTACTCATTTCTTATTCTATCCATTCGTGTAACACTACACATCCCTCTTAGCATTCTCATCTCGGCTGCATGCAATTGCCTTTCATTCATCCCTTTCGTAGCCCAACATTCTGATCCATACAAGACAGCAGGTCGGATCATGGTTTTATATATTTTCCCCATAAGTTTAAGGGGAATGCGGGAGTCGCAGATTGTTCCCGTGACCTGCCGCCATTTCATCCACCCAGTGTTAATTCTGTGCTTAACCGTCCGATCTATTTCGCCATCGCTTTGCACGAGTGAACCGAGATACCGAAAGTCAGAGCAGATTGGTAGGAGTGCGCCATCAAGGGCTATGGCTCCAGAAGTGGAGAGACCGCCGAAATCGCAGAACATATATTCGGTTTTGGTTCTGCTGATTTTCAAGCCAACATTCTCCAGCTTCTGTTGCCATTTCTCCAATCTGCTCTGGATCTCAGGTCCATCTTCACCGACGAGAACAATGACATCGGCGAACAGCATGCACCAGGGTGCCTCCTCCTGGATGTCCGACGTAAGAGCGTCCATAATCAACAGGAAGAGGTACGGACTTAAAGCCGATCCCTGGTGCAAGCCTACCGCCACACTGAACTCGTCGGTATTGCCAGCAGCCGACCGGACGTAGGTACGAGATCGACTGTACATAGCACGAATTAACTCTACATACTTCCCAGGCAAACCTTTCTCTTTCAGGGCCCACCACAGCACATCACGAGGTACCCTGAATCTAAATTGAGTAGATAGATAATTAAATTATTTTTATTTAAAATATTATATTTCTTCCTTTAAAGTGACAAATTAAAAAAAAAATATATTTTAAATAAAAATAAAACCGCCTTCAAAACACACCCAATAATAGATAATTGAAATCGGTGTTAAGCCAAGTACATATGTTGGTCCCCGCTACACCCTGCGCATCTAACATATTGGCACCGACTTTGAAAGCTGTTTTATTTTTATTTAAAATAATTTATTTCTTCATTTTAAGCGAAATAGTTAAAATTCCCTATCTCAAAAACTACTGAACTGATTTTGTTGAAACTTGCAGTATTCACTAAGTTGAACAATGTCTAATATAAAAAAAAGAATACCGAAATCGGACTAATAATTCCAGAGATATGCGAACACAAACATAAAAACATACATACATATTTACATACTACACTTATACAATTCGGCACATTTGTTCAAACGCTGATATAGACTAACATATCCGAAAACAAGGCATTTTTGAAAATATTACATACATAACAGTTCGAAATGAAAACCTCCTTTTTATGAAGTCGGTTAAAAAAAATTTTGGACAACCCTAACACATGTCAGCAAATTACGTAAACAAATAAACATTTACAATAAAGAGAAACGTGCTTATATAGTGTAAATAAGTGTGTATTTAGTAATTTAACGACTAATAAGTAATCATGGTTCATTTTAGTTTGAAAATTAGAATGATAAATGGTGATTTAGCTAGAAAAGAGGTAACTAACCTATGAAACGTTAATTGAGCTTGATTTCTGTTGTTTCTGGCACCACACATAACAATACAGCACGCAGGCATATTAAGTAATAGTTTTGTCACACGGTACACAACAAATCCACTTTAAAATGTCTTGTATATTATCAAAAAACTTAATTTTCGTTAAGTTACGTATCCCGTTGACAGCACAACTACCACGAAATTGTCACCTAAGATGGCCGGCGTTGGCACGCTGCCAACAACTGTCAGTTCATTTTAATAGTGTTACCATAATTCCGCAGTAACAAAAATATATTTGTCTCTTTTGCCAAATGCAAATGTACTGTTGAAAAAAAGAGACAAAATAATGTATTACGGTTTTGTACCCTAAATTACATATATATGTATAATGAAAAATTGTATAGCTTGACAACAGCATCTCCTTATATTTCTATCTCAATGATTCAGAGACATGACATGTTTGACGGCTGTCAAATGAACTCGCTCAACGGCTCAACTGTCAATATGTCATGTCACTTTTATTTGAGGTGTCACTTAGCAAATGTTTCCTTGATTTTTAAATAAATTTTAATATATTACTGAATAAGTGTTATTTAATTTTAAAATTTTAAGTTTATAACAATGGCTGAACTACTCCTGGATCCTAAAATAAGGTTATGGGTATTCCTTCCCATCGTAATCATTACCTTCTTGGTCGGTATAGTACGGCACTATGTCTCACTAATTTTGTCCTCCCAGAAGAAGATTGAGCTGCTTCAGGTTCAAGACAGGTAAATTATAATATTTATCTTCATTTTAATATCATATTAGATGTCCCCATCAAACTTTGTATACATTTTAAAGGAATTTAACCTACCAATTTTTAAGAAAGATCTCTATTTGCATTTACCATCATTGGACTTCCTTAGATAGATGGGTAAGTACTGTGAGTAATGTATAGTGTGTAATATGGCATGACCGCGTACTGAAACAGTACGTATTACCCGGCAAAATTTAGCATGACACCTGACAAAACAGTACGCGAGGGAACGAACGGTTCAGCGACGACGGTCGGTATTACGGTTAAAAAAAAAAGCAAAAAAAAGAAAGAATCGTTGTTTAGATAATAGATACAAATAGAATCATTCTATATAGATACAAAAAGAATCATTGTACATAGGTATAAAAAGAATCATTATACATATTTGATTTTTAAATACGCCAATATATAACGACATTTTAGAAAATATTTTTGAAGTTGCTGTGGTCACGAATATTGCCAGTCCTAACTGCCTGGAAGCCCTTATTCGCATTTTCTAGTATAGTATACCATAATAAGGGTTAAGTACGAACGGAAATCAACTTTGTCGAACATTATACCTTGCGTTGCGTACCTCATGCATCAGGTCATGTTTAGGGTAATGTGTACTGCTTATGTGCTACAGTACGCGGGACGAAATGTCATGCCATATGGCAGTACTTTCTAAAGTACTGTTTTGCCCACCTTAACTTCAGTCAAGGATCGTCATTTTCAAGCTAATGTATTTATGTAGTATTTTATTGAAAACCATCATATTCATAGCAAAGGCTGTCAAAAATAATATGAAATTAAGAAAGTTATATAGATGAAGCTGTGCTGCATTGTGTTGAATTGAATTTCAGTCAAGTAATGATCCGCGCTCGCTTGTTACGAGAGAATGGCAAGTACCTCCCCCGACAATCATTCGCGATGCGTCGCCATTGGTTCAACAATGAAGAAACTGGATACTTCAAGATTCAGAAGAGGGCTGCAACTTCTCAAGTAATGGTTTATTCAATGTATTGATAATTAAAATAGTGTTATTGAATTTTATTTAACACTCGCGACTTCAATTTCTTATTGGCAGATTTCAAATATACCTATTGAAATAAAAATATAATTTATTTACTTTTAGTTTTGCTGATAGTAGTGGTATTTGATTTCATACGTTAACAAAATTTTGGAAAAAAAACAATACGGATGAATGAATTATAATGAAATAGAATTGGAATGAATGAATTGTACCAATCCCAACCCGGTGTGACTAGACTCATTTAATGGAATGAACCGCAAGATTTGTAATAGCTCCTGTAACCTCAGATTGATGGTGTTATAGCAACTATTGTATATCAAAGAGTAGATGGAGGTTTTTGTAGGGAAGACATGCCCATAGGAAAACAGGATTCTGGAGCCATACTGGATATGCATCTTGTAGAAAGCATATGAGTAACACAACCATACAAGGAAACTTAATTTCTCAATAAATATGCCATTTGAAAATTAACTCATGATTAGAACTTACTTGTCATATAACAAAAATAATTAAGGTTTACAAATATTGCAGAACCCCATGACTGACCCTGGTATGATGACAGACATGCTGAAGGGAAATGTGACCAATGTGCTGCCCATGATTGTCATTGGAGGCTGGATCAACTGGATGTTCAGTGGTTTCCTTACCAGTAAGTGATTGTTATAACAGTATTTATTGGTGAATGATGACTGGACAGAACTGATAATCACCACTGATTATATGTTCTTTCTGCAAAACTGAATGTACAGATGACACCACATCAAGCTACTACAATCTATCAGATTTCTTTACTAGATATACAACTTTATCCATAAAGGCTTAAGGTTGATTGGGAATTTTTGACGGTTTCGGATATATTGACCTGCTGTCATTCGTACATGATTGGTAATCATGTAGCATGTTAATAAGTATTTTTATCCTTATTTTATCATAAAATTTATATTAAAATTCTTTTCTATTGTTAGTGATACTTTTAGTTTTTTATTTGTATCCTTTTCCTGCAATAAATAAATTATTTAATTATTTTGGCAATGCAATTTGTATAGGGACATGGATAGATTACAGGTTGGAAAGTTTGCCCACAGTTTTGTATTTAGTTATTGCTAACATTTCATAGTTGGTGTCTCATTACAGAAAAACAAACTAATAACAGCACACCCCATAAATTTTTGAGCGAAATTAGTTTTTCACTTTCAACTGCTTACACTCAGAGGTCTCAGATTTTTCAGTATTTAAAATGATATATATCATTTTCCAAGATATACTTAGAAAGTACATATAACTTTAGAAAAGTTACATTGGTACTTGCCTGACCTGAAATCAAACCCGCGCACTCATACTTGAGAGGTTGGTGTTTCAACCAGTGACTGAAGGTGAAGGGAAACATCTTGAGGAAACCTGGACTTTTAAGTCTGAAATCGCCAACCCGCATTGAGCAAGCGTGGTGATTACACTCAATCCGTCTCTGTATGAGCCCAACAGTGGGATGATAAAAAAAAGGTTGATGATAATAATAATATCATTTTGCTTTTCTCCCGCAGCCAAGGTGCCATTCCCGCTAACACTTCGCTTCAAGCCGATGTTGCAGCGCGGTGTGGAGCTCGCGTACCTTGACGCGTCGTGGGTCTCATCTGCTTCTTGGTACTTCCTGAACGTGTTTGGTCTGCGCACCATCTATGCTCTAGTCTTGGGAGAGAACAATGGTAATGATACTGAAACATTCTTAATAGCAACCAACATATTCTATTACTTATTTATAGTTTTTATGGATTAAAATACAAATTTGATTAAAATTAATGAATAATTAAAGGTCTTATTGTTAGGTGGAGATGATAATACCAATAAATTGATCTATGCATCGGTAAAATACCATTTTAGCATATTTTAAAATGTTGACAGTTCCTGATTTTTTTATTTAGTGGTTATTTTTAACCTTTTTAAAGCCTATCTATATATAATACGCGATGTGTCCTCCTGCGCCACGCTACAAATGTATAACGTATCTATAGTAAAACGTAGGGATGGGATTAATGTCCTGTCGACGAAGCTAAATAAAAACTGTAACCGTTTTTCATATTTTATTTCATACAAAAAACAATATGAAAACCTGGATATATTTCCCATAGTAAAGAAAAGAATTGTAAATTTATTAGACGTGTGTTCTTGAAAGCACTTCCCTATTTGTCTCCAAATGTAATAACTTCTACTTAATATCAAGTCGTTGGCGCTCGAGGCACGTCAAAATCCTTTCTGATATAAGGATGTCTAGATTTCTATGGTATTTATTTTTATATTCACTGTGGTCGAGTTACACATGCATAAACTTGACCGATTCCTGCATAATTTATTTCGTTTACTTACAACAAATACAATTAATAGAAGCTAAATACGTGGTTTTCTACTTAAAAAAATAGAATAGAGGGTAAATTCTGTTTTATACAGATGTTACAGACCTTTTTTTAATGGTGTCGCAAAATAGTCTCAATCATTTTTCTGGTTAGTAGATACTAATAGAAAACTGAAGAAAATTCCTGAAACGGAACTTGACGACTTAACGGAATGTCAAGACGACGAACTATTTCATAATTCTGATTCAGACTTTAACAAATCGCATTAATTCCTCATATTCACCGTCGCAATTTGTTTGTAAGAACGCGTGCGCAAACTCAAGATGTAAACATTGCACTACACTAAAATACACAAAGTCACTATAATGACCTTGAAATCCGTCGGCTTATGACGTCACAGATTTACTTCTATACAAGTTGGTGGCGTGTGCGCGCTGGCAACTAACCAACTTTGTAGGGATGGGTTTTTCAAACGGTGTATCATTATCGACAATGATTAGAAAACCTATTAGTCCGGGAGGCAGCGGCTTTTTAAACAAGTCATTTTATGCCGGCTGATGTTAATATAGAAAACAGAATGCATGTGGCTTATGACGAAATCGATCGTCAGCTGGTCCAGTTGCGGTGGATGCGAGATTGGGAAGCTGCGGAATACGTTAAAAAATAAAAATCTGAAAAATATTTTATACCAAATGAATTTTTTTTCACGTGTTATTGACATTGATTACAATTAAAAGAAAGTAGTCTGCTGCACGACTGAGGGTGGATTATGCGTCAGCTGAGCGTGCGAACTAGCCAAAAATAAAATAAAATAAAATTATTTTATGCCGATTGAAATTTGTTTTACATGATTTTAGACATTTACAGAAACTTGATATTGATAATCAGCTGCATATACAGTGGGGGAAAACACGTCAGCTAGAGCAGGAATGTATGACTGCGCGCATATATCTCTATGTCTCGTGGAATTTTCAATGCTCCGACTGACGCCTTTCCCCCCAACGGACAATCAGCTGACGAATATTTTCTTGTATCTATATATTAACAGTATAATATAACAAACATTTCATGTCGTCTTAACAATTTACCTAAGATTCATGGGAGTGAAGCGGTAACATCATTAATATGATTTCTATTAGTTTGTAATATTCGGATTAATTGAAACGTAATTTTATTCGATTATTTTTATTACAATTAACCTAAAAATCGTAATATACATCAAACAAATATTTTTTTATGAATCATCTTCGTTTGCATCACTGTCGTCATCAAAATTATCGATGCTTATGTCACACACTCCATCGTTCTCGGTTTCGTCGTCCTCTGTAAAAATATCAATAAATTAATTAACAAAATCGTGTAGGTAAATATTATTTGCCAGAAATCAAAAGAAGATAATTTTTTTCATACCATGTGGGTTCATGTCGAGGTTAGTGATGCTAGTGATGGATGGCGGCAATTGATCACCCATAAACCATTTAAAATAATATTTTTCTTCAGATTCTTCCCATCCATACTCAGTTGGCATGGAACGGTGAGCATGGCTCCAAAGGTGGGCGATATATGCCGTTCGAAGAAAATGTTGTTGCAGTTCAGCTTTGCAGGGCGGGAACAACGAACCATCGATTCTTTTTTGCAAGTTCAATGGATTGCAGTCATCGTTATTGCCATATGATTTGGCGAACGTCATCACACGAGCAACATTAATATCATTTACTCCTGTAAACGCATATAATCTGCATACATATTCTTCCAGTGTTGCAAACAATTGATCCAGATTACAATTTGGTAAATTGGAAATGTCACACAATGCTTGAATATAAGTTGGAGATTTTCGGAGGATTTGAAACGGTTTGCTCTTCCCTTTTCGGTAAAAAGCAGAATTGAAATCACAGCCCGTCATGGCATGAAATGCTGGCAATGCTAAACACAAATCTAGTCCCAACGTTTGAGACAATTTGGTGACATTTATAAACTTTTGATTGTTTCCGGTCCCAACGTGCATCGAGATTTGCAAATCGGTCTGTGTAAAATTCATGTTTGCCAAATTCAGCTTACAAATTTTATGATACAGGATCGGCTGATTTCTAGCACTCACCTCTGTAATTCTATTGATGAACTGCTCGTCACCCATGTCATTGGCAGTCAAAATGAAATTGCTCACCGCGTCCAAGTTTATACATGTCTGTAGCGGTTGTTCATGGCCATGGTACTTTTTTCTCATTTTTTGGCAAAAAATACATGAATAGTCGCTTGGCTTCTCAGCAGAATCTGGATCATGTTGAGTTGCTGCTGCCTCATTCTCTTCAATATCAAGTTCATCTGCTTGGTATTGAGGAACAGTTGCAGCTTCAGCACACTGTCCACTTGGTCCGCTTTGATCCGATTTGCCCGCCTCTTCAGTCACACTAAAAACAATATAATTTTCATTATAACTTAACATAAAGATATAAATAAAGATATAAATATATACGGACAAATCACACAGATTGAGCTAATCCCAAAGTAAGTTCGAGACATGTGTTATGGGATACTAACTCAACGATACTATATTTATAATAGATACATATATAGATAAACCTGCAAGACCCAGGCCAATCAGGAAAAGATCGTTTTCCATCATGACCTGGCCGGGGATCGAACCCGGGGCCTCCACGTAACAGGCAGGCGTGTTGACCGCTGTGCCACGGAGGACGAACAACAACAACATAACACGAACGACATAAATTAACTATAATTTTTAGTTAACATCCCTATTATAGAGATAGTAATTTATTATTCATTTATTGTTACGAATGGACCTTAAGTCGATGGCATAAGGTCCAATATCGCGTGACATGCAGTGCGTATCTTTTAAGCCTAGACATTATTCTTTGAGTACTACGTGAAGTAACATCTGTAGTGTTATTGTGTGTTTACGACACGGACTTCATGGACGTAAGGGAAGATTTCGGTGCAACGTCAGCTACGTTCTACTTGTCATTGCCTAGTACCGGCTGTACCTTCGTTTTCAATAAATTTCGTAACCCTTAACCGGCGTTTTAGTACCCCTAGCCTGTAACATTATTAAACAATTGATATAAAGTTATTACTTTGCGATTGTAGGAATGGTCGTAAATTCGATACATTTTCTATATCTCGGTGGTAACGCAGTAAACGCTCGATAGCATTGAGAATGATATTGTTGAAAATCATTTAACTCGGACGGCACTTTCGCATCACTCATTGCCAAATTAAACATTAGTTTGGCGTATTTCTAATATGTTTTTACACTTCTGCATTGTATCAGCAGTGAAAATAATCAGTTTTGCAGTTTTTTTTATTACAAAAGACACAAAATGGTTGTATTGACGTCATGTTCTTTTCGAATAACACTACAGGTTCACTTAGAATGTCTTACTTCAACTGTTGGGGATAATCAAGACGAGGCTATTAATGGTCTGAGATACCTTTACCTGCTCAGTTAGTGTAATGCACTGACAAATTAAACAAACAACAACTGTTCCAAGTAGCGTTCCATGAGGGGAAATCGCCGTCCACAGACTTAAAAGACGACATGAAATGTATAAATATTATAGTGTTAATAAAGAAAATATTCGTCAGCTGATTGTCCGTTGGGGGGAAAGGCGTCAGTCGGAGCATTGAAAATTCCGCGAGTCATAGAGATATATGCGCGCAGTCATACATTCCTGCTCTAGCTGACGTGTTTTCCCCCACTGTATATGCAGCTGATTATCAATATGAAGTTTCTGTATAATTATGTCTAAAATCATGTAAAAAAATTTCAAGCGGCATAATTTTTTTTTTTTTTTTTTGATAGTTCGACCGCTCAGCTGACGCATAATCCACCCTCAGTCGTGCAGCTTTTCTACTTTCTTTTAAATGTAATCAATGTCAATAACACGTGAAAAAAATGTCATGTGGTATAAAATATTTTTCAGATTTTTTTTTTGACCTGTTTTATGGAGTCTCATGGCAAGCGCCCCCGCAGGTGCGTCAGCTGACCTTCACTTTCGTTATTAGGAACAGCTTCTTCACTAGTATTGTGAAGTAAAGATCGGCATAAAAACACTAATAAAAATAGCCGCTGCCTCCCGGACTATATTTATTCTTGATTAAGGTGAATAAAACCTAGTTTATAGTTTACAATATTATTTATTCACGTCATTTTCTTGCAGTAATAGTATTTATGATAATTTCGACGAGATGAAATATAGCGAGGTCTTCATCGTGTCCCATCACTGGCTTACTTGATATCAAGTAATTGGCGCTGAGGGCATTAAAATATTTTCTTTCTATTGCAATTTTTTTTCTATTGAAAATAAAACAAATAAGAACTTATGTGTGAAAAAGTTAAAAATATTTCTGGTAACAGGGCAATTTTCCATAAAAACAAAATAAAAGGTCTTGTAAAAGTCGTAAATTTATTTTATACTGTGATTACTTTACTTCTAATCAAGTAGTGGCGCTGAGGGCACGAAAATTTCGAACTTGTATACAAGTGATTGGCGTTCAAAAGGTTAAAGGGATATTGCACCAAAGCATAATGTTCGTCACATAAAACCATGGATTATGGCTGAAAATGTTAAAAAAAAAAACAACAAAATTAATTTATATATTTTTTTAAATGTTTTTTCTTGGTTTGGAGCAATGCATACAAATGTTTGAAGGCGCGAGGCCACTTGTACCGCGAGGCCGTAGGCGGTGGCTCACGTCGCCCATGCCTTACGCCGCCTCTGCTTGTGCATCTCCAGTGCTAAAGAGCACTTGAGATGCTCTGGCGTCGATCCCAGATGATGAAGAGATTGCTTTATCATCATCTGGGATCCATGTAACACAATTTATTTATTAAAACTTCATGCACAAATAACAACATTGCACAATGGCGGACTTAATGCCTTAGGCATTTTCTACCAGTCTACCTTAAGGTGATGCAGAGAAAAAACATGGTAGGTGCAAGGATATAAAAGAGAAGTTAAAAGAGAAACACAAACAAAATATTATAATAAATACATACATACAAAATATAAACAGTAGAGAGAGATAAAAAAAAATATAGATAGAGAAAAAGAATAAATTGCTTCATACAATCTCGCCTGGCAACAGTTACATTATCTATCACCTTTCTCCTTTTTTTACTATCAAATCTGCAGTGTTTAGGTTGCCCTCAACCTAAAATAATAATAGGCTATTTGACAGTATGAATATTTTTGTGAATATTTGCTTTAAATGCATAAAATGAGGGTTCTTTATGTCATTTACATGACCTTTAATGAAAATAATAACAATTAATATATCCAAAAACACAAAAAGATTTTTGGCATTTTGTTTCTCGCGCCACATATTATGAATCGATCCAGATTGGCTAATGTCATGATGACGTCAAACGCTCATAAACACTTGTTGTCGCTCTGTGTTCTCAGGTGTTTTAGCGTTTTTAGAAGATTTTTAAGGACATTTGGAGCGATTTGTGGTATATTTTTTTTTCTGACTAACAGATAAACACGAACACCATTGCGGAACCGAAAATCGTTTATAAGTTTGTGACGTCACTTACAAAGCGCGACGCCATGTTGCTGAATAAAGCGTTTCGGCGGCTTATTTGAATTTTGAATTTTTTTTTTTGCATGTTTCTTACAAAATACGTATTTAAAATAAAAAAAAAAAACTTTTGGTGAACTTCTTAACCGCAACCAAGTAGTTCAAGATAGAAATTGTAAATGTGTCAAATAGCCTATTAAACTAACCGAATAACTGTTGTTTTGTTCGCAGCTGCTGACCAGTCAAAGATAATGCAAGAGCAAATGTCTGGTGCCGCTATGGCGATGCCTCAAGACCCAAAAGCCGCGTTCAAAGCAGAGTGGGAAGCCTTAGAAATAACAGAGCATCGATGGGCGGTCGCGAACGCCGAAGCAGATGTCCTCAATATTTTAGAGGACCACCAATCTTAAATACTAGGATTAACTCCTGTTATTATCATAATGTATCTAGAATAATTTGTAATCTATAAGGTGTTAGTGCAAATGTGGTGTTTAGGGAAATAAATGACTACCGTATCTATTTATTGACCATTAAAGGTTAGTTTTATTAATTAACTAGCTGTCCCCCGCGGTTTCACCCGCGTAAGCTTCGAACCGAAAGAGCTCAGTTGATATAAAATAAGCGCCTGTTAAAATAATGGGAACAATATGTACGTCCGCGTTTGCTCTCGTTTCCGCAACTTTTTTTGTTCTTGCTCTGCTCCTATTGGTCATAGCGGGATGTTTTATAGCCTATGTCCTTTCTCAGGCTCTAGACTATCTGTGTACCAAATTTCATTACAATCGGTTCAGTAGTTTTGGCGTGAAAGCCGGACAGGCAGACATACTTTCGCATCTATAATATTAGTATAGATATCATCCTTTTTAAGGATAAGAAATCATCAAATGACCTCTCCCGCTATGGGCGGAGCGGAAGGGCGTGTTAGTCTCGTACTGACTAAAACCCTCCCGTGTTCCTACAATTGCCTGTGGGTCAGGGGCTACGGCACCTCTTTCGAACAATCCGCGACCCTGGCAGAATTAACATCACCCTAAAAACCAATCCTCAGTACTAGCCAAAGGCAGTTTAAAATGGGTGATAGAAGTGACTTGTCACTTATATCAACACTTTTTGTACATCAAAATAACACGATAATCCCCCGAAACGTCCGCCTTTCACTACTTCCCGGCGACTTCGCTGGGAAGAATAGGGTAATTGACAAAAAACTAATTAGTCCGTCAGTCAGATTTTAAAAAAAATAGGCACGAATTTTTGTTATTTCATAAACAAAAAATGAAGACGATACAATGCGTTGAAAACTCAAGTGACGTCACTTCTTGCTAAACTCTTTAGCAACGAATGACGTCACCAGACCCCCCTCCTGATCTTTGATGCCTTTCATATTTATCAATATTTATTGATTTGATAAAACAAAATATTCGTATCCAATATTTTTCTATAATCTGAATGATGGACTAAATAGAATCATTTTTTTACCCAGGAAACACCCCTATTCGTGCAAAGTCCCCAGTAGCAGCAGTTGTGTGTTCATTTAAAAAGGAAAAACTTATTCTATACAATATACATAAACTACTTTTATCATCTCGATATGTGGAGACAGATAAACAGAAGTAGGTGCGATAGTAAATGTAAACAAGAACAATGTAGGTACATACTAATACTAATGTACGGACGACAGCAAATTAAGCTACACCAAACTGTGAGATATCCCCAGTTAACCTTAGGTCATAATGCTTTAGAGATAAAGTTGAAAATCTAATAAGGGAATCTGACAGATTTTAGTAGCTTGATGTGCTGTTTAAGAGTTTATCTATCAAATATGTGATTTTTTTAAAGAAACTAATTTCAAAGTACCTATTTTCGGCGGACTATGTGTTATCTCTCTCTATACTTACTTTACTCTTTGGTGTTATTGTCTTTTACTATCTATAACGCAATAAGTATTTGGTTAAATTTTTCTACGGGGAGTACGAACGTTACCTATTTTATTTTTGTCTGGTGAAGCCGTACGGAGGACGGGTCTGAGCAGTTGTGTTGCGATGTGTGCCGGGTACGATGCGTCAAATGTTGTTGTGTCGGGAGTTTGGTCGTGGAGGGTCTCCACATCTATCTCCCTCTAGCGCAGCATCGTTGGTCGTGTAGTTGGGTTTAACGTTGCACCACCTCGCTCAACTGCCATCTTCCTTCTTATACACTAAGTTTTTTTAAGTGATTGGGCTTAATAAACTTGCGCGCTTTATCATCAAAGATTGCATTACTGCTTACCATCAGGCGGGATTGCAGTCAAGCGCTAGTTTATAATTATTAAAAAAAAAATCATACATCGTCTCAAATTTTTTCGTCTGTATGTTGCACGTCGCGTGACGGTCGGCCGCGGAGTGGATAAAGTGAAAGGGCTCGTTAGGACAGCCAAGGCCAAGTAGAGTTTTATAAGTTTAACTTTTACCGAGGTTTTATAGAACCACATAATTCTTTTTATTTATTGTCATCTCAATCTTGTACGGACGACAGCAGGTCAAGCTACCCGAAACTATAAAATATTCTCAATCAACATTGAGCCCTACTGATTTAGAGATAAAGTTGAAAATCTAGTAACGAAATCTGACAGATTGTAGTAGCTTGATGTGCTGTCGTCTGTACATAACCACGTCGAATGTTTATTACAATGCGCACAAGTAAATCGAAAAAAAAAAAAAACAGTTGTACATAAAAAACTTATTTATTTCATGCAAAAGTATAATGAGTATATACAATATGACCTTTCCCTATACAAAAACATTAAATGATAACGAAATTTTTATTGCTTTATTTGCTATCGCTGTTTTTTATTGATTCAGGCACTATAACAGTAGGTACTTTAAAAGAAAATATAATCAATATTTATGAAGACTATATACAGTATGTTAACTAACAGAGGGCGTTCCCGTTAACCCGAAATAGTATAGCATACATACATGCTAAAAGAAATATTTCCATTCGAAAACAAAATGTTTTAAAAATTTTTCCAATAAGAAAATATTCAATAAAAATTTTAAATTGACATGTAAAAGCAACACACTGTACACGCGAACATGAAAGACGGCAACGTCGCAATTTATTTATACATGACGACTACTATTTTGATTTAAAACAGGAGGTTTCAAATTTATTTCCAATTAGAATTTTTTTTTATTCGGATTTTTTTATGCTTATTTTTCTATGCTGATATTTTTATTTTAATCTATTAATGATATATATTAACGAGTTTAAGGGAACGCCCTCTGTTATTTAACATACTGTATACTGTAACATTATTTACTTTGCTTAATACATCAAATATTTTGTATAGTATCTACTGTAAATTTTATTAAATTATCATATGGGTTTATCCGTAATATAATCCATAACAAAATGGCGCCGATTCTTTAGGTCACAAACTAAACTAATTTTAAGTTAAGTGCATCTTTTTCAGAAAAGGATAAAAGATACTATTTTCTTTTAAACCAGTGAACTTAAGATATTCCATACAGTTTGGACGCCATTATAAACATGGCGACCAAAAATACATTAATTTACGTCAAGCGCGGACTAATTTGACAGGTCTAAACTAATATAATATCTTCTGTCCTTTTTTAAATTTTGTTTTTAATCAACAAGGAATCGGGGCCATTGTTGATTTGTATAAGCAGTAGTAATCATGGTACCGGAATTTGGAACCATCTTAGTGTTACAATCCGATTCAAACTTTATGGCAACACTCAAGCAAGCTATTAGCTGTGCAGTACAAACGCAGGATAATTGGATGATCCAGCAGGTGCATTTATAACTGCACATCCACTCGCCTAATGTTCAAACCAAGCCCGAGCCCCCACCAAGTTGAACCGGGCTGTACCGTCTCAGTCAAGCATTGTTGTAATAAAATACCTACCGATAAAAAAACAGGTTTCAATAATTAGTAGAATCATGAAACATAACTGAATGAATGTAACTATTCTCGTAAATGTTATAGAATTAAATAGTTTTCTCATAAGTTTAAACGGAACTAAGCGCTGTGTGTTGAATGAGTAAAACAATTTAATTAAGATATGAAACGGTCTCCAAACCCTGGAGCATAGGTAGCCAGCCTGATGGTGTTCTATAGGATGGATTTTGGAGAGTGTGCGAGGGAATTGCATGACTTAATTCCCCCATCTCCGTTACATCATCGGACGACCCGTCGTACGGCGAATATTCACCCTTACGTTGTTGGCACCACTACGAACCGAGCGAAGCGTTTCGCCTAGACTTCTATAGCGCGTACATCGAAGGGCTAGAACAATTTGCCAGTGGCGGTGTTTCCGTCTGACTTTTTTTTTTTTTTTTAATTATAAACTAGTGCTTGACTGCAATCCCGCCTGATGGTAAGCAGTGATGCAATCGTTGATGGTAAAGCGCACTAGCTTATTAAGCCTATTCACTCAAAAAACTGAGTGAATAGGAAGGAAGACGGCAGTTGAGCGAGGTGATGCAATGTTTAACCCAACAACACGACCAACGATGCTGCGCCAGAGGATGATCTGGAGACCCTCCACGACAAAACCCCCGACACAACAATATTAGGCACATCGTACCCGGCACACATCGCAACACAACTGCTCAGACCCGTCCTCCGTACGGCTTCACCAGACATCATGCCGGAACACGACGGATCGCTTGGCGGTAAGACTTTGTCTGGTGGGTGGTAACTTATGCCGGCGGCTGATGTTGTTGCCTACCACCGAGAAACTACTTTGAATGTGTATAATTTATATGGTGTACGGAACCCTCCGTGCGCGATTCTGACTCGCATTTGGTCGGTTTTTTGTATTTGTAATATATGTTTTTGTTAGTGGAGAATAAAAAATATTTGCTCCTTTATTTAAAGGGACATGTTTTAAAATCGACCAACAAGAAAATATGCAAACAAGAAACTGCTGAACACTGATATTAGATTGTTAGTTGAGTTGTTGAGTGTTAGACTACAATTTAAGTGTCTTCAAGGCTGGAGTGAATAGGCTTTTAATAAACTAGCGCGCTTTACCATCAACGATTGCATCACTGCTTACCATCAGACGGGATTGTGGTAAAGCACTATCTTTACAGTTATTTTACGTGTGATTTTGCATCACTTAACACATTCAGTGATTACAACATTACACATTGGCACGTGTTTAGGGTCTCCAATTTAACCAAAGGTTGCTGCCATTACAAAGTGTCAACATTACAGTTTCTTTCAATCTTTATTTTCTTTATAATAAGATTGCTGTTTGGTTTCAAAGGTAAAAATAACGGTAAAAGGACTGTAACGTCATGAACAAAAGTATGTATATATTCTCGGCTTTGTTAAAATGCGATTTACTCGTTTAACATTTGGCATTTACGGACACATAGTACGGCATCCGGTTGCTAAATTAGTACATCAATAATGTAGATTAATAAGATTTCATTTTTAAGTATTTTTACAACTAGGTACATTACTAATGTCCCAATTTAGCAGCCGGATCTTAGATTAATAGGATTTTAGTACCCATAGATTTATTTATGTGTTGTATTTCAACATTGCATTCAAAAGAAATCGCAATTTTAATTTTCGCCAATAGTCGATGGCAGATACCTTATTGTGGCGCGCATAAATAACTGCAAAAGGATATTAAATACACCGAGTCAAACCACCCAATACACAGCGCTTAGTACAGTCCAAACTTCGAGAAATTGTCTATGCAAAAAACCATTGACTCGTAACCATAAATAACAAGCTATTGCTACTTCTTGATGAGTTGCACGACGTCTTCGTCCTGCACTGTGTGGCCAATCCCGACCCTTTGAGGAGAGTACTTTGTGCTGGTACCCCACACAAGTGCGTATTTCAGCGCAGCGGCGAGAGTGCGGTGAATGGAGTGGCATACGTGCTCTATGGTCACACCCTGGAACAGGTTAATTAATTAATGATTATGGGTATAGCACACTTTACCGAGCAATTAGCATATACAATATGTAAAGAAAACCCTGTCAGATTCGTGAAGGTATTGATAACTGATTCTACTAATACTTACAAATCCGGACTAAACATAAAAAAATATATATTATTTCGCAACACGACGTAACTTAATATATGTGCAGGCGAAGGGGGGCAGGGCACGCGGCACGCAGTCGTATCGCAATAATACCGTCGAAAATTTGTTGGTCGAAGATTTGGTTGTCACTTTTTTAAAAATTAACAAATTTTGGGGAAGTTTGAATTAATTCGCAAATAAAAAAGATTATTTCAAAATTCATTACTATTGTTACTATGATGATTATGTAAAATTTTATATTTTATTTGGTCATGTGTTTACTTAACCTTTATTAACTTCATGAGTCGGACGGGGTTTTCTTTACGTATTGTATTCAACTTCCCGATATCAACAATAGGGCCGTTGCCCACAAGACATGATTAAAGAATCAATCAATTCATAGAACAAGACATGATTAAAGAATCAATCAATTTATAGAACAGACCATGGTATACATACCTTCCTCAAAATAAGACCATCATCGAAATCTGGGGGCTGACCGGGCTTCTTAGTGTAAACTCGGATGAGGGACAGGTACTCCCAAAGTGTTTCCAATAGAAAGTCTAAGTTCAGCTTCATGTTACAACTGAAATGAAAATTATCATGAAAATTATCTCAACAAGAGGTACAATTTTGAATTTCTTTTTCTTTTTATAATTATAAACTAGTGCAGTCAATGCAATCCCGCCTGATGGTAAGCAGTGATGCAATCGTTGATGGTAAAGCACGCTAGCTTATTAAGCCTATTCACTCACACGACCAACGATGTTGCGCCAGAGGGAGATTGATTTGGAGACCCTCCACGACCAAACTCCCGACATAACAACATTTGGCACATCGTACCCGGCACACATCGCAACACAACTGTTCAGACCCGTCCTCCGTACGGCTGCACTTAGTTACACTGGTAGCTGACTCCTACATAAAGTCTATACAGCTGATGAATATAATTTAGGAGACAAGATGATGATTACATTGTGATTCAATTCAGAATGTAGACCACGCAGACTAATGTACCTGTTTTAATTTTCCCTAATCTTTATACCTTTGAGTAAGAGCAACATGACAATGACTCTAAAATAATTATATAGCAGAACAAGTATTTTTATTATTCCTAAAAAAAGAAAGTAAAATAAGTATACTAATAAAATCATTGTAACATAGTAAAAATAAACATATCCTTTATAAAAAAGATTTTGTGAAATCAGTTTTTGTCTCCTGAAAAGTAACAATGTGACATGTTCCTTTTCTTAAATCATCATCATCTCAGCGTATAATCCCGGTTGCAACCGCGGCTTTCGCGTTAAAACTGGGGGTCCGCTTTCCTACATATACGCCTCCATTTTGCACGAACTCTGGCATACGGAGGTGTCAGATTGTTGCCACGCATGTCATCTTACAACGTCAAGCCAGCACTTCTTTGGTCTACCCCGCTTGTTCCGGCCCGGCGAAGGCGCCATAGCAAGACATTTGCTACCCACGTAACATGCCGTTTTCGTAAGACGTGACCATACCAGCGTAGGCGACCCGCTTTTTTATATCTATCTATACTAATATATAAAGTTGAAGAGTTTGTTTGTATGTTTGTTTGTTTGTTCGCGCTAATCTCGGGAGCTACTGGTCCGATTTCTTTTTGCGCTGGATAGCCCATTAATCCAGGAAGGTTTTAGGCTATATAACATCACGCTGCGACCAATAGGAGCGGAGTATAACTAACTCCACGCGAACGAAGTCGCTGGCGGCCGCTAGTAATTTATAAACTAGCGCTTGACCGCAATCCCGCCTGATGGTAAGCAGTGACGCAATCGTTGATGGTAAAGCGCACTAGTTTATTAAGAGCCTATTCACTCTAGCCTTGAAGACACTCAAATTGTAGTCCGACGGAAACACGGCCGCTGGCAAATTGTTCCAGTCCCTTGCAGTTTGTCTTGTTCCATTTCTTAAATAACTGATTCAAATTAAGACTCACCTAACAACAACAGAATGCGGCTGCCTGGCTATCCTATCGACCTCCTGGATGGAGATTTGATCAATCTTGTTGTACACATACAGGCACGGCAGGTACACACGGTTCGCGAGGATCACGTCGATCAGGTCGTCGGCAGTCGCGTCTTCACGGAATAGCACCTGAAGCCAGAAAAGGAGGTTTTCTTGTCATTTCAGAATAAGGAAGAATATATTATACCAAAGATGGATTGTGTGGAAGATGATTTGGCTAAAAACTAACTTTAGACAGGTGGACAGGTAAAGATACCTATGGGTCTCTAGCAGGGATGTTGCGGAGCTTCGACTCCGACTCCGTTAAGTCGGAAATTCCGATTATTATCATACCTTCGTTTCCGATACTTTTAAATCGGAAGTAACATAAGACAGCGGCGACGCGCGGCGGCCTGTCGACTGTATGAACAGCCCCCTAATCGGTGAACACATTTTTGTCAAATGATTGCGACTAGTTAGGATCGTCTGGACCGAACGGAATGGGCGATCCGAATGATCCCAACTAGTCGCAATGAGCAATCATTTGACAAAAATGTGTTCGCCGATTAGGGGGCAGGTTCATACATATCACGCGGGGAATTCCCCGACTCGTGCTACGTCACACGTGCACTCTGTCGTCAATTATTTTTTCACGTGTTATTATTAGTTTGTTACGCACACGAGTACACGGCACGTTCATAGGTAATAGACATTTGTTTTGATTTTTCACTAGTTTTGGAGTCAACACATTTGATTTAATTTGTTTCAAAGCTTTCGTTCATTTAATGTAATATAATATGCTACTTTGGGTTTTAATTAACTTCATTTAATTTCTTGTTCATTTTGAAACATGCAAAAAATTTTTTTCACTGTTTGTTATTTATTTATTTATTAATCCTTTATCTGTTAACATTACAGGTTATTAAGACCCAATGCGATAACAAGGTATTTAAAACATTACAAATCTACTTATACCTAGAGAAACCATACATCATAATAAACTAAATACTTATTAGCTTACACAAATAAAATAATAATAACTGAAATAGCAATGCTCCTAAAACTCCTTATAATAAAGTAATTAAAAAATTAAATAAAATTAAGATGTATCTATCTCGATAACACAAATTATACAGTATGTTAAATAACAGAGGGTGTTCCCTTAAACTCGTTAATATATATCATTAATAGATTGAAATAAAAATATCAGTATAGAAAAATAAGCATAAAAAAAACCGAAAAAAAAATTCTAATTGGAAATAAATTTGAAACCTCCTGTTTTAAATCAAAATAGTAGTCGTAATGTATAAATAAATTGCGACGTTGCCGTCTTTCATGTTCGCGTGTACAGTGTGTTTCTTTTACATGTCAATTTAAAATTTTTATTGAATATTTTCTTATTGGAAAAATTTTTAAAACATTTTGTTTTCGAATGGAAATATTTTTTTTTAGCATGTATGTATGCTATACTACTTCGGGTTAACGGGAACGCCCTCTGTTAGTTAACATACTGTATAACAAAATCTTTGTGAATTCACTCGGTTTGTGTTTCCTATTTTACAATAAAAAAAAATGATGTAATGATTCAACGCCAAAATGATGTGTTAAGCTGACTAGGCAGTTAGTATCTTTTCTTTCATCAGCAGTCAACAATAGGCTACTTGACAGATTTATAATTTTTATTTGAATTACTTGGTTGCGGTTAAGAAGTTCACCAAAAGTTTTATTTTTTATTTAAAATACGTATTTCTTAAGAAATACGCAAATAAATATTCAAAATTCAAATAAGCCGCCGAAACGCTTTATTCGGCAATACGGCGTGGCGCTTTGTAAGTGACGTCACAAACTTATAAACGATTTTCATTTCCGCAGTGGTGTTCGTGTTTATCTGTTATTTGTCAGTCAGAAAACAAAAAAATACCACAAATCGCTCCAAATATCGTTATTTTTTTTTTAAATACGCTTAACACCTGAGAACACATAGAACGACAACAAGTGTTTATGAACGTATGACGTCATCATGACATTAGCCAATCCGGATCGTTTCACAATATTTGGCGCGAGAAACAAAATCCCAAACATATTTTAGTGTTTCTGGATATATTAAATGTTATTATTTTCATTAAAACTCATGTAAATGACATAAAGAACCCTCATTTTATGCATTTAAAGCAAATAATCACAAAAATATTCATACTGTCAAATAGCCTATTGTGTTCCACTGCTTATTGAATTTGTTGTTTCTTACCTCAGCATTAAATATTTTGTATTCATGCAAAATCATTTGGACCATTTTTTCGTCAACCTTGGTGAGCTGACACGTCGAGTTGAAAGACAGACCGCCGCCCTTCTTCACCTGGAAAGCAATACAATTTTATTTTTACTAAAATTGTTAAAAGTCGTGGTGGCCTAGTGGTTAAAAGGTTAATAATAATAATTTATTTGCAAGAATGTAGGTGTACAATAATAGTATGTTGTTCATAAAAATAAAAGTAGAAAAACACCAGCTAAGTATATCTTGTACACCAGAGACTGAAGGTGAAGGAAAACATCTTGAGGAAACCTGGATTTTATAAGTCTGAAGTCGCCAACCCGCATTGAGCAAGCGTGGTGATTACGCTCAATCCTTCTCTATATGAGAGGAGACCTGCGCCCAGCAGTGGGATGATAAAAAGTTTGATGATGATGATGAAAATTGTTAAAATCTTTTGGCATAAAATGTTTGTGAGGAATCTGTCAAACTTTATGGTTTGAATTCATTTATTTCTAAAGATTACAAATCACTTTACAGAAATAAATACTTAATATGACTAAATTAGGTACATTTTAGTAGTCCAGGAGTAGCACAAGCTTACAGTTAACATTACATTTAACATTATATCATTTAGCATTACAATTAACATTTTGGTAATAATATTTATGGTAAGAAGGTAGTTTCTATAAGTTTTGTTATATCGCACGCGCTGTACGATGAAGTAGGTAACTTTATGATTCTCAATCTAAGGGCACACACAGGGTTTCCACATCTCATTAATAGTGAAGTTTAAACAATGAACACTAAACAGGTAATAAATATTTAATTGCAGGTCTAATGGCCAAACAGTCAAATCAATCAACAGAATAAGAATTATTTATATAAAATTCCATATAAAAATGATAACATACTTTAAAATAAATATTGGGTTTGGGTTTGTTCAGCCTAATGCCCACACTCTCCAACTCCTTTTCCAGCAGCTGTCTGTGCACATAGGGCTTTGTGGCATCCAGCATCATTAGTACCAAGTCTGCTGTCCGTGCTACTGCTATCACCTGCAAGAGCAAACACATGATTACAATCATATTAGTTGGCTCTTCCACCCTTCGGAAAAAGAAAACAAATGTATCCTGTGTTTCTTTTGATCTTTAGATCAAAGTATAAAACAAGCATTTTTGGATTATTACATATTATTGGGATGGGTTGTGAGGTAAATTATACTTTATAATTGTAAATTCTGCAGTTTAATGAGTATTTTGTATGTAGTGATGCAGATGGCGCCACATTGGCTTTTAGATTCATCTGCGATATCATCATTTTATATAAAAAATAATTACAGATTAGCAACAGTTAAATTGACAGTACATAATCTTTGGCTTTGCCTTTATGCCAAAGAGTATAGCAATATAACTTTGTACTCATACATTTGTAATAGTTTGACAGCCTCCGTGGCGTAGCGGTAGCGGACGCGGCCGCTGCGCAAGGTAGCGCGGGTTCGATCCCCGCACAGTGCAAGTATTTGTATGCATGAATATGAATACTTGCACTGGTCTGGTCGTGCCTCGGAAAGCACGTTAAGCCGTTGGTCCCGGTTGCCATACGAACATCTAGTGGCAGTCGTTGCGGGTTGTTGGAGCCCTCAAAAGTCCAACAATTGGTCTAACTGCAATGCTTTCGGTGTCGCCTTGGGGTTGTGGAGGTCAGACGGCAGTCGCTTCACGGAAAATGTAGAAGTTTAGCCATATCAGCAGTTGGACTGATAAAGCGGACCCCAGACTCCAAAGCTGAAAAAGCCTCGGATGCGACTGGGATTAACGCTGAGATGATGATGATGATGATTTGTAATAGTTTAAAAAAAAAAATGGTTGACTAAAAAAAAAAAATCTTTTAATTAAATAACTTGTATTGCCTCCTAAAGCATTAATGACAGCATTTATGTGATTTGGCATCAAACTACAAAAAATTAAAAAAAAAAAACTACACAGTTTGAATTTAGCGTTTTATTTTTAAGTTTTTCATAGTGGCCACAAATCTGGTAATCCACAAAGATGCTACAGACTATGCAGATCAGTCACTACTAATTGTTAATGGTAAGATAAAAACTTAGTATAAACTACTTAGGAGAGGTGCTAGTCAAAAAATTACCTGTCTTCCTCTACCCTTGCCCTGGGCAGCACCTTCAATGATACCAGGCAGATCAAGAAGCTGTATATTAGCTCCACGGTACTCTATCACACCAGGGATACATGTGAGAGTTGTGAACTCGTAGCTGGCAGCCTCAGAATGTGTGTGAGTCAATGTCGATAGCAGAGTGGACTGGAAAAATAAATGAAATGTTTTCAATCAGCAATTTCATTGATGTCTGCGGGCACCTTTATTAATGCTAGATTTGATTCATCATCATCATCAACCTTTTTTATCATCCCACTGCTGGGAACAGGTCGCCTCTTATATAGAGAAGGATTGAGCGTAATCATCACGCTTTCTCAATGCGGGTTGGCGATTTCAGACTTATAAAGTCCAGGTTTCCTCAAGATGTTTTCCTTCACCTTCAGTCACTGGTGTCCAAGACATACTTAGAAAGTACATATAACTTTAGAAAAGTTACATTGGTACTTGTCTGACCTGGAATCGAACCCGGACCCTCATACTTGAGAGGTTGGTGTTTTAACCATTAGGTCACCACGACTATAGTATAAGTAGTAGTAGTATAGTTTTGAATAATTACTCTATTTAGTGGTTCTTTAAATCCATTTTGGTGGAATAGGGGAATACCTTTAGTACCATATTAATAAAAATTAACTGTTATTCATACCTTACCCACTGAAGGGAAGCCAATGAGAGCAACTCTAGCATCTCCAGACTTAAGTACATCAAATCCTTCACCCTTATCACCTCCTTTCTTAGAAGGCTCTAACAGCTGTGACCTGTACTTTGCTAGTTTAGCTTTCAACAATCCCAAGTGATATTCAGTAGCTGTTGAACAAAATAATAATGGTTAAAAATAATCAAACCACCCATTTAAGTAACATCTGATGGAGTAGATCAATGGTTTCCAACCTATGGGCAATTACCCCCGAAGGGGTAAAATGGAGATTCTAGAGGGGTAACACAGGATGGCAGGCCGCCAAATTTTGTCAAACTTCCGAATGCAAAGCAATTTCAACTTTCACATTAGTTAAATTCGAGATTTATAAAAAAAAAAAAAATATTTTAAATTAACTAGGAGTAAACTCAATTCCCATACTTGTTCACAGGGATAGTGACATTGAAAAGGTTAGGAACCACTGGATTTGATGAAGTTCAAATTCAAATTATTTTATTTGACAGAATATGCTACATTACATAGTCTTAATAAATGGGTTCATCACATTCTGCTATATGGGACACGCAAACATTAGGTACTTGGTACACCAATACAAATTATTGTATACAGAGTGGTGCCGACAATACGACAATAAATTAAAACACGAACAATGCTGGTTCATAGGAATAATCCTAAACCATAGAAAAAAAACTAGAACCAAAAATAAAAAAAAGTTTCAAACAAACTAAATCGCATAAAATTGCGAACGGAATAGAACATCCTTTAAAATATTGGTTCAATGACTCCGATCAGCGGGTGACAACGCGGTCCTGTATCGACTTGCTTTTTGGCGCCATTATTATTAAAGTTTAGTACCGCTAGAGGCGGCGGTCGTCAACCTGTAAGTGCTTCCTTATCAACATGTACATCATGTATAAAATGTGAAAAATGAAAAATAATTTCCTGTGACTAAACTAATCAACATATTTATATGATTTTTTTATGGGTAGACTGAGAATGTGTTGAGGTACATGATGTTTAATTTATTGTCGTATTGTCAGCACCACTCTGTATAAGTAACTATTGAATAGGAATAAATATTAAGAATGTTACAAAATGTGGTTTAGAAGTTCAAAATATAATATAGGTACAACTATAATGTATTATTCAATGACAAACTATTAAAAAGAGATTTCTGAGTAGGTAGCAAAAACAACTGATGTTATAGTATCATTCAAAAAGTTGTTTAAATTATAAAAACACTTTTTACATGGCAGCTCTTTAAGTACCTATTTACACCCTTTTAAATTTAATTGTGTGATTTTCTTAGGGATTTTGTTAAGGACTTGCAGAGCTATTAAAATATGTACTTCCATATTAAATACTGTTTTGGCTCTAAGTCTGAATAACATAAATTGTTCCACTTGTTACATTTAACTGTATCTGATAAGCTGGAAAACAGGTGTAAATTCTGCTTTACAAATTATACACTTTCATAATCATACAGAGATAGGTATATATGGATGATTTGCTGCCTGAATTTGGCTCTAATGGATTGCTTCTGCACTAAAAGCAATTTTTCTATTTATACAGTTACCTCACAATATAATCCCATAAAATAATATAAATGCCACATAAGGCCATGTTATGCTGTAAGTATTGCATCTGTCTTAACCATGGAGGCAAGTTATTATAGGATGAATTACTAATTTTCTTACTTATCACATCAAATATTCTGACCCTTTCAACTGAGATGTCTGTCAGTTAAGAAACCTCTAGTAGAAATTTTGCACTAAGTTATGATTTTTTTATTTTGATATTGCTCCTCAATTTTCGAACTAGATTTTCCTTGGCCAAACTGCATTTTTTTAATTTGCCAAGATTAATTCTTGGATTATTATTATTAGGCCAGGAGATTATTAAAGTTACCGGTTACCGCGATTTAACATCAACTTCCTATGACTGTATATCACGTGTAATAATTTTATCGTAGTATGCTATCGAAAAGAGAACAGAAAATAGTGTTATTGGGAAAAAAAATCCGAGTTATTTGTAGAAATTCTTCTGGTTAAAGCTGGTTGGTTCAATAACCACCAAATTAAATAAACTGTTCTAATTCAAATTTAAAAAAATATGGATTGATCAAAACAATAATTAACTCGAGATGTGGAACTTAGTTCACATAGCACACACGTTTGACATTACAAGATATATGAAGCTGTTATAGGGCTCCTGTTACTTTACCTTTATTCTTCTGCGTTCTTGCTATTTCTTTCTCGATTTCAGATATTTTCTCTAGAATACCCATGTTCCTGCAATTATTGACGACAACAAAAGTCTACCACGTAACCAATGAACAACGTATATTTCGCTAAGTAATTACAGCAAATATCTATAAGTTAATGAACATTTCGCACTAAAATAGCTGATAACTTAGGATAAACTCTGTAAATAATAGGTAGTTCTTTTTTAATATTTTGAAAAACCAAAAAGAATACCACTGGGCCGCAATGGTTTAGAGGTTAGGTTAATGCCGCGTTCCAGCGGCGACTGGCGAGACTGACATATAAGCCCCGCACGATGATATTGCGATTGGCGGCCATCTTGGTGACGTAGTCGAACTCGCACCGTCGGTACCGTTCGCAAGTTCAGTCCGCGCTTACCCACTTACGCACATCGAATATTTTTGTTAACTTTTTGTTTTTGTTATCCTGTTTTATTGTTGTTGTTGAGTTTTGTTGTTTAGTTTTGTTAGCTGTTATTCGTTAAAATGAGTAAGAAATTAATTAATAGTCGTGCTCGTGAAATTATAATTAAAGTGGACTATTATTTTGTTAAAGAGAAAGAGGACTGTAAGTTAGTTCTTGAAAGTATAAACCGTGCTTTAAAAAGTGCTTCGGACATTTTAATGCCGAAGCAACTGCTTATAGTTATTAAAAATATTTTGCAAAATTCTATCAAAGTCACGGAGTGTGTGGCATGTGCCACAGGCGTTGGAAAAAATACTGTGATGAAATTGAGACGAGAGCATGAGTCAGCAACAGCCAGTGGCAGCAAAATGAGAACTCCTACTAAAGGAAAAAGACAAAAGAAGAAATATTTCGACGGGTTTTCCTTAAGAGCTTTAAGAAATATTATAGATTCAATGTATACGGTGAGGAGAGAAATACTCACAATGCGCAAAATCTTGGCGGCTTCAAAAGTAGACCTTAATTATACTGGTAGTGAAATTACATTAAGAAAAATAATTAAATGTGATTTAGGCTACCAATTTAAACGATGCTACCAAAAAAGACTGGCCCTAATTGAAAGACCCCAAATTCAAGCGTGGAGGGCCAAATATTTACGACGTATGAAAGAAAATGACTCGCTTGGTGAAAAATAAAAGACAAAAGACCCGTTATTTATCTCGAAGAAACGTGGATACACGCACACTACACGGTAGAAAAATGTTGCAAACAGCAACCGATGGAGTGAGATGGAACGACAGCCCCGGCCACCGATGGATAATAGTTCACGCGGGAAGTTAAAGCGGTTTTGTTGACAATGCCCTTTTAATGTTTAAAGCAGACACCAAAACGGGGGATTACTATGATCAAATGAATGCTGAGAATTTCACCAAGTGGCTTACAGAAAAATTAGTACCCAACATACCAGGCAACTCCAAAATTGTGATGGACAACGCCCCTTATCACAGTAGGGATGAGAATAGGCCACCAAGTATGAACAATAAAAAACAGTTGATTGTTGAGTGGCTACAAGCTCACAACATCGACTTTCCCAACGACAGTACAAAAACTGAACTGTATTTATTAATTAAATGGCACAGACCGCCGAAAAATTATAAAATTGATAATTTATTAGCTGGCAATGGCCATGAAGTCGTTAGATTACCACCTTATAACTGCGACCTCAACCCCATTGAGTACATCTGGAACCTGGTAAAGATGAGCGTGTCAGAAAAGAATGTGGAGCAGTTGGAAAGTCGCATTGAAGCTCTGACGTTGGAGGCGTCGGCGTCAATAACTCCAGATGACTGGCGAAAGGAAGTCAATCATGTTAAACGGCTTGAAGAGGAATATTGGAATAAAGATCGAATAACTGACGAGTTATTTGTCATAAATACGGCGACGACAGTGAATCGGAAACGACAGACACAGAAAGCAGTTCTGATTCGGAAGACTATATACATTTTTTTACATATTATCCTGGTTTTATTTATAAGCTGATAGATGTAGGTAGTAATTAAAACATGACTACTACACAGTGGACTCTGGTTCAATTCCCGCTCGCAAATTAACAAAAATGTAGTTAGAAAAAAATAGTATACATGTAAGAAAGATATACGAATAAGTATATTTTTCTTACGTCTACAAAAAATATTTCCTTGAAATTTTTAATCATGAAAGTTTATTTGTCAGAATATGGGTGAGTAGGTAGGTATACCTACGAAAGAATGTTAAATGCAAAATTAATATTAGGGTTAAGGGTTTATTTGTATTTTATAATTTTATTATACATACACTCTTTATAAAGAGTGTTATAATACATCCACTCTTTATAAAGAGTGTAATAAAATTATAAAATACAAATAAACCCTTAACCCTAATATTAATTTATACATACACTCTTTATAAAGAGTGTAATAAAATTATAAAATACAAACAAACCCTTAACCCTAATATTAATTTTGCATTTAACATTCTTTTGCTAGCCGTCCTTTTGTGTGACAGATGACGTCACAACGCTGTTATTGTGACAAGGTTCCATCGCAATATCATCGTGCGGGGCTTATAAGACACGATCAAGATTTTTAGCAATCTTGTATCTTTATCGAATTGAGTTATTTAAATATTAATTTTCAGTATTTTTGTGTTTTAGCTATAATAGTGTCATCTTACACCCATTTAAAAGTGGCTATTAAAATAATAATATAAAAAGAACCTATTTTTTTATAATATCATTTCATGCTTAGAGGATGATAATAACTATTGTAGCGTAAAAACCAATAAAGTGAAAGCAGTAATACAATCAAAAGTTTATTTTCTCCATTATGTTGGCTTGAAAATCAGCAGAACTAAAACTGAATGTATGTTCTGTGATTTGGGTGGTCTATCCACATCTGGAGCCAAGCGTTTCATGGTGCATTTCTTCCAATTTGCTTCAACTTTGATCGCGAAGTAGATTGAGCGGGAATTTACATTTGGTGGATAGAATGGCGGTTTCACGGGAACAATCTGCGACTCCTATATGTTTATAGAACCATGATCAAACCTGCTGTCTTGTATGGATCAGAATGTTGAACCACAAAAGGGATGAATGAGAAGCAATGCAGCTGAGATGGGACTGCTAAGAGGGATGTGTGGTGTTACATGAATGTATAGAATAAGAACTGATTAGGGACAGCAGCAGGTTAAGCTACCCGCAACTGTCAAATATTCCCAATCAACTTTGACCCTTATTGCTTTTTTTTTTGGTTCATTTCTTTCCATTCGGGCGAATGGAAAAGGCAAAGGCATAGTACGCCATACAGCCAAGTCTTCAGTAATTTTTTTCTTCATTAAATATCTATCCTAACTTATCCTAATTTATCCTAACTTATCCTAGCATAACTTAACCTAAACTAACTCCTTTCGTTTTACGCGTTTGGACGATAAGGAGCGGTTTAGCGTAAAGACATGATGAGGCCACTATGCTACAATATTTCACTGTTCTTTTTGAATTATTCACTGAATGCACTTTTTACTACATAAATCACGCGTTTTTATTTAGTAAACGACACTATAAATAATTTTAAAAGTCCAATGAAAAATGAGTGTGACACTCATCTTGACATTCCCGCCAACTGACCCTTATTGCTTTAGTAAAAAAGTTGCTTGATGTGCTGTCTGTACTCTGTACGTACATACATAAGAGAAAGTCTGAAAGTCGCACCGATAACTGAAAAGTTTTGTTCATCTTCACACATTAGGCCTAGTATGAGTTTTTATTACGAAACTCATTCGTCGATATCGAGCGCGTTTGACTCTTCGATTGGCCCGCTTCAAGGTTGTAAGAACTCTCATCCAATGAGAGCTCAAACGCGCTCGATATCGACGATCGAGTCTCGTAAACTCATACTAGGCAATGGCATACATGTATGAACATGCATATTTCATTATTTTAACAGAGTCACCTATGCTAAATTAGCCTAGAGATACAAGAAATGAAGAGATTCCTTCATCCCACACAACACAACCATCTCGATTGCCTTATCTAAGATTATTCCAAATGTGTTTATAAAATAATTATTGTTAAAGTCAGTGAGAGTTAATAAAGTTATGTTTTTTAATTTGGTTCTAATTTTAGTTAAAATTTGGTAAATATGTTGTTAGTAATTTAGTAATAGTAAATGCTGAAATAATTTTCATCAGTGTTAGGGTGACGACAATTTCTGAAAACGATTCTTCGTCGATTTTCCAAAAATTTTTTCGGTTGCTGCAAAATTTACAGCTGTAGAAAGAAAAGTTTCCTATTTTTTAATTTAAAGTTTAGATTAAGAATAGGGAATAATGATTATTGATATCTATTAGACTTATTGCAGTTACTTTATAAGAAGCTCTTCGTGCAATTGTCTACAAACAGAGTATAGCACCGAGTCAATAGAAAACTTGGGTAACAATTATGAAGACGATAAAAATTCAATGATTGCAGTGGCTGAGAAAGGCATGTTGAACTCGAGTGTCTACTTAATTTACTTGCGGCTCAGTAGAAGCATGAAAATTGTTCCTACGTTTCTTGGAAAAATAATTTATGAATTTCTCAGGAAAATAATAAAAAAAATATGGGTAAATATAAAATATGTTTTAGCTTTTCGTAATGTTACTAATTTATACCAAATTATTTTCAGAAAGCATTGAAGTGTATGATGAGTTCTACGATGAATTTGATAATAGAATAAAGGTGGAACAATCTATGAATATGATCTTTTTCGGTCCGCCAAGTTCCTTTTTGAGGCTTGATCCGGACTCTATATTGCACATATTAACACATATAAAAAAAGAAATGATACCAATTTCTAGAGTCTTATTAGCTTGGGATATTCTAACTGGTAAGTAAACAAAAAAAAAATTGAATGTACAGTTTCGGGTAGTTGGTCTGCCAGCGATCAATTACCCGAAACTGTCAATTCCACCCAATCCATCCTAAACTTTAACACTTTAGCAACATAGTTGAAAATGTATACAATAAAGTAGCTTAATACGGCGTTTGGACATGCAATGATAATCATTTCCATACTTACCTGTTTTGATATTTACTGACTGTTTTATAATTAATTGTTTTAGATGGGAAAACTGCAGCTTTTTTACAAGGCCGAGAGTTCTTGGCTTTCGGAACACTTTTAAACGTTGTACCGGAAGAAGATTTGTATTATGTTAATTTTGGGGATCCATCAGTCCTCAAATATTTTGCTGATCACTATGTTAAACTGCAGCCACGGAAGGTTTTAAGACTTATAATACATTTTATGCAGTTGCTGATCCTCCAAACAAACGAGGACGCGATAAATATGTACATATATTATGTCGATATACATTCCACATACATACATTCCTGTGATTTATATTACATACTAGCTGTTGCCCCCGACTTCGTCCGCGTAGACTTCAGTTTCCAGCGTGCGGTGGTTCCCGTTTCCGGGGGAATGCCAGGATAAATACCTACATTACTGCAAGGTTTCAAACATCCTCACACATTTTCGCGTTTATATTATTAGTAGGATTATAAAGATACATAAGGTCTATAGCAACGTAAATTTTACCGGGTTTAAAGGTTTAGCAAAGGAAAGAAACATCAAATATCATACTTCTAATTATTTTGCGTTGGTTGGTGTTTTGGATATGTTTAGGATATTATGAAATAAGGGTTAAAATTATTACGCTTGATAAAATATGAGCACATTTAGGTAAGTACGGTTTTATAAACAACTTTTTTTGGTTTGCTGTCTTTTGCCAAAACATAAGGGTTTTCTGGATTTGATACACGTGAGCATGCCAACATAGAGTTGCCCATGAGAAAAACATGTTGTTTCTAAATGAACTCGGCAACTTTAAGCGTCTGTCGGCTTTGTTATTGTTATAGCAAATGCTGCTTTCAGAAGGAACTGTACTCTTTTAAATTAAAATGGCAAATCAGTCGGGTTGATGGGAATACGGGGAATCAACACATTTTGTCCTTTTGCCATACCAGCCATGATTGTAGCCTTTAGAATGTTGTGACCCAAATGTGTTATTTGGAGCGTCAAGATTCCTCATTAATAGGACTGGAACACCAACTTTTAGTATCAACTTATGGGGTGGCACTCCTGACAATTCTAAAGAGTTGAATTTTTACAGGGTTGAAAATTCTACAGGGTATGATGTATCTTGTTCAGTGTCCGTAATATTGTCCACTGAGAGGTATTCGGTAACATTTCCCTGAACGTTTAACTATTTCATTAGTCGGCGCCAAAATTGCCCTTTCGCATAGCCATTCTCGGTTGGCCATATCTGTTTGAAGATCCGGATAGAATTATTTAATAGGTCATCTGAGCTATCCAGAACTTGGCAGAACTCACGACTCACTCTAATCTGCCGTTACTGTCAGTTGGCATGCGATCTACTCCGATGTTTAGGCTTGAGAATCGTGATGAAGTTGCCCTCGCATATTCGTGGTGAGACAATACTTCTTCACGCGAACCCATAATGCAGATGCTTTCAAAGAGGCATTTTTGATTTGGCGTCTCGTAGTTGACCTAGAGAGGTCGTGACTACTTAACCGGACTATCCTGTGACTGCCTTAAATGAATTTAAAGCCTCCAGCCAGGGCAACTAAAACTAAGCGACTACACGCTAAGGGCACCCCCTGTGGGGTACGAACCTCGGCTTAGGGCGTCGCTAGAGAGAACAGCAAAGGACGGCTGGATCGAATTTTATTTTAATTCGGTTTGATGACCGCGGCGTTTCCTAGTACTAGCTCTGAGAAGAAACGTCTGAAACAAACTCAGAGGTCATAGTTGGGAATTTGTATTTACTGGCTCAGCTGCGGCGCGGGCTGGCCTTCATCGGACAAGGGACGGTGGAGGGGACTACTACGTTGAACGCGTCGCGATGGACCTCGGCGGCGAGGTCGGTAGGTCGGACTTTTTTGGTGTGAGGGCATGCCGAGGACGGCGAAGCTTGGAGATGGTGGAGGGTGGTGGTGGTATAGTTAGCAGCCGCTGCTATCAGAGGATTGCGGTGCTTGGCGGCAGTGTCAAAAAAGCGTTTGAAAAGACGTTTCATGCACTACTGGATGGTGGGGCATACCCCTAGTAATCTAAATAATAATGAGGGTCTGCCTAAAGTCACCAGCTAAAAGTACCACCGTCCCTTCCATGATATCTGGGTTTTCTTTGATGTCCCCCATTGTGCGATCTAGTGCTTCAATTACCCGTTTTTGGAATATCATCACATTCATCCCAAACTAACAACTTACACTGCTGTAACATTCTTCTGCGCTCTCTGCTTTTACTAATATTGCATTTCCTCATGAGCTAAGTTCAATGGTAACTGAGTGCGCTGTTCGTCCCGTTCCGAAAAAAAATAAAAAGAGCTCACTTGATACAAAATAAGCGCCTGTTAAAATAATGGAAGCAATATGTATATCTGCGTTAGCTCCCGTTTTCGCAACATTATTTGTTACTACTCTGCTCCTATTGGTCATAGCGGGATGTTATATAGCCTAAAGCCTTTCTGGATTAATAGGCTATCTAACGCAAAAAGAATTCGGACCAGTAGTTCTTGAGATTAGCGCGCACAAACAAACAAACAAACTCTTCAGCTTTATATATTAAGTGTATAGATATATCTCTCCATCGCTCGCTCAACTTCCAATTGACTGCAACAAATTGAAAAATTCTTTTTATTTGGGTTTGTTGTTATTAGGGCAAGGTTGTATAACGAAGTTCGTCGGGTCAGCTAACTAGTACATAATATATTTTGTTTATTTTCCAGTTCGGTATTCTCGCGGCTGCTTACAGGCGCTATTTTGGGGAAACATGGTTTGAAAACAGTACATTTATCAATGAACTCGGCTACTTACTATGTGGATTCCCATCAACAGATTTAGAAAAAATATCTCCTATTACTTTTACTGATGTAAACACGGATACCATGAGCAAAGTGGGAAAATGTAACCCAAACCAAACCAGAGTAATTACTTTTATGTATTTTGTATTAGATTATTTCTGGCGTGCCTTTCTCAAACTATGTTGGACCAGCTTCCAGTCTGCAGTTACAGTTAGTTCATTCCAGATGGGTACAGCTAAATATCAGTATGTACCTGTTTTACATGTAGCGTCTGACCTTCACAAAGCAACTACTGAATATGTACCACGATATCCCTTTCGACGAGACTTTCGTTGGCGTCTGACTACCCGTGACGACTGTGTTTGTGTTAGACTAGTTGATTATTAACATGGCAAAATAAATATGTTGTTTGTTTCAGACACTTTATAATATAGCCGTTCAACGCGGAGCTTACGGCCAACCATACAAATGGACATCACATGAAATAGACAGACTCCGTGCATTATTTACATGTGAGCTGTGGCTTGTGCCACTCGTAAACTTATTTGTCTATAGTTTTCTCTAGTATTACCAGCGACTTAGGTCCGTATTACAGAAGGAAACTCAAGCATTGATCTCTGTTTAAGCATTACTTAAACCTAGTTTCAACCAATCAAATGGCTTGAAACGAGACTTAAGTAGAGCTTGAGTTTTGAGTGACGTTCTGTAATACGGACCTAAGTCAAACATTAATTCCCTATCCCGTAATTCACGCCTTATTTGTATTAAAGAAGCTATTTTTCATTAGGTATTCCTGAAGGTGATGTTAGTTCAATTCAGTTGGAAGCTGTCAGTGCCATTAGGTCTGAAGTCATGACTGCTATGAATCAAGAAAAGCTTCAGTTTTTCACCAAAGAACAAATATTACGAATGAACCCTAAAACTCGACGGATCTACATAATGAGAATGCAATTAAAAAGTAGTTATGATTCTATAAATGAAATAGGAAGGTCTAATTGCGTAGTTACAAATAAACCGTTTGTCTTGCAATTTACTCATAATATTGTCTTCCTAATCTTCGTTTGTAAAAAATATTTATGCTTTTACTCAATGAATTACACGTAGATGTATTTGTATAATTTATGTATGTTGTAGTAAATAAATTCATGATCAATACGAAATATACCAATTAAGATTTTTTTTTAACAAAAAATCGACAAACCAAGGCAGAAAAACGATTGTACCATTGCCTTACATTGTTCATCAATAAGAATAAGATAATACTTGAAATCGGAAACCTGTAAAATTCCAACGAGATAACTTGAAAATGTTATCCTAAAATAATTTGAAATAAATTAATATTACTTGCCACCTTTCCTCATTTCTGAACAGCTTTATTGTATTTTAAATATTGATATTGATTTTTAAAGAAAACGCTACCTATTCTGTTCTTTCCCTTTTTGAATTTAAAACTGATTTCCTGATCAAAGAGTGTCACTTATTAACATTTAGTTTTATCTTAGCTTCCGTAGCACTCAAACTTATTTATCAATTCTTTGTAAAATATTTGGAAATCATTGTTATTGCTTAAATGTAGAATATTTTATTAAATGATGTAATTTGACTATTAATTATGTCGGAGGTAATTGGGTAGAGCTTCCATTTTGTTGACACAAGCGCCATTTTCTTTTTCTGAGAAAAGTATTAGCTTTGTTTCGTCCCCCGTTTCTTTTTTTGGGAAATCACGGAGAGTGCATCCGCGTCGTAAAATTATTTCGATAATATTATTAAATAAGAAAAATATTTATATAGGCTGAAAATGCCTCCTGTTAAGCATTATTCATCTAGTGAAGTGAATCAGTATGAATTATCATCAAGACTATTGTCCCTTACTGAAAATAATACATCATATACTCTTACACAAATAAATGGTCAAAGGATTTACAGAAAGGCTCCCCATGCATGGAATGGCCCAGAACCTTCAAGGAATTGTGAGGTAATCTATCATACCATTTCCTTTTTTTTTGTATGCGTAATATATAATAAAGCTTGTAACTACATTTTATATTCGTGAAAATAACTGCTCATATCGACTCGCTATTAAGATGTACTTTTTTTTTTAAATCTTTGAATATACACTGGAGGGACTAAGTTCACGTTTGTTTATTGCCGCGTTATGCCAACCAAAGCTCTATGCAGACTGGGGAGTACCCATGCTATTGTAAGCGGATACTCTAATATTCATATACCCACGGCATTGCCTCACGGCGTGCAAGGCACTTACACGGCCACGGGTTCTTCGAAAGAGATACCGTGGCCACCTAGCGCACAACCAAAGTAAGGAACATCGGTGGGTTTTATTCGGTTAAAGTCTGACACGCTCCGCCCAGAGCAGGAGATAAAGAAATATAAAAAGAAAGGTGATTTGATTTACCACAAAAAAGAGAGCTTGATTTTTTTCAGCAGGTACAAAGTTTTCGTAGTCCTTGGGCCCTGCACTTGTCCATTTCTCATTTTAAATTTCATTTTATGTACACATAGCTCTAATACGCAATCGTATTTATTCTTCCCGCGCAAACCGTTACGTCTAAATTGGTTTGGTGAAAAATACCTGCTCGAGACTGCTTTTTGCCGTGCCCGAGTCATGGGTTCGGAGTTGTATCAACAGGCTTGCGCGCCTTGACTTGACTCTGGCCAAATGACGACAGGACACTGCAATTTGTGGCGGTATAGTCGTAGACTTAGGTCCGTATTACAGAAGGAAACTCAAGCATTGATCTCTGCTTAAGCATTACTTAAAACTAGTTTCAACCAATCAAAAGGCTTGAAACGAGACATAAGTAGAGCTTGAGTTTTGAGTGACGTTCTGTAATACGTACCTTTGACTGTAGTTACCGTCCGTTACCCAATCAAGATTAGTTGAGATCTTTTTTTTATGATTATAAACTAGTGCTTGACTGCAATCCCGCCTGATGGTAAGCAGTAATGCAATCGTTGATGGTAAAGCGCGCTAGTTAATTAAGCGTATTCACTTAAAAAACTTAGTGAATAGGAAGGAGGACGGCAGTTGAGCGAGGTGATGGAAATCCAACAGCTAGACTAACGATGCTGCGCCAGAGGGAGACTGATCTGGAGTAGGGTTGCCAGATAGGAACTTACCAAATCCGGAAATCCGGGACAGTCGTCGACGGAGACACTCGGAAAGACAGACAGACAGGGACACTCGGAAAAAAAAGAACGTCTACAAAAAAGCTCATTCGAAATCCGGGACGGTCGTAGACAGACAGACAGACAGGGACACTAGGAAAAAGAACGTCTAAAAAAAAGGTCATTCGTCAAACAGAGTTACGTTTCGGTACTACCCACGGCAATTAATAACTTTTTAAAATCCGGGACAATTACCGCTCATTCCGGGACAAGAGGCAAGATTCCGGGACAATCCCGGATTTCCCGGCGGTCTGGCAACTCTAATCTGGAGACCCTCTATTGACGAAACTCCCGACACAATAACATTTGGTGTATCGTACCCGCCACACATCGCAACACAATCGTTCAGACCCGTCCTCCGTACGGCTTCACCAGGCGGCAAGCCATTGTCTGATGGGTGGGTGGTAAGGTAACATCTGCCGGCGGCCGATATTATTGGCCTACCACCGAGAATGGCTATCACCTCCCATGGGAATATCGTAAATAAAATGTATTCTATTTGCGAATCCTGGTTATAAACCCCCCCCTTTATTTTTTTATACCGTGTGTAAGCCCCGCATGTTGGTATTGTAATGGAACCTTGTCATAATAACAGCTGCGTGACGCTGACGTCATCCGTCGCACAAAAGGACAGCTACCAAAAAAAAAAAAATAATATATAGTTAATAAGCTACGAGTATCTTTTTATTACTGTCTATAAGTTTTTTTTTTGTAATTAATTTCTTACTCAATTCTACGGGTAACAAAACTCAAGAAAAACAATAAAACACGATTACAAAAACAAAAAGCTGTACTAAGTATTCGATGCGCGTATGCACCAGTGTGACCAACCTTAAATTAGAGATCCTGCCGCACTTAGACAAGAAAATTGACAAATCCTGCCAAAATCAAAACCACAAAATGCCAATATAATCTAAAAGTTTAAAATAAATAAACACATTATTTTTTGAAGGTTTATTAAAACTTGCTGCGCTACATGGTTTCGGACGCGTTTTTTTTTTTAATGCCCCGCTCCTATTCGTCGCCACGATGCTATATGTATGGCCTAAAGCCTTCCTCGATGAATGGGCTATCAAACGAAAAAAAGTTTTTTTCAAATCGGACCAGGATTAACACGTTCAAACAAACTCTTCAGCTTTATATATTAGTATAGATAATTGATCGTAAAGTCTAAAAGTGAACTAAATTAAATTACACATTCCTATTAGCATCGTATTCTACTGGATCACTTTCTTTATACATCGCTTTTGTCATTTCTTTAGTTGGCTGGAATGAAACGCAGTCACCATATTCACTAATGCCCTGTTTAACAAGTAAAATAGAGGCGGCATTTTATTAATAAATCTGTTCCGCGTTTTTGTTATATGAGATTGATTTTCGAGAATATCTTTTCACAAACAGCATTCGACTTGTTTTTGAACCTTTTAAGGTTCAAATTTTTTAACCATAATTTAGTTTTTACATTTTGGCATTAGAATTTCCTTCTAGAAACATTCTAAATTATTTTTTATTTTATTTGACATAAGAATTTTGTTCTAGATACATTCAACATTATTTTCTTTTGACATTTCTGTTTCAGATTTTTATTATTTTGTATTGTTCCTAATAACATATTGCTCTGTTCTCTGGTTGTAACTGACGATTCGAAAGTGCTTGTATCTAAGCCTACTTGAATAAAGTATTATTTGAAATTGAATTGGATACTGAATCCTACTCTTTTTGTGGGCTGTAGCGGCTAGCGGCTATACTATATTGTTAATACTGCCAAAAGTGCCAAATCCTGCCAGATTTCTAAAACGTCAAACAAAAGTGCCAGAGAGTAAAATAAAGGGCTAAACCTGCCAAAAAAGCAGGATCCTGCCACATTTGGTCACACTGGTATGCACGTAATCGCGGAATGATCTTGCGAAGTTGCGAACGGTCAAACGGTGCGAGTTCAACTACGTCAGCAAGATGGCCGCCTATCGCAATATCAACGTGCGGGGCATAATCTGACATATTTATGTACAGTCAGCAACATGAACATGACATGCGTAAGACATTTTACACGTCTTTTATTAGATTAAAATTAGCTTTGAATTAAAATAAATATAGTTTTGAAGATAGGTAAATATTTCTTGCTTGATGCGTCCCGCGTGTTCATTCTCACAAGTTTCGATTCCGAGAAAATATCGGTATAAAAAGTAAGTGTCCTGTGTTATTCCTGGTTATAAACTGTGTGTCAATCAATTTTATCTAAATCCGTTCAGTATTTTTTGTGTGAAAGAGTAACAAACATCCTCATAAAATCTGGCCGGCGAACACATTTTTGTCAAATGATTGCAACTAGTTGGGATCGTTTGGACCGAACGGACCAATGGGCGGTCTAAACTACCCCAACTGATCCCCAACTAGACGCAATCATTTGACAAAAATATGTTCGCCGATTAGGGGGCTGGCATTTGTAATATCGGTATTAACTTCAGAACCTTGCGCCCAATCTGCTAGCGACTTGGCAAGTATCACATCCTTTAGTGACAAAAATTCGTAAACGCATTCGTCACTAATATAAAATTCAGGTTTCAAACCTGTAAGATCTCAGGTTGTCGAAATATGAGAAGGGCGCATGGTTCATAATTATGAACGTTACGCCCACCATGTATCTCGACAATGGCTGGACCAAAGAGTTTGAAACTTGGATTATACTGCAGTGACGGATTTGTGACATTAGTGCCACCAGCATTATGACTACATTATTATCATTAGTGCCACCAGCATTAAGACTACGTCATTGTCATTTAGTTTCATAATTATGAATCTTGCGCCCTCCTCATATTTCGAAAACTTGAGATCTTACAGGGTTGAAACCTGAATTTTATATCAGTGACGAATGCGTTTAGCTATCGTAACAAAAAACCAGAAACCGAAACTAAGTAATTACTTAATAATCATAAGAAAACTGGTAGGCGCAAGGTGTAAACTAAACAGCCATTGCTTCAACAAGCAATATCGACCAGACTGGCCTTAGTCACAAATTATAGCGAATAATAAAATTCGTAACATTTTCGTCACTAAAGGATGTGATACTTGCCAAGTCGCTAGCAGGTTGAGCGCAAGGTTTTGAAGTTAATATATCGGTAGGGTATAAGGAAATGGCATAGGATAGTAGGTAAAAATAATGTGTGGCCATCGTGCCCGCTTTAAAATGCCGGTTAAGGGTTGCGAACAACATACGTGTGGGTATATCTATGGATAGGTCTTCAAAAATAATATTAAGGTTTCTTAAATTTTTTTTTTCTAAACCGAGTAGTTCGCGTGATAGACGCTTCCAAAGTGTAAAAAAGTTGATAACCCCCCCCCCCCCCTCCCTCTAACTTCTAAAATATTTTAGAAGTTAGGGGGCGGGGGACCAACTTTTCATATGAAAATGAAAAGAACATATGTTCGTACAAATAAATCCTTTAATTTCATAAATTAATGGTACGGGAACCCTTTGTGCGTGTCCTTTTTTTTTGTGAAGTTTTTTTTTTACATAAAGCTAAAATAGACAATTTCCCCCTTATTCATAAACAATGTTTAAAGTTAACTAGTGATTAGCGATTCTTTAACCATACATTTTAGACGTTTGCACGTCACTTAACTTTAATCATCATTTATGATTGCTGCTTTTCCTCTCGAAGTACAGAAGCAGAAGCCTTGTACAACAATCTAATTTATGCTATCTGAAACGTGATGTTATCTCAGCCGTTATATTCAGTTTATTCCAAGAGGGTAGTTTTTTGGTGATGATTAACTGACAATCGATAAGACGGCCGACAAGATGTATAGGTACCGCGACTAAGGGCCGGTACCCACTGCCGGCATGGCATGGCATGGCACGGCACGGCATGGCACCTTAATGACTGCTGCACATGTTTCAACTTTATTTCAACCAGCTTAGCAGTCATAATTCCTCGACACAGTGACTCTTCTTGCGGGGATACAAAGACGTGCCGGGTAACCTGTGGAATGAAAATGCATGACATGTTGTCATGCCGCAGCATCCCGCGACACGTCGCTTCATACCACAGAATCTTTCAAGACGCGTGGCATATCGTAGATATCGAAATAAAGCAAAATGAATTCAATGCTCATTGAAATAAGATTCAAAATATATTACAGACAAAATCCGCCATATCGTGCCACGCTGGCTATGGGCGCTGACCCTAACGGGTCTTGGCTTCCAAGTCATAACATGTAAATAGGATGCATTGATTTTTAAACTTGATCAAATTTTTCAAAAAAACCTTTTTTTTCATATAGGTACATAATATGTATATTATATGACCGACACATATAACTTACCTACCGACATTAATTGCGCCTTCAGCTTTGGCGTCGCAGCGTTTTATTTAACGTGAAATAACTATTACATTTTTAAAAACTTCGTGTTTCGTAGGTGTTCATTGGAAGAATCCCCCATGACTGCTTCGAAGATACACTGGTTCCGTTGTTCCGTCAAGCCGGCGAATTGTTTGAGTTCCGACTTATGATCAATTTCTCTGGCTGGAATAGAGGGTAATTATTTTATTAGTCAACGCTACTTATTATAGGAATTCAATTGTTTAAATTATAATGTAAACTACGTTGTCTAGATATGCCTTTGCGATGTATACGACTGATGCAGAAGCCAGCAATGCTATTCGGATGTTCAACAACTACATGATAAGACCTTCTTGGCAGCTAGGTGAGTGTCAAACCAAAGCAAATAATTATTTAAACGTTTGCATATTTTGGGCCAAACATATTGAACTTTTGCTACGGTTTGTTATACGCAAAATGATTATTTTTTTTTAGGCGTGTGTCCTTCCATCAACAATTGCCGAATCTTCATATCGCGCATACCACCGACGACTCCGTCTGCGGAGATCGTGCGCCTGTTGTACGCGCTTACCGACGAGGTGCAAGAGGTTCGCATTCGTCGTTCAATTGCTTCGTGTGCGGCCATCGTGGAGTACAAGTCCCACCGGGGTGCTGCTATGGCTAGGAAGGCTCTTGTAGCGGCCGCTGCTGCTGCTTGGGGCTGCGGCGCTAGACCTGCTGTGGACTGGTCGTTGCCGCAATCGCCGCAACTGCTCAAACAATATCGTGAGGTAGGTACATCATGTTGACTAACTTTAACAAACTGCCATCGGTCTTGTGGTATACATTTAATTTTCCAATAGTCTGCTATTGGCAGGCTCTTTGTAATATGTAAATACATATGTATTATCTATTTATTATGATTGGGGTTTGAGTCGTGGTGGCCTAGTGATTAAAACACCAGCCTCCAGTGTTACCAACTCTCAAAAATATTTATCCCTAAAGTTGGTGTCAAAAACCCCTAAAATCGCCTTAATTCATTTGTTTTCCCCCTAAAAAATACATATAAATTCATATTGATTTAGAAATAATATAGGTACTGTAATAGGTTTCCATGTGCGGTTCTATAATTCCCAGCATGATTATATGGTGGACGTCCACGTACGTATTATTTTACATTACATTATTATTATAAATACATTTAATTTCATGACAGCCTCCGTGGCGTAGCGGTAGCGAACGCGGCCGTTGCGCAGGGAGGAGCGGTTTCAATCCCCGCACAGTGCAAATATTTGTATGCGTGAATATGAATATTTTCAGTGGTCTGGTCGTGTCTCTGAAAGCACGTTAAGCCGTTGCCATACGAACATCTAGTGGCAATCGTTACGGGTTGTTGGAGCCCTCAAAAGTCTGACAATTGGTTTAACTGCACTGTTTAGATATCGCCTTCGGTTTGTGGAGTTCAGACGGCAGTCGCTTCAAGGAAAATATCGAAGTTTAGCCAAAACAGCAGTTAGACTGGTAAAGTGAACCCCAGACTCCAAAGCTGAAAAAGCTTCGGATGCGACTGGGATTAACGCTGAGATGGTGATGACTGTAATATGTTTCATAATTTTTTATTGCAGGTTACTTAATACATTACATATTTTGTCTTCATCTGAATATTCAGATTTTTTTGAATCATACATATTGACATTTAATTTTAACATTTTACTGGATGGATTAAATGTTACACAAGATCCATTATTTCAATTTAATTTAAATCGGACCAGCAGTCACTAGGCAAGAAATAAATATTAATATAGTAAATTTCAAAAATAACAAAGTGTCAAAAAATCCCTGAAAATACCCCTAAACTTTTAAGACCCCTAAAAAAATCCCATCTCACTTACTTACCCCCTAAATCTGGGGGGAAAACCCCTAAGTTGGGAACCCTGCCAGCCTCTCAAGCATGAGGGCGCGGGTTCGATTCCAGGTCAGGCAAGTACCAATGTAACTTTTCTAAAGTTATATGTACTTTCTAAGTATATCTTGGACACCAATGACTGAAGGTGAAGGGAAACATCTTGAGGAAACCTGGACTTTAAGTCTGAAATCGCCAACCCGCATTGAGCAAGCGTGGTGATTACGCTCAATCCTTCTCTGTATGAGAGGAGACCTGTGCCCAGCAGTGGGACGATAAAAAGGTTGATGATGGGGTTTGGGTGTTTGACTAAAGTGAAACAAACTTATGAAATGGTAGCAGTGTTATGGTATGGAGAAGACCTAGAAACAAACTCCACTTTTACTCTGTTAAAAATAATTGTCTTTAAAAAATGTTTTCAAATCACAGTGCATTTGGATTTTGGAAGGAAAGCTTTGTTTACTTTTGGTAGATATAGGTATGATAATTTAGCGAGTTTCTTAAATTGTGGGGCACAGACGCTAAAATGTAATGTGCAGCTTTATGGTGATTTAATGAGGTACGAGGCACTGTTTATACATAATTATGCCTTTATGCAATGTACGCCCACTGCATTGTTGTATATTTTCCACCACATTTCCCTAGGTCGGACGCTGGACCCCAGAGCGTGGCGTTGAGCTAATACGTGCGCCTGATGAGCCTGCGACAACTTCGCCTCCACCCGCTGCGCCTTCCTACACTCTGGAGCCCTGGTCTCAAGCTCGCCGTTTGCGCATGATCCACGAGGCTCAGCGTAGTGCCGCTGCTGCCGCAGAGTAAGTTACTCATGATCAACTTCAAAATAGTATCATTAACATCCGTAAGAAATCCCAGAATTGACTACAGATGTTGTCCCACTAGGTGGACAAACCGCATTAACAATGGCATGGAGTCACTGGTGTCGTCGATGACGTCGCTTGGGTTCGGTGGCGGGCTGGGGCTGGCGGGGCGCGAAGCGGGCGTGTGGGCGCCGGTGGCAGGAGGCGCGGGCCCAGGGGTGCCGCGCGTGCCGGCTCCACCGCAGCCGCGCGACTTCAACCCCTGGACCGCGCGGCACCCGCTGCAGGAGTTCATCACTCCCGGCAAGGACAGCCAGTGAGTGCACCCGATGTATGCACGCCACGGGGACAGTTCTACTACACCATTGATAAAATAATTATAAGAAACACATCTTTGGTTTACCCAACAGTTTTATGTTCTTTTTGCACGAATTGAACATATTATGTAATTGTTACCTTTTACGAAACTTACTTCGTTATTAAAAACACAATTACAATTTTCTTGATAACGAGGTCCTTCATTCGCGTGTTAAATGTAATGAAAGTCAAATCATCTTTGAAAGTATCAATGTGTTTGCTGTACAACTGTCCCGATTCCGTTCACGTTTAATTTTTGTTGATGTTGATTAATTTATTGCATGATTAAGTTAGAGCTCAATGTTTGTCTCTTTAACATCGCACGGTCTTTATTGGGTGTGTGTGATGGAGTGTGAGAGATAACTCACTCACTGATTCTATGTGAATGCTTCCTGTGCTTGATAAAGTGCGCTTTCGAAAGTACCTACCATACTCCTTACCAGAAAAAAAAAAAATCACTTCAAGTTCTGGTAGAACTATAAAAATCTGTAGCGAAAATTTATGAATCGACATTTTTATTTTCAATGGGTTTTCATGCGAAAACATCTTGTTTTTATATCTCTGTGTTTGTGTATACTTATTACCTATCTGCTTTTGAAAATGCACTTTTATCTCGCTTTTGGGTTTATTTTCTTTATGAGAAATTACAATTTTACCTTGCAGAATGTTTTGAAGTGCACTCTGATTCCTGAACAAGATACCATTCAGGATTCATTACAAGGATCGCTGAACCTGATATGTTTAAACGTGCTTACAATTAATTGTTTCTTTTACAATGTTACATAATGCCTAAAAAAACCAATTGAGCACAGGACATGTCCTTTTTATGGTGTTCTTTATAAATGCCTGACCAAATCAAATAGCCATTATATTAATATCATTATGCTGCGTTTTGAATGGTGTTTGTGTGTGTAGTCAGCGTCTATTTCGACTTCGGCATTCAGCACGGGTGTATTCCCTTTTTTATACACTGCAATTAGATTTTGAAAGAAAATTTCAGAATCAATTATGATCAAATTTTAATAAACAACATATTCAAATAATGTTTGTTGCCCTTTTAGTTGCATTAGTATTTACTTTACAAATATGTCCAGTTCTATTCTGCACTATTTAGCACTAGTTGCTTGTCATCTCTTGCACTCCTGGTAAGGCATAAGAGAGATAAATTTAGAATTTTAATTTTAGACATTATTTTAATTTAATCCTAAATGTATTTTAATTAAGAATCCAATTGAATGGCATAATTATTTATGTATTAAAATTTGAAGCTTTTTATAAGGCATCATCGATATATTTTAAGCATGAGTCTACAATATTGTTTTAATGTTATAGACAATATGAATTAAGGGCAACTGCGGGCTCCCGCGTCTGCGGTCGCGTTAGGATTATTGCACTACTGGCAATCCGCATTTTTTGATGTTTTTTCAACGAAATAAATATTCATGTTATTGTACTATTTCTGTGTATGAATAAGTCTTATTTAAAATCAGGTTTTAAGTAAATCAATTTGTAACTGTTTTCTCAGCAATTAATAAACTCAGCATTATGAAATTATCTACATATGATTAACAAAATCTTAACATTTTGTAACGAGACCATATGAATTTATCCCTCGATGTTTTATGAGATTTTTAAATGCAGCAATTGATGCCAGTAATTGATTAATAAATTTAAGTATAATGGTTTAATGTCCTTGCTGTTTCATTTCGTCGATTGCTTTACCTTCTTGTTTATGGTGTTTGGCAGTTCCTTACTTTTTCTGCGCTAATTTAAGTTTACTATAAATTGTTACATCTCGCTCGAGCGATCCGTTCGCGGTGGAACTGTATCGCCAACTCTGCCAATGCTAGTGCGATAAGCTGCAGGCGCGCAGTCGAGCCTTGCATGACACGACCGCTGCGCGCCCACACCGAAGCGCTTCAAGTTTTCCTTCAATGTCACTCGAATCAAACGCACCGTGAAAATGATCGCGAGTTCAAACAAAACACAGCGGTCGTGTCGCGCGGATGTCTGCTTGTAAACTATGCGTGTGTGATGTCACTCGCGTAACTCGAGAGTAGTGAGCTTGTGTGTTTAGTGACTTAGGAAGGGACAGCTCGCAGCTGCCGTTGCCAGAGCATGGCGGTGTGTGACAAGTGGGTCGCGCTGAAGATAGTAGAGTTCGTAAGTAACTTAACATATTACAACACCATCGGTGATGCAAGATGCTTGGATTTGGTAACGTGGTATTTATTGGACGCTTATTATGTATGGACAGTAAGCGGTTGTTGAGTAGTTTGTAGTGAAAGTTAATTTATATATTTTTTATCAGATTTGTATCATTATTATTAATATTAACATGTACCTACTTAGCTGCAGTAGCGTAGCCACATAACTAGTTTTTTTTTAAAATATTGGGTTAAAAATTTTAACGGGTTTACAATTGACTATCACAGTTTATCAGTCTCGTCCTGATACTAAAAACTGAAACACCATATGAAATGATTATCTGCTTAGTTTCTGACTTGGTAGTCTTTCCAAAATAATTATGAAAGTAAAAAAATAAACATGTCAAACTGAACCTTTTAGTCATTATGAAGGTCCTTAGGTACTTCATACTTTTTTTTAATAATTATAAACTAGTGCTTGCCTACAATCCCGCCTGATGGTAAGCAGTGATGCAATCGTTGATGGTAAAGCTTACTAGTTTATTAAGCCTATTCACTTAAAAAAACAAGGAATAGGAATGATGACGGCAGTTGAGCGAGGTGATGCAATGTTAAACCCAAGACCAACACGACCAAACGAAGCTGCGCTAGAGGGAGATTGATCTGGAGACTCCACGACCAAACTCCCGACACAACATTTGGCGCATCGTACCCGCCACACATCCCAACACAACTGCTCAGACCCGTCCTCCGTACGGCTTCACCAGACATCATGCCGGAACACGACGAATCGCTTGGCGGCAAGAGTTTGTCTGGTGGGTGGTAACTGCTACCGGCAGCCGATGTTATGGCCTACCACCGAGAAAACCTACGAGGAAACCTAGTTAAGTCAGGAAATAATGAAATATGCCATTAATATTCAAGTTCTCACATACTGCAGTAAAGCTCGCGCTGATAACAAAACAATTTTACTTTCAACTTCAGTCTGCACACACTGCAACTGCCTTATCGTTATCATAGTGACAACTGTTTAATAACACAGAAAGACAAACTAGCTAAGTCGGTCAGAGAACATTCTTGTAATTGCATAACGATGCTGCATTTGCTAACAAATGAGGTATTTAATATATTACGTAATATTTCGGTAGGTATGGCATGTATTTAATCGAGCCAAAACCACTAATGATCACTTACTATTTCGAATTCCTAAAAACATTAACGATACGTTGTATAGGTACTCGATCACCTTTTTTGATGTTTACAGACGCAGCACATGCAAGTTACGCGAAACCGTCATATTTTTTTCCAATCAACTTTAACCTAAATCTTTAGCGGCTAAGATGAATGACGACTAAAGATAGATTGTAATAGGACGGTATGCTGGCGTCTATCTTAGCTAGGACACATCGGCGTCTATCTTAGCTAGGACACATCAATAGACTGGTTTAGGATAGAACTTCTAAACCAGTCTATTGATGTGTCCTAGCTCAGTCTGATTAACTATAAGACAGGCCAGAATGGTTACAAAGGGGCTTATTTGTTGAAAAAGGTCACCAGCATTAGAAGTACTAAGTTTTAAGAGGTATAATTAAATATATCCCATTTTAAAATTAAAGCAGAATATCTGTAGCTACCTAGCAGTAGAGCGCAGTAATGTGTTTGGATGACAATGAAAAGGTTTAATATCTTTCACATGTTAATGAAGCGTCGTAAAACTGGCACTTAAAAATATTTAGAATACAGTCATATTCTGACCTTTCTCAAGCTTTTGTCTAGTGCTAATTGGATCACCATTTTGGGATGTTCATTTGTCATAAATGAGATTTTATTTGGCAAGATGATAAATGCTTTATTTTGCTTTGAATCGCTTTGAAGCCTCTTTGAAGGACTGTCCTCGACTAAGCAGCATGTATTAGCAATCAGTTTTATTATCACAACTTGTTTTTCGTAAAGTTCTCGCGATAAATGGTTTAAAGATTTTCCTGTTATTCAAAGTTCCCAGATTTAAGTTTTTACAAAGAAACTCTAGGCAACAAATTTTTAACTGCGGGAAAAAGATAAATGTTTGACGCTAACACTAAACAATAGACAATAGGTATCCTTTAAAAGTGTCAACATGTAATGCATTTAGTTATAAGTACTTTCATCCAAACGTTGATGCCCACCGTACTGAAAAATAAAACATAATTCTCCTGAAATTTTATAAATCGTCGTGAAGGAAGAAATCGACGGAAATCTCATACTTCTCCCTATTGCACGTACATTTAAGTCAGATGTATTTGTTTCTCACAAAAAGCAGGTGTCAGAGATATGAATCAGCCCTAGTAATCATTTCTGTATGTTACATGTAATTACGTAGTACCTAATTACCGTCTTGGACGCCGTCGCAGATTTATTGTCTATTATTATTATTATCTTTTATTTCAATAAATACACTTATAAATTATATTTTTAAATATTTCTACATAACAAAAATATATATAAAAAACATTTAAAAATATAAAAAATAGTAGCCCACCGGTATCGGGAACAGGGTCCAAGCTAGCAGGTCAGGGCTCCAGAGAGAGGAACTTCCTGACGATGCGAGCCGTGTCCAGCAGTACCGCTTTCTGAATCAAGCCCTTGATCCAGCTGCCTAACGAGAGCCTCCTGAGGTGTTGGTCGAGGCTCTTGGCTATTAAGCCATTGGCTGTCACGACATCGGTACAATGATTGCTGAATCCACTTCCCACATGTCGACAACCTCGTGAGCCAAGTCAAGATACTTGATTTGTTTATCCTTCTCAGCTTTCACGAGGTTCTCATCATGTGGGATGGTTATGTCAACAATCATTGCACGCCGCTCTGATCGATCCACCAGCACTATATCAGGCTTATTGGCAACAATAGTCCTGTCAGTGATGATGGATCGATCCCAGTACAATGTGATATGGTCATTTTCGAGAACTGGGTCGGGCGTATACCTGTAGTACGGCACCTCCGATTCCACAAGGTTGTATTTAAGAGCAAGTTGCTGATGAATGATCCTGGCTACAAGGTTGTGTCTATGCAAGTACTCTCCGTTAGCTAGACGAGAACACCCGGAGATAATATGCCTTATTGATTCCCCAGGCCGGTGACATGCCCGACAGATGTCAACTGTGCCGTCTTTCACAATAAATCTCCGGTAATTGTTCGTCATCATAACTTCGTCCGTAATTGCACATACAAAACCTTCGGTTTCCCCAAAAAGGTCACCGAATCGTAGCCAGGCCACGGACGCTTGTAAGTCTACATCAGGCCCGTGTAGGGCTTTGAAAAAGCGTCCGTGAAGCTCCTTGCTCTTCCATACCTCCATGCGATCATTGGTGTCAAGCACTACTGGTTTGCGCCAGTTCTCTTTCGCCAAGGAGAGCGGAGTGAGGCCCTTGTCAACTGCGACCACATCTCGATGCATTCCCACGTCGGTTGTTAGGAAATATTCTCTGAGACTGCATATCTCACGATTGTGGAGTGTCTTAGCGTTTAAAAGCCTCGACCTCCACATTTTCGCGGGATATACAGCCTCATAACCGATGACCGTGGGTGATGCAATCGATTTGCAGTCAGCAGTGTACGGACTCTCCTATCCAGGGCGTCGAGTTCGGTTTGAGTCCAATTGAGTATGCCGAAAGAGTACATCAATACCGGCATGACCCAACCGTTGAAAGCGCGCACCTTGTTTCCGCCTGATAGAAGACTATTAAGTACTTTTTTCAGGCGGCCAAAGAAGCGTTCCTTCAACGATTGCTTCATGTCAGTAACATCGATACCCAACGCTTCCGACATACCCAAATACTTATAGGTTTCGGATGCGGAGAGGGCTCTAAGGTTTATGGAACTCGTGAGTTGGGTTCCCACGGATTCCATAATCTCTCCTCGCTTTACATGCATGACTGCACATTTGTCCACACCAAATTCCATCCTGATGGAGCTACTGAAAGTTTCAGTAATTTTCAGTAGCTCCTTCAGTTGTGAATCGGTGTGAGCAAAAAGTTTCAGGTCATCCATGTAGAGGAGGTGCGATATAACCTGACCACCTCTCCTCAACCGATAACCTAGACCTGAATCCTCTAATAGTGTGCTTAGAGGATTCAGTGCTAAGCAAAACCAAAGTGGACTCAAACTATCGCCCTGAAATATACCTCGCTCGATCCTTATCGGTTCGCTATTCCTCTGAATATTTCGACATCCTGGATAGCGAAGGACTGTCCTCCATGTCCTCATACACGTCATCAGGAAGGTGCGTAGAGTTGCATCCACTTTATACAACTCCAGCACCCGCATGAGCCATGTATGTGGCACTGAGTCATAGGCCTTCTTATAATCTATCCAACATGTCGAGAGATCCTTTCGGGAACGACGAACCTGTTGGCTAATGGCCATATCAATGAGGAGTAGCTCCTTAGTACCGCGGGACCCGCTCCTACATCCATTTTGAGAGGCAGACATGATGGAGTTGCTGTCAATATGCGTGTTAATTTTAGATTTCAAAATGGATGTAAGAACTTTATAGACCGTCGGTAAACACGTGATCGGCCTATAATTTTTGGGTTCCGCGGTGCTACCTGATTTATGGAGCAGGTGGGTTACTCCAGTTGTTAGAAACTGGGGTAGCGAACCAGACTCTAAAGCAGTCTGGAATTGAGATGCCAAGCGAGCGTGCGACCTGGTAAACCATTTGATCCAAAAGTTGTGCAGCCCATCCGGCCCTGGAGACTTCCAATTAGGCAACGGACGGACTGCATGAGCTACATCTTGGGGGCAGATGGTAATAGCCCCCATTTCTGGTACTGGATCGCAGGCTCGCTCAACAACCCGAGTCCAACTACCTTCGGTGTGACTGACAGGCACCGACCAGATATTGCGCCAGAATGAACACGTGGCATCATCATCCGGTAGGCACGTGTCAGTGACACCTTGGTCTGATTGCTCCCAAGCTCTATAGACCCGCCTTTCATCGCTTTGGAAATTGCGATTCTGAGAATACCGCTCAACTCTTCGCCTGTACCGACGAATACGGTTTGCCCATGCATAAATCTTCTGCTTAAAAAAGTCGATGCGCTCTGTGACGCGGAACAAATAGTCTCGAGTACTAGTATCAGTCCCCGAGAACGCCCGCCTCACAAAGCGCATCACTCTAGGGCGTGTATTGCCCTCCCTGAAGCTAATAAGCTTGCCAATGAGTGCTCTAGTCTCTCCGATACGACGTTCAATCCTGCACTGCCAAGCTGGTACAGCTGATTTTGGTCGTGTGGCTCTGTCACTGTCTGGGAATTTGACATGAGCCACACGACATATCGCAACAGCTCCACAGTACAAGATTGAATGTGTATCATTCAGATCTTTGCTGTCCTTTAAATAATTAGACAGCTGAGAGTCTAGAGCACACACCAGCGCCTTGTTTTTTTTATGCATGGGCAATCGAGGTAAACGAGGTCTAAGTTCAGGCGGAGTAGAGCGGTACTCACAGAAAGCATCCTCCAAAGCGCTCCTCAATTTTTCAATGCACTGGGGACTCACGGATATAGCCCTATCATCATCCTCTTCATCAACGTGGTTGGGTCGCGGTGAAACACTGTTAATTTGTACCGCGACCAATGACGAAGCAGGCGTTACATGACTATTCCGTGACTCGAGGCGTAGGCGATCAAGTACCACATCATCCAGCATATGGTTACGCTGGATGACCCGCACCTGATCCGACAGTCATTGCGCCGACACGTTGACAGCTGGCTCAAGCACCTGAAACAGAGAGAGCATTCGAACACGGTACGCGGTCAGGTTGTTTCCTCCCTCTGTAGCCCCATAGTATGAGCGCATGACGTTTTCATTGATGGATTGTGTCCATCTCATGCGCTGCACACTTCCGCCGGGAGCTGGGACCCTGTCAGAAGCCGATGGGCCTCGAGGTCCTAAGCGGTCCGGCGGCCGGCGTCCTCCCCGTCGGCGAGCAGGTGGTGGCGTCGTCGGCGGAGAGAAGTACTCGTCGCTCGAGCTCGACGCAACTGCCGCGGCCGGGGTTGTCACAGCGCTGGCAGTGGCGCTGGAGACCGGCGGCGACGAGGCGGAGCCGAGCAACGAGTCCGGAGATGGTGGGCGTGCACGTCGAGCGGCAGATCTTGTCAACATTGCAAATTCATATTAAATATTTTTCTTTTCTTGGTTTTGTATTGTCCACGGTGACATGACAGATGTCAGCTGTAACGGTTCGGTTTTGTTCGATTATAAAACAACTCCATTGTGTATAGAGACTTTTTTATGTAAATTTTAAATTATTATACAGTTTTTAATTAATTATTTCACCATATGGAATAGAAAAACTGATTTAAAATAATATATTTGATACTGATAAAAAATTGATGTTGACGTTTTCGGTGTTGTTTTATTATTATTATTATTAACCTGATAGATCACCTGTTTTGTTGAATTACTTCAATACGTAGTGTCGCAATTTCGGCTAATTGTTATATTGGAATGACCGATGAATAGCAAATCTGAAGGTAAATAACGGATCAAGATTTTAGTCTTTATAGCTTGTCGTGATAGTTTCAAAAAAAGGACGACGTTGAGGAAGATAATCACGCACTCGGCCAACCTCCCCAGATGCGCTTTCCCCACAAAGGCTAAGCCACCGTAGCTCATTCAAAGCGTGAATGCCGTGTTAGGCTAAAGCCAACACGTCTGATGACTGACAAATACTGGTGCGAGACTTCCCTAACTTTCATTGATAGATAAATTCAGACTGCTCCTAGATTTTGTCTAGTTTCGTTGTCGATAATAAAATTAACCTGGTCGAAACGTTACGTAAGTGACAATGCCAGCGACTCCTTTCGGCTTATCGACATTATTCATAGGTTGGTACGAAAACACGTAAATTATGTAGAAAAGGGTTGGCTTTTCTACATAATTTAGTACCTATCTAGCCTCTACGATGATAAAGTTTCTGCATAGTTGATAGCAATTATGATTATAATTACCTAGTACACGAGAGCGACTGGGTGCGCAGATACCCAAATATGAAGTCATATTTTAGTTTTAACCGCCTTTTTTTACTAAATCCACGCTTAGTAGCCTAATTACGAATAATGAAATCTGCTTTAAGTTTTATCGTTGGATAGGTAGGTCCTACTCATTAAACGAACATAACCACACCCGTTTCTTACATAATGACTAAACAGATTTTGTTATCAGTGTTAAAATGTGTGCCATTGCCCAGTTAATTTTTATTTTAATCTGGGACTATACTAATACAATAGGTAAAGAAAGCCCCGTCCGACCCAAAAGGATAAATGTTAGGTAAACACATTACCAAATAAGATATGAAATTTTACATAATCATCATAGTAACAATAATAATGAATTTTGAAATAATCTTTTTTTCCGCGAATTAATTCCAACTTCCCCAAAATTTGCTAATTTTTAAAAAAGTGACAATACCATTATTTTTGACGGAGCGAATAGCGATGCGATCACGTGCCGCATGCCCTGCCTCCCTTCAGCCGCGCATGTATGCCTAACGTGTTGCCTACCGCACATGCATTAAGTTACCTCGCCTTTTTGAAATAATATTTATATTTTTAGGGGGATTTTTTTGTAAGTTTAGCCCGGCTTTGTAGGCATTATTAGAATCTGTTAACGATACCTTACAATACCTTTACGGATCGGACAGGGTTTTCTTTACATACCTATAGTATAAGTAAAAATAGATTAATTAAACGATCCAATTAAAAAAGTTTTGTGCTAACCTTTATTATATTTATTGCTTGCCATCAGAAGCCTTGATAGTGATAAGCGAATCGGCGTCAAGTCATCATCATCGTCTCGGCCTTATCGGCGTCAACCCAATGTCTTTAAAAACAGTCGTTTTTGCAAATTAGGCTGAGAATCAGCACTTTTTGGACGTCAATATTAGAAAGGACAGTCCCCCAAAACACCCGCCCTTCGTTACTTCCTAATACACTTTTTGAACTCAATATTACATAACACAGTCTCCCAAAACGCCCGCCCTTGGCTAGTCGCCTTCGCCTTCCTAGTGCTTTCGCAGGGAAGAAGTGGCGGAACAAACTCCCCAACAGCACAGCTGTCTGTTCATTTAAAAACAACAGTATTTTATACAATACTAACACAAAACATTAAATTAAACTTACCACCATATGCCAGCTAGCCACGTCAATAAACAAGAAAAGCAAAAAAAGGAAACATTAAAACTACAGATGTAAGGAAGTAAAATCTATTTACCTACTAAATAAAGGCCTCCAGGCATATAGAGCGCGAAAGTTGACATATGTCATCATCATCATCATCTCAGCTTTAATCCCAGTCGCATCCGAAGCTTTTTCAGCTTTCCGCTTTACCAGTCTAACTGCTTATTTTTGGCTAAACTTCGATATTTTCCTTGATGCGACTGCCGTCTGACCTCCACAACCCTAAGGCGACATCGAAGCATTGCAGTTAGACCAATTGTTGGACTTTTGAGGGCTCCAACAACCCGTAACGACTGCCATTAGATGTTCGTATGGCAACCGGGACCAACGGCTTAACGTGCTTTCCGAGGCACGACCAGCCCAGTGCAAATATTCATATTCATGCATACAAATATTTACACTGCGCGGTCGATCGAACCCGCGCCTCCTTGTTGAAGTTGACATATGTATGCATTGTAAAAAAAATAGAATTTTTAATAACAAAATAGAATCATTTTCTACAACATTGATACTTAGACCTAAATTGCTATCATACGACTTTCGGTTTAGCAATATCTTGGAGACTGTTTTGAAGCTAATTGATATACATATTTTGTTGTTCTTTATTTTTTTCCCAAACCAATCAAAACATTCCATACTAGCATATTCTAGGCTATTCTAAACTATGCACAATATTCACAGATTTACAACACTGTTAAAAAAAATTGTAATTCAGTTCCCGTATTTATCACACATGTTATTTACATGTAGTTAAATTAAGTGCTGCTGCGCACGCGCGTCTCCAATGTCGGTCCCACGGTGGACAGTGACGTCACACGCGACAATCGCCGAAGGACTGACAACGCTGCCTCCCCGCCTATTGTTGCTGGGACAATAGTGATATTTCCTTTTGGGATGTCCTATACGTGTGTCGCCTGCAAGGTCTTGAGATTCTATGTAGTAGAATAAATTTATTTTTACCTAACCGTTATGGATCACAAAAAGATTGTAATGTTTAGTAGGTACTATAGTAGAGGGTAAAGGAAAGTGATCTCTCGATTTGCTTAGTTAAGCGTGGATTGCGCGGTCAAGCTATGAGGCTAAGTGGGGCAAAGTGTAGGTTGCTAGTTTACTATGTTTGGTAGGTAATAATTGTTATATTAAACTATATGTATATTGTTGTTATATTAAACTATATGTGTATTTGTGATAATACAGCAGACTTATGCATGAATGTATTGTAGTAGTTAGTAAGTAGATATTGCATATATTCTTACGGCTACCTTTGTTAAAAAGTTACTTGAAATATGCAGCGAAGCAGGCGCTTAACAGCTGCGTATCAAGCGCATCACTAAAGTTCTATAAAACCATTATATGATGCACCTGTTGCATTTCCTGTTACATCAGCTATATGCACCTGTGGGTTATTTTCATCTTTTCGTTTGTTGACTCCCCGTTTATTCATAACCTTGCAAATTCTTTCTGACGCTCTCTTTCTTTTGTCAATGCAGAAAATGACAGATGAAGTTGACCGCACGTCAGTGGTAATTGCTCTCTCATTATATTGAAACGCCATAGTCAACCAAAATCAAGCCCAAATTCTAATCTTACTGCCACCACAGACGTTCAGTCAGCTGCACAAACTTCCCCTTTTAGTTGAATCCAAATAGTTTATAAAATTAGAGGCTTACACAAAACTACTGTTACGGGCTAGGGGTACTTAAACGCCGGTTAAGGGTTACGAAGTTTATTGGCAACGAAGGTACAGTCGATTGTAGGCAATGACAAGTAGAATGTCGCTGATGTTGCACCGAAGTCTTCCCTTATGTCCACGAAGTCCGTGTTGTAAACACACAATAACAGTACAGATGTTACTTCACGTTGTACTCACAGTCCTTGTTACAGTTGTCGCAGTAGGTATTCTCAAAGATCGCTTCTTAACTGTCGCTGTTTTCGTATCGCTAGTCGAGTGTAGACTGACTCTGCGTCGGCATCGCGGTGCTTTATATAGGCCAGCTGATCGAACATTCCAGAATCCTCTAGGCGTAATAATAATACTGCATAACTTCGAGGTCACCGGCCAAGTAAGTACCTACGGTAATTCCCGGAAACGGGTTTCTAGAAATTTCGATGTCGACACTTTGTTGACAAAACTGTTGAGACCTGTACCATTCGATAGGCCGTCCTAAGTCTAGCAATGCGTTTTATTATTGTACCTAGAAAATGTCTAGATCTAGAAAAAAATAGGGCTTAAAAGTGACACACTGCATGTCACGCGATATTGAACCTTATGCCATCGACATAAGGTCCGTTCGTAACATTGCCCCCTTCTTAGTCATGCTCGTCCCGAGCATGATTTGATCCATAATAGCGAGCTAGGCGGTCTACGTGTACGACCTTCAGCTTCCCTCTAGGTCCTTTCTTAATCCGGTAGGTGACGTCGTTTATTCTGGTTACTATCGTGTACGGACCCTCCCATTTGGCTTGAAATTTCGGACTCTTTCCTTTTCTCCTTATGGGATTATGTAACCATACCAAAGTTCCCTCTTCAAATCCGGGCACGTTAGCTTTGCGGTCGTATCGGACTTTCATTTTCTCACTGGTCTTCAGACCATTCTTTCTCACTAGCTCATGTATTCCATCTAATTTACGCCGTAGGTCGGCCACGTAGTCGACGGCTAGGTTAGGAGTATCGGGAGGTGTTCCGGTTAGTGCATCTATGGGTAGTCTAATTTCTCGGCCGAAGTTGACTTTCGCCGGTGTGCAATTTGTGCTATCATGTGTTGCAGAGCGGTATGACATTAAGAAGAGTGGAATGTATTGGTCCCAATCCCTCTGGTGTTCTTCCACTACTTTGGCCAAATGATTCTCCAACGTCTGATTGATCTTTCGACCATTCCATCTGACTGTGGGTGATACGGTGTTGTACGAGTCTTATGTATCCCGAGTAGTTGGCAAACCTCTTGAAATAGTGAAGACTCGAAGTTTCTACCCTGGTCCGAGTGTAACTCCAAGGGAACGCCAAATCGACAGAACACCTCGTGAACTAGCTTTTTGGCGACTGTATGAGCTTCCTGGTTAGGCACTGCAAAAGCTTCTGGCCATTTGCTGAAATAGTCTTGCATGACGATGATATACCTATTCCCTTCTTCAGTAACAGGGAATGGCCCAGCTATATCGACAGCAACTCTTTCCCATGTTGCACCAACATTGTACACTTTCAGCCGACCTCTGGCTCTCGTTTGCGGTCCCTTTACTGAGGAGCAAGCTGCGCATTTTCTACACCAGTCCTCTACGTCTTCGCGGCAATGCACCCAGTAGAATCTTTTCCTCACCTTCTCCAGGGTTTTCTTTACTCCTAGATGTCCTCCGGATACTCCGTCGTGCACCTGTCTTAGCACTGACGCGACTTTATCGCGGGGGACAACTATCTGTAAGGTGACCTCCTGTCCACTGGGCGATTCCCATTTCCTCTTGAGAACTCCATTATCAATTATCAGGCTATCCCATTGAGCCCAGTAACTTTTTACTGTTGGGCTAAGCGCTGATATTTCACTCCAAGCGGGCCTCTGGCCACGTTGCTTCCACCCGATTACTGCCTTCAGGTCACTGTCGTCCTTCTGTGCGTCTTTCAATGATCGATTATCCCAGTCTTCATCCAAATCATTCACCTGGACAATACGCACGTTCTCTGTATTTTCCTGTTTGTCACAATGTCGGCCCTTACTTCCTGAAGTAACCTGGCGACGGCGATCCTTTTGTCTTGCCTTTTTCTCGAGGCGCTTCTTCTTACGCGCCTCGTCCCGCCGTGCGTCTGCGTCACTCCACGACCTTCCGCGCGACCGCTCGCGCTCGTGTTCTCGGTTGCCGGGACGTTCGCGTTCCCGGTCTCGGTCTCGCTCCGGGTCCTTGACGCGTTCCCGCTCTCGTTCAGCGGGTCGCTCGCGGTGCCCGCTCCGGTCGCTCCGCTCACGCCACTCGAATCGCTCGCACGGGCGCTCGGGCTGGACCTTCGCATCGCGCTTGCGCCACGCCATCACCGGGACCTCCTCACGTGACCAAGAAGTTCTTTTTCCCTTGGCCTTCCTGGGACAATCAATTCGAATGTGCCCCTTTTTGCCACACTCATAGCAAGTTGGTCCTCGTCGGGCTTTTATTTGTGCGGTCACTTCTCGAATACGGTCGTGTTGTGGGCCATCTTGACGTACTGCTTCCACCTCCAGAGCATGCGTCAAAGCTGCCTTCAGGGTCTGATGGTGACCCAGACATACAGCAGCCCTGACTTCTGCATCTCGAATCCCATCAGTAAAGAATCGCAGAGTAGTAGCGCCAATCAATCCCGGTGTTGATGCATACGCCTTCCGAACCATACGTTCTATTTCCGTGGCCCATTGTTGCAAACCCTCGCTGCTCTTCTGAGTGCGTTCGCGGAGTTGAGCCCTGTAGACGTGTTCCAGGTGTTTCTCTCCATATCTAGTCTCCAACGCTTCTAACAGACAGGCTAGGGTATTGCAATCGCCGGAAATATTCTCGAGGATTCGTATGGCATCACCACGCAAAGCAAGCATAAGAGCCGTTAGAGCTTGATCGTCGTCCCAATTGTTGCCTTTTGCGACCTTTTCGAATTGAAGGCGGAAGGCCACCCATGACGTTGTTCCGTCAAAATGAGGTACATGGAACGTCGGCAGAGCACTGGGTACAGGTATCACACCTTTGATACTTCCTTTCTGTACTCTTTCTATTTCTTTCCCAAACTCCAGTATGGTATTGTCTAGTTTCTCTATACGAGCATCTTGTTTGTCTATGCGCGTATCTTGCTGGTCCATACGCGCATCTTGTTTGTCTATGCGCGTATCTTGCTGGTCCAGGCGGGCATCTTGTTGAGCTGTTTTTATTCTAAGTTCGTTGACCTCTTCGTTGGTTTTTTGCCATTTTTCGTTTAATTCTAATACCAGTTGCTGGGATTCCTTTATTTGTGACTGGGTTGCTGCCTGGGATTGTTTTATTTGAGCCTGGGTTTTTTCTATTTGTGCCTGGATTTCTGCCTAGGATTTTGCCTGTGATTCTGCTACTATGCCTTTTATTTGAGCCTGGGTTTCTGCCTGGGATTGTTTAATCTGTGCCTGGGTTGCTGCCTGGGATTCTGCCATAGCTTTTATTTGCAGCGTCAAGTGAGCCAGCAACGCCGATAAATCGCTTGCACTGCTTCCGGGAATAGTGGTGGTAGTAGGCGCACTCACATTCGTCGGTGTTACGGCGGCCGCATCTACTCCGGGTGCAGGGACACCAACTGATACTTCCTCTTGACGCGCCAAATCCATCGCTGCTTGTCGTCGCGTGCGAACTCTTTCGTCTTCCCTTGGCGTGACCGGCATGCCGCTTCTGACACCAATTGTTACGGGCTAGGGGTACTTAAACGCCGGTTAAGGGTTACGAAGTTTATTAACAACGAAGGTACAGTCGATTGTAGGCAATGACAAGTAAAATGTAGCTGATGTCGCACCGAAGTCTTCCCTTATGTCCACGAAGTCCGTGTCGTAAACACACAATAACTCTGCAGATGTTACTTCACGCAGTACTCACAGTTCTCGTTACAGTTGTCGCAGTAGGTATTCTCGAAGATCGCTTCGTAACTGTCGCTGTTTTCGTATCGCTAGTCGAGTGTAGACTGACTCTGTGTCGGCGTCGCGGCTCTTTATATAGGCCAGCTGATCGAACATTCCAGAATCCTCTAGGCGTAATAATAATACTGCATAACTTCGAGGTAACCGGCCAAGTAAGTACCTACGATAATTCCCGGAAACGGGTTTCTAGAAATTTCGATGTCGACACTTTGTTGACAAAACTGTTGAGACCTGTACCATTCGATAGGCCGTCCTAAGTCTAGCAATGCGTTTTATTATTGTACCTAGAAAATGTCTAGATCTGTCGAAATAGGGCTCAAAAGTGACACACTGCATGTCACGCGATATTGAACCTTATGCCATCGACATAAGGTCCATTCATAACACTACCATCATTCAAAAAGTCCTATTTATTGCCACACATAGAAATTAACCCATTCATTGCGGCAGAGAAAATTAACTTTATAATTTCAGGTGCGGGGTGGTTTTCGTCTATAACGCCGATGGGCGTCGCAATGATTTCGCATTTTTTTTCTAGTCAAAAATCCGGGAATTATGAGCAGTACTTTGTGCATTTAAAACATAGCACCTATTGCAAAAAATTTCCCATTTTAGGGCTGGTTTTTGCCAAGATATATACAATTGTAAAAAAAAACGCCGATAGGCGTACTCCGCACCTGAATATGAAATAAAAAAAAACGCCGATAGGTGTCTGCCGCAGCGAATGGGTTAAGTAACTGACCACTCTAATACAATCCCTGATCGCGAACAGTTGATGTGCGTCGCCTGCCTGGTGACGAAGCGCATATCTCAAGACGACGAGGCTCGCTTGTCGCTGCTGCTGCAGAAGCTGTCGCGAGAGTGGTCACTGCTCACCTCCGTGACATGGGACTCTGTGGGCGGAGCCTTCGCAGACGCCATATATGGAGGTAAGTGATACTGTGATAGTATGTGTAGGACATGTTGCATTGTTTTAAGTAGGTACCTACACCGCGTGTGTTAAGGTCAGTTGAATGTCACTGGCCCCGATTCCCTTGTTCAAGAAGGTAAACTAAATTTAAGTGCAGTGCATCGTTTTCTTTCTATTTCATTACAAAAAGGACAGAAGATAATATGTTAGTTTAGACCTGTCAAACTAGTCCGCGCCTGACTTTGATTTGTTGTTTGTTCAATTTGCCAGTGCATTACACTGAGCAGGCAAAGGTATCCCAGACCATGATAGCCTCGTCTTGAATTATATATTGTCTTCTTTTGTAACTTTTTTTTTTTTTTTTTTGTAGTGTGGCACTAGTTATGACTTTGTGCCAATTTCAAGTAAAATAAAAATCTTCAAAAGTTCTTCTTTCTTTCTCTTATGGCTTCGCGCACGGTTTGTGCATTTAGCCAATGTCACGTAATGAGCCGTGTTTTTATTTTTAAGTCAATTTTCTTTTTTTTTTTGTTAAATTCTTTCCGTTCTTCTGAACGGAAAAGGCAAAGGCATAGTACGCCATACAGCCTAGTTTTCAGTAAATCTAATCTTGAGTAAACTTCTATCCTAACTTATCCTAATTAATCCTAACTTATCCTAGCTTATCCTAAACTTATCCTAACTAATCTAACTCCTTTCGTTTCTCGCGTTTGGACGATAAGGAGCGGTTTAGCGTAAAGACATGATGCGGCCACTATGCTACAATATTTCACTGTTCTTTTTGAATTATTCACTGAATGCACTTTTTACTACATAAATCACGCGTTTTTATTTAGTAAACGACACTATAAATAATTTTAAAAGTCCAATGAAAAATGAGCGTGACACTCATCTTGACATTCCCGCCAAAACCCTTTTGTAACTTATCCTAACTAATCTAACTCCTATCCTATCTCCTTTCGTTTCCCGCGTCAGACCGACAAGGAGGAAGTTTGGGTAAGGTCATGTGGCCACTATGCTACAATATTTCACTGTTCTTTATAAATTATTCACTGAATGCACTTTTTACTACATAAATCACTTTTATTTAGTAAACAACACTATCAATAATTTTAAAAGTCCAATGAAAAATGAGCGTGACACTCATCTTGACATTCCCGCCAAACTCGTAAATTGATGTATTTTTGGTTGCCATGTTTATAATCGCGTCTAAGTGGTCTATGGAATATCTATCCTTTTTGGCGCCATTGTCTCTAATAAATGTGCGTGTTGGTGCATATTGCCAACTAGCTGGCCCTTGATCCTTGTACGCGATACTGATGAAAAGACGACAATACATATTTAGTTTAGCTAGGTATATCAGCCGAAGTTTCTTCATATTTTCCTGACAAAAATACTAAAGCAGACGTGTTTTAATAGCATAAATAACAGCGACGTCACTTTTACAATGAAACATGAGACACTAGACAGGTCCCTAAAAGTAAATACCACATGAATCCGATAACAGGATTGTTGTACCTAACCTGTGATCAACGAGTCCGTTGTAGTACTCCCGTTAGATTATTTCTCAACTTGTAACATTTCAATACTATGGTATGATGACATGGCCATCTTGCTGATGAAGGAGAGCTGGTGGAAGTAGGTGGAGGCTACGCTTTCTTTTGGAAAGGTACCGCTGCCTCTGAAGCTCGGCTATCAGGTGTAGGATTTGCCATCAAAAATCACTTAGTAAGGCAATTTGCTGATTGCATTATCATGACTATCACCACTTCCACTGCGGGAGATAGTTCTAGCACCGACACTTCGACTGGTTCATTTACCAGATTCTTGCGGAATTCACCAAATTATCGGGCCACCCTTTCGGGTGATCTTCGATTGCATTGCGTTGTTCCGTATATATTACTGAGATATTCTATAGTTTGTGTCTACCTTCATTAGACAATGCGTCAACTTATATATGCGCCATATCGTATTATTTTTCCTCCTCCTCAAGTCGTTCTCCTCATTACTGAGGGTCGTGATGTCCCTGTGGAATTATCCTCTTCTTCACAATAGTTCGCCATTTGTTACGATCCCCGGCCGCGAGTATAGCATCATGCAGGCCGGTGTCCAGAGAGGAACGAATTTGGTCAGTCCACCTTATTGGACTGCGACCTCTGGAACGTCGTCCATCCACCTTCCCAGTAACCATAAGACGTTCGAGGTTTTCTCCATCCTTTCTGACAATATGGCCAAAATACTTCAAAATTCTTCGAAAGCAGATAGAGGAGAGTGTTATTGTGACACCCAGCTCTCGAAGGCTTGATGCATTTGTGCGGAATACTGACCAAGGAATCTGAAGCATCTTCCGCCAGCACTACATCTCGAAAGCGTCAATGCGGTCTCGGTATTATTTCTACTTACTCTCATTTGAGACTTGAAAAACAAAGCAGCAATTCCAAGTATTTCTGCAAATTTACTGACGACACGGTTGGTGCAGTGGCTGAGCGATCGACTGCTGCGCTGCGTGACACTAGTTGGATTCCCGCACGGAATAAATATTTGTATCGCCTACAGGTAGTTGTTCCGGGTCTGTGTAGCTACCATGAATTTACATTACGAGTCTCGATCGTCGATATCGAGCGCGTTTGAGTCATCGATTGGACCGCTTCAAGGTTGTAAGAGCTCTCAACCAATGAGAACGCCAAACGCACTCGATATCGATGATCGATTCTCGTAATGAAAACTCATGGTAGCTACACTGGTTGTTTGTGTCATCATCATCAACCTTTTTTTTTATCGTCCCACTGCTGGGCACAGGTCTCCTCTCATACAGAGAAGGATTGAGCATAATCACCACGCTTGCTCAATGCGGGTTGATGATTTCAGACTTAAAGTCCAGGTTTCCTCAAGATGTTTCCTTTACTTTCAGTCATCGGTGTCCAAGATATACTTAGAAAGTACATATTACTTTAGAAAAGTTGCATTGGTACTTGCGCGCACTCACACATGAAGAGGCTGGTGTTTTAACCACTAGGCCACCACGACTACGATGGTTGTTTGTGTATGTCAGTTTAAATGTTTGTTAATGCACCCACGATACAAGAGTAATTCCTAGTGTGGAGCAACAATAAAAAAAAACTGACGCAATATTGTTTATTATATTAATATCTGTGTGATTTGTCCGTATATATTATATTATTATTATTCATTTTTCAATAGTTGCCAATGCGAAATCTCGTTAGTCCACGAAGATTTCCCTCTCTACTCTTTACAAGTAGTAAAGAAAATCGTGACTATATAAATATTGATAAGTGAGCAAGGTGTAAACAACTTTAATAAATTCAAGTTATGTTATCAATTACATCATAATCTATTATTGAACTTGTGTAGCAGGTTCCGGTACTTCATGCTTATTATTTATAATGTATAGTAATTCTTAAGACATGATTATACTATTGTTGATGTTCAATGAATTTTCGTTTGATGCAAAATAAATAATTATTGGCGCCGATTCTGTAAATATGTACAATATTTTAAGAAAACCCTGTCCGACCCATAAGGATAATAAAGGTTAGGTAAACACTTGACCAAATATAATATAAAATTTTACGTAATCATCATAGTAACAATACTAATGAATTTTAAAATAATCTTTTTTTCCCGCGAATTAATTCCAACTTTTAATTTTTTTTTTTAAAGTGACACCGTTCTGACTGTACGCTTATGCGATTCGACCACGCGTCACGTGCCCTGCCCCCCGTCGCCCGCGGAAGGGTGTCCTACCGCACATGTATTAAGTTACCTCTTTTTGCAAATAATATTTATTTTTTTAGGGGGATTGTTTTTTTAACTTTAGTCCGGCTTTGTTGGCATTAGTAGAATCAGTTATCGATACCTAACAATACCTTCACGGATCGGAGAGGGTTTTCTTTACATATTGTACTAGCGGCCGCCAGCGACTTCGTTCGCGTGGAATTAGTCATGCTCAGCTCCTATTGGCACAATATGTACGGCTGCGTTAGCTCCCGTTTTCGCAACATTTTTTGTTACTGCTCTGCTCCTATTGGTCATAGCGGGATGTTATATAGCCTAAAACCTTCCTGGATTAATAGATTATCCAACGCAAAAAGATTTTTTTTTAAATCGGACCAGTAGTTCCTGAGATTAGCGTGCACAAACAAACAAACTCTTCAGCTTTATATATTTATATACAATATGTAAAGAAAACCCTGTCCGACCCATAAGGATAATAAAGGTTAGGTAAACACTTGACCAAATATAATATAAAATTTTACATAATCATCATAGTAACAATGATAATGAATTTTGAAATAATCTTTTTTTCCCGGGGATTAATTCCAATTTCCCCGAAATTTGGTCATTTTTAAAAAACTGACAACACCATTTGTGACGGAGCGAATAGCGATACGACCACGTGCCGCATGTCCCGCCCCCCTTCACCCGCGCATGTATGCCTATCGGGTTGCCTGCCGCATAAGCATTAAGTTACCTCGCTTTTTCGAAATAACATTTATTTTTTTTGGGAGATTTTTTTTTAAGTTTAGCCCGGCTTTGTAGGTATTATTAGAATCAGTTAACGATACCTAACAATACCTTCACGGATCGGACAGGGTTTTCTTTACATATTGTATATAAAGAAAAAGATGCACTGAACTTAAATTTAGTTTAGTTTGTGAATAATGAAATCGGGACCATTGTGTATACATCGCTATATTATAGACTAGCGGCTGCCAGCGGCTTCGTTCGCGTGGAATTAGTTATGCTCAGCTCCGCACACTCAAACTCTTCAGCTTTATATATTAGTATAGATAATAGCTATTATAAGAATGTCAAAAGTCTTTAGTAGAACTACAAATCAACTCGTGCATTGAGCTCTCAGATTGAGCAGCATTCTTTTATTTTGGATCACAACTTTGCTGATGTGAACAATTCACGATCTAACATGTTATAGGGGATTTTGGTCATGCTCTCGCTGGCTCTACTATCCTGCGCCGCCTCAATGTCATTAATTCCAATTTCTATGAGGTGGGCGCAACATGTTTGTTTATTCCACTCTATTACTCACTATTAGACATCATCTCGGGAGTTAGCCTCTTCCCTTCCATAGCATCTTTCACATATTCGATACGTCGTTTTTTTAGTCTTTTCTTATTTTTCTAGCCATTGCCAATATCATTAAAACTCTCCTCGACAACGTTTTACTCATTTCTCCCTTAAATACGCCCATATTATAAAAACCGATTTCTATATAATTTTTCACTTACCGGAACCACTTTCAGAATTCACCTTATGTACTCATTTCTTATTTTATCCATTCGCGCATTCCAAAATTAAAAATTAAACGTTGCGCTTGCGCTTCTCCTCTAATGGCATCCTGAATGTGTTTTCAGACCGCTGGGACTCGCCCCTCTTACGTAGGTGTATAAGAGTCCAGACTCATTTCAGTTAATTTATTACTAACATTAGGCTAAGCTTTATTTTTACTAACATAAAGATATTTATATATTTCATCTGAAATTTCTTTTTTTGAAAAATCGGACTATCATTTGGCTTATGTTTAACTTACCACCAGATATAGTAACAAATAGCAGACAAAAATAGTAAATGATCACCAAAATGAAACTCGCATTTTAATGTAAAATTATAACCAAAGTTTTAACACTTTGCTATCCTATTTAAGTAAAATGACTCCAAGTAAATCATGAGTAACCCCAAAATAGTAAGTGATTACCAAAATTATACCAGCGTTTTAATATAAAATTAAAACCAAAGTTTTTCATCTTGCTATCCTGTTTAAGTAAACTGACTCCAAAATATCTCAAAAGTAGTAAATGATCACCAAAATTATACCAGCGTTTTAATTGGCGCTTCGCCGGCCGCTGCCGCGGCACGCTCGCTACGCTCGCTCGGCTCGCGCGCTGTTTTGGTCACAGTTCTAACTTTTTTTTTTTTTTGCCTGTGTGGGACTCGCCCAGCCGAAGCCGGGAATACCCACTAAACCCACAGCGGCACTCCGGCATCGCCGTAGTGGCGGGGGAGTGGGTAACTAGCGCAGCCTGAGCTACCTCTCCCCCGCCGGCGAAACCCGCCTAGTCAGGCGGGCCCTCAATTGCCCCTCCTTGGGAGGGGCCGTGGCTCCCGCATGGTGAGCGATGTAAGGCGGTTGTCGGTCTCACGCCCGCCGCTCACCTCAGGGAGGGAGAAAGCGGGCGAAATCCCGCCTTCTCCTCCCCCTACGCCGCCTGCGAAGCGCAGGAGCGAGGGGATCCTCCTCCCGCTCGCGCTCCGCTGCCTCCTTCTGCGACATCACGACCTCGCAGAAGGAGGCCATCGCCACCCAAGCCTCCTCGCTCCCCATCATCGCCCTGACGATGGTGGGCAGCGAGAGGTCCGCTCCAACCGCCGTGACAAGATCGCGGCGCGGCACGGCCCACGACGGGCACACCGCGAGGGTGTGTTCCGCCGTGTCCTCCGCCGTGCCACAACAGTGGCACGACGGTGTCTCCTCTCGTCCTATCCGGTGCAGGTACCTGCCGAAGCAGCCGTGACCGGAGAGTACCTGCACCAGACAGAAGGAGAGGAACCCGTGACGCCTGTCAAGCCAGTCCTCCAGGACCGGCCCGATGGCGTCGAGGGTACGGCGGCCGAAGACGGCGGAGGCGAGGTCCTGCGTCCAATGCTGGACAAGAGCGACCCTCGCCTCCCGCCGGACGGCCTCCCTCAATTGTGGGCCGGACGCTCGCCCAGCGCCCTGCGCCCCGCCGTCTACTCGTACACTCTGGCGAGCACCCACGCCTCGAGCTCCCAAGGCGGGGTGCCCGCCAGAGCGCACGCCGCTGCGAAGCCCACCGTGCGGTAGGCCCGCGATGCCCGCTGGGCGATCGCCCTTTGGGGCGACCGAAGGGCGGTGAGGTTCTCCCTCCTATGGAGGGAGTCCGCCCAAATCGGGGCCCCATAAAGGGCCATACTCCGCAGTATGCCGGCGTATAGACGCCGGCACCGCATGCTGGGCCCTCCCAAGTTTGGCATCAGCCTTCAGCAGGCGCGACGACAGCCCGCTAAAGTGCGGGCCGAAGTGCCACCTACTGTCTAAGATGAGGCCTAGATATTTCATCTGGGCCTCAACCCCGACCCTCACCCCCTCCACATAAATGTGGGCGTAAGGCGGGGGGCGCTGCCGGGGGCCGTGAAAGAACACGGCCTCCGTTTTGTGCAGCGCCACCCTCAAGCCCAGGCGGCGGATCCTTCCCGCCACTAAGGATCCGCCCGCCGACGCTAAACTGGCCGCCTCCCGGAAGGTGCTCCCGCGGGAAGTGAGGAGAGTGTCATCTGCATAGCAGATGACACTCGTGCCTCGAAGGAGGGTTCCCCGCAGGAGCCAGTCATAACTGACGTTCCACAGAAGAGGCCCTAGAACGGACCCCTGTGGAACGACGGCTCCGACAGCGTATCGACGGAGCTGGCCAGCCCCGTCTACGAGGAGGACAGCACGGTCCTTCAAGTAGCCGGCCAGGAGGCCCCGCAAGTACAGGGGCACTCCGTGGAACCGGAGCGCTTCCAGGATGGTGGAGTGGGGGACGGAATTGAAGGCGTTGGCAATGTCGAATGACACAGCCAACACTCCATCCCCCACTCCCACCGCCTCTGTCACCTGGCCCTTTAGACGGGCCAGGGCGTCCACTGTCGAACGACCAGCACGAAATCCGAACTGGGCGTCCGACAGGTCCGGTCCCACGCTCCGCAGATGCCGCTTGAGACGGCCGGCGATAATCCCCTCGAACATTTTACCGACCTCATCGAGCAAAACGATGGGCCGGTAAGCCGAGGGGGAGTCCGCCGGCCGCCCTTCCTTCCGGAGGAGGCACAGTTGGCCTTCCCGCCATGGTTTCGGGAACCTCCCCGACGCGAAGCACGCGCTGAAGAGGTCCCGAAACCTGCCCTCCATTTCGGTGGCCGCGATGGCCACCACTCGTGCGGGGACACCATCCGGGCCGGGAGCCGTCTTTTTGGCGCGGAGACGAAGAGTCGCCGCGCCAAATTCCTCCTCTGAGACCGGAGGAGGAGGAGTTTCCTCCTCCGGTAGACCGCTCCCCTTGGCGGGCCCATCATTGGTGGGGTGAAGTGCGGATCCCTGCGCGGAAACAGGGACTGCACCACCCCATCCAGGAGCGCTGGTTCAAGGGTCTCGGCAACCGGGGGACCAATGCGGCGCAGTTTCTTACGCGCCGCCTTATATGGCCTCCCGAATGGGTCGTTGTCGAGACCCTCCAGCAGCTCGGCCCTCGCCGCGTCCTTGGCGGCACCGATGGCCGACTTGAAGGCCGCCCTCGCCTCTACGTACCTCGCGTAGAGGCGGTCCTCGTCAGCCTGGTCCCGTCGGCGCCACCGACGCGATCGCGTAAAGGCCCGCCGTGCCGCCACGCAGGTGGCCCGCAGCTCCGCCAACTCCTCCGACCACCAGTACACGGCGCGTCGGGGAGGCGGACGTCTCGACTGAGGCATGCTGGCGTTACACACCTCGGTCAATGACCACCTCAGTCGGGCCGCCGCCGCGTCCACGTCCAGGACGTCCACGCCGGGACGTGGCCAAAGCCAGTCCTGGACGAACGCGGCCTCCCTTGCCGCCTCCTGATCCAGGTGGGTCAGAGCCCACCTTGGAAACGGGGATCGGCCCGACGAAGAGGGGATGCTGCGGCGCCCCCGTGGATTCTGGGGGGAGATCTCGAATCGCACGTAACGGTGATCCAAGATCGTCTCCCCCAGCTCCACCCTCCAGTTTCGAATGCGGGCGGCCAGTTCTAACCTAACCTAACCTATGGGTGGCAAACGATGACTGACGTGTCATTTTATGTTTCGTTTTCTGATTTTATGGCAATCACAGTGATTTATTTAGGCAAAAATATATATTAATTTGGTCGTCAAGATTTGGTGATCATTTACTAAATTTGGTGGTCGAATACAATTTAAAGTGGAGTCATGACTAAAATAGCTGGTACTATTGTATTTTTAGACTTTATTTTTCTGGTGTTAAGTAGATATTTTTGGTGGTCATTATATTTATCCCCCTATCATTTTAGTATTCTCAATTGCATACAATTGCCTTTTTCCCAATTATTCACTCCTTTTGCAGCTCAACATTCTGATCCATACAAGGCAGAAGGTTTAATAGTGGTTTTATATAATTATCTCTTTGATCGAGTGAACCGAGATACGGAAAGTAAAAGCAGACTAGATGAAATGCGCCATGAAGCGCTATGGCTCCCAGAAGTGGAGAGACCATAATAATATATACGAAAAATGTGTCGGCTCAGCAACGTAAACAATGCAATGATTGTTGAAATGTCAAAATGAAACCCATTGATACTGAGTGTGATATGCAGTTACCCTGCAGTTTTGGTACTGTTGATTTTCAAGCCAATATTTTTCAGCTTTTGTTGTGATTTCTCCAATCCGCTTTGTATGTCAGGTCCATCTTCACCGACAAGAACAATGTCATCGGCAAACAGCATGCACCAGGGAGCCTTTTCTGGATGTTAGACGTACAAAACAGCGTCCACAATCAACAGGAAGAGCTAGGGCTTAAAGGCCAATCACTGATGCAAGCCTACAGAGACACTGAACTCGTCGGTATTGCCAGCAGATGACTGGACGTAATTGTGACGAACGAGATACGGGCAAACCTTTCTCTTTCAAGGCCCACCTCAATTATGTATATGTTTTAATTACTGGCGTTCATAATATCGCCATATAAGTTAATATTATGGATGTCAGTAATTAATTGAATAACTATTTACATTATGGTGAATATTAAGTAAAGACATGACAGTTTCATAACAACCGTCTTTGTTATCATTCAATAAAATTCAAGTATAGTTTGCAGTAAAGTTTACACCTTATGGGCTCGGCTATTGCGCAAGCACGCATGTGTGTTATGTGTTCGCGTTCCAGCGAGGTCGCGGGTTTATGGTCGGTAATCTGAAAGATAGCTTGTGTCCATTACTTACAGTTCATTGTACGGAGCTAAAGTAATATGTATTATTTTTACATAATACATTATAAACACTCAAAATTGGGTACTATTCCAAATATTTAAATAAATAATTAGATAAACAGTAACTAAAAAACTTTGTTAAAAAATAAAAATGAATTTTACACAAAAAAATATTGCTTTAATACATAGGCGACAAGGAAAAATCGTGAGTTTTTTAAAATTGGAATCAGTTGCACCAAAATCGCAAAAACATGCAAAATGATCATGCTACGCACATTACGCACCTATGACATACTGGCACATAGCATGACCAGTATGGGGTCATGCTAGAATCAATAGAAATACAAGATATCGTAAGAACTGCGTTTGAGTACCTAATCGATTATCTGTTTTCCATAAAAAGATTTTTCAACACAGATTACAAGTGATTACGGATTATTAAACAAGTTAACTTCGGCTTCGGTATAATATAAATCTAAACACAAGGCAAAAGTAGTGATGGCCTGTTGGTTAAAACACTAGCTTTCAAGTATGAGTATGCGTGTTCGATTCCAGGTCAGGCAAGTACCAATGTAATTTAACTGTTATATCTAATTTCTAAGTATATCTATTCTTGACTGATTATAAGATGAAGGAAAACATCTTGAGGAAACCTGCACTTTAAGTCTGAAATCGCTAACCCGCATTGAGCAAGCGCGGTGGTTACGCTCAATCCTTCTCTTTATGAGAAGAAGCATGTGCCCAGCAGTGGGACGATAAAAAGGTTGATATGAAAGGAGGAGGAGGTTGAAACCTGAAAGTTTGCATGGATCGAAGATCTCTTTACGCAAAAACTACTATTAATATACTTCTAATCCCAATATTCCCGCGGGACCCAAACTTCTGCGGGTGAAACCGCAATTCGCTGCTAGTAGACTCTATAATAACAGTGACTGAACAGACATTAGCCACCTTTCTAAATTGATGATGTTTATGTTTGACTGAGGTATTCTTTATTTAATTTGATGGGAAAATGTTATACCTATCTATCACTTTATCAAATACAACTTGTTAGAGACGGTGCTAAGTGGTGACTAATGACAAGAGAATGAAGGAAAACTGCTTGACTAATAGGTTGCTTATATTAATTATGTAGTTGAGGTATAATTAGGTAAACGAGGGTACATAGGTACTTCTTGTCATGTAGGTACGTCTGTCTTATTCATAACAAACGAATAATCAAATTGTATATTAGAGGATTTTTTCTGATACCACTGGAATGATACAAAATACCAAATACTTTTATTTAACTCGTAACAGCCTCCGTGGCGCAGCGGTAGCGAACGCGGTCGTTGCGCAAGGAGGCGCGGGTTCGATCCCCGCACAGTGCAAATATTTGTATGCATGAATATGAATATTTGCACAGGTCTGGTCGTGCTTCGGAAAGCACGCTAAGCCGTTGGTCCCGGTTGCCATACGAACATCTAGTGGCAGTCGTTACGGGTTGTTGGAGCCCTCAAAAGTCTTAACAATTGGTTTAACTGCGATGCTTAGATATCGCCTACGGGTTGTGAAGGTCAGACGGCAGTCGCTTCACGGAAAATATCGAAGTTTAGCCAAAATCAGCAGTTAGACTGAAGCGGACCCCAGACTCCAAAGCTGAAAAACTACGGATGCGACTGGAATTGACGCTGAGATGAAGAAGACTTTTATTTAACTCGTTCATCACAGGTGGATTAATTTTATGAGAGAAGATCGATTGTGATTTTTTTATACTATATTACTAGCTGCGCCGCGCGGTTTCACCCGCGTGTTTCGATGTTTTTTTTTATATGCTCCGCTCCTATTGGTCGCAGCGTGATGTTATATAGCCTAAAGCCTTCCTGGATCAATAGTCTATTTAACGCAAAAATAATTTTTCAAATCGGACCAGTAGTTCCTGAGATTAGCGCGTTCAAACAAACAAACTCTTCAGCTTTATATATTAGTACCTAAAGATATAAACTTTGCCTCGACACTAGGAATTACTCCTGTATCGTGGGTGCGTTTACAAATATTTAAATAGCCCGACCCAGAACAACTACATACTTACAAATAATTTGAGTGCTGGTATCGAACCCGCGACACGCAGCGCAGCAGTCGATCTCTCACCCAATGCACCAACTGTGTCGTCTTAACTTATTATTGTATTTTATCTAGCATATTTATATTTTTTAAAGGATTTCGTTATCATTGTTAACAGGTTACGTGATCATCACCTTCGGCCTGATAGTGGCGCGCGTGTTCCAAGAGATACCGAAGGGCAGACGGATACTTGAAGGATACTTCCTGGGATTCGGCATGCTGTTCTTTTTAATTCTAGGTAAGATTATGGTTATGGAAAGTTGAAGGGTTATATTGTAAAACTAAACGTAAAATATATTTATAGAGTTTGAATTCAATAATCTTTCGGCATGCAAGCTCGAGAAGCTAATAATTACAAAATCGGCCATTAACGCTAACCAGTTTGGTGCTTTCGTTTAAAATCGATTCAATGAACTAATGTTACTAAAATTACAACGTAACAGAATTATTACGTCACTTAACATACTTATGATTTTTAATAGATATTTTCCAGCTAAGTACTTCCTTACCCAGAATTTAAAATACTTTGTTGTTTTTCTCAGGTGGATTAGAACTAGCATCCCTGGACTCCGTGCCCCGATCCTTAGTCGTCAACGCGTCAGTTCTCGGCAGTTTCTCGCTGTTCGTCGCCGCTCTATTCCTCATAGACCTCATGGGACCCCGGATATACACGACCACACAGAATTCGCAGACAGATACCACCGTCGTAGAATCGCCTAAAAGTGACAAGAAAGTGTCCATTATCGCTTCACCTAAATTGAACGGAAACATGCCCAAACCCAATCCAGCCAATGGAAAACTTAATGGACATGTTCCCCCCGAAAGACCAAAAGACTTAGATTTAGAGAAGAATTTGCCAGATAAGGACACAAAGAAAGAAGAAATGACGTTTTTGGAACGGTCGAAAACCAGTTATCCAAATTTTGACGACACACTGGAAAAAGACGAATTGCAAAAATCAAAATTTGGATCGATACGAAATGGAATAGAAGGTGGAAACTACGTTAGGCTATCAGATCCTCTGTCAATACCGGATAGATATCACTACGAGCAAGAACTGGCAAAATTCAATGAGAAATATCTCAGGGACTACCTAGATAATTTCGCCGGAAAACTATCAGTAAAAGAGGACTATCTTCCTGAACCACAAACGCCTGTGTTTGCAAAAGTGAAGACAGGCCGATTAAAAGGTTTGTACGACGAAATGTCACCGAGCTACGAACAAAAGCGATCGAGATCACCCACTAAGGCCAAGACGGTACCGTCGCCGACTTTGCAACAACTCGAGGATTACTTGCGAGGGTCGACAAGGTCGAAGCGGGCGGATACGCCAGCTTTATTCCCTATGGAGCCCATTGAAGAGAAAGAGACCACGGATACGGAAGGCAGAGCGTCTGGCACCCCCACAGACCCCGGCTACGTACAATATACGGCAGGGAGGTGGCCGGACAAGAGAGACCTACGGACACCACGACACAGTCCCACGAAGTAGTGAATAAGTTATAAATACAATGATACGTGATAATCTTGAATGCCACAGGATGGCGGAACGTATTCATCGTCATGTCCTGTATATAATGCCACGATGAACAATGACTGACGACTGATGAACTCTAAAACCACCTAGTGCGGGTGTACATTTATTTTATCAATTAAGTAGGTAAGAATACTAATAAATTTTTTGCATAAAATTCGTCATTATAACGAATAACTCCCATGTATTTTAATTACTCGTCCCTAATTCAATTACATTGCGTTTTCTCACATAAAATTGCTAAGTTGTTTGGAAACAAAAGAATTAATGACATACCAAGGTAAAGACGTATTTTCATGGCACCTATCCAGTTGTAGGAAGTTCGTTGCTCTAACAACTTTAAGTGGGAGATTAGAGTTAATTTTAAAATAATGATCTTGTGACACATACATAATAAAAACACATAGTTTTACTGCACACGCATAAGTACAATACACATGAATAATATCCGGGACTTTAATAACAATAGTTTACAAATTGTTTATGAAAAAAAAAAAAACATTTACAACACTCATATCTGTCATCTACTGTAACATTAAATCATCCCACTCGCCGGTTCATCTAGGAGTTAAAAAACCGTCATTTTTAATTTGAAGGTATTTAATGACTAAAGTTTCCCAGAATCTTTAATTTTAGTGAAGTAGTAGGTAGTTACATCGATCATTCATATAAACGTGTCTGTATTTCCGTTCTTTTTGTGGCGTAAACCTTTGTAAATTACTTGGAATGTTGTTTTTAACGAACTGCCTAATGGGTGGTGAGTACCTACCTCCTGCGTACCTCGACATTATCACACTACTTCTAGGTCGATATACAACGTTATTTTTTGTTTAAGCAAAACCTGAAACACGTGTCCAGTATTTTTAATTAAGGAATCTATGTGCAAAAATTTCAAAAGAAAAACCACAAAGATAACAGCTTGTTATCTTACCTGGTATTGTCTCACCAAATATATGGTCAACGCACCGCGAGCGGCGCGCGGAGGGGGATGTCCACCTATGCACACGCGCTTAGTGCTATGATCTACCGTCAACACTGTTGTGCGCTTGGAAACCACACTGCAACTATTTCTAAATGAATTTGGGAAAAAATATACAAAGTGTAAAAATAATTGCTTTTTCAGAAAAACTGTATTCAGGTTTTGTATAAATAAAAAAGTAACGTTGTATACCTCAGTTACTTTAACCATTGGCGGCTGTCGGTACACGATGTAAACATGCATATTACAGCACGGACATTATGTTGATGCATCTGTTTGCATACACAATATAGGAGAGGTTACTAGGTACGCAACATAATAGATATCAATGCCATACTACATACATTTTCATGTAAAATGAAAATATCACAAAGCGGAATGGTTCCTAAGATTCAAGGTAGAGTATTTCACTTATGAACTACATATTTCAATTAGCCGTATCATCATCAACCTTTTTATCGTTCCACTGCTGGGCACAGGTATCCTCTCATACAGAGAAGGATTGAGCGCATTCACCACGCTTGCTCAATGCGGGTTGGCGATTTCATTCCGGACCCGAAGTCCAGGTTTGCCGTATAATTAATCTGAAATCTGTAATCCGACTTGAACAAAGATTACCATTTTTGAATCATGAAGTAAATTAAATTTAAAGTCTGTGTATCTTTTTCTTTTCATTAAAAAAGGACAAGATAAATAATACTTTAGTCCTGTGAAATTATTCAGCGTTTGACTTAAATTTAGATGTTTTTAGTAGGTAGCCATAATCTTCTGTCTTTTTTTAATGATATGGAAAGAAAAGATGGACTGTATTTTAAATGTAGGTTAGTTTGCGAACGAGGGATTCTGCTCATTGTTGTAAGCAATCTAAAAGTCTTTAATTGATTCCAAGTACGTAGGATATGAATGGAAAATCAATAAGTAATTGTTCCATAAACTTAAGTTAATTTGCCATGATACCTTCATCATATTATAATACATTTTTTTTACTGAGTTGGAAACCTTGTGATTAAAGTATTGAATGCTATTTGGACGCCTTCATTCCCCAAACTCATTTCGCAACGCACCGCTAGCGTTAAATAAATGCTTGTCTTTCATACTCTGTGTTAATAACAGGGACCTTTATACGCTGAATGCATGGTTCATTGAGCGTAGGTACCTGTTGGTAGTCGGCCATGTTGCAATGAATTAGTTCGAGTTAGCGAATGTCAAGATCAGCTGACTGCGAGCGCGACATACTGCGGCTCTGTGTGAGAATCGGAAGTACGGCTTTTGGCTGCATCTAATTGCTTAGCAAGGTTTGTATTGTTGTTTATATATTTTATAGCTTCCCAGAATTCTGACGCTTGTTTTGTGGAGATTTATGATTCATCAGTGCAGTTGATGCTTCGACTAAACATACAGGTCTGCCAACCCTTCTAGGAATGGCAATGTGTTGTTGCATCGTCTATTTCATTTTATGATATCGACAAGCGGCTACAGCGGCTCGTGGACCCTGTGGGGCTTATAAGACTACTAGCGGTCCCTCGCGACTTCATCGCGTGGGGTTAGTTATTTGAACATTTTAACCCCAAGATATACAGCATACGTTTTAAATTTTTCTTATGCTAAGCTCCTGTATTCGCAGCGTGATGTTATATAGCCTAAAACCTTCCTGGATTAATAGGCTATCCAACGTATAAAGAATTTTTCAAATCGGACCAGTAGTTCCTGAGATTAGCGCGTTCAAACAAACTCTTCAGCTCTTTCAAATTCAATTCTTTATTGCATTCCATGTAGTGGTGGCCTAGTGTTAAAACACCAGCCTCTCAAGTATGAGTGTGCGGGTTCGATTCCAGGTCAGGCAAATACCAATGTAACTTGTAAGTATATCTTGGACACCAATGACTGATTAAAAGGTGAAGGAAAACATCTTGAGGGAACCTGGACTTTAAGTCTGAAATCGCCAACCCGCATTGAGCAATCGTTATGATTACGCTCAATCCTTCTCTGTATGAGAGGAGACCTGTGCCCAGCAGTGGGACGATAAAAAGGTTAGATGATTGCATTCTATGTGTTTCTTAGATTGTATTAAAAGGTAAAAGATCAATATGACCCCGTCGAGCACTAAAATGAGAGAGGAATAGAGCTCAGTGGCAATACAAACAAATCTATACTAATATATAAAGCTGAAGAGTTTGTTTGTTTGAACGCGCTAATCTCAGGAAGTACTGGTCTGATTTGAAAAATTATTTTTGTGATGGATAGCGCATTAATCCATCAATCACGCTGCGACCAATAGGAGCGGTTAAAAAACATCGAAACCAACGCGGGTAAAACCGTGGGGGCTAGTGTATTATAAAATAAATTATGTATTGGATTATTTACTTTTAAAGTAAATAATAAGTATTGCGTAAGAATAGTGCATGTATGTATTAAGACGACACGTTTGGCACAGTGGCTGACCGATCGTCTGCTGCGCTGCGTGTCGCGGGTTCGATTCCCGCACGGAACAAATATTTGTATGGCTTAAAATTAGTTGTTCCGAGTCTGGCTGTTTGTGTATGTGACTATATTATTGTAAACGCACCCACGATACAGGAGAAATTCGTAGTGTGGGGCAAGGTTATAAAAAAGAAACAAAAATTAAAAAAAATATATTAAGAAGTTTATAAGTGATTGTCGATTGATATACCTAACGATGGGTACAGTAATTCATGCAGCATGTTTTAGGGTATGCCGTGGCGGTGCCAGTTAACTGGGTCTGGCATATATCAGCTAATATCCGCACGTGCACGCCGATGGTTTCCAGGCTGATGCTTCTAGTAGCAATAACTTAAATAAAATAACGGCATTATTACCGCAATCATCATCATCTCAGCGTTAATCCCAGTCGTATCCGAAGCTTTTCAGCTTTGGAGTTTGGGGTCCGCTTTAACTGCTGATTTTGGCTAAACTTTCAAAACTAGTGGCAAGTATGTAATTTTAAGGTTTCTATTGGTTTCTAAGTCATCCGAAATAAAGTTATTATAACCAGTTAACTTGGCATGGAATCTTAAAAGTAGATAGCCTATTGTTTACCTATACTAAAATGACCCATATTCTGTAATGGATTTTGCAACGGACGAGCGGATGTGTGTATTGATAAGTTATAGCCAAACATGAAAGTGTTATGCTAATGCCTTGTGTAACACAACCATCACGCCTGAAGTCACCGAGACGGTTAGTAGAGGTGTACATACTTCTAACACCTACCTATATGTGCCATTTGAGGCTATCAGCTCCCCATGATAGAGGCTGGGTGATTTAAGATCTAAAATAGGATTTTCTTGGAAATTAAACTCTGTACTTAAGAGCTGAACTGTCATAATGGGGTTTATTTAAAAACGATGCATAAAAGAAAACTTTAAATAAACTTGTGGTTTAAAATTCCTATAATTATAATCATTTAACTTTATGTAAAGTCTATAAAAAATATAAACTAGTCTCCTCAACAAGGGGTAATCTTAAAAGTAGGATCTATATCTACCCATAAAGCTTTTGTCAAAAAAGCCCTAAGTACCGAAATAATCCTTCAACAGGTTTCTGAAAAAACAAAACAAGAGTATACAGTACAATAATTACCACTAATATGAAGTATTACCATTTCTACAAGACCAAAGAAGTCTTATTTTAAAGCTGTCACGCTTAGTCTTTACGAAAATGACGCCGTGAATGAACCTAAACCAGCAGGTAAGCCTTCTATAATTACCTTTGGGATCATTCAATGAAAATTGTTGCGATAATGAACAAACTAGATTACAGCATAGCGTCTATTATGTTACAGATAATAGTGAAAAAAAAAAGTAACACGTAATGCCTGTGTACAATAACTATGACCAAAGGCGTGCACAGGAAAAACCGTAACTGAAACGGACGAAAGGTCAAACAAACTGTGATAATGTTTAGACATAAAATAACTTTGTTTATTTTATGTCTGTCATACCTAATTGGTAATAAAAAATCGAGGACTATTCATACTAATATTAAAACTCGGAACGGCAGTGTGTTACCTTTTCAATTTTGGTAAAGAGTTTGAAGGATATTATAGGCATGGGCGTACCGAGGGGGAGGGGGGGGGGGATGTATGAACTCCCCTGATTACTAAATAAAGTATAAACGAGGACTTAGTAACTTTTAAATAAAGTACGCAATACTGACAAAATGTACGAAGTAATTGCCAAAAAACTGGCTGCAATCACTAAAAAAATTTGACTTGCCAGAGGGGCCTGTCTTGCCACGCCTAGGACTGACTTGCCACCCCCTAGGCCTTGCCCCCCTCCCCCCTAGGCCAGAAGCTGGGTACGCCCATGGATAAAGGCTTTTTTTTTAAATTAACTACCTACCTAGTCTTTGGACAGATGAACTGAGCTGTCGTTGTAAGACATTTTCAATTGCACGGCGTATCTCTATTAATTCTGAACATATAATTTAATCACAGGAATTCTAACATTAAATTACATTGAACCTAAGATTAAATATTTTAATAACACGACATGAAATAACTTCTTAAGGTCTACGTAAATTAGCAAGATAAGTATTTCAGTGTTGGAATAAGTCATAATAAAGATATTTTACCTTTTATTTCCATTGTCATTTTAATTAAGCTTTGTTCAGAAACAACATGTCATGTTATTTATTATATAAACAAAGATTTCCAACATTTACTCATAACTACAATTTGCTGCCAAAAGTACCAGTGTCAATGCCTCCCTGAGAAAAATGTCAGCATAAGAGTCACCGAATTTTCCCGCGTCACTGAGAGAACACTAAGATTGTGGAAGTAATTTTACATTTATAATTATACTAGCTTTTCTTCGCAGCTTCGCTCGCGTTGTTGTCGGAAATCCACTTCAACATACAACACAGTAAATGTGAACACGTTACCGGTTACAGTCTTGTAAAAAAAAGATAGTTATAGCATCTAGGTGATACAAATATTTGTTCTGTGCGGAAATGGAATCCGCGACACGCAGCGCAGCAGACGATCGGTCAGCCACTGTGCCAAACGTGTCGTCTTAATACATACATGCACTATTCTTACGCAATACTTATTATTTACTTTAAAAGTAAATAATCCAATCCATAATTTATTTTATATTACACTAGCTGCGCCCCACGGTTTTAACCGCGTTGGTTTCGATGTTATTTAACCGCTCCTATTGGTCGCAGCGTGATTGATGGATTAATGGGCTATCCATCACAAAAAGAATTTTTCAAATCAGACCAGTAGGTACTTTCTGAGATTAGCGCGTTCAAACAAACAAACTCAGTCATAACCACTGCGCTAACCGTGCGGTCTTGAAAAAAATTGTGCCCTAATCGTGTAACACTATAATTTTTTACAAGACTGAACGGTTAGTGCAGTGGTTATGCTATTGACTGCTGCACTGCGTGTCGCGGATTCGATTTCCGCACAGAACAAATATTTGTATGACCTGCAAGTAGTTGTTCCGGGTCTGGCTGTTTGTGTACGATACAGGAGAAATTGCAGGTAGGCAATGTTTTTTTTTTTTAAAAATTACAATATCTTAAAAGCATATTACTAATTCATTGCTTCTTATATTCGAAAAATGTATCTGTTCAACAATGTAAATAACGCAATGAATGTTGTTGAACTGTCAAAATGAAACCTATTGCTACTGATAGTGAGGTACTTACTCAATTAGCCCGCAGGTGTTGTAACTGTGTTCACGTTTTATTTAATGTTTAGGTACCCACCGCAGTCGGCATGATCTGAAACGACATTTTCAACAACGATCGTTATACCAGCCAATTTACGCGAAACGATAATCAATTAATAACCTAAACCTTCATTATGAATCACTGCGTCCATTGGTGAAAACCGTATGAAAATCCGATCGATGGTTTTTGAGTTTATAGCTTTCAAACAGACAGACAGACGCGACAATTTTGTTTTATATAATGTTGTGATGAATGATCATCATCATCAACCTTTTTGTCGTCCCACTACTGGGCACAGGTCTCCTCTCATACAGAGAAGAATTGAGCGTAGGTAATCACCACGCTTGCTCAATGTGGGTTGGCGATTTCAGACTTAAGTCCAGTTTCCTCAAGATGTTTTCCTTCACCTTTTAATCAGTCATTGGTGTCCAAGATATAATTAGAAAGTACATATAACTTAGAAAAGTCACATTGGTATTTGCCTGACCTGGAATCGAACCCGCACAGTCATACTTGAGAGGCTGGTGTTTTAACTACTAGGCCACCACGACTTGATGAATGATACTGTTTTTGTTTATGTCGCTGGTTGAAGCGGAATGATTCACGATAGTTAACGATCATAAAATGTAAATTAAATATTATGGGTACAATTTATAGAGACAATGGTTATTTCTCACGAGCTTTGGCCTCGGAATGGGTCGTCAATAAAGTTTATTAAATGCTGTGAACGCATAGAATATTAGAATCGATGCTAATTATGATTTCAGGGGAAAATTGAATTCTTGCTATTGTCAGTAGGTACTTCCCGTCTGAATGAAATAATTTTTTAGTATAGGTAAATACCTTGTAAGTTGTATCCCCTTGTTACAAGTTGACGTTATAATCAGCTTTATTATAATATCAATTAATTGATTTCAAAGTCACCTGCAATTGAGTATCAAACTATCAGTAGCAATGGGTTTCATTTTCGCGTTCATTGCGTTGTTTACGTTTTAAGCTAACAAATGTTTTGGAACTTATGAAGCAATGGACTAGCAATAAGCTTTAAAATGATCCCAATTGACAGTAATAGTGTGTTACACAATTGGGTTGTATCCTAAAAAATAGTTTAATGTCCATCAGATAGATTTATAAAAAATATTGAACACGTATTTTTTATTTTTTCTTTCATTCAAATACTTAGGAAGATATATTGATTTGAAATGTCGCATGACTTCACGCCGTGGTACAAAGTATACCACGGCGTGACGTATTAGCCCCCACTCCGTAACTTTAATACGCTATATCTCACTAGTTTTTGGTAATTTCTACAAAATAAAAAATACGGGCTTAATTTTTTTTTATTATCTATTGGACGGACTAATTATTTTTTTGTTTTTCATACCTTGGATACATCCCTAATAGGGATGTATCCAAGGTATGAAGGGTGATGTATCCAAGGGTGCTACTCCAATGGAAGCAAAAAATGTTCGAAGTTGTGGCGTAAACTGAACTTAATTAGGGAGGGTTAAAAGTTATTTTTCCATAATCTGATACTTGATTACATTTTTGGCTAATATGTTTCAAATGTAGATTAGGTACATCTATGTTTCGTCTATAATATAGGTTAAGACTGTAGGCACGTAATGCTTATAGGGCATCAAATAGCACAAACTGTTAAAAACAAAAATCACACAAATAAAAAAAAACGAATCAAATAATAATAAAAATACCTATAGGTAGTTTTTTAAGAAACTTTGACCCACATTAGGAATTTCTCCATTATCTTGGATGTGTGATTAATAAACATATAAACTCACATAATACACAAACAGTCAGACCCGGAACTACTTGTAGGTCATACAAATATTAGTTCCGTGCGGGAATCGAACCCGCGACACGCACCGTGCAGCGTTACAATAATCAACCCTCGACGTAGAGCCGAAAATCGTAATTAATTATGTGGAGGTAACTCAATTGTGTAGTCGACAGTACCTCTTCTTTAACCACAGCGTGTGCCAAGGACCTTATTCCCTGCTGCTTGCAAGCCTTTTGTACGGACGACGATGCTTTGTCGATAAGGTCGAAAATCTAATAAAGAAACCTGACAGATTGTAGTAGTAGCTTGATGTGCATACAGTAGGCCTAGTATGAGTTTTCATTACGAAACTCGATCGTCGATATCGAGCGCGTTTGACTCATCGATTGGCCCGCTTCAAGGTTGTAAGAACTCTCAACTAGTCTCAACCAATGAGAGCGCCAAACGCGGTCGATATCGACGATCGAGTCTCGTAATGAAAACTCATACTAGGCCTACTGATATCCAGGATGTGAGCGAAGTTGCCTAGTTTCAGTTTACAAGCAGCTATGTGTCAAATTCACACTATATCAGCGTTGACACACTTTTCTCAAAGAATTCCTCCGCATGAGCAAATATTGCGTAATGCAGAAGAGATAATAATTCAGATATCTTGGGTATCTGTATGGCTTATCATGTAGATTTGATTATGACGGGAGTGTCGGGACAGTTTCTTTATATCGGAAAAATAAGACAATAGCTAAAAGGGTCAAAGAATATAGATAGGTAAGCTCTCTCACGCGTCTCTGCATCAAATTATAGGTATATAAGAAACATGTAAATGTTAAGTATTTCTTAGCTTTAGTCGCTGACAGCCTTCGTGATGTAGCGGTAGCGAACGCGGCCGCTGCGCAAGTAGGCGCGGTTTCGATCCCCGCGCAGTGCAAATATTTGTATGCATGAATATGAATATTTGCACTGGTCTAGTCATGCCTCGGAAAGCATGTTAAGCTGTTGGTCTCGGTTGTCATACGGTTGTCTCAAAAGTCCAATAATTCGTCTAACTGCAATGCTTGTGGAGGTCAGACGGCAGTCGCTTCACGGAAAATATCGAAGTTAAGCCAAAAATCATCAGTTAAGACTTGTAAAGCGGACCCCAGACTCCAAAGCTGAAAAAGCTTCGGATGCGACCGGGATTAACGCTGAAATGATGATGATGATGAGTCGCTCACCTAGTAATTTATCGGCACGTCCACGTTTTTCATATTTTACAGGCTCAAGGGTCAAAGATCTTAAAATGTTTGAAATTAATGTAAGTATGAGTTAATTTATAGAAAATAAATAAATATTTAGAAATTCTTGACTATACTTAGTAGCAACCAAACGCAGTGATCAACGGGTTCGTGGTACTAGTATAATCATCATCATCATCATCTTAGTTCGTGGTACTAATATAATCATCATCATCATCTTAGTTCGTGGTACTAGTATAATCATCATCATCATCATCTTAGTTCGTGGTACTAGTATAATCATCATCATCATCATCTTAGTTCGTGGTACTAATATAATCATCATCATCATCTTAGTTCGTGGTACTAGTATAATCATCATCATCATCATCTTAGTTCGTGGTACTAATATAATCATCATCATCATCTTAGTTCGTGGTACTAGTATAATCATCATCATCATCATCTTAGTTCGTGGTACTAATATAATCATCATCATCATCTTAGTTCGTGGTACTAATATAATCATCATCATCATCTTAGTTCGTGGTACTAGTATAATCATCATCATCATCATCTTAGTTCGTGGTACTAGTATAATCATCATCATCATCATCTTAGTTCGTGGTACTAATATAATCATCATCATCATCTTAGTTCGTGGTACTAGTATAATCATCATCATCATCTTAGTTCGTGGTACTAGTATAATCATCATCATCATCATCTTAGTTCGTGGTACTAGTATAATCATCATCATCATCATCTTAGTTCGTGGTACTAATATAATCATCATCATCATCTTAGTTCGTGGTACTAGTATAATCATCATCATCATCATCTTAGTTCGTGGTACTAATATAATCATCATCATCATCTTAGTTCGTGGTACTAATATAATCATCATCATCATCTTAGTTCGTGGTACTAGTATAATCATCATCATCATCATCTTAGTTCGTGGTACTAGTATAATCATCATCATCATCATCTTAGTTCGTGGTACTAATATAATCATCATCATCATCTTAGTTCGTGGTACTAGTATAATCATGATCATCATCATCTTAGTTCGTGGTACTAGTATAATCATCATCATCGTCATCTTAGTTCGTGGTACTAGTATAATCATCATCATCATCATCATCATCTTAGCGTTTATCCCGATGCATACGCGGCTTTCGCGTTGGAGATCGAGGTCCACTTCGAAGCACTAATATAAAGACTAGTAAATATTAGGATATGTAATGAACTTAGTTTCACTTTTTTTTTTGCAGATATGGCAATATATTTTTGTATTACTGGGTGAGCGAAGTGGTTACATAATAACAGACGCCAGCAAGTCCTACAACCTACCAGAAAAGGTCTAATTTTCTCAATTTATCATAAACCATAATGCTTTAGCGATAAAGTTGAAAAGCTATTGAAGCTAGCCTGTATATCGGCGATATTTTTTCTCGCGATATATCGATTTTCGATATTTATTTTCAGATATCAAAATCGATATATTTACAAAGCTCTGCTGTATGCTCATGCGTCACATCATGTATTTGTCCTGCTGGTCTGTACTTACAACAAATCACAAATACTTGTACTATGTTTTAAGCAACGAGACCTGTGTACGCTTAAAATTAAAATTAGGTATAATTATAATTTTTTAATTATATTTGACACTGAGAATTCGCGCCCAAAATCAATTAATCATTCTTACTAGTGTTTCACATGGTTTGCAAATTTCTTTGCGAATATTTTTCGTTTACCTATTTGTGATTTTGTATATTTTTTTTATTTATTTATTTAATTCAAGCCACTAGGGCCCATAGAAAATACAATACAAACTATAACATAAAAATACTTATCTACTAACTAATCTATAAAAAATATCACAAATAATACAACACTATACTATTAAAACTTAAACTTGTGGGTACTCATCTTTGTAGATAGCAAGTACAGTATTGTAAGCTTTCTTCACGCAACCAGCCAGTAGCATCGCTGACGACAATCGCCGAAGGTTGCGCCCGCGCCGCGCCGGTTCCCACGCGTCGCCGCCGTCGTCAGTAAAAAGTGTCCTTTGTATGCGACTCGGACACCAAGGCCGCTGATTACCATGTGACCGCGAATGGTGGATGAAATATTACCAATGTACTATTTAAGTACAAACTACTGTGAATTAGGAAGTTCATTGTATCGTGTCGTTACGGCCTAGAGTTGTTAATGCTGCAGTAAACACGGACTAACATGGTGTATGATCGACGACGGGTACAGCGAGTCGATTTTTTTTATCTATTGAGCTCAATACTTATATGTATTAAAATCGGCGGATATAAAATAAAACTTAATCAGATACGATAAAGAAATCTTAGCTGTTCATTATATTTATTCCCTTTAAAAACGGTTCGGTTCCCCACACCAGGAATTACTGCTTTGTGGTGGGTGCGTTTACATACATTTAAAGTCCCATACAAAAACAGCCAGAGCGAGAACAACTGCCTGTAGGTATACAAATATTTATTCCGTGCGGGAATCGAATCCGCGACACGCAACACAGCAGACGATCGCTCACCCACTGCACCAATCGTGTCGAATTATAATTAATTGATTTTATTTTGGAATTAAATGTAAAAAAGGTTGATGATGATGATTTTGTAAGTAGTTTTGTAAAAAAATACTTACACGTCAATCATATTTTAAAGAGTCCGAGGAGAAATGCCGAAACTAGTTCAGATGTCATCATATTGATAGCACTGTTGGCGTGCCTAGTGGTTAAATGTTTGACTGCTGCGTTGCGGGTTTGATTCCCGCACGGAACAAATATTTGTATGACCTGCAAGTACCTAGTTGTTCTGGGCCTGGTTGTTTGTGTATGTGAGTTCATAATATATGTTTCTAAACGCACCCACGATACAGAAGAAATACAAAGGGTAAAAAAAAGAATAAAACAAAAATGTAATATTCTTTGGATGTCATAGTCTCTTTTAAAGTTTATTAGGAATTCCTGTGTGTGTGGATATGCAATTTTTGTAATATTTAACGTGTTTTTTAATCTAATTTAATGTATTGATTTTCTCTTTTACTATGTGATTTCAGATACAATGATTGTTGTTAATGAATAAATGACTATGACTAAAGTCCTTGTCTTTGACACCATAATAACTGCGATATCAACACATACCTAATCGACAGCCTCCGTGGCGTAGCGGTAGCGGACGCGGCCGCTGCGCAAGGTGGCGCGGGTTCGATCCCCGCACAGTGCAAGTATTTGTATGCATGAATATGAATATTTGCACTGATCTGGTCGTGCCTCGGAAAGCACGTTAAGCCGTTGGTCCCGGTTGCCATACGAACATCTAGTGGCAGTCGTTACGGGTTGTTGGAGCCCTCCAACATCCAACAATTGGTCTAACTGCAATGCTTCGATGTCGCCTTCGGGTTGTGGAGGTCAGACGGCAGTCGCTTCACGGAAAATGTCGAAGTTTAGCCATATCAGCAGTTGGACTGTTTTTTTATTTTTTTTTTATTAGTTATAAACCAGTGCTTGACTGCAATCCCGCCTGATGGTAAGCAGTGATGCAATCGTTGATGGTAAAACGCACTAGCTTATTAAGCCTATTCACTCAAAAAAACTGAGTGAATAGGAAGGAAGACGGCAGTTGAGCGAGGTGATGCAATGTTTAACCCAACAACACGACCAACAATGCTGCGCCAGAGGATGATCTGGAGACCCTTCACGACCAAACTCCCGACACAACAACATTAGGCACATCGTACCCGGTACACATCGCAACACAACTGCTCAGACCCGTCCTCCGTACGGCTTCACCAGACATCATGCCGGAACACGACGAATCGCTTGGCGGCAAGACTTTGTCTGGTGGGTGGTAACTTATGCCGGCGGCTGATGTTGTTGTCTACCACTGAGAGAATATGGTAAAGCGGACCCCAGACTCCAAAGCTGAAAAGGCTTCGGATGCGACTGGGATTAACGCTGGGATAATGATGGTGATCAACACATACCTAATCATGCCTATAATGTTCACACTGTTTGGACCACAGAAGAGATGAATTGACTATTCCGCGGTTTGGATACAGGCCTCCTCTAGGTGAGAGGGTGTGGGGTAGGTACCACGTTCGCCCAGCCAACAGCAGGCAGCAGCAGCAGCAGCAGCAGCAGGTTGGTCATCCAAGTTTTTGACTCTACTACATAATGCCGATTTCCTCACGGTGTTCTCGGTTTTGAGAGCACTGGTGATGAAATAATTTACATAAAGTAAAGCACCTAGCGCCTAGCGCGGTGGCCTAGTGTAGTCATGGTGGCCTAGTGTTTAAAACACCTGCCTCTCAAGTATGAGTGTGTGGGTTTGATTCCAGGTCGCGCATGTACCAACGTAACTTTTCTAAGTTATATGTATTTTCTAAGTATATCTTGGACATCAATGATTGATTAAAAGGTGAAGGAAAACATCTTGAGGAAACATGGACTTGTAAGTCTGAAATCACCAACCCGCATTGAGCAAGCGTGGTGATTATGCTCAATCCTTCTCTGTATGAGAGGAGACCTGTGCCCAACATTGGGACAATAAAAGGTTGATGATGATGATGAAAGCGCCTGATGGGGTACGAATCTACGAACTACACTTGTAATTCGCTGCCGATACTAGTAGGCCACTGCTGCTCTCAACAACCACACTGACACTTTTTTTCTGTTATCCTTAAAAGTAATGAATATAGATACATAATATACTAAAATGGCGCTAGCGCTATCAATATAATTTAGAAATAAGTAGGTACGCAGTCTATTTTTAATGATATTGTGAGAGTGCATGTTACGTATTCGGTGGGCTAATTGAGTAACTATCAAGAAGAGGCCTTGATCAGCTCACTTAATTATGTAGATATCGGGGGGACGTGTAAACTGCCTTGAGCTTCATGTTCTATTATGCCGACTTTTTGTGTCCCACAAATTCACCGGACTTCATCAGAGCTAATACGCACAATCTGGTTGCACTATGCCCAGCGAAAACTGTAGCCAGAGGCTAATCCCTGCTCTGTCGTATTCCGAAAGTGCGCGTATTCGGTGGGGTAATTGAGTAACTATCAAGAAGAGGCCTTCATCAGCTCACTTAATTATGTAGATATCGGGGGGACGTGTAAACTGCCTTGAGCTTCATGTTCTATTATGCCGACTTTTTGTGTCCCACAAATTCACCGGACTTCATCAGAGCTAATACGCACAATCTGGTTGCACTATGCCCAGCGAAAACTGTAGCCAGAGGCTAATCCCTGCTCTGTCGTATTCCGAAAGTGCGCGTATTCGGTGGGGTAATTGAGTAACTATCAAGAAGAGGCCTTGATCAGCTCACTTAATTATGTAGATATCGGGGGGACGTGTAAACTGCCTTGAGCTTCATGTTCTATTATGCCGACTTTTTGTGTCCCACAAATATACCGGACTTCATCAGAGCCCAATCTGTTTCTGCTACGCCCAGTGAAAACTGTAGCCAGAGGCTAATCCCTGCTCTGTCGTATTCCGAAGATGCTGAATGCCCTTTTGATGGCCTCTTGCCTGCCGATAGAAAGTTTGCGAGGGAGTCCACTGTTCCTTGTTAGTTTTTAAGTTATATTATGGTCTCTATGTTAATTACAGTAATTGGTATTGTACCTACCGTTTGAATCATCTATAAATAAATAAAGAATTAAATCAGTAGCTATGGGTTTCATTTTGAAAGTTCAACAACATTTATTGCGTTATTGGCAGATACATTTTTCGAACATATAGTCGACCAATGGATTAACAATATGTTTCAATATCATCCAATATGAGAATAATATACGCAATTAGGCTGTAAATAGCTGTATAGAGTGGTAGGTTGGTAACCTATATGCACAAATTAACCTTTCCCCCCAATTGACTCTCACATTTAGCTCGACATACATATTTGGGTTAAATGTTTTAATTTATTGTAGGTAGGTGCTTAACAATATAGTTCAATGTAGTGATCAACATTAGGTAGGTGGAAACCAATGGAAACAACGTACAGCACATGAAAATACGTTTCATTATTTATTATCGTTGTTGAGACCACGGAATAGTTAAATAAGACTGGAAAGATCTCTTCTGTGGTTGAGACCACTGCGATCACATGCGAGTACATCGAGGGGCTGGAACTATTTACCAGTGGCGGTGTTTCCGTCGGATTACAATTTAAGTGTCTTCAAGGCTAGAGTGAATAGTCTCTTAATAAACTAGCGCGCTTCACCATCAACGATTGTGCTTACCATCAGGCGGGATTGTGATCAAGCACTTTTTTATAATTTATATGAAAAAAAAAAATTACAAAAGGGCGATTTTTTTTCGGTTTAGGGTATCATATTTTTTATTCTATTTTGGCATCTTGTAGTTGACCTTGACAGATCGTGACTACTTAACCGGACTATCCTGTGGCTGCCTCAAATGATTTTAAAGCTTCCAGACAGGGGCAATTAAAAACTAAGCGAAAACACGATAAGGGCACTCCCTGCGGGTACATAGGCTTAGGGTGTCGCTGGACAATAATTCGGCTTGAAGTGTTTGTCGTGATAGACAAAGTATACTTAACTTATATGCCCTTTAATTTTAAATTAATGGTACTTCTGGGTAGTAAAAAACCTAGAGAACTTTTTCTCACAAAAGGCATCTTCGGGCAAATTCGAGATGCACCATAGCGCCTGTCGATCGGTTGACTGTTAAAAATCTCACCGTTCCACACTATATCCACATAAAGTGGGCACTTATCAAACTCCAAGCCACTATTAAGACAATTCTGAAGGAGAACCAGACACTGCGTGTCCTGCGAATCAATCACTAGGAACTAAGGAGGAAAGTTCACTACAATTTTGACAAATAGGTTTTTAAAAAACACGACAGTCTCCGTAGCGTAGTGGTAGCGAACGCGGCCGCTACGCAAGGTTCAATCCCCGCGCAGTGCAAATATTTGTGTGCGAGAATATGAATATTTGCAGTGGTCTGGTCGGGCCTCGGAAAGCACGTTAAGCCGTTGGACCCGGTTGCCATACGAACATCTGATGGCAGTCGTTACGGGTTGTTGGAGCCCTCAAAAGTCCACCAATTGGTCTAACTGCAATGCTTCGATGTCGCCTTCGGGTTGTGGAGGAGGTCAGACGGCAGTCGCTTCACAGAAAATATCGAAGTTTAGCCAAAATTAGCAGTTAGACTGTTAAAGCGGACCCCAGACTCTAAAGCTGAAAAAACGTTTCCGATGCGACTGGGATTAACGCTGAGATGAGAGAGAGGTTTTTAAAAAATAAAACCTATTTGACTTTTACAAAAATATATACTTGGTAGGTCTTCAACGAGTAACTCCATACAAATCATTATTACAAAAGCTGAATAGAGCTGAATAAATGTGAGTGGTTCCTAACAATGCACTTTGAGACGACAGAATTAGTCAGAGCGACAGAGCTAGCTATTATAATAAGATGTTGTGAGCGGAGTCCAAGTGTTGTTGATACAATCTGCGACTTAAATAATTACTAGATCCGGAATCACGGTTCGGGTTTGTAATTAATGGATGAAGTATTTTTTTCTTTGAAACCATAATGTTGTTGTTTTAACTACCAGATGTTTGTCAGATTTTATGGGTGATTACGAGTAATTAATTTTAAGCCAACATTGCTAAGCTGGTACATTCCATCCGAATAGACGACACGGTGCAGTGGTTAAGTCGCCTGTCGCGGGTTCGGATATTTGTATGGCCTACAGGTAGTTGTTTCGGGTCTGGCTGTTTGCGTATGTGAGTTTATATGGTTGTAAACGCACATACGGAACAGGAGTAATTACTTATGTGAGGGAACTTTTGAAAAAAATAGACAAAATAATTAATAATGGCGCCGATTCACTTGTCCGCAAACTAAAGTAAATTTAAGTTCATTTAATCTTTTTTCTATTGCATTGAGACTGCCTATTGTATTTATACATATATCTATTTCTTTAATTTACTCTATACTTTAAAAAAAATAAGATTTAGGTGGGTACGACATGGTTAATAGCTACTAGTATCAAGGGAAACAGCTCACGTTTTTGTGACTATGTTTGTAATTTTTTAATTGTACCGCTTGCAATTAACGGCGGTACCTTTGTTTATTATATCGTTATTTTACGTAATTTATATAGTTTTTGACGTGACAACGTCTTATGGTTCGAAGGAGCCGCTGCACGCACGAAAATACATGACTCATGCGGCGTTACCCCGTTCCATTTAAGGCTTGAATTGCAAGCGACAGCGCGGAACGAGCGACGAAGAGGCACAATCGACCTCCGCGTTCGACATCTGTCTCTCTCCTACTTGAGTGAGCGATGCGTCCGTGTGGATAGCTGCTATACTGTATGCTGATATACGTGTTTTCGTCAAGTATGAAGTGCAGTGAAAAGTGAATGCGGTGTCAATTGCTTATAGCAAAGGCAATTGCGGCGATAAAGGTTTGAAAAATGCAACCATTCTATCAGTATTTTCTTATGACGTTGTCACGTTCAACTATCGCCAAGGACCCGACTTTACAGACAAGATTTATATTTTTTTATAGATTTGTTGGCAGCATTCTGATTTAGGTACATTTTGAAAGAGATGACGTTTTTATGTCGGCTCGGAACGTGAGGCGAGTCGTTGCACAAGTTTACGTGACAGCCAGGTTCAAGGGGTACGAACTGCAGAACAAGCAGAGCACATCAGAGCAGCCATAGAATTAATGAGGCTGTATCCAGCAAATAAAATACAGCGTATAAAATAATTTTTGTAGACATCCTCGAAAATAAAGAATAATACAACATTTGAAAATATAACTTTTATTTATTAAGTATCTACAATATTTCTCATACATCAGGTTCATTAAATATTTTACATTATAACGAAATATATAGTAAATACATTAAACATGACTCCGACCTCTCGGTCTTTGGATAATTTCATAATAAAGACTTTATAATAATTCAATTTAATATTAGTATATTAAGTTTAAGGTAAAATAGCACCTTTTGTTAAAAATTGAGAAAAATATAAGGCACATAGAATGGAGTATAGACAAAATCTAAATGTTCTGGAGTAAGTAGACAACAACATTTTTGTCTCTGGAAATAACGATACTATAAAGAACATAATACGAATTCCATGAATAACAAAATAATAGAATTATCTACATACTATACTAGCTAAATACAAATATTATGTCCTAATTTGATATGCCGTGACAACTTAGCACCACATTCGGTTTCATGCAATATTTGATGTGGCATTGACCCCATCAGCGCAGAGGGCGCGGTGAAAAGTTTCCGTGCCGCCCTAATGTTCTGCCACATTATCAGAACATATATAAAGGGCCATAAAGTTGTCAAGCTTGAGCAATATTTTCTAAATTGCTGTAGAACTCTTCTTCTTCAGCAGAAGAGTTCTATTTACATCAAATCAATAGATAGGGTCAAATTAATTAAGCTATTATTTTATCGTGTTTAGATACGCATCACGTCTGGGTTATTTAATTTGGCCCTGTATACTATTTAAGTTTTTTTTTTTATATATGTTGAGCATAAAATATATTTGTTTGATCTATTCTCCGTATAAATAGTCAGTAGTAGGTTTAGAATGTTTAAATCCTGTTTTAAATATCTTTAGGTGGGAAACGCGGACGGCCCACGTGTCTTAGCCTTTAACTATTGAAAATGCTAAAGATCTATAATTATTACATGAGTGTACTTGGAATAATTGCATTGTGTGTTAAAATATATTAAAATTAAAATAACTATAAATCATACAATATAATTTTCATACTTTTTGGTTGTTAAAAGTATTGGAATGTTTAAGAGATTACTTGTTTTTCTTAAAATAATTGCTCTTACATAAATACTTATTGGACGAACGACGACTAAAATGAAAATAGAAGTACATAACGACTACGTAGAACGATTTGTGCCCTAAAATCCTATTATCATTTCAATCAGATGGTTCCTTAATCCTACAAGTTCAGATCAGTGTTTGGACGGACACGACAGCGTTGAGGTAAGTACGTGACGAACGTATACATGACGATATTAAATACTATAATACACTGCACTCATTCCAGTCTGTGGAACTTTGATTCGTTTGGATCCGCTTTTCAATTGTTGAAAGCTGAAACAAAAAGAATAATTGAACTAAGTAACAAAACGTGATAATTGGTAATTAAGCGGATGTGAAAAACGCACGCCAAGCGTGTTTCTATAAAGGTGGGTGCGGAAAACATACGATATTTGTGCCAAATTGGTATTTTACACGAGAGTCGTGCGACCTCGTTGGAGAGCCGTGATCAATTGACTGATCAAATGTCTGTCTGTGTTAACAAAAATAATATTGTAAGGAATTCGTAAGACATAGAGCTGCGGTGTGTTACATGTTACTGCAACACATAGCTGCAGCACGTTTCAACAACATATTGCTGTAGCACTATATGAAAATACTAGCTTTCCGCCCGCGTGGAATTCGGTTATATCGCGCTTTTTAGGTTTCCCTCAGGAATATAAAATTTTCCGGGATAAAAAGTAGCCTATGTCTTTCTCAGGGTCTAAAGATGACCTGTGCCCTATTTCATTAAAATCCGTTCAGAGGTTTAAGCGGGAAAGCGTAACAGACAGACAGAGTTACTTTCGCATTTATAATATTAGTATGGATTACCTGGCGAGTGCCTCTGGTCTCTCTGAAGCGCGATGTACTGTCTGACGAGGCGCGCCACCTCGTGCGCTTGCTCAGCTTGCAACCTCGTAACACGTTGCTGCAGCAGCGAGCCGCACTTCACATCCAGGAATAGCGTGCCGTCTTCAGAACGGACCTGCAATAATATCGAACTATTAGTTATTGATTACACAAATTATTATTAAAAAAATGAAAAATTATTGTGTTTTTTCTTTAGTTAAAAAAGTGTTATTCCCACGGTATTGCTGTTTTTTGAATGATTGCGACCATATGAGGACTTATGCTTCCAATCATTTTTCCCATTCAATAATATGTTGTATTAACAACGTTTATCATGGTTCTGTGGCTTGACTGAAGCCTACAGCCAGCCAGCCTTGGATATAAATTCAACAGACACATATAAACATGTCATAACATGACTCTTATTTCTTCCGAAGTGTTACGGAGAGGTGTACCAAAAAGGTAAAAAAAAAAACCGATCAAGTGTGAGTCGGACAATTACCTTGTTCTGTTTATATAGCATAGCTTAAATAAGTATCTGTTGTTATAGCCGCAACAGATATGCATCATCTATGAAAATTTCAACTGTTCACCTATCACGGTTCATGAGATACACCTTTTTTTTTTTTTTTTTAACATTTTATAAACCAGCACTTGACCGCAATCCCGCCTAATGGCAGACTGACAGTGGAATCTTTAAGGAGTCCTCTTTTAACACTAGCTATGACACCTTCTTTTTTTCGATAGAAAATCATCAAATGACCTCTCCCGCTCTAGGCGGAGCGGAAAGGCGTGACTTTTACTGACTAAAACCCACCCTTGTTTCTTCACTTGCTTGTGCGGCAGCCCCATGGTTTTTTTTAACCAACCCGCCTCCCTGACCCAGGAGGCATCGGTCTTCGTGGACCCCGTCACTCGGTTACGAAACCTTAAAAAAAAACTCCAGACGATGTGATACTCACCTTCCTAGTACTAATAAGCTCGGCATAAGGCCAGTGCGTGTCGGTTTCGTGCGTGGCGGGGTGCAGCAGATGTACGCCGCGTCTGTTCAGCGCCAGCACGTGCTCGCGCCACTCGCTGCCGCCCGACACCCGCCGCACTGCGAAGAACGACGACCCGAACAACGGCCAGCGGGACAGTACCTGGGATACGATACAGTCATCACTCATTGATCATTGTACAGTAATGGATGACTACGCTAGGCATGTTTAGATTATCCCCCTTATTCATAAACGCTGCTTAAAGTTAACTTAGTGATTAGCGATTCTTTAACCATACAGTTTTGACCTTTTAATGTCACCTAATTTTTATCATCGTTTAAGAATAAACCCCTTAAACAATGTGATGTTAAAGAATCGCTAATCATTAGTTAACTTTAAAAATAATTTATGAATAAGGGGGTATATGTTTAGCTAACGGAGAATATTCAAATATTTATGCAAACATGTCAATTAGTTTGTAATTTAATTGATTGAGGCGGTAAAGGTTAATTTTGTGGAGTATTTGTTACAGACAAATTTTATGCATGAGCCACCAGTTGGTTGAAAAATTCTTCCTTTCCCTTAATGGAGCAATATTTAGGTAGTTTTCTTCTTGTGAAGTGAGAGAAGTCATGGAGTAACGAACACTAAGGGCGGGTTGTTTCACGTTCACTTAACGCACGCGTAAAAGTTAAAAACGGTGCTAACTATCGTTAAGTCAAAAAATGAGTTGTTTCACAATACGTAAACGTTAGCGCACGCAAAAAAAGATACGATTACGTTAACTGACGGGTTGTATCGTGCATGTCCGGCAACGGATATTTTGCGCGCCAACGCGAAACGAATCTTCGCCTGCTAATGTAGCCCCGGCATTTAACGAACGTTAAACATCATCCGTTAACGTAACTTTTTGACGTACGTATGTTACGATAACCAACCGTTTGAAACAACCCGCCCTAAACCGTTTTTGTAAAAAGACATTGCATGGGTAATAGTGTCATTGGTTTAAATAACTTTTTTTTTAACGTTTTAATTTGGCTTTTGTGATATAGGATCTCTTACTACACCAGCCAGGACTATACAAATATTAAAGACTTGAAAGTGTAAATAAAAAATATCGGTACTATGTCTATTTAAAAGCAGAATTCTTTTTGGTCATTGTTACCTGAAGAACCTTAGCTTACCTGTAGAACTTTAGCCTTAGCAGCAGCAGGCGACAAGGTCCGCACATGTTGCCACTCAGCTCCCAACCAGGAGGCCCACTTGTTAGGTCGTGGCTCCCTGAGCGCCAACAGCGGCTTGGGCAGCAGGAACTTGAGGTCCCTCGCCTGCGCCCCCTCCGCCAGTCCGGCTGCGCGGTGCAGTAGTGCCGCCACCAGAGACACATCACGCAGGACCGGCCCAGGGGGGGCTCCGCCGTTGGGGAGGACCAACAACAGGCCTTCTAAGTAGTCTGGGGCCACCTGGTCAACAATAGCAGGCAATTTCAGAACTGTAGCCAAAAGTGTTATCAAAACCTAAAGTACCTATAGTATTTTTTGAGAACCTCGTAAATGCAAAGAAAGATATACAAATCAAGTATCTTGACTTGAATCGCGGGATTATCGACATGTGGGATGTGGATTCAGCAATCATTGTACCGATAGTCGTGACAGCCAATGGCTTAATAGCCAAGAGCCTCGACCAACACCTCTGGAGGCTCTCGTTGGACAATTGGATCAAAGGCTTGATTTAGAAAATGGTACTTCCCGAAACGATTCACATTGTCAGGAGGTAGCCTGGATCCTTTTTCCGATACCGGCAGGCTACTATTTTTGTATGTTATAAAAAAAAAAAACTTTTTTACACATTCTGATTATGGTTACACAAATTCTACAAATGCAGACACCAAGTTTGCATATCAAGAGGTATTCTTCCTTTAAAATGACATTATGGTGAGATGACGATCCGAAAACGCATTGCGGGTAGATCGAAAAACTAATGAGGGTCGCGGGAATCCGCTGAATGTAGAATGTACAACAAATCAAATCAAAATTGTTTATTTCAAATTAACCAACAGTTGGGACTTTTGAATAGTCAATGTCGGTCAGTCCAAGAAAAGTGAAGCTAAATTGCACGTTCCAAAGCGTAGATCTCTATGGAGAAGAACGTGCAAGAAACTCCATGGACACTCTTTTAAAATCAAAATCTGGATTACATGTCTTCGTTACATATTTCTGTTGCTTCTATCATGTGAGCACAATGTATAATTATAAAAAATAACGAAAAGATAGAAACAACAGGTCTCCAAAGCCTGGAGCACAGGCGTAGAGTAGCCAGCCTTTCGGTCTTTTATAGGATGCATTCTGGTGAGTGTGCAAGGGAATGGCATGATTTGATTCTCCCATCTCCGTTCCACTATCGGACGACCCGTCGTACGGCGAGTTTCCACCCTTACGTTGTTAACACCACTACAATCCGGACGAAGCGTTTCGCTTCCTCTTTTATACCGCGTACATCAAGGGACTGGAACAATTTGCCAGCGACGGTGTTTCCGTCACACTACAATTTGAGTGTATTCAAGGCTAGAGTGAATAGGCTCTAAACTAGCGCGCTTTACCATCAACGATCGCATCATTGCTTACCATCAGGCGGGATTGGGGTCAAGCGCTAGTTTATAATTAATATAAAAAAAAGCAGTCGTTGTTGACATTTAAGCTATAATGTCAATGGCGTACCTGATTGAACAACACCTCTGTATACAGCGGTGGTGCGTCATTCCTCAGTGGATGGTGCCACACGGAGCGGCAGAAAATCAGGTAGAAGGGATGATGAGCTCTCTGTAACTCCGTAGTTACGTCTAGAACGTACTCGTCGCCAGATAACGGCATGGTCAGCGCGTCTCCTGCTACAATGCAGTAAAGAGAGAACTCTGCGCGCTCTGCATCACTGGTTACGCCAATCTGGAAATTTGGAATGAGAGTGTCATTATAATGATGACAAATACATCAAAAAGTATTTTTTTAAATTAAAAACAATATAAAAATAAATAACTTTATTGATATCTACAGAAAACCTCAATAGCAAATGAGTACATTTCATATAGGCATATTTGGAAAATGAAGGTTGTACAAATAGTGAAAAATCCTGCCTCCTAAATTAGGGGGTCCCTGTGTGACTTAGGAGTCAGTGTTCTATTGTAGCTTATTGAACAATAAATACCTTAAAATAATGTGTGTGTGCTAACAAAATCTATAGTAGCTAATGTTTATCTGATTTAAACCTATAAATAAATTTAACAAAAAAAAAAAAATGTATAAAAATGTGTGTAAGAGGAATAGTGTGTAACTATTTTGATGTGGAGTTTTAATTGGGGATTGATTTTAAAATGCTTTTTAATAACAGCAAGATCTAGAAGACAAAGTCATAATAATGTATTGACTGACCAGTTCGCAAAGTTCGTTGACGATGTCCTGCACGACGGTCGCGCAGCGCGTGTTGACGACGCGCTCGGCTCCTCCCGGCAGTCGGTACAGCTGTCGCCGAGCTGAGCGACCCGCTGATACTGCTGTCACCTATAGACAATTTGGTTAATAAAATAGCTAAACAAAATATTCCTTAACTTTCAAGTAGCTGCAAATAACGAAAATGTATAAAGATAAACGTATAAAAATATTTGCTGATAACAATACAATCTTGAAGCAAAGAGCCGGCTAGTCCATTTAGCACTCGCTAGCTCTTACTTAGTACTTGTAGGTCAGAAAATGAGATGGGCATCTCTCAAGATCTAGTATGATCATACCAACATGTGCAACTACAGCTTTTAACATTAATCCAACAAACCAATTAAAAAAAATGTTTCACCTCTTCAACACTAGGCACGTTCTTCCTGCCGCCGCAGCGCAGCGTCTTGCGCAGGTTGGCGAGGCACACAGCCGCCGTGCCCTGGCACGGCCGGCGTCGGTCCGCCGCCGCTGCAGACAGGTAATCTACGAGGAATGGCCTGCGGAAAAATAAGAACACTAAAAAAGTCTGGCGCGGTGTGAGTGGACCACACTTAAGAAGACAGACCCTGAAGAATACAGGCGTATTGTATGTATATAAAAATACTAACAAATTGCTAAAGTTGTTAATAAAAGTGTGGTAAAAATGTAGTCCTAAATATGATACTTGCGGAACTCCAAGTTTTTAGAAGTGATGTGCACACTTGTTTAACAATTAACGACTGTACAAGTACAAGTACTGGTACAAGTGAAAAATCTAATACTCAAATCAAGAGATCAAGTAACTGTAAATGGGGTTTAGCGAAAGTGAAACACAGAATAAGATGTGATTTACTATATCGAACGCTTTAGAGAATATGAAAAATACTTCTAAGGCTGATGGTTTTCGAAACGAATTGTTTGTTTTCGGTTACCTAATGCCGTATTCATGTTAAAACGTATATTTGAGATTTTACCTGAGTGTGTCAGAGCAGGTAAAGTAGGCCGCCAGTATGGACATGAGTCTCCAAGCGCGTTGGCACGAGTCGCCCGAGGGTGACCGGTTCGAGGTCGTCTGTTTCATTAGCTGGCAGTACACTTCGTCACGGAGCTCTGGTACTGAGTGACAATGCTGCAAGGAGAAAAGACGGTATTAAGTGAAGTTTGTAGATATAAACATCAGGCACAATTCTTAGCCTCATCATCATCATCATCATCATCAACCTTTTATCGTCCCACTGCTGAGCACAGGTCTCCTCTCACACAGAGAAGGATACAGCCTCAATCTGTCTAAATTACCTCTAATTCCCCATATTTTTGACATTGATTGTCGCTAAGATGAGATTGCGATTAGATTTTTAATGTTAAAAATCTAGTACTTAAATAAATGTTAGAATTGGACTTAAGGTGGTAGATGTACAAATAAGTATATCAAAATCAAGGACTTTATTGTAATACGATTGAAATGTATTTATGAACGAATATCAAAACACTTCGCCATTGTAGTCCACTATTCTGCAATAGTAACTACATCTTCGGTAGTATAGTGGTAAGTATCCCCGCCTGTCACGCGGGAGACCGGGGTTCGATTCCCCGCCGGAGAGATTCTTTTTATGTTTTTTGTTATAATATTTACAAGCTACGTAAATGTATTTTCTTTATTTCTTTCTTACATTATGTACTACTCTGAAAAAATAGTTTTAAGCGTTGTTTAAAGTTAAGACAAGCTAAAACGTAAAAATATGGTTAAGCTGGATGGCACCTAGACTATTACTGTTAGTAAGAGGTCGCCGGCCGCGGCAGATTTACGAATTGTAGGTTTGAACCCCATCAGGCTTTACTTTGTGTAAATTATTTCATCACCACTGCTTTCAAAACGGTGAAGGAAAACATCTTGAGGAAACCGGCATGTCCTAGAGCTAAAAACTACGAAGACATGTGACATCTACCAACCCGCACTGGGCCCGCGAGGTAGATTACGGCCCACTCACACCGTCTCATAGAAAGGAGGCCTGTCTCCCAACAGTGGGAACAATATAGGCTGATTATCATATTCAACCTTTTTTTTACCGTCCCACTGCTGAGCACAGGTCTCCTCTCATACAGAGAAGGAAGGCTGATTATGTATAGAAAATAATAATACTAACCATAAGCACAGTATAGACACATTTGACTTCAGTCAAGTCCTGGTGCACCTGTCGCTCATTGGGCTGCAGGTCGCCGCAGTATGCGCGCACGCAGGTGAAGCACTCGAGCGCGGGCGGCGCCAGCGCGGCTGGCAAGCGCAGCAGCGGCGCCCGCAGCGGCGTAGCCTGCCATTTTACTACGTCCGTCTGAGCCTTCCATGTCCATTCGTTGCGTTTTGCTTTGCTCTTGAGGGAGGAATCCGCTTTCAGGATTTCTAGCCTGAGGACAAATTTTATGGAACATTAATAGGCTGCATTGTCAAAATCTATTCTATCAAACTAGATTTTGTTTAAAGCACGATTTTTCTATAATTAGATAACCTTTATCTGAAGAATATACATATACGGCGATTTTCTTTAAAAATCTAAACTTTGCCCCACACACTAGGAATTTCTCCGGTATACAACGTGTAACAAAAAGGGTATATAAATACCAAGGGCATGGCATCTTTAGATGATATCAAACGATATCGGAAGGGTTTCAACTCAAAATAAAATACTCAAAAAATTGGTACCAAATTTTCAGTTTCGTGTGTTTCTTAAAATCAAATCATAACAAACGTGGCAGCACACTACATACGTTAATAACTACTCGTTACCCGTCACGTTACTTGCCAAAATTCGATAAATGTCTTCAATATCTCTGTGCGACTAGTATGATCGTAGCCTATCACAGGCGGTGTTTTTCCTCATAACTTCCTAATATAAAGAGATAGGATTAAAAAACCCTTCCAATAACGTTTGATATCATGTAAAGATGCCATGCCTTTGTTATGTATATACCCTTTATGTTACACGTTGTATAAACTCACATACACAAACAGCCAGACACGGAACAACTACTTGTAGGTCATACAAATATTTGTTCCATCCGGAAATCGGTCCCGCGACACACAGCGTAGCAGCCGATCGCTCGGACACTACACCAACTGTGTCGTCTGTTTTTAAATTTTTCTTCGGGGTGATTTTTACATGCTTTTTATTAGCTTCACTTGTATGTTTGCTTGCTTACTTGCTTGTTTGCTTGCTTGTTTGCTTGCTTGTTTGTTTGTTCGTCTCTAACTCTTTGGATTACGAGTGAGCGGCTCATTACTGTAAAAGTCCCACTGTTTTCAATACGTTCATTCGTACATTATTTTTTTTTAAAGAATATCGTACTAAAAAGTTGAAAATAAATATAGTTTCAATAAATGTAGTTCATGTTTTTTTAGTTTTTTAAACTATATTTTTTTATTCTGAAGATCATTTTTTTATGATCTAATTGATTTTTCATCTGACAAAGTTTGCATTGCAAATTTATTCAAACAATCTGCCTAGCCTTTTTGCAACTATGTTGGTCATCTTCTCGTATAACCGGCACCATAATTGCATAACACACTATTACTTTAAATTTAAATCATTTTGAAGCTTATTGCTAATCCATTGGTCCATATGTTCTAAAAATGTGTCTGCTCAACAACGTAAATAACGCAATGAATGTTGTTGAACTGTCAAAATGAAATCCATTGCTACTGATAGTGTGTTACGTAATTACCGTGATGATGCAGTTGCTATGTGAATGAAAAAATCGGGCCCATATACAGGGTGTCCCAGAAGCCGACGTCAAGCCGAAAGCAGCGTCAAGCGTTATCAGAAAAATATTTAAAAAAATCTAAGTTACTTATTTATAAAAAAATCTATCATTTTAAAAAATGACGACGGCTGTGACAGTTTTTTCATTCTAATTGCTACAAATCTTGACTTTACTAAACATTTTCTTTTGTTTTGTCATCCTGAATAGTGTTTCTGTATACATCTAAAGTTTAAAGCCAGCTGCTCCAGATTGGAAGAATATGCCATTTTTATGTCACAGGTGTAAATTTTATCGATTTTTTTAAATGCTAGATTTTAAAAAAATAGGTAACTTAGATTTTTATTTATATATTTCTGATAACATATATGAGTCAGTCTACCACCTGCTTTCAGCTTGACGTCGGCTTCTGAGACAGCCTGTATAAAAGAAATTCGAAACTGTAATATTTATTCTTTATATAAAAGTAACCTGGCTATAGAAAAATCAAGCCTTAATCCAATTCATATAAATTATGATGGATATTAAAAAACATTAGTTGCGGAGATTATTCAAAGATGTAGCACAGAATCCAATAGGCTAGATGAATATTTAAAGAAAGCGATAATATATCCGGTTTTCAATCATATTATTTTGCTAATTTTTTATATTATAGTAGAAACAGAAGTTTTCGCTGAGACGGAAATAGCATATTATAATTGTATTATGTGATCAAAGTGCGTGCTCCCTGACCCCAATATTTTTATTTAACTATAGAAAGGTGTAAGGTAGCAGCATAACTAATGAAGATGAACAAATAACTTTCCATTAATTTTGACGTCGTTCCTCGTTTGAGACATTCGCTCATCATTTTATCTAATACTAGCGGCCGCCAGCAACATCGTTTGCGTGGAATTAGTTATGCTCTGCTCTCTCCGCTCCTATTGGTCGCAGCATGATGTTATATAGCCTAAAGCCTTCCTGGATTAATGGGCTATCCAACGCAAAAAGAATTTTGCGAATCGGACCAGTTCCTGAGATTAGCGCGTTCAAACAACAAACAAACTCTTCAGCTTTATATATTAGTATAGATTAGCTACTCTCCCCGCGATTCCACCAGCATGAGGTTCGATTCCGTGGGAATATCGGGATAAAAAGTATCCTATATGTAAATCCTAGTTATAAGCCATCTGTGTGCCAAATTTCGTCCAAATCGGTTCAGTAGCTTTTGCGTGAAAGAGTAACATACATACATTCATACAAACTTTGAGAGCAGTGGTGGCGTAGTGGTCTCGGCCGTGACTTACTAGTTGTAGGTCGTAGATTCGAACCTCATAACGCGTTTTATTAGTGTACCAGTGATCTCAAAACGGTGAAGGAAAACAACGTGAGTAAACTGGCATGTCCTAGAGCCAAAAACTTCAAACCCATGTGACATCTACCAACCCGCACTGGGCCAGCGTGGTAGCGTAGATTACGGCCCACTCCCTCTCACCGAGAGGAGGCCTGTGTCCCAACACTGGGAACATTATGGGCTGATTATGTACACAAACTTTCACGTTTATAATATTAGTGGGATGGTAAGCTTTCGATAGTAATTTTCGGTTGATTAAAGATATACATAATTGTTCGCAATCAACTTGGATGGATCAAATTTTTGATTGGTAGGTATAAAATTAAACACGATTGATTTTTAAATAAGAATAAAATCCATTTATATGATGCTATGTCTACTCTAATTAGTATGAAAGGCAATAAAAAAGAAAAGAGTTTTACCGCATGACATAACACAAATACTTGAAAAGCTTTTGATTTCACTGTCAAATCATCGTTAAAATATCCAGTGTAAGTAGTCAAAATGAGTCAGCTTATTAATATGCGATTTCTTTTAAACGAGTGTTTATCGTAGGGATTTCAAAGAATGTACAGACGATAGCCCATCAAGCTACTACAATCTGTCAAATTTCTTTATTAGATTTTCAAACTTATGGCTAAAATATTAAAGCTCAAGGTTGATTAGGAATTTCGGTTTCAGAGTTTCGGCTTCTTTTCAAGCTTGACTTGCTGTCGTCGGTACCTAATATGCATAATAATTCATATTTATAATTCCACATACAAAGCAAAGAATGTTTTAATTAATTGTGATCATATAAGTATTATAAAATAAAGATAACCTAATAGAAAGCTGATAATTACGTTAAATGACAGCAGAATTGAAAGTTTACGAACACTTTAGTCCAATCACACATATTCAACGTATTTTCCAGTTCAAACGCATTTTGTTGCCTACAGACGTTAGGCGTAGGCGTGTTAGGCCTACCAATAGTTCACTACTACTCATGTTAACTGTCCAAACGTAAAACGCATATTTGCTAGATCATTAATTATAACCGACAGTAATATACAATATGTAAAGAAAACCCTGTCCGACCCATAAGGATAATAAAGGTTAGCTAAACACTTGACCAAATATAATATAAAATTTTACATAATCATCATAGTAACAATACTAATGAATTTTGAAATAATCCCAAAGGATTATTTCGGGGAAATTGGAATTAATTCCCGGGAAAAAATTCCCGGGAATTAATTCCAATTTCCCCGAAATTTGGTAATTTTTAAAAAAGTGACAACACCGGTATTATTATAAGCGAATAGCGGCGCGACCACGTCACAGGAGCCGCGTGCCCTGCCCCCCGTCGCCCGCGGAAGGGGGTGCTAACCGCACATTACCTCTTTTTGCGAAATAATATTTATATTTTTAGGGGGATTTTTTTTAAGTTTAGCCTGTCTTTGTGGGCATTAGTAGAATCAGTTATCGATACCTAACAATACCTTCACGGATCGGACAAGGTTTGGTTTTGGTATTGTATACAATATGTAAAGAAAACCCTGTCCGACCCATAAGGATAATAAAGGTTAGGTAAACACTTGACCAAATATAATATAAAATTTTACGTAATCATCATAGTAACGCATTCTAATGAATTGTGAAATAATCTTTTGGTAATTTTATAAAAAGTGAAAACACTATTTTTGACGGTATTATTATGAGCGAATAGCGATGCGACCGCGTGCCCTGCCCCCCTTCGCCCGTTGTGTATTGCCTACCACACATGTATTAAGTTACCTCTTTTTGCGAAATAATATAAATTTTTTTAGGGGCACTTTTTTAAGTTTAGCCCGTCTTTGTGGGCATTAGTAGAATCAGTTATCGATACCTAACAATACCTTCACGGATCGGACAAGGTTTTGTTTAGATATTGTATAATTATTATATGTAAGAGTATTTTGCAAATGCATTGAGTCATTCTTGCTGAAAAAGACATATTTAAATAAGTTTCTATATTTCAAGTTACAAAGAAAACAGAAAGAGTTCTACATCATTGTTCATACGTCACAACCCTGTAAGCACAATGGAACATCATTGCAACGAAGCTGTTTATTTTCCAAACGGCAACTGAAAGCCGCTACTTATTTCCATTTTACTATTTTTCCCTACATAACGAGGTGCTATTAACGCATTTCCTTACATTGGCAGGAAGTGGCAGTTAGCATTGGATGCAAATGAGCGCATTCAGCGTATGTGCGGGCAGTAGACAATAGAAGTGCGCGCGAATGAATGAGCAGGCCGCCGTGACGACCTTTCAAGATGGCTAGGATAGGATAATCCTACTACCGACTCTCACTTAGGCCCATTTTCACCATATGCATACATTTAACGCTTAGTATATTTGAAACACCATTCGTTTTCGCCCAGTCATTTAATGAAGCCGTTGGTCCCGGTTGCCATACGAACATATAATGGCAGTCGTTACGGGTTGTTGGAGCCCTCAAATGTCCAACAATTGGTCTAACTGCAATGCTTCGATATCGCCTTCAGGTTGTGGAGGTCAGACGGCAGTCGCTTCACGGAAAATATCGAAGTTTAGAAAAAATCAGCAGTTAGACTGGTAAAGCGGACTCCAGAATCCAAAGCTGAAAGCTTCGGGTGCGACTGAGATTAACGTTGAGATGATGATGATGATTTGGAGATGACAGGAATAACATTTTATAAAGTTATGGTTTAAATATATCATTAATGCGATTGATTTGAGTTGTCGGCACACAAATCACGCGTTACTAGTTGTTGCACACGAACATAACCCATAATACTGAAAAAAAAAAATACAAGGGTCAATCTTTCACCCTTGAAAATTCTTATGTGTTGTGGGTGGGTCTAGATATAAAAACGTAGGACTATAACGAAAAGCATTTCTCGAAAAGTCAAGCTTGTTAGGTAACGTTATTCGTTACCTGAATGAAGCAAACTGTGTTAAAGAATTACCACATTCGCTTCTGCGAACACCAATTGATACCAACTTATTGCACATCAAATAAGAAGGCGCAAAAAGTTATCCGTTCATAATCAATTAATCAAAGATCACCGTGGTCAATCAAACAATCTAATTGATCTTGAATAGCGGAACAAAATAAGTGACAAGAAGATCTCCCTTTGATTGACAGCCTTGCTGATTCACTACGTTTTTTTACAACGGTCTCTAGACCGTATTACCGAGTTAAGAACATAAATTAGAAAACTGAGCCCAAACATCACGATGAATTAAAAAACAATAGGAACGAAAGCTGTTTCTGTTTCCATGGTCTCGTTTGCATTTTGATTCGTTTTTTTTCTAATGGCAACACGTCCAGGGAGTTCGTTCTGCTTACACAAGCTTTATAATGTCCAACACTCACGTAGGTACGCGTTACGAAACTGACAGACGTAATACAGAATAGAGGCTTTTGCGTTAACAAACATTTATGCGTTAGCTCAACCTAGGAAATTTATTCATGTTTTTCTGGTAGAAGTTATAAATTTTATTTTATTTTATTTTAGAAGTTATAGATTTATAGTAAATTGAGTTTTTAGACACGGGCTTTGGTTCCTATTAAACACAATTCCAAAGCCTAAAAGACTTAGAAAATTATATTTGAGCAATATTAAATCTGTCTAGCCTTCTCACAACTGTGTTGGTGTCGGCTTAAAGCACAATATTAATTTTACTAATCTGCTTATCCTATTCTTCATAGTGTCATATCTACTTAGATCTTATTTCGAAAGTGACACCAATTTCTGTATCCTGTGCATCAAGTCATGTTTTTTAAAGCGGGAACTTATTGCACGATTTGTGACATTAAAATTTTCATACTAATTCTAGAAATAAATAAAGCATAATCAGCGATATTTAAACTGCTGGGACACAAACCTTTTACTGTAAGTCAGCTATTATCAGCAGCGTAGGAAGGCCCCCAACAAGGTGGACCGATGACCTGGACAAGGACGCGGGAAACGGATGGATACGGCAGCACAAGACCGGTCATTATGGAAAGTCATTAGGGAGGATTTTGTCCTCTTTTTTTGATATGACATCTCGTAGTTGACCTTTAGAGGTCGTGACTACTTAACCGGACTATCCTACGGCTGCCTTAAATAAATTTAAAGCCTCCAGCCAGGGCATCTAAAAACTAAGCGACTTCGCGCTAAGGGCACCCCCTGTGGGGTACGAAACTCGGCTTAGGGCGTCGCTGGAGAGAACAGCAAGGGACGGCTGAAAGTTTTATTTTAATACGGTTTGATGATGATCGCGGCGTTTCCTAGTACTAGCTCTGAGAAGAAACGTCCGAAACAAACTCAGTGGTGGATTTTGTCCAGCAGTGGACCTCTATATATAGGCTGAGAAGAAGAGCTATGATGGAGCATATGCTTGGTGCCGGTTGGTTGATATTACATGCCATCTATTATTTGTGCAATTTAATTGCCTTTGGCTACAATTAAGTTGAAGAAACAATAAAAGTTGTATTGTCTAAACACCATTCAGACGACGCAAGTCATCTGTTGCATCAATTTTATTGTATGCCATAGGCAATTAAATTGTACCGTGTAAATCAGTCTTATAATATAAAGCGCATTGCCGGTTTTCTTACGATGTTTTCCCTCCATTCATAAATAATAAAGGAATTATTCATAAACGACGACTTTTTTTTTATAAATTATAAACTAGCGCTTGACCGCAATCCCGCCTGATGGTAAGCAGTAATTCATAAGTCGCGGCCGATACTACTGAGCCTGTTCTCTAAATTATGCAAAGTTATAAAATGTTTTTTTAAAAGGAACGAACTAGCTTATGCAACTTTATCGAAAGCGAGTTTACGGAAATAGTAGATATAAGAATGGACGGTACTATATCGGGATATCCTTCATTGCGCTAACGATTTCTCATATGGAATTATAGGAATGGCCTAGTTATGTTGTGTACTTCCGATTATCGTCGATATAGGTAGGTATGTACATTAATTGGGAACTGAAATTGATATTAGTAATTTATTGTGTTACTATGAATTAACTGACTAATCTTTTAATTCCTTTATTCCGAAACCTAGGCACAAGATAGTCTTTATTTGTGATAATTAAATACAGGGTGTATTTTTTATTACTTGGGATGTTTTTTTTTTTACTTGGGATTGTTGATAAGCCGATATAAGAGTTAACAAAAAAATAACGTTTTATTTTTTAATTTAAGTTTCTGGTTCGGTTACTAGACCTTTAAGCCAACTCATTATTTTGAGTGGTTAAATTGATAGTCTGTTAGTTAACAGACTGTCAAACTCATATATGTCAAGTAATAGGCTCTTATTATTTCAGTTAGCGAACCACGGTAATTATGGTCAGTTTTGTGTGGATGACTTTAAAAAATTGTTCTTATAGTTAGATATCTTAATTCTGGTTAGTAATTTGCTAGACCGAAATGACAGCTGTAATCGACCTTTTTTGACAGCATGACATTATTTCGTACTTATATTATTAGCTGGCTTTATGTCCTTTTGACCTAGTGACCTAAAAAAAAGAATTTGTCATCGTTATTGTTGGAAGATATTTCTCTTAGCTTGAAAATAAATAAGTTCGCAATTATTGTTGTCAATACTGAGAAACAACCCACACAGAAGCGTTTGTCTCTTGAAGCTACAGCTATAATTTTCTTTCAACCCATAATTAGAGATGAGTGTGCTTTTAACAATATTTCCCATATATTATTAGAGCATAATTATAATTACCCGTGAAACTACCTTAACAATAAGCAGTTATAAGCTATAACACAAGATTTGTCACATAATCACGTTAGTTAACATGTAGCAATTTATCAATAACAAACAAGTAAGATTTGTCCAAAAATGCATGGCACAAGAAAGTTCGCAAGCAAATCCTGATGAATGCGGAAATCGGATTAAAAAAATACTGTTATTTACGAAAATTGCCTGCTTGCCTGCAAGTAGACAGGTGACACTGATAAATGATCAGATCAGAAAGTTCAACATTTAATGATATATTATGAAGCTTTTCAAATATTTTGACATGTTTGCCTGACACTGGCTGCTTTGCTTGAAAAGACCAATTGCGACAAGTGACTGTTGAAATCACATGTTCACTATTCACCCAGTTCTCAATAGTGCATGAATAGCAATGAAATGACTTAAGGTGCACTGTCAGACAAGTGTCAAAATAGAAAAATTTTACAGCTATCACTTTATCAATTATAGAGATGTGCACACAGTGAATCTTTGTTTTATCGATTCACGTGCATGGTTACATAATTTTCTACGTTGAAGGAATAACGACTTTATATAGTTTATTAGGTACATGGGGAACTGTGTTTAACACATAAAATTTCTTTCGTACTAAACGGTGCTTTCTATCCGTGCTTAGCGGATGATTACCTACTAAGGTTAAATGCAAACAGATCAATAGGTTATTGTATTTTTTTAAGGATCACAGGAAAATAATATCAGTAATGGTTTTATTTCTAAACTACGATTAAAGTTATGAGGGGTTTAAACGTCAAACATATATGGTTTAGCAGTCCCTAATCATTATTTTGTATTTAGCAATGTTTATAAATAAAGGAGTGTCCAGGATATTACTATTTCAGAAGAGTATTTCTGAAACTTAGGGCTACTGAAACTTGTTTCCCAAGTTACAGATTTCTCAGTTGATTTTTGAATTTTAAAACGGCCATTAAACTATTACACATTTATTACATAAAATATAGACATTTATAATAATGTAAGTAAATAGTACCTACAGGTCAACAATTATCTCTGTAGGTAATGTAGGGTATACTTTACTGTTTCATTATTCCAACATGCTTTAATGAAGCAATTGCAATGTTTTGAGCACTGCAATTAACACTCTAGCGCCACTGTCAATGTGACAACTAATATTCCAAAGTGTAGCCACAACAAAAAATAAAAATGACTACGGTAAACAAACACAATTTGCACGAAAAGAAAACACATCACAAAAAATGCTCTCACAGGAACTCGTTACCGCTCTCTTCTTCTTCGAACGAGATACATTCTATGTCAAAATCGTCACTGGACAGACTGTCTTCAGTCATGTCCGTGCTGCTCTCGGCCAACGATTCGATCGACATCGTTCGACGGTCGATCACCGACTAAACGTATCGGGGAAAGTGCTCAGCGCGGAGGAAGTACATTTTGAATAATTTACCGATTCATTTCGGCTTTCAAAATGTTGCTCGTGTTTACGTCTCTAGCGGTAAGGTCGTTATTCAGATTCGATTATGACGATGGTTACGCGATTTTTTCCTTCCTACTTTTTAGGCAGTTGTGCTGTATCGATTTGTGTGTCAATGTTGTAATAATTGACTCGTTAGTATTTATGTTGATTGGATATGTTAATAAAGATAACAGTCGATAGCGATGGTGATGAATATTTCGACGCTTTACTTTAGATTGTGAATAATTTAGAATAATATTAATTAGTGTTCAGTGTGTTAACAATCTAGTTCCTCTCCTGTTAGTGAGAGGGACTGGACTGTAACCCACTCCGCGGGCCCAGAGTGGGTTGGTAGATCATCATCATCATCTCCACATTTAGTCCCGGTTGCAACCGCGGCTTTCGCGTTGGAGCCTGGGGTCCGCTTTCTTGCTCAATCTTCTCCATTTCGCGCGATGTTTATTATCCTGAATCCTGTGGTGTGAGATTGTTGGCAGATGTCACATAATTTGATTTTTTTGGTTTGAATCAAAAATCATGTGTTACTTCAAAGTTGAGAGCAGTACGTATTGATATTTTAATTTTGATCGAAATTATCAATTGTTTACACAGATCTTATAATCCAAATGTACATAATATAATATAGTAGCTAAAGCTCCATCCGTAAATTTTAACATCTATTTTTTGAACCATTTGGTTATATTAGAATATGCACTAGGGTTTGTCACTATTGATGCATAGCCATATGTAATATACTTATTTCAGTACCACGTATTATAAAAACGCAAGCACTAGATTATACTATTATTGGACGGAAACACAGAACACTTCTAATAACTATAATTGCAACAAACACGCATGATTGAACGCCACTATTACACATAACACACGGAAATTAAATAATTAATCGACACTGCTGAATGAACAATTAAAACCGGCTGGTAACGAAAAAAAAAAAACAAAAAGTAACGAATGCGCGAACTGCAGCAGAACAAAGGAGCCGTGAATAGTAAACTTTAAACAATTCGGATACTTGCACTCTATGCTTGATCCGTGCTGCTAGTGCACACGGCATGACCGAAGGTTGCACTTGCTCTGGCGACGGTTGTCCCGCGACCTCTCAAGTGCGTTCCGCGCCAACGGTGCTCATCAACTAACTAGGGCTGCTCTACTTTTTGCCAAGCACTTTTTATGGCGCATTGTTTGTGTAAAATTGCACCCAAATCTGATTTACAAAGGCGTTACTTAATAATGGAAATTAATTACGAAAAAGCTTTTGTTTTCTGTTTTATCTGGGTCGTACAGGTCAACGTAAGTTTTACAGACGGTACACACTCGTAATATTTCGAATCGTTCTAAATCTACGAAAGAAATGTTATTCTAATCTGTACAGTTCAAACTATTTAGAGTAAATACGTGAATTAACGTGTTGTAATAGTTTAACATACCTTCTCAAGGAAGTAAGTATGAATTAAGATATTTTCCGTTCTCTTCGAGCGTAGCATTATTATGATATAATAAAACAAGTAAAGTGTAACACTAACATAGGCTATTGTTCCGTGGAAAGCAGAACGTATCGTTACATACTTTAGATATTAATATTTGTTAAGGAGTCCAGATTTCACAAGATAACAGCAATTCTATTCTTTAGAAATGGATTTTAATGGGATGTTATAAATGTTACAACAGCTAATGACTTTGGAGGAACATTTAATTTAACATAAGAACATATTTATAGATGATTAATATAGATACGACAAGGTTTTGCATACATCCTAATTATTTACCTGTACAAAGGTTTTTATAAAATTTATTTAATTTTAGCAATTAGAATTTATACAGTCCAAAACTAAACTATTGTGTAAGAAAATAAAAGAAATTAATTTATTAATGGGATATAGGTAGAAATATAGTGATGAATAGTTTAGAGTTAAGCCTAAGATCTTGTTTAGAAGTTGGCCTGTGCTTCGAATCTTTTTCTTAGAGATATCGACACAGATCGAGCAAATAATATGTAGGGAAAATACAACCAACCCACATAAATACATCCTGGCAGGTGAACGATGATTTAAAAAAGACGTTAGCTTTTCAGAGAAGAAGATTGAGGTGGATAGAATAAAAACCCAAACACAATTTCGCCTCCTCCTTTATACCGCGTACATCGAGCGACTGGAACAATTTGCCAGCGGCGGTGTTTCCGTCGGACTACAATTTGAGTGCTTCAAGGCTAGAGTGAATAGGCTCTTAATAAACTAGTGGGCTTTACCATCAACGATTGCGTCACTGCTTACCAACAGGCAGGATTGCGGTCAAGCGCTAGTTTATAAAATGTAAAAAAAAAACAATGTTTAACATAGGACCTGAAATCTAAAGTTATTGAAACTATTGATAGCAAAAGGTTAAATCTAAGTACAGTTTGACATTGGAAGAATAGTGGTGAATTGGTGATGCTATCGGGACAACCCTATAAACTTCCATTATCAAATTGAAAATAAAAAAGTAGTTCAGAAGATACGTGGAACACATAAGAATCCTTCATTCAATGTAAAACGGTTACCCACGCTTTTTTAGAAAGCATTATATGTACAATGTGGAAACATAACAACTACTGTTCAAACTTGAATAACACGCAGTTACTATGTGTTCGCGGTTAGTTTTAATAAATTTATTACCTACTTGTTTTTAAATATCGCTTCCTCCAATTAAGCTGTGTTGCCACACTAGCTATGTTGCGGATACTGATACAATTTTAGAGAACATTAGAAATTAACGAACGCATCATTAACTCCCTTTGAAATAAACTGATCGTTTCTGTAATAATTGATTAATTCATTGTTATCCAAGTACCAATCCAACTAGTACTCTCTGTCCCCACTATGACAGATTTCCACAATTCGAACGGTGTGGGAGAATTCTTCTTCTAGTGGACTATATCACTGGAATAATATAAATGGCAGGGGGAGTGCTATGAGGACTTCGTTCCCACATTCATCACACGTCCACACAATACACGGTACACCACAAAATTTCAAAATTCTAAATCATACACACTAAATAAGTTGATAGGTACATATTTTTTTTTTTTTTGGAAAATTTGTTTGGAAGAACAACTTGTTTTTGTCACATCAATAATCAATACCGACCGATGCTTTGTATGAACCTATCTCGTAATGTTGTTAGACGAAGGAGACTAGTCTCCACGACACAGGGAATCCTAGTGTGGAGGCTAGTGTTAATTAAATATTGTAATGTTTTTCGGAACAATAAAGTTTTTTTTTATGTATCCTTGCGTCTCGCAGGGTAGGTACAGATTTATGAAATACATGGTGGAGAAAGACTAGATATAGCCGTCAAGTGGGCATTCTGGTCTTCAAATTTTTATTTTTGGTGTAAAATTGTTATTTTATGTATTTCGTAAAGTCATGCACGCAAAAAATTGTGCTTATATGTATGCGGCTGTGTACAGGGGTCGCGGGAGTACAAAAATACTTCTTTTCGTAAAAAAAAAATCATAAAAAAATAGAATTTTTGATCTTTAGGTCCGTTATCAAAGGAGACGCTTCACGGAAAATGTCCAAGTTTAGCCATATCAGCAGTTGGACTGGTTAAGCGGACCCCAGACTCCAAAGCTGAAAAGGCTTCGGATGCGACTGGGATTAACGCTGGGATGATGATGGAGGTCCGTTATCAAAGGTTTCCTAGGTTTAAAGGTTATCCGTATAGTCCAGCATAAATAATTATCACCTAAAATAACAGGGAGTAGTTGTAACTCTTGGTTCCGTTAAGTGTTTTGTTACGCCTAACGAAGTTTCAAATTATAGAATAGAATAAAATAATCTTTTGATGTACACCATTTTTTTTAACCTTTTGAACGCCAATCACTTCTATACAAGTTCGAGATTTTCGTGCCCTCAGCGCCACTACTTGATTAGAAGTAATCACAGTATAAAATAAATTTACGACTTTTACAAGACCTTTTATTTTGTTTTTATGGAAATTTGCCCTGTTATCAATCATATTTTTAACTTTTTCACGCATAATAAGTTCTTATTTGTTTAATTTTCAATAGAAACAAAAACGCCAGAAAATATTTTAATGCCCCCAGCGCCAATTACTTGATATCAAGTAAGCCAGTGATGGGACACGACGAAGACCTCGCTATATTTCATCTCGTCGAAATGATCATAAATACTATTATTGCAAGAAAATGACGTAAATATATAATATTTTATAAATATTGTACACTTTAAACTAGGTTTTATTCACCTTAATCAAGAATTAATAGGTTTTCTAATCATTGTCGATAGTGAAACCCCGTTTGAAAAACCCATCCCTACAAAGTTAGTTAGTTAGCGGTCCGTACGCGCCACCGACGTGTATAGAAGGAAATCTGTGACGTCATAAGCGGACGGGTTTCAAGGTCATAGTGACCTTGTGCATTTTAGTGTAGTGCAATGTTTACATCTTGAGTTGGCGCACGTGTCCTTATAAAAAAAATTGTGACTGTGAATATGACGAATTATTGCGAGTTGTTCAAGTCTGAATCAGAATTTTGAAATAGTTCGTCGTCTTGACATTCCGTTAAGTCGTCAACTTCCGTTTCAGGAATTTTCTTCAGTTTTCTATTAGTTTCTACAAACCAGAAAAATAATTGCGAGTATTTAGCGACACCATTAAAAAAAAGGTGTTGTGTAAAACAGACACTTACCCTCCATTTTATTTTATTTTTTAAAACGTAGAAAACCACGTATTTAGCTTCTATTAATTGTATTTGTTGTAAGTAAACGAAATAAATTATGCAGGAATCGGTTGAGTTTATGCACGTGTAACTCGACCACAGTGAATATAAAATATATACCATAGAAATCTAGACATCCCTAGAACAGAAAGGATTTTGACGTGCCTCGAGCGCCAACTACTTGATATGAAGTGGAAGGATTACATTTGGAGACAAATAGGGATGTGCCTTGTAGAACACACGTCTAATAAATTTAAAATTCTTTTCTTTATTGTGGGGAATATATCCAGGTTTTCATATTGTTTTTTTTTTATAAAATAAAATAAAATATGAAATTACGATTACAGTTTTTATTTAGCTTCGTAAATTGGTGAAGAAACATTATTTTATATGTATAATATTATTTGTCGATAGGACACTAATCCCATCCCTACGTTTTACTATAGATACGTTATACATTTGTAGTGTGGCGCAGGAGGACACATCGCGTATTATATAGATGGGCGTTCAAAAGGTTAAATAATTTTAAATTATCGCTTGACTACAATCCCTCCTGATGGTAAGCAATGATGTAATCGTTGATGGTAAAGCGCGCTAGTTTATTAAGCCCATTCACTTAAAAAACCTTAGTGAATAGGAAGGAAGACGGCAGTTGAGCGTAGTGGTGCAATGTTAAGCCCAATAACACGACCAACGATGCTGCGCCAGAAGGAGATTGATGTGGAGACCCTCCACGACCAAATTCCCGGCACAACGACATTTGACGCATAGTACCTGGCACACATCGCAACACATCTGCTCAGACCCGTCCTCCGTACGGCTTTACCAGACATCATGCCGGAACACGACAAATCGCTTGGCGGCAAGACTTTGTCTGGTGGGTGGTAACTTCTAGCGGCAGCCGATGTTATGGCCTACCACCGAAAATATTACTACACAAAATATTATTATTTATTTAAATAAAAATTACAAAAATATTTAAGAGACGTGATGGGATATCCCAACATGATAAAATAAGAAAATAATAGAAATGGGGGTAACGACCGCTTAATACATAGATATTTTAGTTGAAGTATTGATATCAATCAAATCGATAAAGATATCACAAAAAAAAAAACTGATGTGTTACGTATTTCCTTTCTTTCTTCTCTTATCTTTTAAATAGATTATCATATTTAATTTTTTTAAATTAATTAGTTTTTCATCTGCATAAAAATCACGTAAATTTTATCTTATATTATAGATGATTTTCGAATTACTAGTGCACTAACAGACGGACAGGAAGACGGTGCATATTAAAATATGAATTACGTAATTATTAATAAAAACGACGATGAGTAAGCAAAACCAAACGTTTAATTTAAGTTGAACGTTGAATTGGTCAAAATTCTTGGGTTTTTAAAACAAAATCTCCGCTCCATTAAATCAATCAATTGATGCATGACAGCATTTTAACTTGTGAACAGCGTTTCGTATATCACTTTAATTATTTTCTAATTTGGCAACATTCATTTGGCAACGTTGAATGTATTTTTTTGCTGTTGCAAGGCGGCAACATTGAGTTTTCCTATTTTGAAAGTGCTTCTTTACAACGGGTTGAGTAAAAAAGAAAATGCAAACAGTTACTGGTAAAGGCAAGCAACATACTTTATTCTTTCCGTCTATTACAAAATGAGTTCTAACTTTGGTCTAAGCTTAAATTTTTCGTTTAGTTTTGTGGTTATTCAAAATTGATAACTTAGAAGAGGGTTTAAAATCAGTTTTTGCATTTAGGTCCGTATTACAGAACGTAACTCAAAACTCAAGCTCTACTTAAGTCTCGTTTCAAGCCATTTCATTGGTTGAAACTAGTTTTAAGTAATGCTTAAGCAGAGAACAATGCTTGAGTAACGTTCTGTAATACGGACCTTAGACCGTCAATGTTGTGGGGATGAAACAATTACTCGATGGTTTAAACCTGGGACTAAATATACATTTTGCACGTTGCAGTACAATGTCGCTTCGCCGTAGGTCAGGTTGTAGAGTCTGAGGTGGAAAGGGCTCCGAAGACTTTAAATTGTCCGAAATGTTTCTAAATATCCTTACTAATATTATAAATCGGAAAGTGAGTTCATTTGTTTCGCTTTCATGCCGTAACTACTGAACCGATTGCTTTGAAATTTTGCAGACGTAAAGTTAGAAGTCCGGATTAAATAATAGGGTAACTTTTTATCGCGAAAAAAAAAATGATATTCCCGAGGGAAATCTAAAAAGCGTGAGTAGCCGCGTGTGGAAAGCTAGTACAACTATGTAAAGTCGCAGGTACAAATTTTCAGTAGTACAGGTCATTAGGGCAGGTAAATATTTTCTTGTCCGTAAATGACCAGTGCCAAATAAAGAGAAACATATAAAAATGTTATAAAATTCACATATCAACATTTGGGCTTCTCAAATATTTACATACATATTTTATTTTTAATTTAGTACATAATTTAGAGGCCTCGTTAATCCTACTAATAACTTGCTGGTAATATTATAAACGCGAGAGTCTGTGAGGATGAAGAAAAACTAGTGAACGGGTTTGGATGAAATTTGGCACATCGGATAGTTACCAACCAGCCCCCTAATCGGCGAACGGATCGTTTGGACCGCCCATTGGTCCGTTCGGTCCAAACGATCCCAACTAGTCGCAATCATTTGACAAAAATGTGTTCGCCGATTACGGGGCAGGATTAAGGATAATTTTTATTTCGATATTCCTACGGGATCGTCAACTAAACGTTGAAATATCTTCTAAAATAAATAAAATATATTCTTTATTTCTTTTCTTTCTAAAGTTTAGTTTCAATTCACCCCTACATCTCTAACCACATAAATTCAAGGAATGTTAGTTGCCTTTATTAGAGCGCAGACAGGTTTAATTTTAAATGAACGCATAAAAAAAGCGCCGTATGTAATATATAAAGAAAACCCTGTCCGATCCGTGAAGGTATTGCTAGGTTTCGATAACTGATTCTACTAATGAATGCAAAGCCGGGCTAAAGTTAAAAAATCCCCCTAAAAAAATAAATATTATTTTGCAAAAAGAGGTAACTTAATACATGTGCGGTAAGCAACCCTTCCACGGGCGGCGGGGGGCAGACCACGCGGCGCGTGGTCGCATCGCTATTCGCTTATAATTATACCGGTGTTGTCACTTTTATAAAAATTACCAAATTTCGGGGAAGTTGAAATGAATTCGCGGGAAAAAAAATATTAATTCAAAATTCATTAGTATTTTTACTATGATGATTACGTAAAATTTTATATTATATTTGGTCATGTGTTTAGCTAACCTTTATTATCCTTATGGGTCGGACAGGGTTTTCTTTACGTATTGTATATATTACTGTCGGTTATAATTAATGATCTAGCAAATATGCGTGTTACGTCTGGACAGTTAACATGAGTAGTAAGTAAACTATTGGTAGGCCTAACACGCCTACGCCTAACGTCTGTAGGCAACAAATTGCGTTTGAACTGGAAAATACGTTAAATATGTATGTGTGATTGGACTAAAGCGTTCGTAAACTTTCAATTCTGCTGTCATTTAACGTAATTATCAGCTTTCTATTAGGTGTACATCAAGAATTTGAACGTAAACGATGTAAAATGGGTATGTAAGGATCTGACTAGGTGGCGTCCTGTAGTTTCTGTCAACTCACTGTCAAAAAGGCGTGAGTTTTTGTATGGGGTCGAGAATATATTTAAAATAGCGGCCGCCAGCGACTTCGTTCGCGTGGTTTAGTTATGCTCCGCTCCTACTGGCCGCAGCGTGATGTTATATAATCTAAAGCCTTCCCGGATTAATGGGCTGTCCAACCCAATGAAGAATTTTTCAAATCGGTCCAGTAGTTCCCGAGTTTGGCGCGCACAAACAAACAAACATATACAAACAAACTCTCCAGCTTTATATATTAGTATTGATTAAACTTTAAAGTAGCTAATACCTCTATTACCTGCAAGGGATATTGCTGGTTTATGGTTCGACTCTTTAGTAAACTACTTCATTGGACTAAAACGTAACTGAGGAAATGTGGGATACACTATTTGTTACAGGATGCGTTGTAACATGTGGCATCCTATGGGTATTGTGGTATTACCACAATAGGTCACTTTGTCGGAAAAAATCCGAATCAATTGTCACGACCATTGTGTAGTTAATAAATAAACAGTAGAGTGTACTCACTCTGGGCTCTGTCTGAAATGGTCGACGGCAAACTGCAGCAGCGGATGTCTGCCGTCATGCTGTGGCGTTGACTGGTCTCTCCTCTCTTCCCTTATTTCTCGTTCCCTCTCCCGATCTCTTTCTCTGTCCCTGTCCCTTTCCCTCTCCCGGTCTCTTTCTCTCTCTCGCGGCACTGGAGACGTCGTTTGCGCTCTTCTCTCAATATGGTCCGTCTCTTCTCTGGAGTCTCTCGCTTCGCGCAACTCGCGTATCTCCCGAGAGTCTCTTGAATCTCTGGACTCCCTAGTTTCTCTAGACTCTCTCGTTTCTCTGGAATCTCTTGTTTCTCTGGAATCTCTCGTTTCTCTCGTCTCTCTGATATCTCGTTCTGAGATGCGTTCTTTTGTTACTCCATTTGTTGTAGGTTTGGGTTGAACCTGTAACAATTAAGGTATTAGGTTAATTTTAAGATTTATTAATTTATTAGTGACTTGGAAGTCACTATTTGAGCCTGAACTAGGAAGGACAGTCCACCTACACGCACAACTACTACGGTAATGATTACAGCGGTTGCTTTGTTCGTTAGGTGTTATTTACAACTGTGAAGTTGAATTACTTTATTGAGTATTAATTTAACAGGGGGTAAGCAAAAGATGGACCATCAGTGTTTTAAAACCGATTTGTGCTATCCCAAGTATTCAGCTGAGTACGTCAAAACGAAAGAATCTAGAGATTGGCATCCGATTGCGGTACTTGCCACTTGCTCGGTGTGGGTACATCGCTGGAGATCAGGAAAGCGTGAATGTGCGCACGCGCACGATCGCTAAATAAATCAGTTTTACTGCGCCGGAGCCGTTGCTCGGACTCTGTACGAATCATATCTTATAGAAATCAAGGTGATGTGATTTACGGCATTTAGTGATTTGTGATTCTGTCTTCTACGTCTTTATATTAGATTATAAGAATAACCTACTTAATGTCTCCATTCTGTATGTAGTTCAACCATGGATTTAAGGACCGCCCGGTGGCGATGACTGTGGGAGGCCTATCAATGTCCAACAGTGATCTTTAGGTCGAAATGAAGATGACGAAGCTTCACATTATTTTGATACGTACAACAATATTTGATAAGGGAATTAATTACGACAATCACTGATTCTAAATCTTTTAACCACGATGCGTTCTATTTGTAAATCTAGTGGCCTAGTGGTTAAAACAACAACCTTTCAAGTATGAGCGTGCGGTTTCGATTCCAGGTCAGACAAGTACTAATGTAACTCTTCTAAGTTATATTATGTGCTTTCTAAGTATATCATGGACACCAATGACTGATTACAAGGTAAAGGAAAACATCTTGTGGAAACCTGGACTTTTAGTCTGAAATCGCCAACCCGCATTGAGCAAGCGTGGTGATTACGCTCAATCCTTCTCTGTATGAGAGGAGACCTGTGCCCAGCAGTGGGACAATAAAAAGATAGATGATGATTTGTAAAATAGAGAATTTTTCTATGTCGAAAATTCAAAATGATGAAGGTTTATTTCCACACAGAAAGTGATAGGAAAATAAATCAAGAAAATGTATGAACATTTACCATTACATGTTGCTTAAACGATTTTTTGTTTAAAGAATAATTAAGAAATTATAACTTAATTAGTACTAGAATGGCTTAAAGAAAAATAAATAAGAAAAAGTTACAAGTGAGTTAGAGCCAATGAAAGTGGCTGTAAAGTATTTAATTAATTTAAAATGTAGGTCAAGGTTGAAGAACGTAGTTTAGATTTATTGTATACTATAATACCTTTGGTTTTCGTTTCAAAGTTTTTCTACTGAGGGTCCTGATAACATCGTAAAAGTTTTCCATTTTTTAACAATTTTTCGTTCTCCAGCACACATCAAGCACAATTGGTATTTTCGTAATATCACCAATATCATTGACGTTACTTTTCGAAATTTGAACTAAGCGAATCAATGTTGCCACTTTCTCGATACAAAAAACAGACCATAGAATTTCTATTGTTTTTTTTTTTCGATAGTGCAATTTCCGCACTGCATTCGCGAGGTGCAGCGGCGGTATGCGTGCGCCGCTCGCACCCGCGTTGCCCGCCACCATCTTTATAAATATTGATGCAATCTATGTGTGCTCGCTCCGATTAATCGCTAATTTCTTTCGTAACTCGAATTCTTTTAGTCTTTTTACCCGATTAACTCTTACCGTGAATGGGAGATATTCATGGTATTTTTGACACGCCTCGCTAGGCTCGATTTATTTACAATCTCGTAGTGCTCATTATCTTGAATAATTATGGTAATTGTGGATTATATGATACTTTTACATAACCGACGTAAAACAGAAAATATGAGTTTTCAGTGCTGCCAATATTTTAGGGTCACGTCCAAGAACGAATTCAATTTTGAACAGTTCATTCAAAAAGGAACTATTCAACTCGCTCTGCGTTAGTAAGTAATATTTTCTTTTTTGTCGGTCTTACAATCCTAGAAAGTACCGAACCATGGACAATAGAGCCACTGTTCAACTGTCTGAATACATACTAATTAAAAAGAAACAATTCAAGTTATACGGCATCCTTACACAGAGGTAAGTACATTGTAAGCCTTATTAACGGCCGCTTTCTATATTCAATCCCAATCCCTAATTTGCTGGTCGAGATTGATATTTGAATCCATTTCTTACTCTTGGTATTTCAATAACCGATCCAAAACTCGAAACATTGATCTTTTTTTTCAATCCATCTTTGGGAGGACGGATCGGATATTTAGATTGGTATTTGTATGAAAGTGACAGTTATGCGATTTCCATAATCGATCTCTGATTTTGACAAATCGATTTTTGAACGTTATTGATCTTTATTTGCGATCCTTAGTTATTGACAGATTGTATTGTGCAAAAACGTGGAAATGGAAATATTTTCAAGTGATAGTGATAGTGATCTTGAAGTATTAGCTCAGCTAACGGATTGGGATAGTAGCGACAACGTACAAGAGAGAGCTGTGTCCTCCAAAACTTTTCGCCGAATAAACTTCATGGCAAGTTTAACCGATGCAGAGTTTGCATTTAGATTCAGAATGAACAAAGCATCAGTTGAATCTGTTTTGAATGAAATAATGCCCTTTATCAAAGTGAAATCGAGACGGTAAGAAATTTGTTTTGTGTGCTCATATTGCTTCATAAAAACATAACCCAAAAGGACGATTATCAAAATAATAGTTTCTATTTCAGAAATAATGGTATACCACCATTGCATCAACTTTTATTGGCACTTAGATTTTACGCATTGGGGACTATGCTTAATTCAGTGGCCGACTTTGCTGGAGTATCCCTATCGTCAGCATGTAGAATAGTGGCAGACATATCTGCTGCTATCGCTAGCTTGTACAACAAATACATTTTTGTACATTCTAGGAGTACAGATAAATTTTTTAGCATAGCTCAATTCCCCAGAGTATGTGGTGCTATTGACTGTACACATGTACACATTCAGTCTCCATGTAAGTATACACCTAGGTCCTGAAAAGTTTACTTATTTATTTGAAATTACCATACCTACATACCTATGCAACAACAAATAAAATATTTGGTGTTTCAGGTTCAACAATAGGTGAGGAGTATAGAAATAGGAAAGGATACTTTTCAATTAATGTACAAGCAGTTTGCGATGCGGACCTTAAATTAATGAATGTTGTTGCTCGGTGGCCTGGTTCAGCTCATGATGCAACTATTTTTAATAATTCAGTATTAAGAGGTAATATTGGGTTTATCCCAATTTATTGTCCTAATAATATTTAAAACAATAATTATGAATTTCTGATGATATAACTATTATTCCAGCCCAATGTGAAGATGGTATTTTAGGAAATCGCTGGTTACTTGGGGACAGTGCCTATCCAAACCGCCCTTACTTGCTCACACCATTAGTAAACCCATCAACTAGCCAGGAAATAAGGTATAATGAGGCCCACATAAAAACTAGAAACACAATTGAAAGGTAAAATCGCCATATTATAAAGTTTTTGCTTCAATCATTAGTAATTTTTTTCTTGATTACTAATTTAAAAAATGTATGTTTGTTTAGGACATTTGGGGTCTGGAAACGTCGCTTCCCAGTTATTTCATTGACCATGCGCTTGTCATTATATAATATACAAGCAGTTATAATTGCTACAGCTGTTCTTCACAACATCTGCAGAAATTATAATATTGAAGAAGTACCTCCCGAAGTAGAAATGCCAGAAGAAACTGAAATTACTGTGACATCAGAAAATTCGGACATTCAAAATGATGTCAGACATAGACAAGGATTAATTTCAAATTATTTTTAAGACTTTTTACATTTTACAAAAATATTAATATTTCTTGAGATATTTGTAATTTGGTTAGATATATACTGTAATCACTTTATATTTAATTATTAGTTTTACTATTATCTTACCCACTTTTGACTTCAAAATTATTAAACAATGAGAATTTTAGGAAATAAAATATACATTTTTCGAAATAATTGTTTAATTAGAAATCAAGTCTTTTAAGTATGAGCCACAGTCCCATAAGTCACAGTAGGTATAATTACAATCAGTCTTCTGATTTGACATAATTCAACTAAGTTATAATAACAAAAAAATAAAATTACTAACATTATGAATTTTCCTCTATTAAGCACATTTCATTTTTTTTTTCTTTTTTAAGCACATTTACATTACAAACAAAAATACTGAATTGAAAAAATTATGTCTTAATAATAATAATACTGTACTAATCTATACATCTACATATAAATAAAATTGGAGTGTCTGTAATATTGAAATAACTGCTTTTTAATGTATGCACATGAATATATATGGTACATACACCAAAATATTTTTTTTTACAATTTTTGTCTGGGCTAAACTTCTGAAATGGATAGACCTATTTTGATGGGACTTTTTTGGTACCTGCTGATGTAATAAGGAGTACCATAGGCTACTCTTATAAATTCAAAATCCTGTAGTCCACGGAACGAAGTCGCGGCCACAGTTATTAATATGTATAACTAGCTGTGCCCGGGACTTCGTTCTAGCCTATCTAGTCTAGAGTTCGAGATAGACAGACAAAAATTGTAAAACATGATATTTTGGTGTATCTACCGTATATTCATATTCATGTAGTTAAAAGCAGATAAATCAATATTAAAAACGGACACTCTAATTTTATTTTATTTTAAGATAAACAAAGGAAATACTAATCTAATTTTATACATCCTCTCCCTTCAGCTTCTTTATTTCTAATTTTAATTTTTGATTTTCTAATTTTATATTTTCAAACTTACTCTCTAAAAATTTTTTTTAACATTATAGTATTCAGCTAATGCCATATTTCGAGCATGACACCCGTTATCTGGCTTCAGTAACTTCCGTTTAACACCAGCTGTAAAACAACAATGCATTAAATATAGGAAATCAAAAAGTTATACATTTAATTTAAAACAATTTATAACATTATTCTGTTCAGCTACTTTTAACTGTGTCACCCCCTTAGGGATCATGTCATTAAAAATATTTATTGGTGGTATTAACAAATCTTACCATTAGACCTAAAACTTCTTTTTTCTTTTGGTATAGTGGGTGTACTAATATTGCCCAGCATCACTAATTCATCCTCAATTCCATTGGCTGGCACATCATTGCCTATGGTCACTGGAATTTCAGTGCACCATGATGTACAATCCATGGACGTGGAAGGATTTTCCACAAGCAATGGACTGCCATTCAATAGCACTGGGGATTTATTATATACTGGCACAATAGGAGTAGTCCCAACACTCTCATCACCATTACCAATAATTTGGGGCTCAGCATCACCACCAAACCTCACTGTGAGACCCACTCCAGTGCTGCCCAGTAATGCTGCTACTCTATCTAGGATGTCATCAGGAGGAAAATACCCTGGTGGCCCGCCTCCAGTCTGGAACACAATATGACATAACATGTTTACTGTACATAGAAGTGAACATAACATCATGCCTGTATTCCATCATGTTGTATGGTAGAGCAGCAGTGCTACCGCTGCTCAACCCACACTTCGTTGTTTGTTGTTTTAAGTTGCATGTTAAGAGTCAAAGCTGTTGCAATATATTGGGCACAAATCCAGAGTCCCAGCTGCATCCAATACTGCCTGACCTGGGGATCGAACCCAAGACCTCATACTCACCAGTCACTCTTACAAACAATGATTTGTGATTAACTAACGAGCAGGCAAGATTAGTTAGTCCAAGTTTTTTATTCATTTAAGTACTTTATCAATTTAAAATTTTGTTTACCTTGATCCGTTCCATCCGTATTGAAGTACTGCGCTTTCGTGAGTTCTTTTTTAGGTTTTCCCACTTAAGACGGAGTTGTTGTGGTGTACGGCGACAGGTGCCCATATGCGCATTGCAGACATCTGCAATCCGTTCCCATTCTAGCATCTTCATTTTATTATTGGTGGCGTTGGTTCTCTTGCTAGTGATGATCGTGCTCCCCTCGATTAAGGAGAGCAGCTCTTTCGTCTCTTCTTTCGAAAGAGGTTTGGTTTTATTCTACAAACAAAATAAAGTAAATAGTAGAAATTACAAAATGGCGCGAAATGCTCCCCAAGCATTTATCTTGTAGAGTAAAGAAACAATACTTTTGTATTCACGTAAATGGTTACTGCACAATTAAATATTAAACCCGACTAGCTACGATGAAATCACTTAGAAAGTAATAAGCTAAAAACTAATAGCTAACAACGAGAGACATAACATAGTAACAAAGTTGAAATGGACTCATTTGTTTCACCTTATAATTACATAGGTATGTTGATCGTTTGAGAAGAAAGGCTTGTGGATTTTAGATGTAGGTGTGTTATAATTATTTACTTACAGTTTCCGACTCCATTTTTTCCTTTTTTCTTTCGAAGAAACAAACTCGTGAACAATATCGTACCTATTGTTTTGTTTTCGCTTTTGACGTAATTCGAAACCATGGTGACGTTCCGTTACTTTTCAACAACTTTCAAGTTTTACTAATCTCTACGTATAATTAGTATTTAAAATACTTTACTGTTGCGACTTCGTATTTAATTGTTGCTGTACATGCAATATCTTGTGATTATACATAGAATAGATTAGCTTTAATAAAATAACCACGATTTTACTCATTAATGTCATTGATGTACTTTAACTGCGAATGCGTGAAACAAAACGTTTCGGAGGACGCAAATTTATGACCGATCCTTTTTTTTTATGGATTCGGAAGCGAGATCGGCATATTGAAATACAGATTCAGTATCAATCGAGGGATCAGATAAAATCTGGATTCGTAAGAATCTTAAATTCACGATCGAATATTGAAAGCGGCCGTTAATCAGTACACCATTTGAATAAATCACAATATAGAACAGAAAACGTGGCATGACGTAACTTACTTGTTAACGCATCCACCTAGTTAAAACCTACATGAATATTTATTTATGGATATCTTCCAATATGGTACGTTCTTGTGAAATAGGAAATTAGTTGTAGCTATTTTAATTTAGTAAAAATATGCATGTTTCTATTTCCATAATTTTTTCGACTGATTGGAGAAACAGCGACATCTATCAATGCGTGTGCGAACTGTGAATGACTAACGTTAGTATGTTGGCTGGCACCTGTAGATGGCAGCATGGATCGCATAAAGCAGCTCTATATTGTAGAGGTTCAATTAAGTTTTTTTTTATAGATGTAAAATTTAAATGTATAAAATAAGAATAATTATTAATATTTTGACGTTTTTTATAAAAGATTATTATTACATTTCTACATATTGACTTGCTCTGAGTATTTCGCCAAAATGATAATCACCACATTTAACTTTTTGCCACTTGTTTTTGAATATGGTTTCACCCACATTATTCCTATGACATAAAATGTTGTATAACGCAGTAATCGCTGTAATTATACTTTTTCGCCAAGCGACAATCTAGCTAAAACAGTTTAGGTTCGAAACGTAAAAGATAAATGTTAGAATTCATTCAAAATAGATCTTTTATTTTGTTTCTTCAAGAAAAAGATTTTTGGTAAGCGAGTACTAACGTAGAGAAAGTACCTAGTGTACATAACCAGGTACTTTCTCTACGTTACTTAGTTGCTCATTGTATATTCCCTAAATTACACTAGGGCCATGTGTGAGGTCCCGTACTACAAATTCACGAACTGTATCTGATGATATGATTATAGACATTTTACGACTCTTTTTCACCATTTCAAAACCACTTAACATTTTCCATTGCGCAAGGAAATATGTGAATGTTATAGAAAAATAAATGGCCGACAAGTGATACGTCGAGATGCCAGCCAGTCATGACTAGAGCGACCGTAGCCTAGTAACCAGTTCAACCGCATGGATGTTGGGATGATGATCCGCTCTGAGAAATACTGACGCGTCTCCAGGAATCGAGGCAATGGGTGTACTGGAAACTACTCGATCATTTTTTACACTGCACGCATCAATCATGTGCTAAGTTCCGTTTATGTATTGATTGGTAATGTGTGTGTTGGTATGGTATGTACTTAGTGGTTTTCATTTGAAAAAACCGGCCAAGTGCGAGTCGGACTCGCACACCGAGGGTTCCGCCGTACAAAGGTAGCGTTTTACGGATTCTGAGTTCACGGGAAGTACCTTGTAGGTTTTGATTCCCTAGCGTGTGGCGGAAATTCGTCTACGGTGTCGGTATAAACTGCTGTATCTTTTGATCGCGTTAACTTAGAAGTTTGATTTTTTCACTGCTTAAAGGGACAATAGACCTAGGTATTTGGTATAAATTTCAATTTGATACCTTTATTCGTTCGTGAGAAATAAGGTAGTAAGTTTCATTTTATTAAAATATTTTTATTATATTATATAACTAAAAAAATCCGATTTTCGCAATTTTTCCTATATTTGGATTATATGACAATGCTTCATACCAAATTTCAAGATTCTGAGTTTACGGGAAGTATCCTGTAGGTTTTGATTCGTTTAAGAGTGTCGAAAATTTGTTGAAAATATCGACATAATCAGCTGTATCTTTTGATTGGCTTGGCTTAGAAGTTTGATATTTTCACAGCTTAAAGGGACAATAGACCTGAGTATTTCATGTGAATTTCAGCTAGATATGTCTACGCGTTCTTGAGATAAAGGGTTTTGACAGACAGACAGACGGACAACAAAGTGATCCTATAAGGGTTCCGTTTTTTCCTTTTGAGGTACGGAACCCTAAAAATGGAAATGTAAAGGAAAATTGGTCTTTTTAAGTTAAGATACATATTTCAACATGGTTCTATTTCTATTATTTAAGTAAATCCATGTTTTAAACAATGGTGTCGATTCTCTTGCTGGAAAACCGAACTTATTTTGAACGCACAATTGGACTAAGTATATTAAACTGGAGCTATATTTTAAAATTGTACTAACTTTTTAGAATTAGGTGAATTGTGGATAAAAAGTAAGTAACCGTAATGTTTTTACAGTTATTTTACTATGAAAATACTTGAGTATAGCTATTTTACGTGAGTATGCCTATTTTATAAGGATATTGTGGTGAGAAAATAAGGCATAAATGATTTCATTACTGTAGGTAGCATTGCTCCGAACAGTTATCACACACTTAAATCATATTATTAATGTACCTATATATTATTAATCATATAATAATCTGGCCGTTTCCTATCTCACTACCGTGAGAAGAAAGGCTGAAACAAACGCACAGGTTACAATCTCTTTTGAAGTCCAGTCATAATCTTGGTCATTTGAAGACCATGCGGATTAGTGTCTAAAATGGACTTTAAATAACTGCACAGTTAGAGTGCACGCACAATGGTTCGCTGGAGGGACTGAGTGCGGAAACTAAACCAATAACATAGAACTGCACAGTTAGTAAGTAATAGTGGTCACTCATTTAGTTACAGCTGTGTTGTAGCAATTCAACTGTCAGTGTTCGATTTTCTGTTTTCTCAAATAGATTCTTCGTAGATAATTGAACATTTTCTTTGATCCATCAATTAATTAACAGTCACATAGAAACGCTTCGCACTTTCAAGGCGAAGGCCGCCATAAGCATTATTTATATATGAAAGTCTTTCGATGCAGACATTTAATTGGGTTCTCCTGCATCATTAAAATTTTTATAAGTTTACAAAGGCATTCACACGCAATATAAATCGAAACTAATAATAATTATTGTAAATAACGTTCAACGCTTATGCAGATGCAGACCATAAAGGAGATCGCCGAAATTCGCCCCAGCATGGACAAATAAATGTCCTGCATTATAATTTTTCTTTCATTTTTTTATATTATATTCAAATATCCATAGTTAACGGGCAAGCGTTGGTTTAAAACGAATAATTAAAAGCCTTGTAACTACTAAACAATTTGTCTGTCATATAAATTGCTGCCATGTCAAGAGCTTTAGAGATGTTCCTTCTTGTTTTTACGAAATCGATAGTTTAATAATTGTATTTATGAATTAAAAAACATGAAGTTTTATTTAATGTATGCATTTTTTTATTATTATGACTACATTTGTTATCAAAATACATTAAACGCAATCTGTAAAATAGAGTAATAATAGTGTGTTTATCGATATTAAACAAAATCGATTCTCACATCGTTAGTTCAAATAGCGGTATCGATTCTACAGATGCGGAAATGAGAGACATCTCCAATTGTTTTGTTATGTTTGTTACTCGCGATTTTTTTTTTACGGGATGAGTGTCACGCTCATTTTTCATTGGACTTTTTAAATTATTTATAGTGTTGTTTACTAAATAAAATCGCGTGATTTATGTAGTAAAAAGTGCATTCAGTGAATAATTTATAAAGAACAGTGAAATAATGTAGCATAGTGGCCACATCATGTCCTTACTCCAAATTCTGTCTTGTCGGCCTCACGCAGGAAAAGAAAGGAGATAGATTAGTTAAGCTGGATAAGTTAGGATAGAAACTTACTCAAGAAAAAAATTTACTAAAGACTAGGCTGTATGGCGTACTATGCCTTTGCCTTTTCCGTTCAGAAGAACGGAAAGAATTAAACCAAAAAAAAATTGTTACTCGCTTCCTTGCTTTGTGCAGAGTAGTGAGTGTTCACTTTTGTTACTGGATTACACGAGTAACAGTTGTGAAGGTCAGATGGCAGTCGCTCCATGTAAAACATTGATATTCAGCGGCGTCCGGTTAGACTGGACGCTGACCCCAAAATAATTGGTAAAAGGCTAGACTATAAATTACTTGTATTATTTACACATTTGATGATTACATTCATTTTCTTACTAAACGTAAAAGAAATAATAAATCTATTCAGTTTTCTTTACGATTATATAACCTCAAAATCAAACACATTTTAGTTTGATACTCGGTTCCTAAGCTTGTCCGTGTATCAACAAATACCTGATATGATTACATGAATCATTCCAAACACAACTAGCATTTTCTTATTGCTGTCAATTCTGGGGCATTCAATGTATGGAATTTTAGCAATGTCCTTTATATCTTAGTATTAAACTATTAAATATAGATTTATATTATATTTATTTAAACACATTACATTTATATTTATATTTTTATATTTATTTATTTAGCCAAAAAACGTAAATCCGTTACACAATTTGTTTTCGCTACATAAAATTATGCTTAGAATAAATTAATAACAATAATTGTGTCCAATTAGCATCTGCTGCCGAACTAGGTTTAAAGCCTGTGTTTCAGCACGCAGCGCCTCCGGCCCTCAGACTGGGTATGCAAGTATGAGCTTAAAAACAAAAGGAAACAGTTTTAAACTATGAACATATTTATAACACAGAAAAGAACGACTGAAAGTTTGATAGTTTGATGTCCTCTAGATGTGTAATGTGAATGGTGAGTGAGACATATTACTACATTACAATACATCAGCTTACCAGCATCTAATTCTAGTGGCAGAACACTGACTCCTAAGTCACAGGTAATTCCTAGTTTGGGAGTCAGGGTTTCAACTTTTGTGCGCCTTTAATTTTAGCTAGATATTAAGCTTCTCTGTAAGGTTTTGCACCAATAAGCATTATTATTATTATATTTATTTAGAAATAGTATAACTATAACAGGTGTAAAAAAATTAATAGATTTTCTACATACACATAGATAGAATTGTTATTTACTACTTACTTACTTAGCTATTTAATTTTATCGTTGAAGCATTAAGATCGGTTACTACGCACGACTGGCAATGTCGCAATTTGTGTCATATTTCGTGGTTTTAAATTAACTATTAACTATTTAGAACTATTAACTATTTAGAATCTCTTATAGCCGCCGATGCTTAATATTTTTTTATTTATACAATATGTAAAGAAAACCCTGTCCGATCCGTGAAGGTATTGCTAGGTATCGATAACTGATTCTACTAATGGATACAAAGCCGGGCAAAACTTAAAAAAAAAATCCCCCTAAAAAAATAAATATTATTTCGCAAAAAGAGGTAACTTAATACATTTGCGGTAAGCAACTATTCCGCGGGCGGCGGGGGGCAGGGCACGCGGCACGTGGTGTCGTGGTCGCATCGCTATTTGTTGAACAATAATACCGGTGTTGTCACTTTTTAAAAAATTACCAAATTTCGGGGAAGTTGAAATTAATTCGCGGGAAAAAAAGATTATTTCAACATTCATTTGTATTGTTACTATGATGATTACGTAAAATTTTATATTATATGCGGTCAAGTGTGTACCTAACCTTTATTGTCCTTATGGGTCGGACAGGGTTTTCTTTACAATCCATTCAGTATGTTTTTTTTTAACTTCAAATGTCGGTAGTATAGTTTCATATTAAACTTTAATATTCTAGCTAACTGGCCAGGAAGCAAGTTTATCAACGTTTACAACAAAGTTTTTATCAACCATGTTCGATAAAATCTCTACATGCAATACAATCTTGCTGTAACTACAATCTTAAACATTCAATTTTCTATCAACATCTCTTCAACAGTAACTGTCGATTGATCGCATATCCAATTCACGTTCGGTTGAGCGCAAATTACATAGCTCCACACATGTGCACCAATGGACCATGTAATGGTAGGCGCGGTCGTTCATTGCCTCATTCCTAGGCGCTCGTGAAAGTAAAGTAAGAGCTTTCCTTTATCGATTAATGAATACATTTCCCTTGAAGAAGCCATTGTGCGATAATCAATAATCACAAATGTACACGATGCATGAAAGTATACTGTATATCAACAGCAGTGGAGGAGTAGTAAGAAGTCTTGATATTTTCGTAAGAATCCTACTGATTTATTTATTTATACAACGTGTAACATAAAGGTAAAATGTATATACCATAACAAAGGCATGGCATCTATACATGATATCAAACGATATTGGAAGGGTTTTTTAATCCTATCTCTTTATGTTAGGAAGTTATGAGGAAAAACACTGCCTGTGATAGGGTACTATCATACTAGTCGCACAGAGATATTGAAGACATTTATCGGATTTTGGCAAGTAACGTGACGGGTAACGAGTATGTACATAGTTATTAACGCCTGTAGTGTGCTGCCACGTTTGTTATGATTTGATTTTAAGAAATACACGAAACCGAAAATTTGGTACCAATTTTTTGAGTATTTTGAGTTGAAACCCTTTCGATATCGTTTGATATCATCTAAAGATGCCATGCCCTTGGTATGTATATACCCTTATTGTTACACGTTGTATAGCGTTCTTTTTTGTTTATGCGAAACCTGAATATAGTTAGTTCAGAATAAGCAACTGAATCGATTCCAATCATTTTCACATGTTATATTTTGTCCCAAACACATTTAAAAATTGCTATATTGTGGTTACCCTGCTTACGATAAATCATAGTACTACGCACGCCCGCGCAACAGCTGACTGAGCTGACTTTTCACTTACATAGATTCTTTACTTAAAAGTAGGACGCGTGTTTCGGTATTATACAATATGTAAAGAAAACCCTGTCCGATCCGTGAAGGTATTGTTAGGTATCGATAACTGATTCTACTAATGCCCACAAAGACAGGCTAAACTTAAAAAAAAATCCCCCTAAAAATATAAATATTATTTCGTAAAAAGAGGTAACTTAATACATGTGCGGTAAGCAACCCCATTCCGCGGGCGGCGGGGGGCAGGGCACGCAGCACCTGTGACGTGGTCGCGTCGCTATTCGCTTATAATAATACCGGTGTTGTCACTTTTTTAAAAATTACCAAATTTCGTTGAAATTGGAATTAATACCCGGGAAAAAAAGATTATTTCAAAATTCATTATTATTGTTACTGTGATGATTATGTAAAATTTTATATTATATTTGGTCAAGTGTTTACCTAACCTTTATTATCCTTATGGGCCGGACAGGGTTTTCTTTACATATTGTATAAAATTGTAGGTATATACTTTATTGTACACCAAAAACATATTGATTAAAAAATACATTCAACACTACTAAATATACAATGGGCGGCCGTATCACTAATGCAATCTTTTCCAGGTAACCCTAAATTAATACTTATTGTAATCGTATTGATATTATAAACATGAAAATTGTATGTATGAGTGTATTGTTTGTTACTCTTTCACGCAAAAATTGCACAACGGTTTTGGATGAAATTTGGCACAGAGATGGTCTATAACCAGAATTACCGTAGTACGGAAGACGGGTCAGAGCAGTTGTGTTGCGATGTGTGCTGGGTACGATGCGCCAAATGTTGTGTCGGGAGTTTGGTCGTAGACGGTCTTCAGATCTCCCTCTGGCACAGCATCGTTGGGAGTGTTGTTTGGTATAACATTGCATCACCTCGCTCTACTGCCGTCTTCGTTCATATTCACTGAGTTTTTTGAGTGAATAGGCTCTTAATAAACTAGCGCGCTTTATCATCAAAGATTGTGTCACTGCTTACCAACAGGCGGGATTGCAGTCAATCACTAATTCATAATTATTGAAAAAAAATACAGAGGAAAAAATACAGTATTTATCGGAATATTCCCACAGGTTTAACACTTACGCGGGGCGTAGAATAGTATTGTAATAGTAGTTAAATAGTTTCAATATCTTTAAAATGTCAATTTGTTACTTATATGTTTGTAACTAGCTTCCCGCCGCTGCGTTGTAGGGTTGTTACGACTCAGAGGGGCAATTCGTAATTTTAAGAAAGTTCACAGCCTAATGGCACAATCAATAAAAAATCTCAAAAATATGTATTTTCTTTCTTTCTTTTCAATCCATGGGCGTACCCAGCTTCTTGGCCTTTAGGATTTCTTTATTATATCTATAATGTATGTACACATAAACCCTCCGGCTTAAAGACTTTAAAATATGGTGAAAGTTGCACTAAAATCAGTGGCGCAGTTTGGAAGAACAACGCGGTCATACAGACAGGCACGAAAAGCGACCATAATTTAATTATTTTTAATTATATTCGATAAAGATAGTTAAGAAAACAAAAGAACAAAAGCTAGGACGACAGAGACACTAAATCCTAGAGCGATCTTTACAAGGTGTGTTACATCTGACCCTGTGTCAAATTAAGACTACAAACATGACCCAGAACATTTAGTTATCGTGCAGTTAGTACATTTGTGACATACACAGTTAAACGACTAAATAGAAACGTCACTAAAACACATAAAATTACGCATGAAACTATAACTTCTTCAATCGCTCGGATAATATTTCAGTTAGATGACATACATACCGATGCCATATCGATTTTCTTAGTTGATTGTAAATTCTAAGGCTCGTTTGATATTCTGTACTTTTAAAACGACAGCCTAAATTCTTGGGAGTCGTAGTGGCCAAAATAGCAGACAAGAAACATACTTCAAATTTATTCGTTAGGATATAAATATTAGGTGTAACCGTAGAAAATCTATCAATCGTGTTACAATTACATAAGTGTCTAGTGACGATGTCGAAAATGAGAGTAAGATCATTAAAGATGAATCAGTGGTAGCGGCAGCAATAAGAGATTAAATAAGTGTTGCATTATTTGCAACTTGCAACAATTTACCTACAAAATTAGCAGGTTACACAAGACTTAATCTAATAACTTTCATTAATTTTCCTCGTTTTTTTTACCGCGACAATAATAAAACAATCATCATCAATCATTATTATTTGATCATCTACTTCCAAATCAAATGCCCGCTATATTTGATCTTTAATGATCTCAAACTAATCTTAGAATGCAGCATGTCCATTTAATCAGATACGAGTATAAGGCGGAAACAGATTTATAGCAGGTCGGGCTTGAACGTCAATGTAGCTTATTCATTGGCCACATTTCATCTCCTATAGAAACGCTCTGTCTATTGACATATGAACATGTGTGAGTTGTTGCAAGTGTGTTGCGGCCTTCACGCGGAACTGCTTCACCAGTTTTTCTATCGTCCCAACCTGTTTCTCAATGTTAGAATGCCTTCACTTTTCCTGTATGATTAGCTGCTAGACTTTCCATGGTTATTAATGATACAAGTTTATTATGTTTGAGATTCAACTATGTATTATAATTTCTCTTTATCTCAAGAATCGCTTTCAGTTTCTTTGCAACTCATATACTAAATCTTAAAGGTCATCAGATAACTTAAAGCTCAAAATGCCTATGCATTCCACGACGTTCCTTCATAAATCTGCATTGCCAATTGAAATAAAACGTGCGCGGTCGTTGCAGGAATTCAAGAGATTTCTGAAGGAACACTACTTTATTTGCTTATCTGTTATGTTCAGTATTTATGTATGTATAATTTTGAATATTTATGTAGTTCTGTATCTAATTTAGTATATTATATTAATAATTATATTGATAATATTTGCACCAACGACAGTCATTTGTGGTTCGAGAGAATCTGTCCATTCTCAGGTTGTCTGGAAGACTAGCGATAAGGCTGCTCATTGTATGTTTTGTTGTGTTGAATGTATTTTGTTCGACGTATGTTTTTGGTGTACAATAAAGAATGCATAAATATGTAAATAAATAATAATTTCCTGAGGTGTGTATGAAAATTGCTAAGAAAATAAGAGGAATTCTTTATTTTGGAGTTCACAGCAGTAAACTTTAAGTTACAAGCAAGATTATATACAAAGCAGACAATTATGGTTATATCGTAATATAATTTTATGAGGCGAAAATATTGAACGACCAATTAAAAAATCCAAACAAGGAATTAAAAAGGTAGAGATTTATCTCCATTAATACACTTGTCATAATCTTATTCAGCTACATTAATTGCTATATTAAATAGACAATCAAACACCACAAGGTCGCTTCTATTATCTTGCTCCATCAAAAGAACATACGAGTAGGTAACATTCCAATGAAGTTTTATTTCGACGACGATACATATGTCAAGGATGACGTACCACAGATCATGTTGTGGTAAACACCATCATTGAAGAATGACGATAATCACGAAACATTATTAGAGGATCACGTTTAGTTAAACCTGGTTTAGTTAAGGACTACAAAATGCACGTGACTAAAAGAGTAATGAATATAGACTATCATGGAAGGAAAGCGAGACAGAATTCAAAGAAAATTGTGGTTGGATTTTGTGAGGCGCGATGTAAACGAAATGGGGAATAGCGTTGACATAGGAAGAAGAAAACTTGTTGCATCGACTCCAAGTAACATGGGACAAGAACAACAAGATGATGATGACAAATCTTTAAGTATGATAACTTTTAAATATTTCAATGTGCTTCTCGAACAAACAATTTTGATTGCACATGTAATTAAAGTGATTGCAAGATGGTATTCTGGTCAAAAGTCCAATATCATTGTGCTAAGACTTTCTTCGCAATGCATTGCGATTTTTCCCAGCAATAGTCAAAGTGGATGTACTTTACTATGTCTAATTCATAGAAATACTTGTTGTGATACATAAAAATAAAACAGTCAAGGCCCTGATGTAATTCTAGTACACTTTGCAGAAAGCTAAATGTAAAAAAGCATGAATGAAGCCCAAGAAGACATTGCTTTGAGGCCTATTGTCAGTCGAGGTTGATAGAATACAACGTAGTGATTCTCCGCTAGAAAAAAAAAAAAAAACATTATAGTTACGTAATAAACATTATCGTCTTCTCAAATTATAGGGTTGTTACATAAGAGCAGATTTTTTTTAACCTATCTTCTGCACTAAAAGCGGTTGTACTGTCTAAACATATAGCATTAATAGTAAGTGTATATGATTCTGTAATGACTCTATTACGGTCCGAAATAGACGTCGCTTTCACTACACAGCTGTTATCGTTCGGTGATCGTTACACTTGGCGTGAAATATGAATGAACATCATTGCGCAGCGTCACGACTATGATGTGAAATACTTCCAGAAAGTTCTGTGACCCTGGTACCAACGTGATAAGAAGAATGAGCATTATTAAGAAAAAAATAATAAAGATGATTTTACTCCACCATCCTGAGTGATTAATAAAAGAAGATTTAATAAAAGATTTTAGAAACTTTACCGTTAAGGGAACTTTAAAATTAAAAAAAAAACTAGTAAAAGTGAAACCAGACCAAGAGCGACGGATAGAGGTAACCAAAATTGCTAGGTTAATAGCATTTTCTAAAGCATATCGAGTCATCTCAAGCAATATTTATTATGTACCGTTATTATAGGCCAAATGTTAGGTTGTTCAATCTAATAAGGGAATTTAGGATAAGATAGAATAATCATAATTATCCATGTAAGGCACAATTTTTAACTGCAATACCGCCCGGTGGTAACCAGTAATGCAATCGTTGATGGCATAGCGCGCTAGTTTATTAAGAGCCTATTCACTCAAAAAACTGAGTGAATAGGAAGGACGACGGCAGTTGAGCGAGGTGATACAATGTTAAACCAAACAACACTACTAACAATGTTGCCCTAGAGGGAGTTTGATCTGGAGACCCTCCACGACCAAACTTCCGACACATCGCAACATAACTGCTCAGACCCGTCTTCCGTACGACTTCACCAGACATCAACACAAGACATGAACACGACAAATCGCTTGGCAGCAAGACTTTGTCTGGTGGGTGGTAACTTCTGACGGCAGCCGATATTACTTGCCTTGCACTTCTTGACAGGCCTATGCTGAGAGTTTTGGCGGGAAAGTCAAGCTGAGTATCACTTCTGTAATCTGTGGTATCACGCTCGTTTATCATTGGTCTTTTAAAATTATTTATAGTGTAGTTTACTAAATAAAAGTGCGTGATTTATATAGTAAAAAGTGCATTTAGTAAATAATTCGTAAAGAACAGTGAAATATCGCAGCATAGTGGCCACATCATGACTTTGTCCCAAACCTTCCTCGTAAGACGGGTCATGCGGCCGTCTTTTTCGACATGAATAATTCATAATTATGTGACATTGGTTTAATGCACAAACCGTGCGAGCCGAAAAATAAAGAAAGAAAGGCCTATGCTGTCCCCTTCCATACCCACTGTGATTTGAAAACATTGTAAAAGACAATTCTTTTTATGAGTTTCTTGCCGGCTCTTCTTCATAAGAAACGGCCATTTTGAATCGTGCACCTAGCTTCTAACGTTTCATAAGTGCCCATGGCTCTATGTGAAATATTTTGATAAATTGGTTTATTTCGGCGTTAATGACATTTTCATGACTTTAGTGGGTGGTTCAGTGATCGTTTGGTAAGTTAGTCTATAATCCTTCTAAAGTAGGTAAAGATGGAGTGGGTATGAGCCATAACTTCTTATTCATCTTAAGTTATTAAATGGATAATAATAATTCGATAAGAGAGGAGTCTGTTGTGCAGTCAAGGCGAACTGGTTGAATTATGCGCTTACGAGAAAGGTCGAGACTAACATATTTTCTTAATTATTGTGTACAAACGCTGCATTTGTGTGGGAAAATAGTAAAATGAATTCCATCTTGTCATAAAACGAAATTTTAACTTTCAAAATGGAATAGGATAAATCTTCGATATGTTTTTTTTTTCCTTTTTTACGAAACAATTTATCATTGTGTACATTTAGCAGGAGTCAACGGTCAATGATCCGCGTGACACCGGTGTAGGCTAGGAATCATGGTGTATATTTCAAGGGATTTGCTGCGTTAGACAAGTGGCATTTCAACGTTTTTTCATTCATTTTTAGAAGCATTTTTAAATTTTGTAAATAGTAGAATCATGGATCTCGTACGGAGGATGGGTCTGAACCCGAGATTCCATGATTCTGATGAGGACGGGTCTGAGCAGTTGTGTTGCGATGTGTACCGAGTACGATGCACCAAATGTTATTGTGTAGGGAATTCGGGAGTTTGCTCGTGGAGGGTCGGCAGATCAATCTTCCTCTGGCGTAGCATCGTTGGTCGTGTTGTTGGGTTTAACATTGCATCATCTCGCTCAACTGCCGTCTTTCTTCCTATCCACTACGTTTTTTTAAGTGGATAGGCTTAATAAACCAGCGCGCTTTACCATCCACGACTGCATCACTACTTACCATCAGACGGGATTGCGGTCAAGTACTCGTTTATAATTATTAAAAAAAAACCGTTTACTTATAATATTTTGATGTTGAGTTGAAAGAGCATGGCAGTTGAGAATATACGTCATGCTCAAGTAAATGTCTCACTGATGCCATGATGGTGGCATGTGTGTTGGGTCTACGTTTAAACTTTCTGATTAACTGACCGACTAATTAATTTTAATTTTGACAGATCAAATGTGCATGCTAATGGCTTAATTGAAATGCTCTCAGTTATGAGTGTTTTTATTCACCTTCTAAATATGACTAAACCAAACAATTAGAAAAATTATTGACTATAATTCTTTGAAGACCTAAGTTATGTAATAAAGCTCCTTGAACTTTAACAGGTGATCAACAACTTGGTAGGTAAGTTACATAATGTATGAAAATCTACGATATTTAAGAGCAATTTTATTTAATATACCGACTTCCTCTGGTCGTCACGTCTAATGATATAATCATAATATAATCAGTCGGATATCTACCACATTCTTGATAAGACTAGAATAGCCTTGGTCAAGTAAATTATATACTAGTCTACAGATTATATTTGAATTACCTATTATAATATCGTTATTAAACCAGCAATCTGGCTGGAATTCAATTTTCTATTCCATTTAACTAAATACACATTATGTACATTGTACATATTATATTATACTGTGTAAACAATACTCGTGCACTTGGGTAGGAATTAGGTACAGATGACTCTGACAAGTCGCAAATAAATAAATATTGGCATAAGTACCTTAATTTTAATTTCACCAACAAGGCACGTCCAGCTACTACAATTGGTCTTATTTCTTTATTAAATCTTTAACTTTATCGCGAAAGGATTAAGGCTCAAGGCGGGTTCGATTCCAGGTCAGGCAAGTACCAATGTAACTTTTCTAAAGTTATATGTACTTTCTAAGTATATTTATTTATTTATTCTTTTGCACACATGACATGTACAGAGGCGGACTTTATGCCTTAGGCATTCTCTACCAGTCAACCCCAGGTGGTGAAGAGATAAGATGGTAGGTGCTTTAGCTTGAAAGAATATTTAAAGGAAAAAAAAGCCCCTATAATTATTATTTGTATATCTTGGGCACCAACAACTGATTTCAAGGTGAAGGAAAACATCTTGAGGAAACCTGGACTTTAAGTCTGAAATCGCCAACCCGCATTAAGCAAGCTTGTTGATTACGCCCAATCCTTCTCTGTATGAGAGCAGACCTGTGCCCAACAGTGGGACGATAAAAAGGTTGATAATGATGATTAAGGCTCAAGATTGATTGGGAATATTTAACAGTTTGGGTTAGCTTGACCTGCTGTTGTACCGCGTATTCGGTTACTAGCTATCCGATTCCTTCAATAATCCCAGTACCTATCCTTTTTTGTTTGGCAAAACAAAACAACATGACATGACATCTCCCGCCAGATTCACTGTTCAGAGATAAGTCTTCGTCAATAAGCCTAAGAGAGCCAGACTTGGCTCAATTTTTTTAAGTACTTACCTCCAATTTCACAGCTCATTTGTCGTTGAATATTACGAGGTGCCCTAAGGTAGAATTACCACAAAATAGTATGTTTTATAGCTTACAAGCTATGTACGTGTGGAAAGCGAGAGAGTGGCCTGTGGCCGCCATGGTCTGTTTGTGGCCACAATTAGCTGATATTACCAATTATTTATACGTAAGTGGGCACTAGGCCTGAATCCGAATCTCATTCATAAAATTGAAACGCCATACTTGCGTATAAAGCATGACGGAATAGTTTGTTAGATTAAATATTAATAACTAGATGGTTATCAGATTTAAATGGTTCGTCTCTATCTAGTGCAAGCATTTCGACCTCCATATCTGTAGGTTTCTTTTAAACCTGTAGCACCACACACCACACCATGGGTCATGAAAATGTGTTGACACACCATAGTAGATAGCTACGAAGATTTTTGCTTAGCTTTTGGTCTTGAATGTCAAATCAAATCATTTTTTCAATTAAACCAGTTACAGGCACTTTTGAATTGTCAGAAGGTCCGGTCGGTCAGTCAGTAAGGTGAAGCTAGTCGCCCATTCCAAAGAGTAGGTACCTATGGAGAAGAACGGGCAAGAAACTCCATGGACACTTTTTTATGTGCCTACCTATCAATCTTACTCCTATTGTCGTCCCTTATACGCCATGTCATGTTTATATAAAATATGGAGGACTATCTTCAATTTCGAATCGATGTTCTTTCTTACCAAACATCGAAGTCACCCGAAAACCAAGGGATCGCGGTTAACGGACAGGAAGTGCGGATCGTCGCTCGCGCCTCTATTACGAGTAAATAACAGGTGTCATCAAACAATGTGTATACTGTATGTACTTTTATCCAATCAAAGCACTATTGCAGTTACAATAAGAGCAATAACTGCATATCAAGTGCACACGCACCTGTTATGTAAAACACCCCAAAATTACTCAGGCGAAAAGGTTAAATCGTCTTTACTGTTTCGTCGTAAGGGGATAAGAGTTGTTGTTAGAAAACCTTTGTTTATGAACATGGCTAGAATCATGTATATCTTGTACAAAGTTGGAATCTCATTTCCTTTTATTTTCATTCTAATTGGGACCTAAGTCAAACTATTTTGTGTTTGACTATAAGTAAGCATAAATCGCGTGGCTAACAAAGCAAATTACACTATTATCCTGTGATTGTACCTTTAGAAGATATACATCGATAATTTTATAGAAAAATCTACAAGGGACCGGAAGATTGAATGGATTGAATGGTGAACATAATCAAGAGGCTTCCTGTAAGTGATCGCTTAGATTAAGATACATTACGATTACGACTGATTGAGCCGAAACCGCTCGACAGACATCTTCGCAATTATTATTTAACTAGCTGAGCCGCGCGGTTTCACACGCGTAGGTTATGATGGCTTTTTTATATGCTCCGCTCCTATTGGTCGTAGCGTGATGTTATATTATATAGCCTAAAACCTTTCTGGATTAATGAGCTATCTAACGCAAAAATAATTTTTGAAATCGGACCAGTGGTTCCTGAGATTAGCGCGTTTAAACAAACAAACAAACTCTTGAGCTTTATATATTAGTATAGATTTGCTGCTACTTTGCTAAATGTGTAAATGCAACTGCCTATTCCAATCTCACGGATGCGCTTTGTGTTGGGCGCGTGTGACCTTTGACATCGGAAAACGTCTTTGCTGATTTTGATGCAGTACCACAGATAAAAAATTTATATATTTGCTTTGTGTGTTTACTTTACCATCTTATAGTTTAAGAATGAAATGGAAAAGAAAGAAATTGGAGTTGTTGTAGTCCCCTTATTTATTGCCCTACTTACTACAAGTACATAGATGGATTCTATCTATACTAATATGTAAAGCTGAAGAGTTTGTTTGTTTGTGCGCGCTAATCTCAGGAACTAGTGGTCCGACTTGATTTTTTTTTTGCGTCGGATAGCCCATTAATCCAGGAAGGCTTTAGGCTATATAACATCACGCTGCGACGAATAGGAGCGGAGCATAACTAAACCACGCGAACGAAGTCGCTGGCGGCCGCTAGTCAAAAATAAAATCGTTACTAATCGTTAATCGTAAGTCGTACAGTCACCTCACTGTTTAGATTATTAGACTATTGGACAAAAGCAAGACGGTGAGAAGCAATAGATTAGAATACTCTTTATTATGCACATTATATAAATCACAGAACATAAATATGAAGATTTTACAAAGGGTGTCACAATGGGCGGTCGTATCGCTAAGAGCGATCTTTTTTCTTATCTTTTTCTTAGGGTCGCTGCACGACACTATTTTAAATCTTGTTTTCCCAAAGCTTTGTCACGTCTACGGTTTTGTCGGTGGAAGCGCAGTTACTTCGACTCTCTGGTTCCTGTCTCCTATGTCCCAAACACAGGGAACAGGATAAGACACAAACCGCGATATTTAGACCTTCCTAATTCAAATAACTTTGTCAACCGTCATTCAGGCATTGAAATATGTGAAACAACGAACGGGTTCAGCGTACAGAATACAATTTTCTTGACGTTATTCCAATCATAAATGAAAACATTACTAACAACGACGACTCAACACATAATAAAGCCACAGAACATTCTTTCACGCGATCACAATAATACTACATAATATAAACGATAAAAAACTCGAATAATTTAAAGACAATATAATCTAAAACAAAGAAACGGCAGCTGTATTACGTGCTTACCGTTATATCGATTAGGAACGATAACGATTAACGAACGAATGGATTTGCCACTCGATTCTCGATATATGTACGGACGACAGCAGGTCAAGCTACCCCAAACTGTCAAATATTCCCAATCCACCTTGAGATAAAGTTGAAAATCTACTAGGGAAATCTGACAGATTGTAGTAGCTTGATTTGCTGTCGTCTGTACGAAGACTTCGTGTCACAATATTAGAAATATTTTAATAGACGATCACGTAGCGTCGTGTGTGATGGATTCCAATTTCCATCGGTAATGAGTTTTAGGAAAAAATATTCCTCGATAGAAAAATTATATGATGATTGAAATTGGAGAGATATTTATTGATCAGCGGAGATTGTATGAGTTTCACATAGTCAGCATGAAACTCGATTTGTATTTCGAAATAATATGCCACAAAATAAACGCCAACAAACAACAATATGCCCAGAATTTTCTCATTTTGGGGTTGGATTCCAGTTTAATCGAATGTAGATGAATTTTGAACCAGCAGGGTAATTGCGCAACACACTAACAGTATAGCAATGGGTTTCATTTTGACAGTTCAACAACATTCATTGTATTATTTACGTTGTTGAGCTGAAACATTTTCGAATATTTATGAAGGATTGACAATTTGCTTCAAAATGATTCCAACTAGGTACATATAGCAATAGCGCGTTACACAATTAGGGCGTAGTATTTGATATGGAGTGACTGGCAGTACAATACAGTAACTCTTGCTAAAACTAGTATAAAAAGTCAATAAAGATTGACTAGCAATAAAGATGAATTGAAGTGAATTGATTGTCAAAATTTTTGGGCTTCCGAATGTCCGTAGCGACAGTCAATGATTTATATAGACAGCCGTTACGAATGGCTTAATGTTTTTTCGAACCACAGAGAGGTCTCATTTTTTTATGGACGTTATCCCATTTGAGACTGATTCGTCAACGCCTAACCCAAATTTAGATAAGTATAGAAAACTGAAATTCTCTCAGTTTCTCTTTTTGGTGGAGATTAGGCGATTTTTGCGGAATTTCCATGATGGGAATACAAGGCGGTACAATTTGCTGGTAAAATGCTATTGAATAAAAGGTATCCACTTACTAAACTCATATTTCAAACTCTTATTACAAAACGATTCTTTTTTTAAACAATTTTTTTTTCCGGACTTAACCTTTGAGACAGACAGACAGTGTTTGTATTTCGAACTTTTTTAGATTTATGCGAAGTTCAATGTGACAACTTACGTACAAATGAAATCCTAAATCTATAAACTTGTGCAGAATTAAGCTGTCATTTTTACATAAAGAACTGCATTTCTATAATGGTTAAGTTCATAATAACTACTTAAGTGGTTTAAATCTGGGCTAAATGACATGCTTGTTTTTAATAATAGGGCTACAATCTTTAGATGTCCTGGTTATAATCCGTCAGTAAATAAACAAGCTGTGAGGTGAGGAAGACTGTGGGCCTGATGATGATAAAACAATAACAGATAATATTAAAGTTAATTACATTTTCTGCCACGACGGAGGGTGCAAATGGAAACTATAATCACTTAAACTACATTTATTATAGTTAAGATTACATGGTAACTCCTAAAGCTACTTATCCTAAGTGCGACTGCGTGCGAGGTTAGGACGACACTGCTACTCTACTATCGTATATTATGTTGTCGCATCTGTCGAGAATCCTCCATATGTAGGTTTTATAGAGGTCACGTCTAGTGAGGTGATTGACGATTTAGCGATTCGCGGCTGGGCACGAGGCGGCGATACGAGGAGACGACTCAGCCGTTGAGATGTTGTAATACTCCGTACAGCTTCATCATCATCATCTCAGCGTTAATCCCAGTCGCATCCGAAGCTTTTTCAGCATTGGAGTCTGGGGTCCGCTTTACCAGTCTAACTGCTGATATGGCTAAACTTCGACATTTTCCGTGAAGCGACTGCCGTCTGACCTCCACAACCCGAAGGTGACATCGAAACATTGCAGCTAGACTAATTGTTGGACTTTTGAGGGCTCCAACAACCCGCAACGACTGCCATTAGATGTTCGTATGGCAACCGGGACCAACGGCAAAACGTGCTTTCCGAGGCACGACCAGACCAGTGCAAATATTCATATTCATGCATACAAATATTTGCACTGTGCGGGGATCGAAACCGCGCCTCCTTGCGCAGCGGCCGCGTCCGCTACCGCTAGGCCACGGAGGCTGTCAGTCTCAGACTCCGTACAGGTTCAGTTGCATAAAAATAGGTATAATATCCTGATTCAGCTGATTTGGGCCTCGTGACACGGTGCTGGTCACGATGTGGGGACATCTCAATGATATTTACAAACAATTCTGTTCCAATATTAATTCCAAGTAAAGTTTCATGTTTTTCAGGGCAAAGATATGTAAACACATAACCATGATAACTATATCAATGGGCACAGTATTCACACGGCATCGCTAATTCATTTGCTAAACCATGTCGGGTGTCCAGTAGAGAGGAAACGGAACCACGGTCCGATTAACTTCGCGATTGTCGCAGAGGCCCCGTCACGCAGACAATTTGCTATTGGCTTGCGCTCGCGCATTGTGTCATGTCATCATTTATATGCACGTGTGGTCCATGGTGTATTGTGTTATGGCTAAGTGGATACGGTATTTTGTATAGAACGCCTTATATTGTAGGCTCTTTAGTAATCAGGTGGATAAGTAATGCGTCAAAAGAAATAGGGAGCATCCGGTCAATCTATCATCATCATCCCAGCGTTAATTCCAGTCGCATCCGAAGCCTTTTCAGCTTTGGAGTCTGGGGTTCGCTTTACCAGTCCAACTGCTGATATGGCTAAACTTCGATATTTTCCATGAAGCGACTGCCGTCTGACCTCCACAACCCGAAGGCGACATCGAAGCATTGCAGTTAGATCAATTGTAGGACTTTTGAGGGCTCCAACAACCCGTAACGACTGCCACTAGATGTTCGTAGGGCAACCGGGACCAACGGCTTAACGTGCTTTCTGAGGCACGACCAGACCAGTACAAATATTCATATTCATGCATACAAATACTTGCACTGTGCGGGGATCGAACCCGAGCCACCTTGCGCAGCGGCTGCGTCCGCTACCGCTACACCACGGAGGCTGTCTATCCGGGCAATCTATAACCCAAGGATAGATGAAGAAAACGATTGGCAGAGGAAAAAATATTACACAATTTTTCTGGATTTTTTCCAAAATTCGCTATTATTTTTGATACAGTAGGTTCAGGTTGTAGTTTCTTTCGGATCAAGGCAAAAGCCGAAACTAAACCAGCACCCTAATTGCAGAACACACTAGGTATGACTACCTATCAGTTGGAATCATTTCGAAGCACATTGCTAATCCATTGCTCCATGTGTTCTAAAATGTGTCTGCTCAACAACGTAAATAACGCAATGAATGTTGTTGAATTGTCAAAATGAAGTCTATTGCTACTGATAGTGTGTTACGCAATTACCCTGCTGAAAAATAGCTATGGAACGACCTTCAGGAAATAGGAAAGAACCGCATACAAAAATTTACTTTATTGCTACAAAGTCAACACATGTTTTCGCAACAACGAACACAAATAAACAATCAACATATCATCTGAACAAACAACGTCTGCCAACACAATACATACAATAGTAAGTAAGTAGTACTTATTCGTATTGACAGCATTAACTGAACACGCATATCATGATCAACTTTCCCTCAGCGGCTGCGCGGGCGCCGACTGTGACGTGTTTCACTATTAATGCCGTTATTACAAGAATTGATGTCCCTGTCATGAGGGATTATTATTAAACACTGTAATAAAAGAAAGAGCTTACGTATGTATTTTATGTGTCACTGTAACAGCTTGAAATGTTATCCACATTTGTAAACCCATATTTACCATGCCATTAGGCACTAGTCTAGGGTTTTTTACAGTATTGGACACCCTTTTACAATAATGAAGGCAGAAGATTCGACGAAACGATGTTAGTAGAAAGATTATTCTGCATGTTTCAACCGCAAAGTTCGTTTTCAATCTGAACACATACAGTTGAAGATCGACATTTTTATGGGGTACAAACCTCTGTAATCTAATCCATAAAAATGACGATCTTCACTATCTAAACGTCCAATATGTTTAGTTTAGAAAGAAAAAAAAAAGAAATAAAATATTTGCTGAAAACAAGACAAAGAGACAGAATACGAAACATAAAAACACAAATATAAACTAATTGGGGAGAATACACGTTACATCTAGACACAAAACGGCCATCGCTCAGCATAATTCTAAGACCGTATGCGGGAAAGTGCTGCTGGGACTTTGTCTCGCATAAGGTCTAGTATGTAGTGGTCTAGGTCTAGTGCTCAGCGACAGCCGGTGTTGACGCGATGATGTCAGCCGCTGCAGCATACCGTAACAAAAAAGTACAACAATCATAATAAGAAACAAAATAAACATCAAAACAATACACTACCTAGTCCCATGTTGAATTACATTGGTGTAAACATAAAACAAGGTCTATTTTACTTTAGGACGCCTTGATGCTTGAATAAACGGTATCTCAGAATTGCCAAATCAGTAGACTGGACCAGTAATTCCGTAAAACTTCTTTCAACTTTGCAGATCACCTAAGCCACCAATTGTATATCTGACATTGGTGTTAATTAGCGTCTCCCGACAATCGCAGGAAGTGACGTATATTCGTTCATTCAAATTTTACCTGACAATTAATTTGTAGCTTCTACGACATTCAATTGACAAATCGTCGCTTGCGCAATATACTTGACGAATTAATTGAAAGTCAGTATCAATGCATTGTATATGTATATTGATGAATTGACAAAGTTATATCCGTGTCAATATATAACAAAATAAGGGAGATAGATGATGTATTAATTCCAATAAACTACTTACTGAAATTAGAATAATGTTTTGCAAGCCACGTGGTCATCGTGCAAATCTGCTGTAACCCAATAGAATCTTTTGGAAACTTAATGAAAACTGGTATGTTTGGAATATGCTCTTTAACAAGTAGGTTAAGAAAATTATTCATTTTTGAGTTGGTAAATGCTTTATCTAGTTAACAACAAATCACAGACAAAACCTATTTTGGAAAATTGAGGTTGACATTAGTATAGCATTGCCAAAAAGATATGCAAATAATTTGATTGTCTACTTTCGTTTGCCAAACTTTATCTAATTACTACTTCTTTCATACGGAGTTAGTATTGGAACATGAAATTCCAGGTAAACTTTATGCTGTAGATAAGTCTTAATGATAGAAATAGAGAAGCAAATAGTCATTATTAACATTACAAAAGTTGAGAAGGTTTCAGATTCAGAAAGAAAAGTATACCCTGAAATAAGCGTGGTAAAATTACTGTAAAACTGATAGACATTGTTGGTAAAGAACTGGCGGGGTTAGACGGTAGGCCAAGCGTGATTCATCACGAATTTAAAACTAGATTTCAGTAGATTTTCATCAGTTTTGGTTCAAGATTCATTCGTTGTAGGTTAAGAATAAAGTTGAAGAAATTCGTAACGTATTTAATTAAAGGTTTAATATGAAGCTCGTGTTGAATTTGTTCTGCCCACTGGTTTGGAACCGGGTTCAGGCCACAACCATGCAAGAGCGAACTTAAAAACAAAACGGTAAGGTTTTTTTGTTTTTAAATGTTGTTATATGAGCTTCAACACGATTTCAGAATCTAAAGACAATCCATAGAGGAATAGAATTGCTAAGAATGTGGTTACACCATGTTTACAAAGGTGTCCTGTTAATCAAAGATGAATTTAAAGAACTAGGAACTTCAATGGCTGTCAGCATTGATATCATTAGCTACAATGACACGCCCAATACCTGTTTTAAGCTGTCAAATGTTCCCATAGCTCACAAAGAAATACTTCCAGTTAACACGCCACCGCCTTGCCTTGACTTGTGAAGGGTCATGCGTATGCTAGATACCTGTCGCGTGCGCTAATCGCCTAATAATAATTGTTAGATAATTAAAGTTTCCCAACATATTTCGTAATACATATTTAAGGTATACGTACATATGTAATATTAATAATCAAAGCTCAGCGATGATTTGCAATAATTTGAAAAGCATTTAGAGGATTTGAAACGCATTGATTATTATTAAAGGCAAATTTGTGTTGCGAAACGGTGACTGATTCTTACAATCAATTAGGGCTTGTGTGGGCTACATTACATAAAGCGTTTATAATGACGACAAAAATACTAAATGAATTAGTATATCAAACGTAATAGTAACGTGTATTTTTAGATGAAATGGAAATGTAGGAAGAGTGAGGAGTATTAGAACAATTTATCAAAGTTTCAAATATTTCCTGACTAAAAAAATATATTTATACGACATCATAACTGCATACGTAATAAGTTGAAAGAAACTAAACTGAGCGATCAATGTATCTAACTAACCTAACTAAATACACATTTATTTTTGCAAATTGCATTTGTAATAAAAATAGGAATACAGAGATAAAAGTGCAATTGAGTTATCTAAATGAATCGCAGAAGAAACTGAATGCAGATGATCGTCACAAGATGTGTTGACAAAGGTAAATGACAAGAAATGCAACACAATGTACTGAACCTCATGAATAGATCGATTAAACAGCGAGATCATCAACGCTGATTGGAAAGCGTTTGCACATCATGCGACATGCAAAAAAAAAGATAATGCATTAATAATCGTCATCGTCGTTTTTCAACACAGTGCGCTCTTTTGAAACCTCCATTACAATCAAATTCAGTGAAAAACGTTGACCAAACGAATCTCGTAATGTCACGTTGCGAAATGTTTGTTTTCAAACAGCTGATTAAGGAAATCGATGGAAACTATTGATTTGCAGTTTGAGTTTACCGTAACTGAAGCACGTAGTTATCTTATAACAAATTGCTTTCAAACCTGTTCACCCCATTTCCATCCGGAACACAACACACAAACACTATTATTACCTGCGTATTTTCAGTGAGATTCTCGAATCTAGCGAGAATCTCCTTCACAGACACTTTGGGTTCAGTGGTTTCTTCATGTATCGTCTCCATGTGGCCGCTGGACGATGACGAGAAACTTTGAGGGCATTTCTTAATCCGTTCTTGATTGGAATGAAGTTTTCTGCGAGCTGGTTCTGGGTCACCGCGGGTGTCCGCTCCGGAGTCTGAATCCTCGGGGGCAGACGCGTCTGCACTAGAAGCGGCTCCTTCCGAAGAGTTGATGAGCGAGTCTAGACTAGGGGCTCGTCGCGGGGATGAGCAGTCGTCACAGTCGAGGTCGAGACCGTACAGGCGCTGCAGGTGGCGCCAGTTGTCGCGCATCGCGAGCGAGAGGCGCGGGCGCTGCATGGTGCGCGCGCGGGCGCGGCTGGCGAGGGACTGTGCGCGCCGCCCGCCGGCCACTGTCGCTGTCATCTCGGGTTGAGGTCGATGGTGACTTATGGTGGACGCCGGTTTTTATCACTATTGTTATATTGCATATTGTAACGAATCGCCAGTGACATTGATTGACCTTGTATGTTTGTAGCTATAGACGTACGTGAGATATATAGATCGTGATTGTACAGACGACAGCATATCAAGCTATTACAATCTGTCTTGATTTCTGTATTAGATCTTCAACTTTAACTCTAAAGCACTGAGGTTCAAGGTTGATTGGAAATATTCAGTTTCAGGTAGCTTGATCTGCTGTCGTCCGTATAATAGCCTATGCTGTTCTAGCTGTAATCTAGTCTAGGTGTAAATGACTGATGCTGATCAAACGTTTATTCAAATTCGTTATACAATTCGATTGTAAATTATTCAAATATACATATTAGAATACTTGATTGTCAGTCTGAATAGTTGATTAGATAATATAATCAAATATTTTGTAACAGCCAGACAATACAATTGTATAACAAATGCTTTCGAATATTTATTTCCCTCTAAAGATCACGGACGCCTAGAAAGATCTTGTGTATTGTTAGTTTATAAGTTCGACAGTACATTTTGCCAACGTGAGGTAAGGAAGTCATCTGTACAAACAAACAACAGAGATGGATTATGATGACAATGCTGAAATGATCATTTGCACATACGTAATGGACGTAACCAATGCAGTGATCATTGAGTGGAAATCTGACAGTTTACATTCGCTTTTCACGCAAGCTGTGCGACCATTCACCGCCTTTCACATGTTGTAGAAGAATACTACGGATATGTGCGGTGAAGTCACATGTGACATGAGTAAGTGTGTGATGTGGTCAGAAAGAATTCATGACTGTCTTTAGATTCGGTATTGTCATAATGGTCAACTCTGTGGTGTCAAACCAAGGTTTATTATTAGTAGAGTTTTAATTTATTATTATTAGCAATTTATTGTAAACAAATAATTATCAAAATCGAACTCGATATGCGTGGTTATAGACAAAAATAGAAACGTACTGCGTCAATTTGAGAAGCATGGTTTTTACGTCGGTTAAAAAGCCTGAGATATCCAACTACGGCTTTATTCTCTTTCCGCTTCTCACTGTTTAAACTGAGGAGTCCAGTTCATCCCGCTATCTCCGGATATTTGTTGAACTGGAATGAATTTCTGGCTAAGAAATGGACAGCACAAAATATGATTGATGCGAAAGATGATACGGCAAGGAAGGAAGTGAATTACACAATACAGAGATTATAATGAAAAAGTACGTAAATATAGCAGTGATAATAAGATCAGATAATTTACATTCTATATCCACTTATTCAGTTATCAACTTCAGCAGAATGTTTTTAGGTTTAATTTTGAGTGACCATTTGTAATAAAGCTCTGCAGTCTATAATAAGTTTTGTTGAATAACATTTATTTTGTGGTTTTATTACTAAAAAATATGTCAAATGCTTGATCACAACGTTAATATTGTTCGTTTCGAACAAAACAATTCGTTAACAAAAACTCCGTTATGAATCGAAATAAAATTGTCTTTATTTTTCTGTTAGGTAATTAAAAAAAGAACTTGCTTTAACATTAAATGAAGTTCTAATCTGACACTATAACCCGTCGAGATTAATTAGCGAGAATAGATTTCAACACTCTTTATTAAGTACACCATATATGTAAATTAGAGAAGTTAAATATAAAGATTTTACAAAGGGTGACACAATGGGAGGTCTTATAGCTAAGAGCAATCTTTGAGAGACAACCTTTAGAATATATCTTTCGAATAAAAGATGAGCCGGTATAATTACAAGCTGTCTCACTTATCTAAAGGAAGTTACAACAGTTTCCCATAGAATTCAAAAAGCTTCATCAACCTTTATATCGTCCCACTGCTGGGCACAGGTCTCCTCTTATACAGAGAAAGATTGAGCGAAACCACTACGCTTACTCAATGCGGGTTGTTTTCAGACTTAAAGTCCAAGTAAGCAAGATGTTTTCCTTCACCTTGTAATCAGTCATTGTTGTCCAAGATATATGTTAGGAAGTACAACTTAGAAAAGTTACATTGGTACTTGCCTGACCTGGAATCGCCTGCACACTCATACTTGCGATGCTGGTGTTTTAACCACTGGGCCACCACGACTTAAACGAAAAGCTTAATTAAGTAAAACTTTTTGTGGAGAACTGAGTTATCTCTTAGTTTTTTAGCTAAAGTATTTCCATAAAAGGAATTTAGATCCCTATTTTGATAAATATGTTTGTCTGTCCATCATAACTTTTAACACAAATAATGGACCAGTTTAAATAAAAAATTACAGACGTCAAGTGGACATAGAGAATAACAATAAATCAACGTTTGTTATGGTTACAATAAGGCTTACATTCTATAAAATGTGTAAAGCTAATCGGCAATGATGCAATGATTATAAGATTACTGTGTGAAATGTTTCTGTAAATATTAAGTATTTGTTATTTTACTGTTCATGTTTACGATGCGTGTAATGCGATATGCATAAGTTATCTCGTAGATACCACTTTTTGGAAACGACGAGTTCTCAATCATTAATTTTCTTTTTCCGATAAGTACCTCCTTAAAAATTTCAACGTTTAATTACTTCGAACTAAACATATTTCAAACGAAAACAATTTTAGCAGTGTTTTTTTTTTCATTTGACGTATGTACTGTTTTTTTTTTTTTTAATTATGTGTTTGGCTCGGTTGCCAAAGATCTTTACTGACGGCACACGTGTTCTCCTCGAATATTTCCTCAAAATTCCCCTAAAATTTTGGCTTTGAAGAAAAATGCCTCCAATTTATGTACATGTATAAAAAATATGTATATATTTAAAATGGAGAAATGTAAACAAACATTTTACACTTTTTAAATTAAACCCCAATTTTCTTTATTAGGAGAGATTCCTCCCAATCTGGCATCAGTGGCGCAAACATGATAATTTATTTTTTTTCCTCACGTACCTATCACTAAGGCAACTCAGCATACAGCTCACATTTTAGTCATCGCGGTGTTATAGGCGTTACATACACCATCATTTATCAGTAGAGCCAGGCGTATGTAGCGGAACTCTGCGGAACCCAGGTAGACATCTGCGCGGTCAGCGTAACGGACCCATTTAACGGGAGCTGCTATTGCTTACTTGAACGCAGGCTTAGCTCGGAAGTTTCCAATTAGGCTGAATTGTTATTTGTCTTTGCTTATGAAACACAAGTTTGAGGTAACACAATTTTAAGCAGCTTAGATATTAGTCACCCCAGGACTAGGTGACCAAAACAAAGCCCAAGGATGTTTTTTTTTTCTCTTTATCTTTGTTTTTTTTATTGTGAAATTAAGTGTTGATTTACAAGAATTTTTCAAAACATAAAAATACTATAGTAATACATATGTTAACGATGCAATAATAAAAATCGTGTTACTATTAGATAGTATAAATGTAATATTGAATGTTTTTACAAAGCGTTCTGAATGACGTTTGCAATCGTGTAATAGGTACAAGTAACTTTTGTATAACTACACATTTTTCGTTTTTCGATGATTCTTACTAATATTATACTGCCGTCATAAGGAGAAAAGACGCATCTAACTTTTTTTTTTTTATGCGAAATATAAAAATATTGGTGGATGCCATTTTTTTAACTGATTTAGAATATGCATGTAACTCAATTTGGAAAAAAATGTTGGATGCGTCTTTTTTCCTTATGACGGCAGTATAAATCGGAAAGTGCGTTTGTTTGTTTCACTTTCACGCCATAACTACTGAACCGATTGCTTTGAAATTTTGCAGACGTAAAGTTAGAAGTCCGGATTAATTAATAGGGTACTTTTTATCCCGAAAAAAAAAATGATAATCCCGAGGCTAATCTAAAATGCGCGATATAACCGAACACTACGCGGGCGTAACCGCGGGCGGAAAGCTAGTCAAGTAATAATTATTATTCTAAGGTACGATAAGACCGACAGTAAAATTCATAACTTGACCCATTTCTTGATTGCATTATCTATATTACGATTTACTTAGGTATTTCTCGGAAAAAAATAACAAGTGCCATTTAAAAAAAAAAACATTTGTTTATGGATTTAGATTTCCTAATAATTGAATATTAGGATTCGAGACTATTTTTATTTGATCTCTGAATAATGCTTTAGTTAAAAATATTAAAATGTAAATATTTGTCAGTTAGGCCTATTATTAAGACACATATCCTCCCGAGGTATATATGATATTCCCGAGGCTAATCTAAAACGCACGATATAACCGAACTCTACGCGGGCGAAGCCGCGGGCGGAAAGCTAGTCAAGTAATAATTATTATTCTAAGGTACGTTAAGACTGACAGTAAAATTCATAACTTGACCCATTTCTTGATTGCATTATCTATATTACGATTTACTTAGGTATTTCTCGGAAAAAAATAACAAGTGCCATTTAAAAAAATAACGTTTGTTTATGATTTAGATTTCCTAATAATTGAATATTAGGATTCGAGACTACTTTTATTTGATCTCTGAATAATGCTTTAGTTAAAAATATTAAAATGTAAATATTTGTCAGTTGGGCCTGTTATTAAGACACTTGTCCTCCCGAGGTATAAACCTACTTGGTAGATTCCAGATTCTTTAAAAAAAAATCAAGGTTTTTATAATTTATTAGCATAGAGCCTCCGTAGCCTTCCGTTGTAAACATAATATATAGCGGTCACGCAGCCGGCTCAAGACTGTAGTTAATAACACTGCCCATCTAACAGTACCAATTACGTACTTATTAAGAAAGCTCATTGAATTGCTAATCTGATGACCCATTCGCAGGGCTATCTATGGCTATATATATAGCTATATATGGCTTTTGAAGTTTATGAAAGAAAAGTTATGATTAGATTATTTATTTGCTTGTCATTATTTATGCAAATATAGACATTATTTCTTTATTATGGGGCTCATTTATAGATTAATTAATGGGTTTTGGCTAGGTACTTGAATTATCAAATGATGTTTCAAGTAATAGAATCATTAAACAAAAAAATAAAATTTAATTTATCAAAATATCGAAATTTATATAGCTAAGCTTGAAAAGCATTACATTGATATACCGAGTGTTAAAATATCTAATGATTAAAAATATCGATAGTTTTCTACTTAACCTACATACTTCACCCAGTTCAAAATGTCGAATCATACCTACAATCTTCCGCGGAAATGTTTTTTCCATTGTCTAAATTGAATGATGATAAATCTGCCTACAGATTATAAATATATGTATGTATATTTTTAGGGTACCTACTTATTTGAATTATTTGACGTTTACATTTGGCGGTAAAAATATAGAACGTGACAGATGCTTGCAGTTTATTTGTCTATAGCCTGGTAACCCTAAAACTGCAAACCATTAATCCCGAATCATTAATTCCGAATTCCGCTGCAAGTACATATTATGGAAGTAAACACTTTTTACTAAAATCGTAATCAACATATTATTTAACAAGTAGTTCTTCCTGTGCAGTAGGCTGTAGTTCATTATGCAAGCGTATTCTCGTAAAGTAAATCGATACTTACTAAATGTTATGATGTTTTCTTTTATCGACTCGTGAATTACGGCGCACTGGTAAACAAGGCACTGATGTAACGTTACGAGGTATAAAACAGTTTCATTGAACTGGATGCAGTTTAACGAGCCTTACGCGGAGAGAATTTAAAATGATGCAGTGAGTACGTGTATAGTCGAAAAGTATATAAACATGCTAATTATGTACCTACGCATACTCACGACTCACTAGAGTAATTTTCGGTAGGTACATACTTACTAATATTTCAACTAGTATAGGATTTTTTTGATACATATATTGAAAAATATGTCCTAACTGATCATGAATAATTCGGGCTACAGTAACCCATAGATATTTTTTTTGGTTCACTTCTTTCCGTTGTTCTGAACGGAAAAGGCAAAGGCATGGCATGGTACGCCATACAGCCTGTGACCCATAGACATACCTAACAAAGTGACATAGTATATAATAGATTGATATTAGTAGACTATTTATTATAAACTATGTTAGTACTTATTTTCTATTATAGATAGGGTGGTAATTATATGATGCCCCATAATGGGACGTTGATAGTGTCTATCAATAATAGGTATTCACCAAGAGATAAATCAACTCATACTAATCATATCAAAAAGTAAAATTTGTATATGGGGGATAATCTCCGGAAATACCAGTCGGATTTGGAAAGATCTTTGTAGATCAGATAACCCGCTTCATCATTTAGCATTGCTCATTTAAGCATGATTCATGTATAGCTTATTTAAGCATTTCTTTAAATAGTGTTAGATGTTATATAATGTACTAGCTTTCCGCCCGCGGCTTCGCCCGCGTGGAGTTCGGTTATATCGCGCTTTTTAGTTTTCCCTCGGGAACATCAAATTTTTCCGGGATAAAAGGTAGCCTATGTTCCTTCTCAGGGTCTAAAGATTGTCTGTGCCAAATTTCATCAAAATCGGTTGAGAGGTTTAAGCGGGAAAGCGTAACAGACAGACAGACAGACAGAGTTACGTTCGCATTTATAATATTAGTATGGATTAGTATGGATGGATAATGTGAATAGTGGTAGTCTTTTTTTATAATTTTATTAAAACTAAAGCACCTGCCATCTAATCTCTTCACCACCAAAGGTTGACTGGTGGAGAATGCCTCCGCCTTTGTACAGCCCATGTGCGAAAGTGTAAATAAATAAATAAAGGTTATAAGCTTATAAGCTATTCAAGATTATAAGCTATTCAACATCACGTTACCACTCTTGGGAGCCGAGAAAAGGGAGAACATGTCATAAAAAATGCCAAGCGGAAATGAAAGTGGCAGAATGGGTAAAGCGTTGGGATGAGACGCGATGTGTAATTTCAGGATTTTTTCACATTCCACATCTACAAAAAAACTTTTTACAAATAAATAGAAACCGACTTCAAAAAAAGAGAAACACATAAAAGGAAAAAAATATTTTTGCTTTTGTCATGGCTCTAGAAGTCGGTGTCTAGAGGTTTCTGTTGTTTAGCTTGCCACCAAATTCTAGAGCATAAATAGTTTTAATTCATCTCATAACAGTAGTGGCAGCCATAATCCATGTTAGAATAAGTTCTGATCAATACGAAAAAGTCCCATCTCAAAAACTACTGAACCGATTTTGATGAAAATTATAGTATTCCCCAAGTTGAACAATACATAGTACAACAAAAAAAGAATTACTTAAATCGGACTTATAGTTCCGGAAATATGCGCGCACTAACATACATACACTTGAAATTTGGCTTACATACCTACATACGGGTCGAATTGATAACCTCCTTTTTTGTAGTCGGTTAAAAAGAAAATCCCGCCGACGATTTTTAATGAGATATAGTCGATATAGGTAACAATTTATCCAAACTTATTATCATCTTGCGCTCATGTTAATGTATCTCACGTACCTACTCAAACTGTAAACACTATTTTAATGATGTATCTTAATCTGCATCAGTTTTATGGCCGTCTCTATAGACGCACGTTATTATGGGTCGCGTCGCCGTTTGTGATACTGCGCTCAATGCAAATGATGTTATTTACATACTATGTTAAGTTAGACTTTAATTATAGTATAGTGAAGTGTTTACCTGCTTCTTTAGACTGACTTACTGTAATTATAACTGGTACAATGAATTACGTTTTCACGATATATGACTATACTAGCTTTCCGCCCGCGGCTTCGTCCGCGTGGAGTTCGGTTATATCGCGTTTTTTAGATTTCCCTCGGGAATATCAAATTTTTTCGGGATATAAGGTAGCCTATGTTCTTTCTCGGGGTCTAAAGATTGTCTATGCCAAATTTCATCAAAATCGGTTGCGAGATGTAAGCGGGAAAGCGTAACAGACAAACAGACAGACAGAGTTACTTTCGCATTTATAATACTAGTATGGATTTGATTTAGCGGTGGCCTTCTTGAAAATGATAGCTGCTTTTCTTTATTACAAACGCTTTATGGGATGACAAGAATATAGTTTTTTTCTAGGTAATAAACAAATGAATTAATGAATGTCAAAATCTTTTTAAATATGTATGTAGGCATTGATATTATATTAAACAGATATGATATGCTCTAACAAATTAACCAAAATAAATGTGCCGATCGGAGCAGCAGCACACACACGCAATTTTTTTATTCTGCGTACATTTCACACGTTGATACAGTATGAGTGAGATGGGGCACAATCTAAAGCATAGAGAAGAAAAAGATGGCTAGTGTTTGTCATTTGCGCTGTTAGTGTTTGTCGTTTGTTTTTACGAGTGTATCGAGAGTGACTAAGGCAAGAGATTAGAATTATAATCTTTTGTACGCTTCATTTTCAGTGCGCTAGTGACTTATCTACCTTAGTTTAATATTATATCAATGTATGTAGGTAAATGGATTGTATTTTTGACACATTGGGACTCAAATCAAAATGCAAATATTCTGAAAAATACGGGAATTTTCGATCAAAAACTGAATGTGTTAATAAAGTAAGTTAACCTACCAAATCATTTCAATATCTAGTCACCATTCGCTTCCCATATTGCCTAACTACAAGCAATAAATGTCAAGTGGAGAAGTTAATTGCAAGAAAATTGCATAATATCGAACTAGGGAAGTAAACTCTTCAAGCGTATGTAAGCATTAAATTAGGCATACACAGAGTGATAAAATGTTAAGTCATTATTCTCCGGAAGTTACGTAATATTTATCTACATTGTCATATCTATTCGTTGTAAAATCTATTGTAATTCGTTTCAGTAACCATTACCTATGTTTTATAAGTCAATTAGCTTCAGTCCTTTAATATTTAATCAATTAGTCAAAGATATTCACTTTCTAGTTTAATTTTTGGTTCCGTGTGTTTTGAGAAGAGAAAATTTATTGATTTTAGAACTATGTAATTGTATAATAGACCATGAATCAACGAGCACTTTATGTTACGAACTCATTGTTACAATATGTTAACCTCATTTATAAGCGTTTTGTTTCTGGATGGGAAATCGTCAAATGACCTCTCCCGTTCTGGCCGGAGTAGAAGGACGTGTCAGACTTTTACTGACTAAAACCCACCCGTGTTTCTTCACTTGCCAACAAAGAAATGAATCCACAAATCATAGACGGGACAAATCTTACTCAAAACGGTCAGATTATTGGAAGGCCATTTAGTTTTAATCAACCTGCTATTGAAGAATTCATTTCTCCATCACGAACCTGGTCCAGCAACAAAACAAACGGAGAAAGAAAGAACACAAAGCGCACCAGAACGACATTCACGGCGCAGCAGTTGATTCGGTTGGAACAAGAATACTCTAATTCAATTACCTAAATGCTGTTCGTAGAATGGAACTCGCGAATATGTTGCATCTCAATGAACGCACCATCAAGATATGGTTCCAAAATCGCCACATGAAGGAAAAAAGACACCGAGTCGAGAGTATCCAAGACTCTGAAGGCATTAGGATGTCACTCGATACGACCACATTTAACGCACCGTTATCTTTGCATCAGGGGGGAATGCCACGCGCAGTACCAGCAGCCACATTTGCCGATGCAACCTTACCAGCCTCCAGTTACTGAAGTCCAGAAACACGAGTGGTGTTTCTCCACTTGCCTGTGCGCCAGGGCCACGGTTTCTTTTTTAAACAACCCGCAACCTTGACTCAGGAGGCAATCGGTCTTCGTGAACTTCATTTATAAGCCTACCGTGTTTTGATACAATATATGAAGATAGGAGATAAGAATATAATATGTCTAAAACTAATAATGACGAAGCAAGAAAAGTAAATGTAGTAATTGTTTTATGAGTAAATAAATCCATACTAATATTATAAATGCGAAAGTAACTCTGTCTGTCTGTCTGTCTGTTACGCTTTCCCGCCTAAACCTCTCAACCGATTTTGATGAAATTTGGCACAGACAATCTTTAGACCCTGAGAAAGAACATAGGCTACCTTTTATACCGGAAAAATTTGATATTCCCGAGGGAAATCTAAAATGCGCGATATAACCGAACTCCACGCGGGCGAAGCCGCGGGTGGAAAGCTAGTAAATGATAAATGAACGGTTTTATGGCCACATATTACTTAAGAGATAGCTCATATTCGATGTCATTACTTGCCCTCGATCGATGTTATACCTACTATAAATTTAAGTTAATTTTGAATTAATAAGAAAAATAAAGTCTTTCGTAGACAATTATTCCTTCCGTGTCGATGGTACGCTGTCTTCTAAATCACACAATAGGCTTCGCCACTTCCGCAGAACGTCTACCAACGTGCATTTAATAAGTTTGTTGTTAAATAAAGCTCAGTGGCAAAGGATCTGTGCGGCCACCATGAGTTTTCATTACGAGAGTCGATCATACGCATCGAGCGCGTTTGGCACTCTCATTTGTTGAGAGTTCTTACAACCTTGAAGCGGGCCAATCAATGAGTGAAACGCGGTCGAAATCGATGATCGAGTCTTCGTAATGAAAACTCATGGTAGCCACACTGGGTAGTGAGCTAATGAGTAACAGTTCGCATCGAGCCCGCGTGGAAGCCCAATACCTCTCAGAGCCTCTAGGCTTGAACACATATAACATTTTAGGCTGATTAAGTTATGACTTTCTAATAAACTTATAACACATACCTGAGTATACTGCAGCGCGAACTCCGCGACCAGCGCATGTGCATGGTGTGCGAGTGGCACGTGCAGCGTCAGCGGCGGGTCGCGGGAGGACGACAGCTGGAGGGAGTGCGGCGCTGATGATGACGCGCGGAGACCGCTTAGAGAGAGCGAGCGGCGGATGGTGAGGCCGGCCGGACCTGGGTGGAGAAGCTGGTATATTAGTTATTACGTAGAAAAAAGTGAACATTCGATTTTTGTCAGAAGGGCAAATTCAGGGCAAAAATATAGGGAAATATGAGGCATTTTTGACATAATAGGGATGTATCCAAGGTATTATGAAAATCAAAAAAATATTTAGTCCGTCTTAAAGAATTGTCTTTAAGATAGTCGGTAGAGTTTTTTAATTTTGTTGAAATTACCATAAAACTACGAGTTATAGCGTATTAAAGTTACGGAGTGGGGGCTAATTACGTCACGCCGTAGTATATTTTGTACCACGGCGTGACGTCATGCGATATTTCAAATCAATATATCTTCCTAAGTATTTGAATGAAAGAGAAAATAAGTGTTCAATATTTTTTATAAATCTATCTGAAGTTCATTAAATTATTTTTTAGGATACAACCCAATTATTGAATCAGACCAGCACCCTAATTGCGTAACAGACTATTACTATCAATTGGATTCATTTTGAACCATATTGCTAATCCATTGCTCCATATTTTCGAAATGTGTCTGATCGACAATGAAAATAACACAATGAACGCTGTTGAACTGTCAAAATGATACCCATTGCTACTTATAGTGTGTTACGCAATTACCCTACAATCTCCATAGTGATAATTCTAGTAATTTCAAGAAGGTCCACAGTCTGATCTCAGTATAATTTGTCAAAAACACTTCTAATTTCCCTACATTTTGACATATTTTTGTCATCGAGATGAGAGTTTAAAACAGTTTTAAATTACGAGGATCGACCCTCTGATGTCAGGTCTAATCTATCAAAAAATACTTCTTGTTTTTGTGAAATAAATACTTATTATTATTTTGACATTTGTTGTTCGCCCAGATGAGATTGCGACTAGATTTCGAACTTTTTAAGCCACAAACACACTAGGGGACAAATGTCGTGCAACACGTGTCGCCAGCGCCGCTGGGTTAAGTAGCACGACGTTGCCGGACTTCGTTCGACATGTCTGGTTATCTGGTAACATCGCGCGACACGTGTCGCCAACTACATTTACTACTACGTTGCTACGGACATACATAAGTCGCGCGATGTCCCCAGATATGTCAGGCGAAGTTTCACGAAGTCGCATGACTTCATCTGACGTCGCTGCGGACATAAGTTACGCGTTGTCGCCATATTTGTCAGGCGAAACCGGCCGGCTCTGCTTAACATGTCGCCAATACTTGTCGTGGCACATTTGTCCCCTTTAAATTATAGAACAGCCTTCAAACTGTGCAAGTTTTTAGAATTACAAGTATTGATCCTCCGGTACAAAAGCTTATATTTCTCTTGAAAAGCTGTGCACTCCTTATATAACAGTATAAAGAGTGATTATAATTTTAGATTTATGTACCTAAGTCTGAAATCGCCAACCTGCATTGAGCAAGCGTGGTAATTACGCTCAATCCTTTTCTGTATGAGAGACCTGTGCCCAGCAGTGGGACGATAAAAAGGTTGATGATGATGAAGGATGTGATAGTACCTTTAACTCCAATAGTAACAGCATTATGCGACACAGCCAGCACAGCGTTCTCTCCGGGCGGTAGTCTTGCTGCGAACAACCTGGCGAAGTAGAAAGGCCAGGCGCGTGCCATCTCCACCGCCTGCCTCTTAGTGTGGGCGCGGACGGGCGTGTTGCCTTGCGACCGAAGCCAGGCGGTGCCGGCGCGCCGCTCGCTGGTACTGATGCGGAGGGACGGCAGATTCGAGTTTATGTCGTGAACAATCTGTGGGCAAATGGAGGAGATTACTTCTGGACCGTATTGGGTAGTATATTGGTTTAAAAATATATAATAAGTTAAATAGATATGTATTAAAAGTTTTTGGACAATTATCGTATGAGACTTACATACAAAAGACTTCAACGCGTGTACGAATAATCATTCTCCTGCCCTTATCCCAATTTATTTGGGGTCGGCGCAACATGTCTTTTTCTTCCATACATCCCTATCAGAAGCCATCTCAACGCGTGTACGAATAAGTTGAACATAAATAAATATAGAGCCCAGATATAAAACGGTGTTTTTAGATTCACTTGCGCTCCGCGTTTTGAGTCGTATAATTTTCGATCCTGTAGGAATATCCTAATCATATCCTATAGAATTTAAACCTGTTTATAAACGATATGTGTGCCAAGTTTCACCCAAATACATTTAATAGTTTTTTCGAGAGAAAAAGAGTATATTCCACATTCTAATTAGAATATGAAATATATACTTTATTATACAGTATGTTAACTAACAGAGGGCGTTCCCGTTAACCCGAAATAGTATAGCATACATACATGCAAAAAAAAATATTTGCATTCGAAAACAAAATGTTTTAAAATTTTTTCCAATAAGAAAATATTCAATAAAAATTTTAAATTGACATGTAAAAGAAACACACTGTACACGCGAACATGAAAGACGGCAACGTCGCAATTTATTTATACATGACGACTACTATTTTGATTTAAAACAGGAGGTTTCAAATTTATTTCCAATCAGATTTTTTTTTTTACGGATTTTTTTATGCTTATTTTTCTATGCTGATATTTTTATTTTAATCTATTAATGATATATATTAACGAGTTTAAGGAAACGCCCTCTGTTATTTAACATACTGTATATTGTTTTTGATAAATTGTTAGTTTACCGCTGAATTATTAGTTCGGCGCGCTAATCCTACTAATATTCTATACGTGAAAGGTTGTAAATAATAAAATTGAATAAAAATATAAAATCTATTAAATGGATTTGGGTAAAATTTGGCACACAGATAGTTTATTAGCAAGTTAAAAATATATAGGATACTGGACATGGTTAGGATATTCCTACGGGATCGAAAATTATACGACTCAAAAAAGCGAATAATTTCAAAGCTCTGTTTTAACTGTTTCTGCGTCAAATAAGTTTTGATTCTGTACTTTGATGACATCAGGATAGATGACATCAGGATAGATGACATATACATAGATGTTTGTAGTTATACAGGTATTGAAGTTAACTTACTTGTGCATAAAGTAGATCTAATATGGCGGGGTCGTTGTAAGTCTCTAGGGGAGTGAACACTTCCTTGCGCACACGCAGCTTCCAAGGCACTCGGCTGTATGTGAGGAACGAGCGGTCTGATGGGAGAAATGCTGCTGGTGCGGGAACGTCACCTGAACACAGAAATGAATAATGACGAAATGAAGAAAAAACTAACTTGACAATATACGCAAGAAAAGTATGTAAGAAACACTAAGGGCGGACATGCACAGGACATCAAAACAACAAAAAGGAAAGGAAAAACATATCGAACTAACAAAATAATAGATACTTTGACTTGTGCGACGGCAAAAAGGGTCTTCAATTTTTTCCGCTGGCAAATTGTTCCAGTCCCTCGATGTACGCGGTATAAAGGAGGAGGCGAAACACTTCGTCCGGATCGTAGTGGTGTTAACGTAAGGGTGGAAACCAACCGTACGACGGGTCGTCCGCTGGTGGAACGGAGATGGGGGAATTAAATCATGCAATTCCCTCGCATACTACCCGAAATGCGTCCTATAGAACACCGAAAGACTGGCTACGTACTGGAGTTAGATCAGGGTCACCAATCAGCCTCTTTGCACGTCTCTCCACTGAATCCAAAGTGGCCAGGTGACACTTGGCAGCACCTAATAACCTAACCTAGTAACTTAGCATAATGTTGCGAAAAAACATAAGAATCAATACAGTAGCGAGGGAAAACTACATACGGTACAAGATTGAACAGTGATATAACTGAAAATGTTCTGTAATACTTACGTTCAATATGTTCAGTCCTATCGGTGACGTGAGTAGAAACGGAGTGACGTCTCTCCGCCTCCATCTTCCTATCTCTCTCTTTCTGCGCCATGTGCGTCTTAAACGTCGCCCTTTCAGTCATCTTATTCTCTTGAGGAAACACAATATCAGATCTCGGACTTTCCCTCGCCCTTCCAACCAACATATCCCGGGAATTCTTCCTACCATCAAATCTCTCAAAATCATCAAAAAATGAAGATCGTTTGCGGTCAAACGTATCTTCAATACCATTCTCCTCTTTTCTACGCTCGGCTCTTGTCGTATGCACTTCGTATATCTCTGACGCTTCCCGACCAGAGTAGTTATCTCTACCACGACGGCCAGTTGTGTCGTGCCCTGATTCAGAATCCCATTCGTCCCGACTTTGCCCTCGTTCGTCGTAGCTTCGAACATCGGATTCATCGCCCCAATCGTTTACTCGGCGTTCGGAGTGACGACGGTCTGCTGTGAGAAAACGAGTGGCTAAGTCGTCTCGAGTGGAAGGAGGCTCAGACTCTTCTCTGCGTCGTGAGTTCCAGTTAGCTAGGAAGGCGTGACGGTCGTCTGCTTCTCTGTTTTGGTGGACGCCGAATGTGTCTCTGTCTCGACGCAGTTGTGCGAAGGTTGAGGACGCGTCTGGTGCAGGGGGAGGAGGTGCAGGGCCTTCAGGAGGTGTTGGAGGTGACATAGGAGGCGGAGGCGCCGGGCCAGGCGGCGCGGGGGGCAAGGGAGGGGGCGGAGCGTCCCAACGAGCAGCCCCTCCTCCTAACTGACGCTCAAGCATCAACTTCCTAGTATCTTCCAACTTATTGATGGTACGTGGAGTTTCTGCGGTAGATGATGATGTCGATCGTACGGAGTGGTTCGCGGTGACTCGTTCCAATCTTTGTCTCATTTCAGAACTTAGTTTTAGTTTCCCTACACTGCCCGGCGAGGGGCGCTGCGCTCCGATTTCGAAGCTTCGTCTCGCCGTTCGTTGGCTCGGTGGCTCCCTACTCGGCGAAACAACTGGACCGTCTACCTCAAACTCTTCCCACTCAATTCCTGGAGTTGTTTCTGATTTAGATCGACCACGAGGTGGTTCATGTTCCACACCGTTGGATTGTTGTGACTGCGGCGTGTGTCGTCTCTGAATCTGACGCAATTTGAATTTGGTAAAATCTTGTGCTTGTTCCTGACCTACCGCATCCTTTGGTGGAGGCCACCTCCATTTACCGATACGGACAGTCTTAGCTCGTCCGTAGGGGTCCATGAAGCCCTTGATTTCTAAGGGGTCAGTAGAATGGAGTGGTGGGGGCATGGGGGGCGGAGGCGGCGGAGCTCCGGGAGACATACTCTCGTTGGACTCACGCCGTAGTTTGACGGCATTCCTCGGTGGAGAGTGTACTTGAGCATGAACGACGGTTGACGCACGAACAGGAGAAGTAGGCTCCGATTCTGAAGGTTCCGCAACTTGACCGGCTAACAGAGATTGTAATGCCTGGTTCTGAGCTAGCAATTGCTGTTGTATTTGGAGATTTTGCGCCATCGCGCTCTGCAAGAAAGCTCGTTGTAAGTTCTGATGGTACGCGTTAATATCGACTGTGCCTGGAGGCGGGAGGTGGAGACCAAGCGCAGCGGCCAGCGCTTCAGGTGTGGACGGCATTGTTGGCGGGAGGGGCATGGCTCCGAAGCTAAGAGTGGATGTATTCGCTGAGGCAGCCCGCGGAGTCGCTCCGCCTCCTTTTATGGCACCAGTAAGTCCTTCACCGTCAGTAAGACGCTTCAAACTATCATTCATGAAGATCGGATCAAATAAGTTTGTGATATAGTCATCGACAGAGTCCACACTGGACTCCTTTCTGCTTGCTCTTCCTTTTTCTTTATCTTCCTTCCCCCCACCTTTGATAAGGTGGTGGACTTCAACATTGTTCAAAGTATCAATTTGTTCGTTGTATTCGCAGTTGAGGACGCTGTCGATGAAATCGCTGTAGTTTCTACCTCCTTTGATGCTGGCCGCTAGAGATCGGGCATCGGAAAGTTCGTCTATGTTCGGGTCTAGTACTGGAGAAAACAGATCGTCGAGGAATTGGTCCACGTCTGACGCCTGGCTCGGAACGCGGACGCGTCGCACATGGGATGCAAGACTTGGAGCTTCGGATGTGTCTGACATTGCTGATGACCTGTGGAAATCAATAAATTAGTTCCATTCGTGATCTCATTTATTGTTCTTTTTTTTGCTTTTATCTAATTTAAGTTTCATGATTCAATTTTATGTTATTCTAGCTGGTTCCCGCGGTTTCACCCGCGTAAGTAATAGTATCTAATATAGAAAATAGATGTAAACCCATTGTCATGCCTAACGAATGTATATACGTAACTAGCTGTGCCCCGCGGTTTAACCCGCGTAAGCTTCGAACCGAAAGAGCTCAGTTGATGTAACATAAGCGTCTGTTAAAATAATGAAGCAATATGTACGTCCGCGTTTGCTCCCGTTTTCGCAACATTTTTTTTTTCCTGCTCTGCTCCTATAGGCCATAGCGGGATGTTTTATAGCCTATGTCCTTTCTCAGGCTCTAGACTATCTAAGTACCAAATTTCATTGTAATCGGTTCAGTAGTTTTGGCGTGAAAGCCGGACAGACTGACAGACAGAAATACTTTCGCATTTACAATATTAGTATGGATTTCATTCAAATCGGTTCAACAGTTTTGGAGGAGTTCGAGGACAAACACTGTGGCAGGAGAATTTTATATAATAGTTAGAAGATTTAATTTGACTCTCCTTATGACGGTGAAAAAGTGCTGATTCTCAGCCTAATTTGAATAGACTTTTGATTTAATAGAAGACAGAGTCAAATAAGCTTACCTGACACCTCCAAATTCAGAGCTCTTCTCAATATAAGCGCGACTCGACTGCGAGCCGGCCGGTGCGCGTTTCCCGGCGTACTGCGACTTTATATACCTCGAAGGTAACACACGCGATCCTGTTCCATACTCCATTTCCATGCCTCCCTTACTACTACTGGCCACACTTGGCGCACCCGTTAGCCTCTCCACAGAGTGATAACGGTCATTCAGTCTAGATTGTGATAATCCTAGATCAGCTAACTTGTTCGGTGGTGGTGCAGGATTGTCACCTAAGAGATTATCCAAAGACCTGCTACGGACTTTATCGGAAGGTTGTTCGAAATATCGTTCGTTTAGTGCTGATTCCCGCGACAGTACGTCGTGAGAAGTTTTTCTGGAGTATTCATTGTTATGCTTAGAGTAATCGTTACTATGTTTAGAATAATCGATGCTATGTTTAGAGTATTCGTTGCTGTGTTTGGTGTATTCGTTGCTGTGTTTGGTGTATTCGTTGCTATGTTTGGAGTACTCGCTGGTGCGTTTTGTGTGCGATTCTTGCTTCTCAATGTTCCAGTTGTATTCGGAGCTGTCTTCGTCGATGATGGAATCTTGCAGCAATCGTGGTATGCTCGGAGAGCGAGATTTTGGTGGCTCTGGTGGTGGAATCTGGAAATATTTTAAATTGCTTTAAAATATTTTCTCAATAGCATTTGTACACTTCATACTTACTTGTAGAACTTGATAAATTATTCTTGGAGCCCACGTCAATAGGGCAACTGATATGCATCAATATTATGATCGGTCCCCTCCGCCATAATTGCTGGGCTGTTTAGTATAGAGCCTGGCGTTATGTAGTATGAAATCAAGACGCGGTTTTAAAAAAATATATATATAAGTGGCTTAAAATTATGTAAAAATTTGTGATGTTGTTGAACTTGTAGCTTGATTTATTACATAGGAATTTAAAACATAGAAGTGGCAAGGATGCGTGTCTGTGTGCACGCGGCATCATTTTTTTTTTTTTTCTTTTTAAAAACGTTGCCCCACACTAGGAATGTCTCCTATATCGTGGGTGCGTTTACAAACATATAAACTCACATACACAAACATCCAGACCCGGAACAACTACTTGTAAGCCATACAAATATTTGTTCCGTGCGGGAAACGAACCCGCGACACACAGCGCTGCAGTCAATAGCATAAGAGGGGAGTCTAGTGCCGAGGTATATGAAAAATAGGTATTTGAAACTATTGCCGTCGCACCGCTTCCAACCTCTCCTCGTAAAGTGCGAAAGGGACAGTTGCAGCTCAGGCTTATTTTGACCTAAAGACGTTTTGCATTCCGCTGTTTTCTTTTTCAAAACACGACAGATCTCAATTATTTTTATATCAAAATTTAAAGGAAAAGTATACCTATGCTTCTATTATTTTTATTTTTGTCAAAAACTTATCATATTGTCTAATAGTCGTCTGAAGATCGAGAGAAGAGAAATGGGTTATTTTTCGGGATTTTTAAAAACCCACCCGTATATTCTTTTTTAAATTATAATTAAGTCTCGGAAAATATCAAATCTATCATTTGATTTTTTCGAAAACTTACACGTGCACGTATAACCAAGATGTAAAAAAAAGAATTGCACTAAAAGCGATATCCACGAAGCCGCCACTAAAGTTCCCTCTTAACCATTGTGCTAACTGTGCAATCAAATAAACATGTACTAGGCAAATGGCAAGTAGTCATTTGCCTAGAACTAAGCAATCTAGATAAGCACATAATGCTGAATTAATCTAGGTTAAACAAAATATTATTGTTATGTTAATTTATCAGCTATAATGTAGTGTAGTGGATAACAATAGTAGCCTCATACCAGTGGTCTTGGAGACTTTTCCGTGTCGACCGAGGAGGCGCGGGGCGGCGGCGCGGGCGGCGTGTGTCGCGGCGCCGCAGCACGCAGCGCCTCGGAGCGCGCGCTCGGTAATGCAGCCCATGTTTCCACCTCGCCTACTGCGTCCAGGGCCAATTCACAGCCCGCCCATTCTGTAGAAACATCAGATTGTTAGTGGATAACAAGACTTTAGAACATACATTAGGACACTTTTAGGGTAGGTCATTGATAAAATATTAAACGATATATTCTAACAAACTGAACAAAAAAAATGTGCCGAACACAGTAGCAGCACACATGCATATGTTTATTCGGCATACATTGGTACAGTGGGAGTGAGATGGGGCGCAATCTAAAGCATAGAGAAGAAAAAGATGGCTAGTGTTTGTCGTTTGCGCTGTTGGTGTTTGTCGTTTGTTTTTACGAGTGTATCGAGAGTGACTAAAGCGAGATACAGGACTTACTTCCTTTTGTACGCTTCATTTTTAGTGCGCTAGTGACATATCTACCTTAGTTTAATATTTTATCAATGGGGTAGGTGCATTTATCGCATTGGTTTATCCTTTAATGCCAGATTGAAGTAGGCAGATTATAGCACTATCAAGCATCATCATGAAGACAAAAATCTTACAAAATGGTTGTGTTTATTTATCTAGTGCTTGATTGTGATTCGACCTGATGGTTTGCAGTGATGCAAACATTGATGGTAAAGTACACTAGTTTATTATGAGCCTATTCAGTCTAGCCTTGAAGACATTTAAAATGTAATAAGATGGGAAAACCGCTGCAGGCAAATAGTTTAAATTTTTCTGTACGGGGTTGTGTGACCACATACACGAAATGTCAATATGCACGGGTTGTGTGACCACGATACACGAATGTCAATGTTGAGATGAAATGATGTCAGCTAGTAGGAGGTGGTGGATGTTGTCAAGATAAAACGACCTTTACTAGCGAGTGTCTTTAATTCACTGATCATAAAAAGTTTACATGAAATAAGGAAATATTAAATGTGGGTCGCGCATGATCGATGCTATGCTATGTCTTCCAAATTAATTATGTATATAACGTGTAACATAAAGGGTATATACATAACAAAGGCATGGCATCTTTACATGATATCAAACGATATTGGAAGGGTTTTTTAATCCTATCTCTTTATGTTAGGAAGTTATGAGGAAAAACACCGCTTGTGATAGGCTACTATCATACTAGTCGCACAGAGATATTGAAGACATTTATCGGATTTTGGCAAGTAACGTGAAGGGTAATGAGTAGTTATTAACGTATGTAGTGTGCTGCCACGTTTGTTATGATTTTATTTTAAGAAACACACGTAACCGAAAATTTGGTACCAATTTTTTGAGTATTTTATTTTGAGTTGAAACCCTTCCGATATCGTTTGATATCATCTAAAGATGCCATGGCCTTGGTATGTATACTATACCCTTTTTGTTACACGTTGTATAAAACAAATGTACGTTTGTCCATACACTTTCGATGTAGTACATGGTATAAATGTCGAGGTATAATAAAAGGGTTAAAATGATCTCACCAGTAAGTTGTCCATTATGTTCCATGGTGAGCGACCAGCCGGTAGCATTATGCTGTACACCAGCAGCTGCCAGCGCAGCTGCAGCGGCACGTTCACAAGACGTCCACGAGTCCACGCTCACATGCTGCATCGTATCTGCGAGTTTAGTATAAATTATTATTATTTAAAAAAAAACCAACAATATACGTATACAACGTCATTTTTGTTTATGCGAAAGCTGAACATAGTTTGTTCAGAATAAGCAACTGAATCGATCCCAATCATTTTTACACCATGTTATATTTTTCCCCAAATATATTTATACCATCGCCTAGCTCCATAAAGAATAGAGGTAAACAAAACAATTTAGGGTTATCACAACTCACGTTTTACAAATCTCCTGCCCCTGTAGCCAATGTAACATCGCTTCATAGCGAAGCGAAATCGAATATCAAACCAGCTAATGGCGGGAACGATTGACCACGTGATTTATCGCGTCGCGTGGTCTATCGTTCCCGCCATTGGTTGGTTTGGTATTCGATTTCGCTTCGCTACGAAGCGATGTTACATTGGCTACAGGCCCTGTTATTTACATGAATATCGACTTTTACATGCTAGCTATTTATTAACAATTCCTATTGCAGCATATTTCAATAGAATCACTAAAATAAAATGCATAATAACTTGGTATTTTGAAAAACCATTAAAAAGTCGACATTAATTTTACGTGATAGCCCTACAAAAAAGAAAGATGGATGAAATCCAGGTATTAAACACATTTTGTGGAATTCAAGCAATGAATAAAGTCGAGGCATTTGTCAATACAATTTTGCGTATTTTAATTACTTTCAAATCAATTCCGTAACATGTGTGCATTGTAATACTTTCAAGTATGGACTAATTATAATATCAAAAAATTTAATCTATTAGGAAATTAGCTTACATGTGTGTTATATTTCATTCAAATTGGTTAAGCGTTCTAAGCAAATCATAAATATCTAAACATAAATAAATTGTTTAGATTATTAGGAAGTAGGATTATTACTTTTATGAAAATCATCTATGTAGAAAAGGTTGTTAACAACTGTCTTTTAGGCGTAAACTACTCGTTGCCTAGCAACGGTTTGTTTACCTCTATTCTTTATCAAATTTGGCTCAAATATAGAAATTGTTGCAGTGTGGTTACCGAGAGCGCCAAGCAGCTTACGATTGCGCACGTCCGCGCAACAGCTGACGCCAGAAGTCAACGCTTCGTTCGCCCGCCCGAGCCGAGCGTGGACCATATTTTTGTTGGGACAGCCAAGTAGGATAATAAGCTCATAACTTTGTGGTTTTTCATGATATCTTTTTGAACTTTTGTACATACAATATGTAAAGAAAACCCTGTCCGACCCATAAGGATAATAAAGGTTAGGTAAACACTTGACCAAATATATTATAAAATTTTACATAATCGTCACAGTAACAATAATAATGAATTTTGAAATAATCTTTTTTTCCCGGGTATTAATTCCAATTTCCCCGAAATTTGGTAATTTTTAAAAAACTGACAACACCATTTGTGACGGAGCGAATAGCGATGCGACCACGTGCCGCATGGCCCCGCCCCCCGTCACCCGCGCATACATGCGCGGGTGAAGGGGGGGCGGGGCTATCGGGTTGCCTACGGCACATGCATTAACTTACCTCGCTTTTTCGAAATAATATTTATTTTTTTTGGGGGATTTTTTTTTAAAGTTTAGCCCGGCTTTGTAGGCATTATTAGAATCAGTTAACGATACCTAACAATTTATAGCTACCTAAACTAGCGCGCTTTACCATCAATGATCGCATCACTGCTTACCATCAGGCGGGATTGCGGTCAAGCGCTTGTTTATATCTTATAAAAAAAAAAAAAAAAATACCTTCACGGATCGGACAGGGTTTTCTTTACATATTGTATATTCTTTACTTAAAAATACTGGACACGTGTTTCGGGTTTCCCATAAACAAAAAATAATGTTGTATAATTTTTTTTTTATTAGTTACAAACTAGTGCTTGACTGCAATCCCACCTGATGGTAAGCAGTGATGCAATCGTTGATGGTAAAACGCACTAGCTTATTAAGCCTATTCACTCAAAAAAACTGAGTGAATAGGAAGGAAGACGGCAGTTGAGCGAGGTGATAATGACGCCTTTTTTTTGTTACGCAGTGCAAGATTTACGTCTAAGTACCGTTATGGTTTCTCATTTAGTATTCCTTTCTCAAACGTTTAATCATCATCATCACCATCCTTTCAGCCGAAAGGATGGTGATGATGATGCCGTCCACTGCTGGACATAGGCCTCCCCCAAGCTTCTCCACGACGACCGGTCCTCCGCCTTCCGCATCCAGAGGTTTCCCGCGACCTTCATCAGGTCGTCGGTGCACCTTGTCGGGGGCCTACCTACGCTGTGTCTTCCGGTGCGTGGGCGCCACTCGAGAACCCGTCGGTCCCATCGGGCACCGGTCCTACGGGCAATGTGCCCAGTGGAAACTTCATCATCATCAGTCTCTACTCGTCCACAGCTGGACATAGGCCTCTTCCATGGCACGCCAACAAGCTCGATCCTGAGCAGTTCGCCGCCAGCCACCTTTTTGATGTCGTCGCTAAATTTCGCCCAAGGGCGGCCTACGCTACGTTTGCCGAGACGCGGTCTCCACTCGAGAACTCGTTTACCCAACGTTTGTCGGTCCTGCAGCATATGTGAGCAGCCCATCGCCACTTCAGCTTGCTAAGCTAGGTTAGTGGAAACTTACCATCATACAATCTGAGCGGCAGTGCAGGTTTGGCATCAGTTTTGGCTGCTTTCCACTCCAGCAGGGTGGGCGGGCAGCGCCGCGCCACGGCCGCCGTGCGCGCTGCACCCGCGCCGCTCGCACACAGCAGGCGCACCAGCTGGGAGCGCCAAGATGCGGGGGCCCTCTCCGACACAAAGCGAACTAGGTATCTGGGGACAGAAGTGATTCGTTTTAGTTTTTCTGTTGTCGTTGTTGTTTTTCTGTTGTTTTTGTGTTAAACTTTACTAATACATGGTAATAATAATAATATAATAATAAATGGTTTATTTGCATTAAACATGGTATACAAAGGTATTGAATAAGAATACAGTAGGTTAACTGAGATGAACATAGCACGCAAAATTTTTAAGGTAAACTAAACTATTTAAAGCATTAACATTTATGATCCATAAATTCTTTTAAACTATAAAAATTACATTCATTTAACCATTTATATAATGCAGTCTTCAATAATCTTACATTTAATACTTTGAAATGACTTGGCATCTTGTTATGAAAGATGATAAGGAAAGGGGGGTAACTATTGAGATGACAGCTAACATAGACATAGGATAGATAAATACGACCAAAAAATAAAAATAAGGACAGGATGGACGTCGTAAACAGATTCTTTCTTGGCTAGAAACTTTTCCTTGAACTATTTTGGACAGACACATTTTAGTTCGCATGATAACGGTTAGCAAATACGCCTGCGTGCTTGCTTAGTGGATTGACTACCTTAATCAGAAAAGACACTTAAATTTCCTCGATTTATTGGTATCAATCAGTTAAGTAAAAACCGGTCAAAGTGGAGGTGTTTGGGGGAGCCCTAAGATAAGCAGTAGACGTTTTTCGGCAGAAATAAATGATAAATACAACTGGGTAGTACTTATTTCCATTCAAACTAAAATATAATTTATACTAACTTGTGCAGCGGCGGTCCTGGTTGGAAGGCAGCGAGACAGTGCGCCATCAGCTGCCACACTCGCTCGGAGGATGAGTCCGCCGCACCGCTCGCCTGGTTACACACTTGCACCAACACCTCGTCGCGAAGACCGCGGGAGGACAGGCCGCGAGACGCTATGTAGTCTGCTAACACCTGGAAAAGGAAACACAGTATTAGGGGTTGTTATGGAAAGAGGATTGGAGAAAAGGAACGGAACGAGTGCCTTAGAAATGATTAATCACTACATATTATTATAAAACAAAGTAACTTTCTCTTTCCCTATGTCCCTTTGTATGATTCAATCTTCAAAACTACGCAACGGCTTCTGATGCCGTTTTTATTAGATAGGATGATTAAAGAGGAAGGTTTATATGTATAATAACATCCATTAAATTATGGAGAAATACTATTATTTTTGAGGTTTCTAATGTAATGGTGTAAATAATTAATTTTTTTCCACGTTTGCAGTGAAACGCAGGCTGAACCCTACGAGATTTATCAAAATAATGTAGGTACTAAATATTGTACACATTGAAAAGGTCTACAAAAACGTCCACAATGGTATATGTCTATCTCTTATGGATATCCTACAATAACATTTTTTATTTTATTTTAACCAACACAGCATTAATCCTTAACCAATTTAATACCTTAAATTAAATTGAACATTGTTGATTTAATATAGATCTATATCGCTCTTTACAGCATATGATTTAAATGAACATTTTCGAAGATATTACAGATTTAAAAATTGCGGGGTGTCGCGTTTGTGCCGCGCTGTGTACCGCCGCTGCGGTTGCGGCGGTTTTTTATACAATGATCACAGTTTTTCTGTAGTATATTTAGTATCAGCATTGCACCCGTGCGAAGCCGAGGCGGGTCGCTAGTGGATATTAAGAAGCGTTGCTTGGGAAGGACTATGTAGGTCTAGGTGTAAACCTCTTTCGCCTGAATGACGATTGTAAGACCACTTTTTATTTGATTTGTAAATATTTTGCAATGATTTACAGAAAAAACAATGACACAATGCCATTAGACTTATAGTATCGATACAGTAATGTAAAACATTCTACCATTAGGGTAATTACCTTTTGTCTGGCTTCGTTTCCAGCAGCGGTTTCATCGCACCATCTCAGTATGAGCTTGAATGTAGCTACTGCATCATTGAAATCTTGATCCCTGAAATAACACATCGTTTACTTTATAAAATTACTGCACTCGCTGATTGAATCTTCTACTCCAACAAGTGGAGTTATAGTATGTATTACAAATATTTCGCTCCCCCTCCCTCCATCGCTTCTACCCTGGAATTTATGGTACTCGAAATCATAAAATATGATAGTAGGACCGTGAGTCTCGTGTGGTTAAGCCCGCGGTTGTCAAGAGAGATGGTGTTTACTATTGGAGCTCATATCAATAACATTGTACAAACCTGACAGCGGCTTTAGCTAAGAATGGCCTGGTAATTGGATGTTTCTTGGGGCTTAAATGTCCACCATCAGCGAAATAAACGGAACTGAATTTGGAGAAAGCGAACTGCTGCAGATCTCGGGGCAGCTGTATGCGTTCATCTTCGGAGTAAACGTCGCCTGCCACCTGGTAAAATAAGGATATGGTGAAAAAGACTTCATAACAGTAACAATTTGGCAAGTTGTTCTAGAAAATGCGAAGATTGTCTTTTGAAGCATTTTAAAATATAGATTACATATTATAGCGTTGGAATTATATCGAGACGTCAATTAGGAGTTTTGGAAATGCTTGAGAAAGTATGATTTGATTACGTCAGAAGGGGGAACCTCTTTCCTAAAGATATGAAGAACTGTGTGCCTGTATTCACCGGAAGGCGGTTCACCACAAAGGAGTAAGCACAACTGTTGGTATAATCGGGTGATTATACCAACAGTTGTGCTTACTCCTTTGTGGTGACACACACACACTTTGTGGTCAAACACCCCACTCTTCGTTAATAAACGAAGAATGGGTACTCTTCGTTTACTAACGAAGAGTGGGTGTTTCAGTCCTATGTAATAAAGTGAAAATATATTTTCCCTTTTACCTTAGCAAGGTTCCTCTCGGTATGTGGCGGCTGCCACTCGTCAAGCTTCGACAGTATGAAGGCCAGTTCCGCTGGCACTTCTAGCACTTGCAAACTCTCAGCCTTTGCCTTTTGAGCTGCTTTCTGTTCTGCTGCGCGGCGTCTGTAGACAGTGAAGTGAATATGTAGATAATTTACTGTTTATAAGTTACTAATGGTTTTCAATTTTGTGCAGTCCGAAATCGTGACAGTAATATGAATTTGTGTTAAATAAGAGATTGAAACTAAAACGATAATTGAGCAATTTCTTTTTTATTATAAAAAACTAGTGCTTGACTGCAATCCCGCCTGATGGTAAGCAGTGATGCAATCGTTAATGGTTAAGCGCGCTAGTTTATTAAGAGCCTATTCACTCAAAAAACTAAGTGAATAGGAAGGAACCCGGCAGTTGAGCGAGGTGATGCAATGTTAAACCAAACAACACTACACCAACGATGCTGCGCCAGAGGGAGGTTGATCTGGAGACCCTCCACGACCAAACTCCCGACACAACAACATTTAGCGCTTCGTACCCGGCACACATCGCAACACAACTGCTCAGACCCGTCCTCTTTGGCAAGACTTTGTCTGGTGGGTGGTAACATCCGCTGGCAGCCGATGTTATGGCCTACCATTGACGGTTTTTTTTTTTGGAATGAATTCATCTAATCGATATTTTATGTACCTAAAATAAGACACATACTTAGCGGCCAGTTGCTGCGCCTCAGCCCGTCTCCTGTGTTGCTCCTTCAAGTTGGCGAGCCGCTTGCGCGCGCGCCGGCCCCGCACCAGCGCCTGCGCACGCACCACGCCGCGCCTCACGCACAAGTAACGACGTCGCGCCATAGTACCACGCCACCACGACTGGACTTTGACCGTTGAGTAATGCAGCTGTTGGTAGCGTTTTCTGTAAAAACGAGATTTTTTTTTTGATGACGTAATTCTGGAATGGTGTAATATTGTTTTCACATCTTTCACCAAATCAGAGTATTTATTTACTTGAAGACAGTTTATTTATATGTGCAGGCATATAAGAGTTTTGATATTAATTACCATGCCAACGAGAGGCAATTTTATAAATTCGGGCGATCTTAAAAATCCTTATTAATATTATAAATCCGAAAGTGAGTTTGTTTGTTTGTTTGTTCCGCTTTCACGCCGTAACTACTGAACCGATTGCTTTGAAATTTTGTAGATGTAAAGTTAGAAGTCCGGATTAAATAATAGGGTACTTTTTATCTGGGAAAAATTTATATTCCCAAGGGAAAACAAAAATATTGTTAGCTTCATACCAGTTCGGTGATAGATGGCGCTGTGTGTCGTTTAAAACAAGGTAATATATTGCAAACGAATATGCACATTTAAACTTAGAAGTTAAATGATACTTGAGGAAACTAAAAAGCGCGATATAACCGAATTCCACGTGGGCGTAGCCGCGGGCGGAAAGCTAGTCTCATATAAAACAACAAAATAAAGGTCAAAATCCTCAGCACTAAGAGAGGGGTTAGAGTTAGACGTTGATTAATTTATAATTTTAAGTCTAAGAGGTCGGATTTCTTCTTGAACGTTCCCTAGTCCTTACAACGGTTTCTAGAACTAAGTTATTTTTAGTACCTTGCCAAGTATCCTCGGAAATGGGCCTGCAGCTTGGTCGCTGCAGCTCGTAGTTTATCAGCCCGGGACCTTTCTAATGCTCTGTGTAATGCTTCCCTTATGAACACACGTGCTGCGCCCAACTGGTAGTCCGCGCCGACTGAAACCAATAGGAGATAATAGTGAAATTTAAAATTAAAATTGTGGATGCGGGGAACACATAATAGTATATTATCGACACAATAAAAAAACAACGATTTTCACATATTCCAATTTGACACTTTTGGGTGAGAGAAGGAAGTATAAAGTACTAGCTGCCCGTTACGTGCTTCGCTACGTGTAAAGTTAATTAATAAAAAAATAAATTGGACCGTAAAATTAATTTACTAAAACAAAAACACATCGCTCAGCCGATTTTGTCCAAACTTCACATAAATCATCTACGAATTAGTCAGAACAAAGCCTAAACATTTGGTTTGGATAGGTGAGTCCGTTCTTGAGTTATGAAATTACAAAGAAAGTGGAATTGATTTTTATGTATATAGATTGATCAAAATTGTATTTCTTCACGAACACAGACACTTTGGAAAAACACTCACACAAAACTATAGCCTCCAGCCTAAAACCTCTTTTTTTGACCATTTTCCACGTCTTGAGCATTTCGACCAGCACTCAGACACAAGACTATAAGAACTGACCTGTCATAATGTAGCATATCAGAGCCAACCGCAGTGGTAATAGATTGAAGACAAATATACCGTTATGATTAATGTGATAGGTTATTAGCGAAGTAATTAAGAAAATCGGTGTTTTTAGACAACATGAAGAGTGGGTGGAAAGTGATAAGAGCGAAAACCATTATTATCTGGCTAGCCTTTTCCTAACTATGTAGGGGTCAGCTTCCAGTCTAACCGTATACAATTGAATACCAGTATTTAACATGGAGTGTTAAGTACGTCTTCGAGGTATTTAAATAAAAGTTTGAACTGTATAAAAAATATATTATGACAACTAGGAGATACAATTACTTTCTTCGACGATTCAAAAAAAAATCGGTCTTCTATGCCCGTCCACAAATTTATATACAGGTATTCGACCAATCCGCGGGCCGCACATGGGCCGCGGCCCCTCTTGCGTCATGCTCGCCCCTCCTTGGCCCGGGCTGGAACTTAATGCGCCCGCGACGAGCGCGGACATGGAGAGACATCAGACAAGTACGAAATATACCTGTACTTAATTTAATTACGAGCTGCACCCTAATTGCGTAACACATCATTACTATCAATATTTTAAGCGGATCCCGGGCTCCAGCGCGAAAGCCGGACCGGGATAAACGCTAAGATGATGATGACTCATCATTTCAGCCGAAAGACGCCCACTGCTGGACATAGGCCTCCCCCAAGGTTCTCCACGACGACCGGTTCTGCGCCTCCCGCATCCAGCGATTTCACGCGACCTTTACCAGGTCGTCGGTCCACCTTGTCGGGGCCTACCCATGCTACGTCTTCCGGAGCGTGGTCGCCACTCGAGAACCCGTCGGCCCCATCGGGCATCGGTCCTACGGGCAATGTGTCCAGCCCACTGCCACTTTAGTGTTGCAATTCTTCGGGCTATGTCGGTTACTCTCGTTCTTCTGCGGATCTCCTCATTCGTGATTCGATCGCGCAGTGAAACCCCAAGCATAGCCCTCTCCATTACCCTTTGAGTGACTTTGAGCCTTCTTATAAGGCCCATTGTTAGCGACCACGTCTCAATTCCATAAGTCATCACTGGCAACACACACTGGTCGAAGACTTTTGTCTTGAGACACATCGGTATTTCGGACGAGAAGATTTTACGTAGCTTCCCGAAAGCAGCCCAGCCGAGTTTGTTTTTTTTTTTTTTTTAATGATTATAAATTAGTGCTTGACTGCAATCCCGCCTGATGGTAAGCAGTGATGCAATCGTTGAGTGTAAAGCGCACTAGTTTATTAAGCCTATTCACTTAAAAAACTTAGGAATAGGAAGGATGACGGCAGTTGAGCGAAGTGATGCAATGTTAAACCCAATACCAACACGACCAAACGATGCTGCGCTAGAGGGAGATTGATCTGGAGACTCTCCACGACCAAATTCCCGAGACATTTGGCGCATCGTACCCGCCACACATCGCAACACAACTGCTCAGACCCGTCCTCCGTACGGCTTCACCAGACATCGAGCCAAAACACGACGAATCGCTTGGCGGCAAGACTTTGTCTGGTGGGTGGTAAGTTCCGCCGGCAGCCGATGTTATGGCCTACCACCGAGAAAATTGATTCGACGATTGACCTCTTTCTCGAAGTTGGACCTTCCTAACTGAATAGTTTGTCCCAGGTACACGTAACTGTCAACAACTTCGAGAACAGAGTGTCCAATCTTTATAGGAGTCGGTACAACATGGGCATTAGACATGACTTTCGTCTGAAATGATGATGACTATTAGGTACTATCAATTTGATGCAAATTGCTACTCCATTCCTCCATATGTTTGAAAAAAGTGTCTGCTCAACAACGTAAAAAACGCAATGAATGTTTTTGTACTGTCAAAATGAAACCCATTGCTACTGATAGTATGCTACGCAATTACCCTACGGATTTAATTAAATTTTCAGTACTGTTTACTACTCAAAATTCTAGACTAGTCCATATTAAAATTACTTGTAGGTTATTAATTTACTCTACAATTAATATTTTAAAACTATGTGTTCTTAATCGTGTAGTGTAAATAAACCAACATGATACATACCGGCGCCGGTGGGCGGCATCTCAGCGAGAATGGAGTTGCAGATCTCCCTGTAAGGTGTGGACCGAGACGGTGTAGACTTCAACAGGTACCTGTAAGAGTATTACGGTTAGTTTTATAAAATAAGTTCTAAGTTAGTTATTTTAATATCAACCTTAAAACTTTCAATAAAAATACTATCATGACGTCTGACGTTATTCGACGAAAGATGACATATACTTACCTAAAAAAAGAGCACATAACTAACTATACACTTGGTTATATTGTTATACTCTTTGACCGGCGCCCTAATTGCTTAACACAGTAGGTATTATTATCAATTGGAATTATTCTGAAGGATATTGCTATTACATTGCACCATATCTTCTAAAAAATTGTCTGCTCATAAAAATAAATAACGCAATGAATGTTGTTAAACTGCCAAGATGAATTCCATTGCTACTGATAGTGTGCTACGCAGTTACCCTGCTGAATTCTAACTACTATATCAACGGCGTATCAAAGTTAAGCCCGTGTCAAGCGTACCAATAGCAGCAGTTGACGTATGTTTGACAATTTGTTAACTTGTCGTAAGTTCCAAAACCCAGCCCCCTAATCGGCGAACACATTTTTGCGACTAGTTGGCATCAGTTAGGATCGTTCGGACCGCCTATTGGTCCGTTCGGTCCAAACGATCCCAACTAGTCGCAATCATTTGAAAAAATGTGTTCGCCAATTAGGGAGCAGGAATTAGTATAGCTGGGATTGATAATGTCATTTTCGATCGGCGATCGACTGCTACGCTGCGTGTCGCGGGATCGTTTCCCGCACGGAACAATAGGCATGGTGACTAAAAAAAAGTAATTAGTCCGTCTTTTAGATTAGCCAAAAATATTGGACACGTATTTTTTCTTTTCTCCCAGAAACAAATAACAACGAAGTTACGGTACGTCAAAATGTTGTGTGACGTCACTTTACAAATTTTACTCAAACGTGACGTCATAAGCTCCCACCCCTGAATTTTAATGCGTTATATCTCATTCAATTCTTATTATTTTGTCAAAACAAAAATACGTGTCCATTATTTTATGCTTATCTAAAAGACGGACTAATTAGAATCACTATTTTTTAACCCTGTCATCATGCCTATTATACATATGTATAGCCTACAGGTAGTTGTTCCGGGTCTGGCTGTTTGTGTAAGTATGCGAGGTTTATAAGCGCACCCACGATACAGGAGTAATCCCTAGTGTAGGGCAATGTTTATATCATAAAAAGAGTGCGTGTGGAGTACTGCAGCCACATTTGGGCTGGTGCTGCTAAGTGTCACCTGGCCGCTTTGGATTCAGTGGTGAGGCGTGCGAAGAGGCTGATTGGTGACCCTGATTTAACTCGAGATGGTCTCCAAAGCCCAGAGCACAGGTGTAGAGTAGCCAACCTTTCGGTGTTCTATAGGATGCATTTTGGGGAGTGTGCGAGGGAATTGCATGATTTAATTCCCCTATCTCCGTTCCACCATCGGATGACCCGTCGTACGGCGAGTTTCCACCCTTACGTTGTTAACACCACTACGATCCGGACGAAGCGTTTCGCCTCCTCCTTTATACCGCGTACATCGAGGGACTGGAATAATTTGCCAGCGACGGTGTTTCCGTCGGACTTCAATTTGAGTCTCTTCAAGGCTAGAGTGAATAGGCTCTTAATAAATTAATGCGCTTTACCATCAACGATTGCGTCACTGCTTACCAGGATTAGGCGGGATTGCGGTCAAGCGCTAGTTTATAATTTATAAAAAAAAAAAAACTATAAGTGCTTGAAATCTAAAATACTTGATAAACCGTTTAGCATAGTCGCTCTAAACTGTCCACTTCACATACTAAGCTTAACGAAATGTTCCATGAAAAATCCTCACCTGTATCTATCCACAAAGTTCTGGAAGGGTATTCTAATAGGATATCCAGTCTGCCTGATCTTGATGGTATCCAGCATGCCAGTATATCTCAACTGAGCTAGGACGCAGGGCATGTCAAACTTCATGGGCGACTTATCGGTGTTTGGCTTCACGCAGCGCACGAACCAGGGGTTACAGCGAGACATGGACTCCAGGAGCTGGTGGAGACTGTCTGAGAACCTGGTGGAAGGAACAGGTATAAGCAAATTGAAATAAAAAATAAACTGCAAAATCTAGACCAGCTTGAAATATTTTTGCATGTACTTTAGCTGCCTCTGGCAGATCCCAGAAAAGTACATTTGATCCAAAATAACATTATTATTGTTCTTATAAAATTCTTTGATCACCAACTAGAGGGCAGGATGTCTCAATCATTAAATACTAGATTTGGTTATATCGCGCGGTTAAGATTTCCCTCGGGAATATCAAATTTTTCAATAAAAGGTAACTTATGTCCTTTCTCAGGGTCTAAAGATTGTCTGTGTCAATTTTCATCAAAATCGGTTGAGAGGTTTAAGCGGGAAAGCGTAACAGACAGACAGACAGAGTTACTTTTGCATTTATAATATTAGTATGGATTTATCAAATCAAAGCTTATTTTCAGAACAAACTTATCATGCACATAATTTTTTTTTATTGTACTAAAAACTAAAATTAATAAATACCCATATCCTTACCTAGCTGCGACTGTGGGAGTCCGAGGCTTCATAGTAACAAACCGTCCATTGGCGCCTCTCGGCAAAGTTTTATTAGCGTCATGCTGTGCCCTCAACTGCGTGGACATCTCAGCCACCAGAGGCACCTCGCTGCTGCACAGCAACTCCAGGACATCAGCTCGCAAGGCGTCCCGGTTCTTATCGAGAAAGCCTTCGACGTTATACCATACTTGGCCAGCGTAGTGTTTGATCTGAAAATATGGGTTTATTGAGAATATTCTAGAAGTCATCATCATCATCATCTCAGCGTTAATCCCAGTCACATCCGAAGCTTTTTCCGTAGCTTTTGGAGTCTGGGGTCCGCTTAACTGCTGATTTTTTCGCGAAACTTTGATATTTTCCGTGAAGCGACTGCCGTCTGACCTTCACAACCCGAAGGCGATATCGAAGCATTGCAGTTAGACCAATTGTTAGACTTTTGAGGGCTCCAATAACCCATTACGACTACAATTAGATGTTCGTATGGCAACCGGGACCAACGGGTTAACGTGCTTTGCCGTTTGCTGTGCCTCGGCACACCACAAATATTTGCGCTGAGCGGGGATCGAAACCGCGCCTCCTTGCGCAGCGGACGCGTTCGGTACCGCTACGCCACGGAGGCTGTCACAATATTCTAGAAGTAAACTAGCCTAATTACATTTTAAATTCTGTGAGCATTTAGTCACAAGAAAGTTTGTATGTAAGTAACTTTGTAGCTAAACTCGACAGTGGAGACGAATGTAAATAGACAACTTTATTTTTCTTTATACGAATCTGAATATTTGGTTCAGAATGTTCAATGTTCAATGTTATGTTTTCCCAAATACATTTCAAAATTGTTGCAGTGTGGTTACCGAGCGCATAAATCGCATAAATTGCCCTTATCCGGCAGGAGAATGATGAGGTTTTATTTCAATTCTAGGTTCAAAGAGCCATGCAGAATATGAACATCGATCGATCATTTAATGTTCAGTTACCGTTCTTTCAATTCCCCTATGTTTATAAGTCATTGTATGGCGTTTTTCTTCGCGAATTAATCGTTCTTGACTCATTGGATAGGGTAATCATAGAGTAATGTGTTTCCTACGATACTGAGGGTACAATTTAATATTTATTTAAGTAGCAGGTATAGGATATGTTCCTGCATCTTCAGTATTCCCTTGAATTAGTAGAATAGTTAGTTGATTAGTAGAGTAGTTGAATTCTGAGACTTCATGAAATGTGCATAAATGTTTTACGGTGTTGCAAGAACTCTATTACTACAGAAATAGAGTCTGTTTTATAATGGCCAAATTCCATCACTAAGCACCAGTGTTACATGTTCGACCGACGATTTATAGCATCCGTCAGCATCATGCTGGTAATTGACCTACAGCTGTCAGTGTCCATGTTGGAGAATGTCTAGTGTTGAAATATTATTATTCATCGTCTCACCTTGAACTATCACGATGCACAAATATTGTATCTTAACATTAATGACTCAGATAAACAAAGTATCGCAGCATTACGTAAATGGAAAACACAATTTTTTCACAAAGTAGGTACAACAAGGTTTTCTCGGTGGTAGGCAACAACATCAGCCGCCGGCATAAGTTACCACCCACCAGACAAAGTCTTGCCGCCAAGTGATTCGTCGTGTTCCGGCATGATGTCTGGTGAAGCCGTACGGAGGACGGGTCTGAGCAGTTGTGTTGCGATGTGTGCCGGGTACGATGTGCCTAATGTTGTTGTGTCGGGAGTTTGGTCGTGGAGGGTCTCCAGATCATCCTCTGGCGCAGCATCGTTGGTCGTGTTGTTGGGTTAAACATTGCATCACCTCGCTCAACTGCCGTCTTCCTTCCTATTCACTCAGTTTTTTTGAGTGAATAGGCTTAATAAGCTAGTGCGTTTTACCATCAACGATTGCATCACTGCTTACCATCAGGCGGGATTGCAGTCAAGCACTAGTTTATAAATAATAAAAAAAAAAAACCAAAAACTCTAACTACGAAGGCAAATTCTACTCTGAAGGTAACATTTAACAATGTCAAAGATTTACTTCTCACTGAGTATAACGCACAATCCGGAAAATTTATCACTTTCGTGGCCACTTTCGTATACATTATTATTTTTTGAAGCGAAACCCGAAATAGGTGTCCAGTATTTTTAAGTAAATAATCTATGTACAAAATACCAAAAAGATATCATGAAAAACCACAAAGTTATGAGCTTGATATTCTACTAGGTTGTCCCAACAAAAATATGCTCAAAGCTCCGCACGGGCGGGCGAGCGCAGTGCGTTGACCTCTAGCGTCAGCTGTAGCGCGCGCGCAAGTACCCGCTGTACCCCAAGTATCTATCGTAACCGCTCGGTAACCACATTGAAACTATTTCTAAATGTATTTGGGAGAATATTAACATGGTGTAAAAATGATTGGAATCGATTCAGTTTCTTGTTCTGAACACACTATATTCAGCATAAACAAAAAATAACATTGTATAATTATGTACCTAATCACAGGGTCGTCGATGTGAAGGTAAGACTGACGACTACTCACCCCAAACTCACTCGCTCCTAACCTAGGTCGTGAGTAGAGTTCATTCAAAGCATGATTATAATGGCACTTCTCTAGGAACGAGGCATCAGATGCGCGCGGGAAGTTACTCTCATCGTCCAGCAGATGCAGGATCCCCACAGGCTTCTTACTCAGCAACTGTATCACTGCAAAAGACACAGTTTTAAACCCTATTCAAATATAATAGAATATGTTTTAAAACAACAAAATTTACCCGGAGAGTTATCATTCCAAGTCAAATTCGACCATTCCAAACGTTCTTTTTGATACTCCTGCTGTTCCAATTTAAATATGTGCTTATTGAAATAATGTTGCAAAGTTTCGTTAGCGTAATTAATGCAAAGTTGCTCAAAAGAGTTCTCTTCCAAGTCTTCAAATCCAAAGATGTCAAGGAGAGAAATTCTGTGAGCATCGTGTAGGCCAGCGCGGTGGACTATCGAGTTGATGCGGAGAACTAGCCAGCTGAAGAGGGAGGAGTAGAGGGCTTTAGCGAAGGCGTCCCTTGCATCTAAAGCCTGGTCTATGGGCAGTGGAGACCTCATGCGCTCTGCTCTTGCTGCAGTGACTCGGGTAGTGAGGGCCCTCGCCATCGCCTCCGCCGGGACCTTCAGTAAATGCGCAGCCCAGCGAACCTCAGCGCCCCCGCCAAGCTGCACGCCTTCCTGTCCATGTCGCAATTGTCTTCTATGAAAATATACATTGCCCAAGTGCAATACAGCTGCTAAAACTCTTATGATATCTTCTCTTTCTGCATCTCCAATGCCAAGAACTTGCATGGCGCCACATAACGCGGACCAATCAGCGCCAGCGCCAGCGCCGCCGGAGTCTCCTCCTTGATTCAAATAGAAATAATGTTCGGCTGTTAGAAGTCCTCTGGACCGCCTTTGTTCTTCATCTAATCCTGCTAGTAGTTCATAGAACACGTGATAGTTCCTTTCTCCAGGAGACTGTGTGACTATTCGGGACTTCTCCAAAAGGTAGTGTGCTACTCTCGCTCCTGCCAGGGAACCATCCTTGAAATACAATTCCAAGAGTTTTCCGAATCGACTAGAATTGTGGTTTTTTGGTGTTCTTGCATTTCCGAAAGCTTCTAACAGAGGGGCTGCCTCTAAGATTTGTTCGGAGACCGGGGCCCTGCCGGGGGGTGCCGGGGCTACGGCGGCGAGGAACTGAACTGCTAGCTTGGTAGACTCTGTTTTGCCCGCGCCGGACTCGCCGGAGATTAATATGGCTTGAGGATGTGGGAGGGCCGCGCGCGCAGCCGCCGCTATGGCAAACAAATGTGGTGGGAGATCGCCCAGCGCCTCTGCTGCGTGGTACCTGGAATTAAAAAGTTGAAACTGTCAATGAAAAAGACATGTTTTTGGTTTAGCTAATAATTGTGCTTGTAATAATAAGTGTGAGGGAGGTGATTTCACTAAAAAGGTGACGTTCTCCCAGTAGATTTGGTATTAAGGCAGATGGATTAGGCTCTTACCTCCTTGCAGTCTGCAAGCCATACAACGCGTCGACTGGTTTATAAGGGTTAACAGCGACCAATATTGACCCCGCATAAGTGTAAATCAGTCCTTGTTCGTATCGGAGCTTCAAGTTCCACAGCAAGGCGGCTTCGTGCAGGTCGTGCAGTCTAGTCATATCTTCCACGCCAGTGGGCCCCAGCTCCTCGCGGGGCCAAACCGGGTCCCCTTCATCTTCACCGTTGCCCATTTGCAACGCGAAGGTTTGTGGCTGTTGGTGAAAAAAAGTGCTTACTTTGAACAGTTGTAAAATAATGGACAAATAAATCGACTTTGGAGGAGGAAATGTTTCGGTATTTGCGAATTCTTTCTAAAATGTCATAACGCAAAAATGCGCTTGCACAATTCTTATAATTACGAGCATTCGAAACTCAAATCACCTCATTTTTAACCGCGAAACGGCAGCAGCTCGGAAAATTATAAAGCCCAAGAGCCGTAACAGTGACATAACATAATGACTCCTCACAATATTATCAAGCATCTTCGTGACCTGCTCTACTGAGATCTTTTCGCTATCTAAATCGCTTAAATTTATTACAATTCAATGTTGTCTTTGCTTATTTATGTTCTTTTAATTTAAATACCTCGTAATGGACTGTAAACAAATTGATTTCGTGGACATGAAGTTTGCCGATGCATTATCGTGGTAAAGGAAGGCTTGCGATTTGCATGGAGTAACATTTATATTACGGAGCATGGTCGCTCTTGGGTAAACATCATTAGTGGTCGCATCAGTATTGATTAAAGGAATACTGTTAACTGGCCTTCATTTATATCGAAGTCACACATTAGCAAATTAAAATAGCCATCATCATTACATGCTGACACCTGATCATTAAGTCTATTGTGATGCTCGAAGCATACGGAACAAGTGATGGCTTGGTCATAATTAATGGTGTCCGTAATGAAGATTATTGAATGGTTTTGTAAAAGAAACTAATGTTGATCTACGTATGGCTGCCGATCATGAAATAAAATCAAATTCATGCTCCAGGCAAATGGTAATTGTATCCAAATAAGGTAAGAGTACCTATTTCCGTTAATGTCCCGGTAGCCGTTAACTAGTCAGTTTTTTAATATTAGCGTCTTTCTAGCAAAACTAAATTAAAATTTGCAAATAGCAATTTATTCTTGGTACTATTTTAGACAATTCTGATGGCGACACTCACCAAAAAGTTTAATAATGTAAAAACTGTGAGAAAATAAAAGTATGGTATAGTAAAATTATGTATAAGTACAAAGTTCTGTCAGTGAACTACGAACCCACCCGGTTGCAGAAATTATCTAGCCATACTTCAACGGATAAAATTAAGGTAAAAGTGTTAATTTTTTTAATAAATTGTGTATATTATTTAACGATTTAATCTATAAATTGAGGTAAATCTCATCGAAAAGTAAATAATTTTACATGTTACATCTATTGGTACACTCAAACCCCTACTTGACCTAGTACCCGGTAAAAATGTGCGATTTTTACCGGATATTGGTACACTATCAAACCAGTTACATACGTTGCACCAAAACCCGTTATTCTATTCTTATTGCTTTGGAATAGATCTCATTTTCCTTTGAAACTGTAAATTATATTAAATATTTTCTGCCGGATACTGGGGCATGCCTTAACAGCTGCATTTAAATCCGTTTATAGTCCTTATTGTCTTGAATTAAGCATTATTTTCCTTTGAATCAAAAGGATGTAGTTACTAGACATTTAGTTTGTTTTGGTATCACGTGAATTTGGTTGTGTTTTTTTTTTGTATGGTTTACCACTTTTTGTTCTGGTTGCGTTACAAGCTTTTCTTGAATCAGCTATGAAGTATATAAAAAGCCTACTGCGACTAGAATGTGAATAATTTGTTTTGGAAATCAAAAAATTAAACACGTTTATTTCTTAGCAGATGGTAATTTAATTATTTAAACATGGTTTTGGGATTGAACAGCATAGTGGCCAAGTATTTTGTCATGCAACGTACACCGTGGTATACCTACCATGTACTACCATTTGCTCCATGGTACTCCAAACAGTACGGTATATGGTAGTATTGGTACGATATACCGTACGGTACTCCAAACAGTACGATATATGGTAGTATACCGTACTGTTTGGAGTACCACGGAGAAAATGGTAGTTCCTAGCTGAAACTGAAGCAAGGGCGAAAAGCTCTTGGCTATTTCATTTACATAATGCAGTTCGAGTCCTAACATATGTCTTTCTTTTATTTATTTTTTGATGACTATGCCTCATTAGTTGGAACTCTCATCTACATATTCTTACGCCCGTACTTTCCCATATTTCCAGCACGGCTTTCATTTGAACTCATTAAGTCACTCACGTGAGTTCTGATTTGGGAGCAAGTCTCAGTCAGAACAGATGTTAAAAAATCATTAATAAGTACTAAAGATTGATTTGCCATAATTGAATCTTTCTAGAGATTATTATTATTTAAAGGTAATTATTTTGCGTATTTATTTACCTTCATTATTTTTCGAAAGATCTAATTCATTCCATGTTTTCAAACTTCTGGTGCCGTAAAAACCTTCGAGCTGACTTGCTTGCTTGAGTGTGCCGCCATAATAAGAGATACCCTGGAGCACGGGTGGGTTAAAACAGACCCTCACCCTTCCGCTCCGCTCAATGTGGACTTTTTTTGGATGAGAATACATCATATGACTTTTTTTTAAATAATTGAGCACAAAGCGCCACCTAGGCTGGAGGAAAGCTCAGCTTGGACCCAACAGCGCTGTGCCATAGTCGCGACACTTGGTGCCGGTGATATCTCACTCCCGCCCGTAGTACAGTTCATGGTCGAAAGCGACGAAGGAAGGAGCGTGGGGGATGCTATGGCCTCTTTTTGCGAGAAGGTAGTGCATGCAATGGAGGCTGCGGAAAGGGAAAAAGAGCATGACTCTCACTCCACTCGCCGGAGAAGGGTAGCCAAGCGTCGAAGGGCGCTTCACGACTTTGGCCACCATAAGAAGGACCATGCGGGCGATGAAATTGGGGCCGTATCGTCGCTCGAGCGTGACATGCAGTATGCGCAGCTTAGCGGAAGGATGTGTGGTCGAGGGATCGGCCGCACTTGGTCCCCACGTGTGTGGGGCGAACGTACAAGTATCTGCCGGGTCCCCGACTCATGGTACTGGAAGGAATAGTGGACGTTTAGATGGTAGGAGGCCGACATAACCCTCCCTTATTCCCAGACGAAATAAGGGGGAAACTTTTTTTATCGGATTTATTCACGATAAAAAAGCAAAAGGTCGCATCTTAAAAACCTTCTCAAGTCGCCTCTCCACTCTACCGATTTCTACTCCTACTCCTTCAGAGTGCACGTCTTCTGTCCTCTACTTTTTACACGCTGTCATATTGCAGGTATGCCGAAAGAGATTTTTTATGATATAATCATCTCTGTGCCTTTTATCTGTTCTGTTTTTTCTTTTTGTTAATATATTAAATGGTAAAATAAATAAATAATTTCAGATGTCACTAAGGAGCAGTTATTGGATAGTGTTAGTTTATTTATTAAAAAAAATAAGCGTGAAAATACTTTTAATAATGGCGGCGGCAGCTTCAACCAAACGACCGAGCGTTTGGTTGAAGCTGCCGCCTGTAGTAGGCCAGCAAGTGTCTCAAAATCTGATGTACACCCGTGCTTTATAGTTCAGGAAAGCAGTTTAAGGGCGTGGTTTAAAGAAGTGATGGACTATTGGCACATCTCGAAGAAGGGATGACAATCCACGACGGACAGAGTTTGTTTGTTTATTTTTATATAGGTATAGGTACTTTATAAAACATACATTATAAAAAGTTAAAACAAATCGTGTTTATTTGTTGGTTAAATACGGACCCTAATGTTTTTCATTAATATTTTATTTGAATATATTGTATTTCTATGAACTTTAACGTAAAGCAATAGTGAGTACAGTAGAAGAGTACAATTTCGCGGCAAAAATTACCGGTTACCGGGACAATTTAACGTTAACTAGTACAACTCTACCGGGTACTGGTACAATTGGCCCTTTTTGTAGTTTTATTGTTTTATAGTTAATTAAATTTTACACTAGTTTAGTAGAATCATAATATACTAAAAGTATATTAAATTATCTAAACAGTCAAGTAAAAAATATTTTTGTAAGTCTTCTAGTTTTAGCCTAGTGCTCATGCAAATTCAGCGAAGTTCATAACTTAACGGTTACTGGGCCGTTTACCTTAGATGTCATCATCATCAACAACCTTTTTATCGTCCCACTGCTGGGCACAGGTCTCCTCTCATTCAGAGAAGGATTGAGCGTAATGACCACGCTTGCTCAATACGGGTTGGCGATTTCAGACTTAAAGTTCAGGTTTGCTCAAGACATTTTCCTGCACCTTGTAATCAGTCATTGGTGTCTAAGATATACTTAGAAAGTACATATACCTAACTTAGAAAAGTTACATTGGTACTTCCTGACCTGGAATCGAACCCGCACACTCATACTTGAGAGGCTGGTGTTTTAACCACTAGGCCACCACGACTGAAATAGATTTAAGATAATGTAATTTAATGTATTTGATTGTATCATAAAAAGAATGCAATTTTATACTTAAAATTTAATTCTATTGAAGTTAAACGACCGTAACTAAAGGGGACTAAATGGTTCGTTATGTTAGTTCGTTCATTGATGTAAATTGTTGTAAACGTGCATTTGTTTATAGAAAAACTAGCTTTCCGCCCGCGGCTTCGCCCGCGTGGAGTTCGGTTATATCGCGCTTTTTAGATTTCCCTCGGGAACATCTAATTTTTCCGGGATAAAAGGTAGCCTATGTCCTTTCTCAGGGTCTAAAGATTGTCTGTGCCAAATTTTATCAAAATCGGTTGAGAGGTTTAAGCGGGAAAGCGTAACAGACAGAGAGACAGAGTTACTTTCGCATTTATAATATTAGTATGGATGTGTAAAAAATAATTACGTTATGTACAAGGACGTCGAGACATATATCCTTCAATGATAACACAGCCATAGGTCTTCGCCTTCTCATACTTTTGTTTGCACTCAGAGATTTCTCGCTACACGACCTCGTCATGGGCACTTTCTTCATAATGGACTTAATATTCGTCGTGTCGCAGCTGTTCTGCCGTCGAGATACTAAACGAAAACGACATGAGGAATTGCAAGACTCGCTAGACATGAGAGATTTCAGAGATTCTGGTGAGCTGTGCGGTGTCGGCGCGAAGCGGACACGCATCAGCAAACACAACTTGATGAAGCGCACTTTTCAAGATTTCTGATCAAATTATTGAACACGTGTTGCTTTTAATGTGATCTTGTCCATTGCTATCTGCCAAAACTATGTCGTCTTTTTACGTCTCATTCATTGTAGCCTAAATCATTGTCTAAAACGTATTTCTTATTTACAAGAACATCACTGTTTCCACTAGTTTCCTTTACACCGGTTTTGAATAAGTGAGAACACCTCAAATCGTTTTATGGAATTAAACGCATCCCGCAAAAGTACGTTGCGCGGTGGTTGGCTGGTGCAAGCTAACTGAGTGTACCTGTGTACCACATACCTTGGTTTATAGAAAACGGTTATGGTGTGCTCTTAGAGCTTAGGATAACGGCCTACTGCCTGGACCAGTCGAGATTAAGTAACACTTCGAGATTACTGCTTTCCTTTCCATTATATTGATTGACGGTGACGATTTAATCTGAGATATCATTAAAGATGGATGATACAACATTTCGTGCAGTTTTCCATTTTAAATATTGATGTAAATTTAAATATTAACTAGAAACCGGTTTACTTGTGGATACTATCAATATCTGTTTTACCTAATCTATCCTACTTTTACTAAAAACGTGAAAGTTTTTATGGTTGTTACGCTTTTACGCAAAAACTTCTGAACAGATTCGGATGTAATTTGGCACACAAGTTGTTTATAAACAGCACCCTATTACTATCAGTTGGAATCTATTCTTCTAATGAAATCCATTGCTTCATATGTTCTAAAAAATGTGTCTGCTCAACAACTTAAATAACGCAATGAATATTGTTGAAGTGTCAAAATGAAATCCATTGCATGCTAGTTTGTTACGCAATTACCCTACAGGATTAACATGTAGGATGTTATTACTTACTTTTTATCTCGATATTCCTACGGGGTCAAATCTTATGTAAGTGACTGCAGGGTGAAGCTAGCAATACTAATAATAGTCTTAATTACGTAACACACTTTTTCTATCAATTGGAATCATTTTGATGCGTATTGCTAATCCATTGCTCCGTTTCTTCAAAAAATGTGTCTGCTCCACAACGTCAACAACGCAATGAATGTTGTCAAACTGTCAAAATGAAACCCATTGCTATTGATATTGTGTTACGCAATTACCCGGCTGTTCGTTTTTTTGAAGGCACTAATCACTGGTAGTACCAGTCGAATTGAATAATTAATAGCCATTACATTTAGTAATGCAATTCTTGAGGAAGGGCAGTTATGTAATATAAAGCTAGGACCCTTGGCGAGTCGAGCCAAATGATGAAGGTCGAGAAACAAGAAATTTCAGATTCAGAGAGTATTTTCGGATTCAGATTCAGGAGTTCGAAATTTCGGAAGTCGGTGTCGATTGTTTTTTTTTTGAAGTCGGGTAAAAATAGTTGGACATTGGGATTAGCTTCTCCCCTAAATGGGTCCTGACGGGGGCCTACAGAGGTCCCCGAGTCTGTCGCCCCCCAAATATCAACAACACCCGAGGTAGCGGCGCGAAGTGTTTCACGCGCCCCTCTCTTAGAAGTTACGTGGGGAGTCATACACCTCACTCACCCCCCTTACCCGGGGCGCAAATCGGAGGTTACGAAAGCAATATTCGCTCTCGCAACACCCGGTGTACAGAATTGACTGTTCTGCGTTATTCTAGTGGTACGGTTGCGACATGTCCAGTTTTTCCGAAAAAACAGGCGACCATTTGCTTGGAAGTGCTTCGTGCGCGAACAACTTTTGTTGGATTTGGCTCATCTTGAAACACCCATACAGTCGACTGCTGTTTACTTTCGGGCTCATACGCGTAAATCCACGATTCATCACCTGTCACGATATCATTGACGTGTTTCGAAGCACCGCGATCGTATTTTTTGAGCATTTCTTTCGACCAATCGACACGAGCCTTTTTTTGAGAGATTGACAAATTGTGTGGAATCCAACGCGAACAAATTTTTTTCACAGTCAAATGTTCATGCAATATTGAATGTATGCTGGTCCCACTAATGCCTAGGGTTGTCTCAATCTCACGATAGGTCACATGACGATCTTGCAATATCAGTTCGCGCACAGCATAAATGGTTTTCGGAACAACAACTGATTTTGGACGACCTTCACGAAATTCGTCTTGAAGTGAACTACGACCACGATTGAATTCACCATACCATCGATAAACACTGGTCCTTGATGGAGCTTCATCGCCAAAAAATGAATTAAGTTCATCCATGCACTGTTGCTGAGTTAATCCACGTCGAAAGTTGTAAAAAATAATCGCACGAAAATGTTCATGATTTAATTCCATTTTTGGGCCGAGATGAATCTTTTAACTTACTGTAAACAACACAAATAGCGCTCGTATGTCAAAACGTTCTGAGTACGTATAACCTCAAAAATGTCCAACTTTACGATAGAGCTGTCAGTTACCAGATTCCACCACCAGGGTCGCCAAATCCCGAAACATAAAAGGCAACCTATCGTACAAGCTCGCGACATCAACCGGCGGGCAAGTGGCCCGCCAGACAACCAGTCTGGTCGGAGGATCCTCCCTTTTCTATGGAGGATGAGTGAGCTTTACACGCTGCTCCTCATGCCTTCACAGGAATAAAAAAGCCCGTCGGTACGAGCATGCGTAAACATTTCCGACGCGCTGCAGTAGCGAGGAAGTCTCAATAAAATTCTGAAAGACAGCTGTTGACCACAGTCCTTTTAATTATATATAGACCCATAGATTACAGATGCACAACCTTTGGCAGTACGCCTTAAAAATAGTTATTTTTTACTACATCTGTACACCGAAGTAATCTACCGGCCAACATATTGCATCGAACTGCGAGTGCCCCGCGCTCTCTTTATATCTACATTATACCTATCTCTTTAGATCTCCAAAGCCTGTAGCACAGGCGAAGAGTAGCCATCCTGTCGGTGTTCTATAGGAAGCATTTTGGAGAGGGGTTTGCATGACTTAATTCCCCCATCTCCGTTCTATTATCGGACGACCCGTCCTACTGCGAATATCCGTCCTTACGTTGTTGACACTACTACGATCCGGACGTGGCGGTTCGCCTCGTCTTTTATACCGCGTACAGAAACTGGGAACAATTTGACAGCGGGGGACAGGGAACAGTTTGAATGGTGTTTCCGTCCGACGAATTGTGTGCTCTTAATATACTAGCGCGTTTTACCATCAACAATTGCATGACTTACCATCAGGCGGTATTGCGGTCAAGCACTAGTTTATTATTATAAAAAAATACATGGTCCTCCTTATCATCATCATCATTTCAGCCGAAAGACGTCCACTGCTAGACATAGGTCTCCCCCAAGGATCTCCACGACGATCGTGGTCCTTATGATCTTCACGAAAAAGGGACCTAGGTATTTAAAGTTACACACCTTTACTTATGCATACAGAATCCATACTAATATTATAAATGCGAAAGTAACTCTGTCTCTCTGTCTGTCTGTTACGCTTTCCCGCTTAAACCTCACAACCAATTTTGATGAAATTTGGCACAGACAATCTATAGACCCTGAGAAAGAACATAGGCTACCTTTTATCCCGGAAAAATTTGATGTTCCCGAGGGAAATCTAAAAAGCGCGATATAACCGAACTCCACGCGGGCGAAGACGCGGACGGAAAGCACACAATCTTTAGACCCTGAGAAAGGACATAGGCTACCTTTTATCCCAGAAAAATTTGATGTTCCCGAGGGAAATCTAAAAAGCGCGATATAACCGAAATTTACGCGGGCGGAGCCGCGGGCGGAAAGCTAGTAATTAAATAAATACATATAGAAAGTTACGATCAATTTCAGGAGATTTATCAATCAGCAATTTCACTAATCACCGTAATAAATAGTTTAATTAATCATCACAATATTTGCGTGCAGCTATTTTAGAAAACCAGGCACCGAGCTACTCAAGATCTCAAATTACAGTCAGTCTCAATGCGAATTAGATTACGAAGTGCTATATTTAAGTATTTAATAACCATTCAAATATTACTTAATTAGCCGATACTTTCGGTTCCTGTGGTTACCTCAGCCCGGGAAGTTGTAATTGTTTGCCCACTTTCAGAAAATGAGCCGTTGATAATCGCCGACGAGGTCTGTTGGACATGTACAATATGAGAATTAGATGTGGTGATTAAATTAAGAATTAATTTTTTACGTAAAATGGTTCAATATAGCGACAGTAGATGATATGGCTCTGACTGCTTCGCGAATTCAAGCAGCTGGAGACATACGGGTCAAACATTGCCGTTATAGAAAAAACAGTAAACAGGTTTTTTCCGAGGACATGTTTTAGTATCTTTTTCTGTTCATTCTACTTTTTGTAAACCAGAACTGTTTCTTCTTTAATTATTATTCACATAGTTGTAGCCATTTGAATGACTTTATAGGCGATATCAATAAAACCTAATCAACGTACTAGGCGGGCATAAATTATCAAGAAGTGGAGTCGTTGAGTCAACTCTCTATCAACATTCCGTTGGCGGCCTTGCGATCAGCCGAATGCCTTTTCTCGCCGATCACTGTGAAACAATGTTCCCTGCCAGTCTTTGTTGCGATTATTTTCCTTTTCAATTAACAAATAATGGACCTGTGTGCTAAGATTTCCGTTTTTTATTTGACGAAATAGCGGAAATAAGGTGCATAGACATAGAATAAAGAGAGGGAAGTACGTTATCTTCATACAAACGGACCGCGCGCGGCTTGTATGTGTGCGCCATAGTATCTATGCGTCGCCGCACGCACACCTAAACACAATATTAGAGTGCCTATGACTGCGCTAGTCGCGGCTAGCACGGAACGAGGTTCGCGCGTCACGGCTTTTCGGCACATTCGCTAAATCACAGATTACAGAATACTACGTAGCTAAATTAAAGAACAACGTGTGATTATCGCAGGAGAAAGTATTGTTGTTTGTTTGGGTGTCTTAATTCATCGATTTCAGAATTGTCTCTGTTCAGATTACCTACTGAGCAGGAAAGGTAAGCAAGTCACTTATTCTTATAAGATTATAATTTTTACTTGATGATGAGATATCCACTTAGGAACTTACTTATTTCTTGTTGTAAGTATTAGTTTTCTATCAGATAGGGGAAGTAGGTAGGCCTGTTTTCGTACTAGAATTTATTATTCACACAAATCAATGATTATAGGTACTTTTGATCTGTCAGTTGATTTGCCGCTAGCGCTCTACTGCTTTGTTTACATTTAGTTATGCCGATTTCTTAGTACCTATTGTAGGTAGGTATAGTAACTACTTACTTACAGTTATAAAATCGTTATTAAAAGTAAGTAAGTACCTAATTGACAATTTGTGAATCAGATAAATAAAGTTCAGATCTTAACAACAGAAATAATTAGTCAAAGAGGCAGTTGTCAGTATTTTTATGTTGTTTTACGATTTTAGGGTTAATAGATATGTTTGTGTTATATAAATTTGTATTAATTAAAAATAAAAATAAATATGGTCCTTTATGTGTACAAAACTACTAATAAATTACAAAATAAAAAATACAAAAAAACTGTGTATGACTATATGTATAAATACTAAGCAAATAATTTAAATATAAGCTCTTAGTCTATAAATATTTGTTAGCGGGTTCGGTGACAACCGAATCCGACGAAGCGTGAACAGTCGTCAACTTTCCGACCTTTGCCAATTTATAGACACTGAATTAAAATTTTGCTAAACGTGACAACCCTAAGACAGTAGGCAATTAAATCGCGGATTGGGTCGGAGATAACCTACTTCCCTCTCTTTATTCTATGGCATAGAGGTCGCGTATCGCGGTGACCTTGGTCGATCAAGCTGTATTGAATGCACGACCGCAATATTACTTGGATTAAGTAGAAAAATAAAACGTTCGTCACCTCGACCTTGTGCTGCAAATTGTAGGGATCTAGAGCTGATATAGCTGGTGAAAATATTCAAAATTCTTTTTAAGGCGCCGTTTTTGCGCACGTGACTTCGTTCATTTCCTATGATCAATCCGAAATAACGCACCAGCACCATAACTGCGTACTACACTACGACGTTTGAAAGGCAATCATATCTAAGCGACAAAAATTCGTAATTTGAGTTAGGCTGTTAGGCATGAGTTAGGTTTTTGCGTACGTGACTTCGTTCATTTCCTATGATCAATCCGAAATAACGCACCAGCACCATAACTGCGTACTACACTACGACGTTTGAAAGGCAATCATATCTAAGCGACAAAAATTCGTAATTTGAGTTAGGCTGTTAGGCTTGAGTTAGGTAATAGTATATACACCATTCGAACCGACAGATTTTTCTGCGTCGTTTGGTGTATATAACTCAATTTACGAATTTTTGTCGCATAGATATGATTGCCTTTCAAGCGTCGACTATTACTATCAATCTAAAGCATATTGCTAATCCATTGCTCAGTGTGTTTGAAAACTATGTCTGCTAAATGACGTAAACACCGCAATCAATGGTGTTGAACTGTCAAAATGAAAACTGCTGATGCTATGACCATAAAATATTGCTGACGATTAACGTTGCAACAAACAAACTTTAATGAATATTTACAACACCATTGTGTTTAGATCCTATCAATATTTTATGTGAACAGTAAATAAATAGCAGCTACATATGATGCCATCACGTTTTGACGCCGAGCTGCAGTACGTACGTGACTGTACCTCCTACCAGTTCCACAGTCGTGATGTAACTGCGTGCGTTGAATATTTTCATGTGCAACACGATGGCACTGTCATAATCACAATCATAATATTTTGCCGAAGAGTTATAGTATTCCGATTACGAATTACCGATAGTATTTTGTTCTCGAACAGCGATATTCAATGTTACAGAAGAAATTGAAACATGTTACCCTTTGGAATGGTGTATTATATAAAACCGTAGTTTCCCAGTCTCTATGGCAGTCTTTATTTATTTATTTAAGGGACATCGGGACGGATAAAGAGGTGTCTCGGCGAATCCAGCTCAGTTGGGCAGCGTTCGGGAAGCTACGCTACATCTTCTCGTCGTCCAAGATACCAGAGTGTCTCAAGACTAAAGTCTTTGACCAGTGTGTGTTGCCAGTGATGACTTCCGGAACTGAAACGTGGTCGCTCACAATGGGCCTCATACGAAGGCTCAGAGTCACACAAAGGGCAATGGAAAGAGATATGCTAGGAGTTTCTCTGCGTGATCGAATCAGAAATGAGGAGATCCGCAGAAGAACCAAAGTCACCGACATAGCTCTGCGAGTCGCTAAACTTAAGTGGCAGTGGGCAGGGCACATTGCTCGTAGAACCGATGGCCGATGGGGCAGTAAGGTTCTGGAGTGGCGGCCACGTACTGGAAGACGCAGCGTAGGGAGGCCCCCAACAAGGTGGACCGATGACCTGGTGAAGGTCGCGGAAAGCCGATGGATGCGGGCAGCACAAGACCGGTCATCGTGGAAAGCCTTGGGGGAGGCCTTTGTCCAGCAGTGGACATCTATAGGCTGAGGAAGAAGGGACATCAACAACACAAACACAATCATGGTTATTTAACATTGTAAAGGTCTTATTCTAATGTTAGTGTCAATAACAGACGTGCACAACATTCGCGTAAAAATAAAAGTTAAGTACATTATGAAAATTAATATTCTAACTTACGAAATGAACAAACAACCAGATACAATAACAATAGATTGAATATAAGATGTCAAAAAAATACAATAATAATAAGATTTAAATCTAGTTAATAATAATTGAGAATTAATTCATTAACATTGGATATAATAAAATAATAAGATAATGTGACAAAAAAAATATAGTAAAATTCTGTACAATGATGACAAAATATAAGAATGCACAACAAATACATCACTAATTACAATTTTGTTTTTTTTTCCCCTTTCCTTTCCAACCGTCTTGTCATTGATGCCGAACCAATTGCGATGTACGGGGACTAGGCCAAGCCCAGAGCTTCTACTAATCATTTCCGGAATAAAAAACGTTATAACCCTGACCTGTGAATTGAATTCGAGATCTAATGAACACAGCAACAGCACTTGTACAACGAAGTAAATAATTTTATTTTGACAGTTCAACAACATTCATTACATTATTTATGGTGTTGAGCAGGCACATGTTTCGAACATATAATGCAATGGAATGCCAATATCTTTCAAAATGATGAAGATTATGATCAATAGTGTGTTACGCAATCAGAGTGATGGCCATTCTTCTTATTTCCATTGTCACGACCTACGTGTAAATAATTTTGCGTTTTCCTTCTCTGTACACGTAGGCCACGTAGGTCTCTTTTCAGAGATCTGTGCCCAGCAGTGGGACGATAAAAAGGTTGATAATGATTGCGTTTAGCGCTCAACTTAATTTAAACACTCCAATTGTTTGAAGTTTGGATTGTTTGAAGACAGACACTGAAATGTTTTAAATGGTACGCACTTAAAGATTTGTGGTGGAAGTGCCAACCTAAGAATTGTTTTACTACTATTCTTTTACCTGTCCATTAAGGTGTGCAGACACCAGCAGCACCCTCGCAGCTCGGTGCACCTCCACCAGCTCTCCTGGCAGCGGTGCGGGGGCGCCCGGCGGCTGGAACCACACCGCAGCGCCCTCCGACCACTCTGACAGGCCCCCGGAGCCCGCCATGCTGTGGATGTAATTAAACGTCAAAACGGTGTTTTTTAAGGAGTAAATGTTTTCTTGGGGGAAGGTTTTGTATTTGGTCGGCATGTAGTAAATATAACAGTAATTTAAAATTTTGTTTTATATGTAACCATATCAGCCAACCATGAAATAGTGACCCTAACGTTGAATTAATGGGATATTGTTAGGAGTAAGCAATGGGGATGGTGGATATGATCGGGGTGTTGTAATAAAACATTCCATTAAATAATTCGGTAACTATTTATTAATCGAGGCAGTCGAGTTCATAATGTAAATGCAACAAACACATACAATTTATTAAACACACTGTGATAACAAGTTAACGAATATAATCTATTCCAACTGTCACAGATAGATAGGTGACGGTGAGCAGCCGCAGCCGCAGCCGCAGCCACACTGCGGGGACGACGTGAAGCAGATGGGAGTGGGGGGAGGGGGCTGCACGCAGAACGGCTCCAGGGGAGGTGGTTGAATGCACATCGACGGCGGCAGCGGAGGTTGAACCATAACTGGAGGTAGAGGAGGAGGTTGGACACTGATAGGCGCAGGAGGAGGAGACTGCACACACATTGGAGGTGGACATGGCGGCTGCACAGTGATGGGAGCCGGCGGGGGCAATTCAATCACCATAGGAGGCGGCGGCGGCGGCTGCACCATCATCGGAGGTAACGGCGGCGGCTGTACTGGCATCGGCGGCAGAGCAGGCGGCTGGATCATTATCTGCCCCAATGGTGGGGGTTGCACTACAATCGGCGGGGGAGCCGGCAACTCAATTACTATCGGCGGCGGCAGCGGCAAGTCTAAGTAAATCGCTGGTGGCAATGGAGGGTTGACGTACATAGCTGGTGGACAGGGAGGTGTCACACACATTGGAGGAGGTGGCGGAGGGTTTACACAGATCGGAGGAATGGCAGGCGGAGTTATAGTCATAGGAGGTAAAGGCGGAGGATTGACCATCACAGGAGGAGACGGCGGGGGAGTGATGGTGATAGGAGGAGGACAGGGGAGTTCCACCATCATCGGAGGTAAAGGAGGAGGTTGGACTTGGATTGGCGGTGGCGGTGGTAATGTGATGTAGACCGGGCAAGCCGGGGGAGCTGGGATGTTCAGCGGAGGAGAGCAGCAGGCGCACGGAGGGGGTGGGCAACTGTACGGACATGGCGCCGGTCCTGGCGGTGTTGCGTAGGGCGGGTAGTAGTACTGGGCGTTAGCGACATGCTGTAAGAAAAAGAAAATAGTTAAATAGGCATAAGGTAAAATCATAATAAAAAAATTCTGATGTAAGATTTACAGTTAACAACAATGTTATTGGAATTACAGTAAACAGAACCTTACCTGAGCAATCGCTACTAAAAGTAGGAGAAACAGCTTTGTAGGCACATCCATCGGAGCCCAGTGAACTTGAACTTGTCAGATCCCACAAACATAGCTTGTTTTATACCCACATATTACTCCAGAATTGTATGTAATTCCGATAGAAAAGTATGCAATTTTGATTAACTAATATTACATTTAAGTAATATTTTCTGCTTATCGAATATGTAATGTTTTGGTATTTAATGAATAGTGGAAGTAAAGGTAAATCACGTTTTGAAGCAGATAAGAATGTAACGAAGATTTTACGACAAAATAGCGCAGTGTTATTTGAACATTAGGGGCGTCACGCTGTGCCGAAAGTGGAAGACCCAAAGGATGAGCGGATTCGTAGAAAAAAGACCTAAGAAGGGTTGACTGAATTATGAAGTGATTGTCATTAGGAACGTGCAAGAATACGTCGTGTGAATAACAAGACAAATCTGTAAGTCAATGAAACGTTGATCACTCTTCCTACAATAGAATAGAATACTCTTTAATGTGTACACCATATAGATTCTCATCATCTCATCATCAGCCTCTACTCTTCCACTGCTGGACATAGAACTCCTTCATGGCACGCCAACAAGCTCGACCCTGAGCAGTTCTCCGCCAGCCACTACCAGCCACCTTTTTGATGTCGTCGTTCCATCTCGCCCAAGGGCGACCTACGCTACGTTTGCCGAGACGCGGTCTCCACTCGAGGACTCGTGTACCCCATCGGTTGTCGGTCCTGCGGCATATGTGACCAGCCCATTGGCACTTCAGCTTGCTAATCCTCTCAGCTATGTCTGATAAGGTCCTTCAGAGAGACGCCCAACATAGCCCGCTCCATAGCTCGCTGAGCGGCTTTAAATTTAGAAATACTAATATAGGTTACAAAACATAAATATAAAGATTTTACAAAGGGTGACACAATGGGCTGTCTTATCGCTAAGAGCGATCTTTTACAGACAACCTTTGAATGGAATAGTAAGGGAAGGAGAGAGAAATAATGTACGTTAATGAGTGTTCACATCGCAACTAAGCATTATATTTTGAATAACGTTGTCTGATAGTAAAAATACGTTTTCTTGAGATGACAGCTTGCTCCATAAACTTCAAAAGTGGACATGACGGGACAAAGAAAAAAGTGATAAAAGAGAAAACTGTTGCTTTAGTCATTGTTAATATCAGAATGAGTTAGTGAATCGATCGTTAATAAGACATATTGGTAATCGATCATAAATAAGAGTGAGACTTGCGATTAATGATCAATTATCGTATATCTTTTTCAGACATAAAATATGTTCATAAAATATTTTAACATGTGACAAGATGAAGAATGTTTTAACACATGTGCGCACAGTGTGAGTGCTTCCAAAGTTTCTGTTGATATAAATAATGATATTTCGGTGGCTTAGTGGTTGTAGGTCGTAGCTTCGAATCCTATCAGGCGTTTTACTTTATGTAAATTATTTCATCACCGCAGCTTTCAGAACGCATAAGGAAACCATCGTGAGGAAGCCGGCATATCCTAAAGGCGAAACTTCTAAGATATGTGACATCTACAACTCGCACTGGGTCAGCGTGATAGATTACGGCCCACTTTTTCTCACCTAGAGCAGGCATGTGTCCTAGGTTATGTTAACCTTATGCAGATTATGACAAGAAAGGTATATGAATGATGGCCGCATTTTTTATCTACTAACTGACCCGTGCCCACTTTGTTCTGGGGTAAACATTTTTACTTTTGATCTTATTCGTCTACCACGAAAGTCTTTTCATTTTTTTGGTTAATATCTACATTTTGTAAAAGGACCAAGGCTATACAACTATAAGTTCCATGTAGCCTATGACAATTATTTGATAACGTATCTTTCTATTGGTAAAAGAATTATCTAAATCAGTTCAGCAGATCCAGAGATTACCCCTACCATCTCAGACACTTTACAGCTTTATAATATTAACATTGATACAACTAAATAAAAGCTAACTCAAAGCATTTTATTAAATAAGTACGCAGATCGCGTGCAGAGTAAACGAATTTATCTCATCATGTGATCAAAAGGCTTTCCTTCTTACTTCTTAGTTAAGTCTTGACATATTTCAAGTGCCGTGATGGCTAACAGTAAACTATGCGAAGATAATTGTGTTCAACATTTCTTCGAGAATTTTTTCAGCCAGGTAAACATGAAAATGAAAAACAACGATAAATAATGTACAGAAATTAATAGGTAATAACAGCAGAATAGTTTATCATTTCTGCGATTTCTTAGCACAAGCAAATTACATTGGAAGTTAAAGCAAACATAATCTAAGATTGCATTTTCTTGAAAGCATGACAAAAGTACAGTTATTTAATTAACTTCATATTGATTTATCGTCACATTTGTAGTTTAATTAGGGGACACGATGTTTTGATTTATATTCTAAGAGTAAAATAATAAAACAGATAGTTATCTCCTGAAGCAGAACGGGTTTATAGAACATCTCTCCGTCAGAAATGTTTTTCACTTTCTGTACCTGCTACACTTGACATTCAGGTGCTATTAAGCTATATTAGTAGTACTATGTAAGTAATTGAGTAGAAATCAGCTCACTTTGCTTTCCTTGCATAAGGTGTGAAGAGGCAGCTCAATGGGAAGTGTGGTGAAAAGGGAAAATTCTTACTGGTGTGTCGTTAAACATGACAACGGAATTCAATTAGTCTTAAATGCATAAGGTTTATATCATCATCAACCTTTTACCGTCCCACTGCTGGGCACAGGCCCCCTCTTATACAGAGAAGGATTGAGCGTAATCACAACGTTTGCTCAACGCGGGTTGGCGATTTCAGACTTAAAGTCCAGGTTTCCTCAAGATGTTTTCCTTCACCTTTTAATTAGTCTTTGGTGTCCAAGATATACTTAGAAAGTACTTGCCTGACCTGGAATCGTACTTGAGAGACTGGTGTTTTAACTCTAGTAGTTAAAACACCAGCCTCTCAAGTACGAGTGTGCCATCACGACTAAGCACCACTAGGCCACTGATCCATCAGTGGTCATTTTTTTAAATAATATATGTTGAGGTTGAATTTGATTGTTGTCTCTGGCAGCTAACTTTTATAAGCAAAAATATTTTAAGTTTGGAAGATTACGGAGACAGGAGAAAAAAATTCATTGTTTTATGTGATCATTGTTTGTTTCGGTAGCATGAAGAGTAGCAAGACTGCAGTCAATCGATAATGTTTGATATATAATATTGTAATGTTTTTTTTTTTATAGAGTGTTTGAAAGTTGGGCTTAAAATATTAAAAATTATGAAGTGCTTATAATGGTGTATTAATTGATTTTGGAGTTATTTAAAATGTAAAGGATTCCAGAAGGTACTGTCTGCACTCAAGTTACTATTTATTCATAACTACAACAGGTTATGGGCCCAGCACGGGTGCAACAGTAAGCTAGCAATTGAAAATGTAACTATTTGTAGAAGAAAGAAAGAAAAATGAAAATGAAAATTTTGATGTCAAAGAAACAAGAGAGGACCGTTTTTTCTAGAACAACAAAATAATGGTGAAGAAAATGAGGTCTTTGAAAATTATATGGAGAGCTAAATTAAGACATTTTATGGAGGTTCCGTTGGAATACAATTTTGGTGAAAATAAAAGATGTAAATTAAAGAAAATGAAATTTATTTGGCAATATTATGTTGATGATGGAATTCTATAATAAATATTGAAAATAGTGGAAAAGGAAAAGAAATAAGATATCTGAAAGACTGGAAAAAGAATTTGGAATTAGAATATTTAAATAATTATTGGAATTGATATAGAGGTTATAGAGAAAATTATTTGAAAATTTATGAGAAGTTTTACATTGAACAACGAATGAAGAATTTTGGATACGGCAACTTAAAAGAAAAAGCATTTCCGAATATTTGAATTGCTGCACATCAAGAGGGGAAGAATATTAGCGTTGATGTGCATAATTATAGGAAATTGATGTGATGTGGAGGAGGAGTTTTCTACTTTTGAAGAAGAAGAAGAACAAAATGGAAGAATATTAGTGGTGTTGTGCAGTAGGCAATTGATGTGATGTGCATAATTATAGACAATTGATAGGGTCTATATTATATTTGATAAATAAAATTAGACTAGATGTATTAGGGATTGATTAGTTGGTTTTGCAAATATTGGTTATAGGAGTTGGGATCCTGCAAAATTGAAAGTTATGTATTCAAGGGTTGTGACATGTAACAAAAGTGTAAAGGTTAGTGATATTTATGAAATTGAAGGTTATGTAAAGGCTGCATTTTAGACAGGGAGTTTATTTTAAATATGATGTTTTAGTAATAGGGTTGAGGTTAGTTAGATCGTGTGTTTTCTAATAGTTTTTGAAGTTAAAGATAGGGAGTTTGAAGTTATAGATAGAGTGTTTTGTGATAGAATTGAAGTTATCGATAGGGAGTTTATGGGCAGGAAAACTGTCGGAGTGTTCGAAGTTATAGAAAGGGAGTTAGAAGTTAGATAGGGAGTTTGAAGTTAGATAGGGAGTTTGAAGTTAGATAAGGAGTTTGAAGTTAGATAAGGAGTTTGAAGTTAGATAAGGAGTTTGAAGTTAGATAGGGAGTTTGAAGTTAAAGATAGGGAGTTGTTGAAGTTAAAGATAGGGAGTTGTTGAAGTTAAAGATAGGGAGTTTGAAGTTTATAGACAGGGAGACTGTCCAAGTTATAGATAGGGAGTTTGTTGAAGCTATAGATAGTGAGAAGCTATAGATAGTGAGTTGAAATTGTATTGAAGTTTTATATGAGTTGTTTTGTATCGGGGGAGGGTTACAGGTTATGTATTGAAGTTTTATATGAGTTGTCTTTGTGTATTGAGGGGATTATAGGTTATGTATTGAGTGTATTGAAATTAATGTTGTTTAAAGTTATGTCTTGGGATGATTTTAAAATGTTAGCTTGAGATAATAATAAAATTCAGAGGGGATGTTGAGGTTGAATTTCATTGTTGTCTCTGGCAGCTAACTTTTATAAGCAAAAATATTTTAAGTTTGGAAGATTACGGAGACAGGAGAAAAAGATTCATTGTTTTATGTGATCATTGTTTGTTTCGGTAGCATGAAGAGTAGCAAGACTGCAGTCAATCGATAATGTTTGATATATAATATTGTAATGTTTTTTTTTATAATAGAGTGTTTAAAAGTTGGGCTTAAAATATTAAAAATTATGAAGTGCTTATAATGGTGTATTAATTGATTTTGGAGTTATTTAAAATGTAAAGGATCCCAGAAGGTACTGTCTGCACTCAAATTACTATTTATTCACTACAACAATATACAATTTCAACCAAATGCTTTGATGAATGACAAATGATAGTTGTATTTTTTTTTAATTTTCATTCAAACTTAATTTCCATAGATATGCATACTTGTATACTTTGTATATAAAAAGCTTAATTTCTATCAGATTCCGTGCCAAAGTGGTCAGTTATTTAATGTTTCTGGCTCCTATCGAATTAATCCATATGTTTAATGGCACTTTGGCCACGATTCCCTTATTCACAAACAAAATTAAATTTAAGTTCAGTGAATCTTACATATAATTCCACATTCGCGCATAATTCCTAGTGTAGGGTAAGGATTATTAAAAAAAAAAAAACTATCTATTATTAGCATTCTTACTTCAAAAATTAGTAACTCCACGAAGGCAAAACGAAAGAAAAGAAAACCAGATAAAAAAAATAAGCTATTCCACAGACAGTTTACACGCATTTAAAAACATGGCGTCTAAGAATACCTCCAATTTACGTCAGGCGTTGACAGATTTGACAGAACTAAACTAATATATATCTTCAGTCCTTTTCTTAACGACACAGAAAGAATAAGATATAGGTACTGAACTTAAATTTATAAAATAAACTCATTTTCAATGATGAAAATGAGTCCCTGAAGTAATAATGCTGCTATGTTAGATCCTGTTTTCTTTTTAAATTAAATTATACATACAATTATTATTTTCTTCCACGATTTTATCGTCCAATACGCACTGTGAATTCACAATAAACTTTCTCTGACATTTATTGCATCAAGCACTATACAACAGCACCATTCAGTTAAAAGCTAAACCAAAATATTCATAATCATATAAACTGGTCTCGCTTTCCAACGTCTTTTCTTCCAACCAAACACAGTAGACAGCTGATTCAATACATTAATATAACCATTTCTAATGTTATTCTCATCTGCGTAAATATCAAACACACCCATGACGACCCAAAAAAAGTTCATTGGATCCGGGAAACAATGGTCACAGAGTCACTTCCGTCTGCCAAAGACGTGGAAGCGAATCCACCTCTGATGCATACCAATAGATATAACCCGATCGAATTCAAACGGTGTGTGGTCACACATTTTTGATATGCTGTAGAGTGCATTTCAAATCGGTCAGGTTATCGTAATGTTGTGTATTCTGGCATCGCCTCGACCTCAAGAGGTAAGGCTTTCTACACGCACGTTCGCTGCGTCCATAAGTTGATCTTAGGTGTCAAGTAAATAATTAATAGGCGAACTCAATGCAAGTTAAGTTGTGGAAGAATGTCATGGTTCAGTAAGATTAGCAAGTTTCATGCGACAGAAGTTTAGAACATGAACATGTTGACGTTGCTAAGACGCATGAAATATCGAATATATGAATAAGCTTGAATAATTGAATAATCGACAACAGTACTATGACTTGATATAAACTTATATATACTTTCTAAGTATATCTTCGACACCAATAACTGTAGGCCTAGTATGAGTTTACAATACAAAATTCGATCGTCGATATCGAGCGCGTTTGGCGCTCTCATTGGTTGAGAGTTCTTACAACCTTGAAGCGGGCCAATCGCTGAGTCAAACGCGCTCGATATCGACGATCGAGTTTCGTGATGAAAACTCATACTAGGCCTACTGATTACAAGGTGAAGGAAAACATCTTGAGGAAACCTAGGCTTAAAGTCTGAAATCGCCAACCCGCATTAAGCAAGCGTGGTGATTACGCTCAATCCTTCTGTGTATGAGAGGAGACCGGTGCCCAGCAGTGGGACGAAAAAAAAGGTTAATGAAGACTTGATATACGCGTTTATTTCTTGCTGAAATAAGTAAATTAACATTAACTAAATATTATTTTATGCTGTACCTTGCTCGAAAACATTACTTATTTGAAATTCTCCAAGGCATCATACTCAAGTACTCAACCCACCTTTGGTAAACGTAGTTAGTTGACGTAGTAAGGATTCACTGATTCACAAAACGAATGCTGAATTCACAACACGTTCGACATGTTTACAAAGTTCAAGAACAAGTTGATTCAAAACACACAAAGGTTTGGTAACTACCTATTTCATTCGTTTATGTTTATATTATAACAAGCCAATGAGTATCAATTCAATTAATTGAAATCCTCCATTAAATTATCTTGGATTTATCGTTTATTATAGTGGTGACACAAACTAGAAAGTTAAGTGCAATTTGATAGCTTATGCTGTTAATGGCAGTAATTCTTGAACATGCTGTGACGGTGAATAAAGGGCCAGCCAAGTAGACAGATTGTCTGCCTACTCAAGTACTAGCCTACTAGGCATTGTTATTAAGAACGCAGGTCATGCATTGGAAACTGAGTGCTTCTGCAGCCTGATGGTAAAGATTTGTCACTAAGCTTTTATTCTGCACGTCTTCATAGGAAAATAAAGGATTGTGAAGGGAAATCGTAATAATAGAAGCAGGTAAATGACACGGTTGCATCTACGTATAACAATTAAGATGCAGAAAAGGCAAAGTTGTAGATATTACACTATAGCAACGTATTCGTGAAGTTTAATCAAATCAAAAGTAATTTATTCAAATTGCGCTCAGAATCAGCACTTTTTGAATATCAATATTACATAAGACAGTCTCCCGGAAACGCCCGCCCTTTGCCACCTCTCAGTGCTTTCGTTGGGAAGAAGTACCGGAACAAACTCAAGAGTTTTAAGTGAGACAGCAGATTATAATAGACATGTCAGTGGTAGAAAAAAGAAACACTTTAACATTGATATTTAGGTGCATAAAGTTACAACGATTTTACGCTAAAGAAACGGAGATGTAGAAGTATAATGACCGAATAAAATCGTGTCAATGTTGACGAAAAATAGATCATTTAAAAATACAAATTTGTCATAGAACCAAATTCGCACGCTGAATTAATACATACTATCAAATAAAAACTGTCTATCGCGACAACGGGTTAATGTCAATTTAAAGAAAAAAATACTCTAAATGCTACGCTTGAGCACATTTCGGATTCATATCACGGAATCGCAAAAAGATGGCAGCCACCATTTTGTGCAATGTTCAGAAATACAAGATGGAGAAAAACGCAAGCAAAAAGAAACGCGGTGTTTTGCGATCACATACTTTTAGAGGTTCCGTTAGCAATAAAATAATAATCGATTAGAAACGATAGCAGCATTTGCAAATCAACTTTCATCACTATCATTAACAATCATTGTGGTCATACACAATTTTCTATTTTCTTTTCAAATAGTATTGTGAACGAGACGAACCGAACTGCCCGTCATAAACATGTTTTGGCCTCACAAGGCGGTTCCGTTACGGCTAGCTAAAATTGTGGCACGTCGCCCGAGGCCGTATTGACCGTTTTAAATCTTTTTAGTTGATTTTGTTGATGGCAATCAATTCTTATGCCGAATTTGCATATTACATCGTAAAAATTAAATGATATTTAAGTCAGTTTTAGCGAAATTAATTAACAGGCAATATAATTTAGGCCTTTAATTAGTTACTCAAGAATTTCGTGTTAGGTAATAAAATCGTCATTTTATTTGTGGCAACTTTCTGGCCATTCTAGATTTAAAGTTGACATTTAGCCAGATACGGTACTGTTATTTTAATTATATACCAGCAACAAACTAAGCTACTTTGTGCATGCGATTTTTTCTCGTCTAATTAAAAGTTGCTCAACATTGCCGTAATAAGTGGCTGTTATAGCATAATTGAAGTGAGGAATATGATGATTGCGTTACATTACATCATTGACACGGTATATCGACTTTTACATAGTAATACTTGCGAGGAATAGTAAGAGCGACACATAAAATGTCAAAATAGAATCGTGAAATGTCAAAGTTGACAAGTAGAGACAATGAAGCGACCTTTGCGGTACTTTACGTTTCAATTGATTTGTATCTTTCACAAGTTAACACTGTTAAGAATCTTTAGACTCATCTGTTCCTATTTTAAGTCCCTACATTGTTTCGCCACTAACAATTTTCAAGCACTGTTTTTATAATTGTAAATTAGTACTTGACTGCAATCCCGCCTGATGGTAAGCAGTGATGCAATCGTTGATGGTAAAGCGTGCTAGTTTATTAGGCGCCAATTCACAAAAAAAAAAAAGACTGAGTGAATAGTAAGGAAGACGGCAGTCGAGCGAGGTGATGCAATGTTAGACCCAACAACACGACCAACGATGCTGCGCCAGAGGTCTGGAAACCCTCCACGACCAAACTCCCGACACAACAACATTTGGCGCATAGTACCCGGCATACATCGCAACACAACTGCTCAGACCCATGCTCCGTACTGCTTCACCAGACATCATGCCCACGACGAATTGAACACGACGAATTGTTTGGCGGCAAGACTTTGGTGGAAGGAATTTCTGCCGCCAGCCGATGTTAAGGCCTACCACAGAGTAGGAACTGAAATAGTTACTTTTCTTTAGGTGTATTACGCTCAATCCTTCCCTATATGAAGAATGTATGTTAATGTGTATGAAGTATGAGAGGAGACCTGTGCCCAGCAGTGGGACGATAAAAGGTTGATGATGACATGTGTATAGCCTTCCTTTGATACATATATCAACCTCCATAGTCCATATACATAGCTACTGAGAAGATAATGAAGAGAGAAGTATCTGTGGATGAAAAAGACATGTTGGATTGACTTGAGCTTTTTCTTTATACCGTACATCACTCACACTTTAGATCACCACTTTAGTTCACTTTAGATCACCTACAAGTTACAACAAATATTTTCAAGTTTGTCTCTGCAACATAGCTCCGGTTCTAGTAACGAAATCCCAACATTATTTTCAACTTCATCTTCACAGAAATTGAAGTAACTGAATAGTAGTGTTTGTGGTGTAGTGCTTCGTCATAATTTCCGCATTTATGTGTTGTCATTATCACCCGGCCTTCACCTTCAGAGTCGGCTGCATTATTCTCAGCTCAGCAATCATTTGACTCGCCAGGTGATTTCATTGTAATGAACGAAAGTGCAGCCGTGTTGGGTGAAGTGCTTACAGTGAGGTGTCAAAAGTATCAATCCTTTTTTTATAAATTCTAAATTGCAGTCAAGCACTAGCCTTGACCGCAATCCCGCCTGATGGTAAGCAGTGATGCAATCGCTGATGGCAAAGTGCGCTAGTTTATTAAGAGCCTATTCACTCTAGCTTTTAAGATACTTAAATTGTAGTGCGATGAAAACACCGCCGCTGGCAAATTGTTTTAGTCCCCAGATGTACGCGGTATAAAAGACGAGGCGAAATGCTTCGTCCGGATCGTAGTGGTGTCAACAACGTAAGGGTCGATAGTCGCCGTTCGACGGATGGTCCAATGATAGAACGGAGATGGGGGAATTAATTCATGCAATTCTCTCGCATAGAATATCGACAGGCTGGCTACTCTTCGCCTGTGCTCCAGGCTTTGGAGACCGTTTTGAGCTAAATCTGAGTAATCAATTAGCCTCTTCGCATGCCTCTCTAGTGAATCCAATGGAGTCAGGTGGCATTTTGCAGTACCAGTCCAAACGTGGCTGCAGTAGTCCACATACGAACGGACCTGCGCTTTGTATAATATTAGAAGCTGTCCAGCCCCCTAATCGGCGAACACATTTTTGTCAAATGATTGCGACTAGTTGGGATCGTTTGCACCGAACGGACCAATGGGCGGTTCAAACGATCCCAACTGATGCCAACTAGTCGCAGTCATTTGACAAAAATGTGTTCGCCGATTAGGGGACTGGTGTGAAGTACCGCCGGATCGCCTGGATTAGTTGACAGCGAATGGCAGCTAAGGCCACGTTTACTTCGTCTTTAATTGTCACTGTGAGATATTCACAGAATCGGAATGCAGTGCTGGCATCCATTACAATGTCACATGTAATTACTCACACGTGTTACTGGTTCACGATTTCATGCTAATACCGTTTGTAGGGCTGCAACAATATTGTGGTAGTACTGCACTTTATTATAGCTGGAGATTGGATAACTGTAGTAGTTTAGTTGATTCTCGTCGTGACCCAAACCCAGGCCGTAAATACAAACACTATACTAGTAGGCCTTTTTTTTTATCATAAATCCATAAGAAATGCTGGCTGATTTACCAGCAGGCTGAATAGGCTTCAGTCTAGGCCGGTAGATTTTTGTGGCGGTAAATTTGGAGATCGCTTTTTTTGCTACTCTCCTACATTATTTTGTAAGTATCATGCATTACCCCGCCTATTTAATAGTACATGATTGGCTCAAAAAGCCCCAGAATTATTTTTTACGTGCAATTTTAGCGAAATTCTTGGATTGTAAAAATAATTTAGGACAAAAAACTAATTAGTCCTTCAGTTAGATTTCCAAAAAATTCTAGACACGTTTTTTTTATATAAACAAAAATTAAGACACAGCGCATTTTTATTGATTTGATAAAACAAAATATACATATCCAATATTTTTCTAAAATCTGAATGACGGACTAAATAGAATATTTTTTTTTTTTACCCAGGAAACATCTCTATTGGAGGGGTAAAAGGGCGGCAGAAACCTTACAGCATTATACTTTCAACAATTGTAAATCCGCCGCTGACAGAAACGTAATTTTTACATACTTTCAAGTTCTACCTAAATACAATATTGAACTCTTTAAATTGGTTACGAGTAAAAAGACTTAGGCATAAACTTTTTCCTTGTACTGGAAAGTAGGTATTCAATTTATTTTCAGATTGAAGCATATTAAAATTCAAAGCCTGCTTTGACATGCTTGCCGTTACTTGCCTATTATGAATATCCATTTTCGTTTGTGATAATGCTTCGTAGAATGTTAAATATTTGTAAATACCCTGAGCAGAAAGTAGTCCAAGTTTATTAAACAATACTTGTACAACTGAATTATGTATCTGGTACACAAACATCTTAATTTTGTCCGCACATTCCACCCGCGCAACGCTTGAATGAGCTTTGACTAATTCGTATCGCATTGTTTACTGATTACTCTAAAAACTAACAGTTCAGTACCCGTATTCTTACGCTTTTCTTACGGTTTAAAATATTTTGTACGAAAGTATCAATTATCTCCTATATGATTGGCGTAAAACTGAAGAAATTAGTAACAAAACATACAAAATAAAATAATTATTTTTCGCACATTCAATGACTTTAGAAAATATTGAACAGTTTACAGCTACAAATAACGTCAATTATATAGAACAATTAAAATTATGAAATAAGTACAGTTCCGAAGAAAATGCACGTCATCATATTAAGGAATGGTTGCGTCCATTTCGCGTGGGTAAACACTTACATAATTTCAATATCTCCATACATTTTTCTGTTCATAATTAAAGAAGTGCAACATAATTCATTGTTAAACGTGGCGTATCTGATTTTATTTCATTGCATAAGCGATGCTTCAGTGTGGGATCGAGGGCAGAGACAAGACTTGCGCCCGCGCATCGGTGTCAGTGGAACAATAGTACATACATACAGTGGGGGAAGGAAGTGTCAATAATTAATAGAAAATGATCCGTCTTTTGTGTGCTCAAGTGAGATTCCATGATGGAGTACTTAATTTTGGAAAGACAGAGAAATGCACAGATGAGCTTGAGCTGAACAAAACCTTCTTCTTCTTCAGCCTATAGATGTCCACTGCTGGACAAAGGCCTCCCCCAAGGCTTTCCACAATGACCGGTCTTGTGCTGCCTTCATCCATCGGCTTCCCGCCTCCCTACGCTGCGTCTCCCAGTACCTACGTGGCCGCCTCTCCAGAACCTTACTGCCCTATCGGCCATCGGTTCTATGGGCAATGTGCCCTGCCCACTGCCACTTAAATTTAGCGACTCGAAGAGCCATGTCGGTGACTTTGATTCTTCTGCGGATCTCCTCATTTCTGATTCGATCACGCAGAGAAACTCCGAGCATAGCTCTTTCCAAACAAAACCTGTATTTGAAAAAAAATCTTAATCAGATTTCACTACAGAAAACTTAACCTAGAAATACTTAGGCCAAAAGAATGTTAAAATCCATTATATCAGAGCCAAGCACTTGACGTAACGGAGTCAATCACCCAACATAAAGTACAACAAAGTAAAAGTGGTGCGTTGCGACAATAAAACCAAAGGCACCAATGACAGCACTTAACCTTGGCAAGTGGAGCATTTTCCAAATAAACCAATTTGTCAGTTTTGTAATTGAATAATTCAGTATGTCGACAATTTGTGAGGCGAAAGGCGTGAAAACGTTGCGTTAGTGTTTTGTCACGGGACAAGGAACTGTCATGCTGTGTGGCTGCAGGGCTGACTTTGAACAAACCAGTTAGACTGCATTTACAATACTTGTTGCTGTACGTACAAGTACAGATTTAACCAAAGGATTTGTCTTTCTAGATCGACCATGTTCGAGCCATAATTCAAACATAAATTATAGGTCTTTTAAAAAGACGTTGGCTATATGTATAGACAAAGAAATATTGCTAATCAACCAATCTTCATTATTACAAGTCAGGGGAAGACCCAAAGACAAATGATAACCGAACGAAAACTACCACTTAAGTAAATCTAAATCAAAAGCACATTACAAAACCGTCATACTAGCCCTTTGACAAACATTGCCAACTAACAATGAAAGTAAAGTAAGCAAGGACAGTACCTAATGATATCAAACAAATTGATCGGCCAGCTCCCGAGCACTAATTTCATAACTTTCAAGTTACTCCGGTCGAAGTTATACTCAAACCGGTATCACAGCATATCAATCAACATACAATTATTGCAAAATTACTGCTTATGAAATAGTCAGTGTAATGAGCATTGTAATGACCTACCGTAAGAGCTGATCAAGTTTGTGTTTAATGGAATTTCACTAATCCTATTAAACTGACTGGCCGAGGTAGTTTTATTAGCATTTAAATGCAGAGCAATTTGCGCTGATTTATTCACTACATTCCGGGTTGAATAAGGATGGTTTGATTTTGGGACTCGGTTGCTTTCGGTTCGATCCCCGCACAGTGCAAGTATTTGTATGCATGAATATGAATATTTGCACTGGTCTGGTCGTGCCTCGGAAAGCACGTTAAGCTGTTGGTCCCGGTTGCCATACAAACATCGTTGTTCGAGCCCTCAAAAGTCCAACAATTGGTCTAACTGCAATGCTTCGATGTCGCCTTCGGGTTGTGGAGGTCAGACGGCAGTCGCTTTACGGAAAATGTCGAAGTTTAACCATATCAGCAGTTGGACTGGTAAAGCGGACCCCAGACTCTAAAGCTGAAAAGGCTTCGGATGCGACTGGGATTAACGCTGGGATGATGATGACTTCTGTATGGCTTCTATATAAATTTCTATAAAGACTACAAATCTATAAAGGATGGTTTGGATCAGCGTCTGAGAGAAGAAAGTCTAAACGAAATGAAATCTAATTAACATCTTGCTGATACATAACTTCTTGTTTGGCTAAAGTTATAACTGCTTAGATGTCGCCGTTATAAAATGAATGAACATTTCTTACATAAAGGTGAGCAAGCAATTAATGAGTGAAGTGATGGTTCGTGAAAGGGCCGGTCAATAAACTAATTGTGTAATTTCGCACATACGCTCCGCGTGGGTGTAAATAAACGTGTAAGCGACATAACAATGGACTGTGGGATGAACACATACGATTACTTTAACCTCTACACCACACAATGCCGCATTGAGAGTCAAATATCGTATGAACAACCATTTCACTGCAAAAACCGTAAACAACTAACATCGACTCAATCGCGGGAATAATAAGGTTCTTGTCAGCTGTAAAACAATGAACTTACGAAGACCCACAACGAGGGATAATATATCTTCTTTGAAATATTCCAGTCGAAGCGTGACGACGAGCGAAGAAGGTCAACACAAAGTGGACGATCAAGTTTAAAAGTCAACGATGTCAAGACAATAACTAATTTGTAACTCATCTCTTTGTAATCTTACAAACACGACACTGACGGAGTATCGATAGTGCGGTAAAACATACGATTGATGTAGGGATGCATTTTTATGCAGTTGTCTGTGAGAGTCAAGACAAATATGAATTTGTTATTAATTGTGCAATAGATCAAGCCTTTGTTAATTGGTCAAATAATGGAAGAGGACTGCGTTAATTACAGATAAATGCTGCCTGACATATGTTTGCATGATATGTCAACATTGATGTAAATACGACACAAGGAATTTTAAAAGACTAACAAGATTAAGTGCATAAAGAAATGCAATACGTTGCGATTGTGGGATTGATTGAATTGTTGATAACGTTACGCACTGATTGGCTCATCATGCAGCTATAAATAGTGTTAATTGAAACAATCACGATGCAAGTTCGTTTAATTTGAAGAGATTTTAAGGAATTAGCAGAAAATGCAGATCATGCAACGGTACTTAGTGTTAAAATTAATTTTTGAAATCAACAGAAAAGTAACAAAGAAACATATTGAAAGAAAAGTAATTTATTACTGAAAACTGTTCGAAGTTTTTTTTTAATAATTATAAACTAGTGCTTGACTGCAATCCCGCCTGATGGTAGCAGTGATGCAATCGTTGATGGTAAAGCGCACTAGCTTATTAAGCCTATTCACTCAAAAAAACTGAGTGAATAGGAAGGAAGACGGCAGTTGAGCGAGGTGATGCAATGTTAAACTCTACAACACGACCACCCATGCTGCACCAGAGGGAGATTGATATGGAGACCCTACACGACCAAACTCCCGACACAACAACATTTGGCGCATCGTACCATCACACATCGCAACACAACCGCTCACACCCGTCCTCGGTACGGCTTCTCCATACATCATGGCGGAAGATGACGTATCGCTTGGCGACACGACTTTGTCTGGTGGGATTAGTAACAAATGCAGATCATGCAATGTACAAATCAACAGAAAAAGTAATAAATGACACATTGAAAGAAAAATTATTCATAACACAGTGGCAAAGATATTCATTAAATGCAAAAACATTGTAAAGGAAAGGGCAAGATGATCGAATTCAGAAACAAAATCCTGAAAGAAGATACCTGAGCACCTGAGTTACACGAGCAAGAGAGATTACTCAATATTTTAGCGTTAGAGTTTAACAGCTATCATAACACAAACTATGCGCAATAAGTTAACCAATATGGGACAGGGTCAATCTCAAGTGTGAGAACGTAATGAAAAAATGAAAAATCAAGAGATAAATCTTTTTTCTCAGCTCTCACAATGAATTTATTTAATTAAAGGAATATGATTTCAAACAATGGCAAGAATTAGCTTCAATTGTAGATGATTAATGAGTTCAAGCGGTTCCTTAAACTTTTGAAGTTTACTTGAAGAACGATTACTTTAAAAAAATCGAAATGTGGATTGTTATTGGTCCAACTGTATCTCTTCGGGTAAAACAGTCGTGACATTGGCGCTGATTCTACTAGGTATTCACAAATAAAACTAAATTTAACTTCAGTGCATATTTTTCTATCTATTTCATTATAGACAGAAAGCGGGAAGCCGATGGATGCGGGCAGCTCAAGGCCGGTTATTGTGGAAAGCCTCGGGGGAGGCCTTTATCTAGCAATGGGCCTCTATAGGCTGAAGAAGAAGAATGGACAGAAAATATGTTATTATTTAGGTCCATAGAGTAAAAAACATTCCATAGAGAATTAAAAATATTCCATAGAGTTTAGACCCTTTTAAAAACTGCGACCAAAAACGTCAATATAAGCCAGGCGCTGATTAATCTAACAGAACTAAACTGATATTCATCTTCTGTCCTTTACTTAATAAAATAGAAAGATAAAGATGAACTGAAATTAAGTTTGTAAACAAGGGGATCGGTTCCTTTGTCTACAGCTAGCTGAAAAACTAATGTTGTTACTACAGGATAAGCTATTTCCATCATTGCTTCTGCACGCTAATTATGTAACACATTATCAATTTAAATAATTTTGAAGCATATTGCTAATCCGTTGGCCCATATGTTTGAAAATTGGGTTTGCTGAACAAAGTAAATAATATAATGAATGTTGTTGAACTGTCAAGATGAAACCCATTGCCGCTCATAGTGTGTGACGGAATACTCTACTGAACGATACGAATAAATAAAACCTACCAATAAGGTATGTGTTACAGTAACGTGTTTTGTAGTTTGTATGGATCTCAGATACTTTAAGTCCCATGACATTTGTCACGGGAGTGTAGCTTGGGATAAAAATTCATCGCCAAATCACCACATCCGAGTGTCATAGTTTATAAATCTTCAAAAGAAATACTTATGGAAGTACCCTCGGAAGTTACGGCTTACGCAAACCTATAAAACATGAGCTATTCCTTATTGCTCATTGTTCATAACTGATAGAAAATCTCATTGACAAGAAACTCTTGACACGTGAAGGTATTTATGCAACAACAGTCGTTAATTCAAGATTGACATCTCCGAAACAGCATTACTAACTTTATAATACCACATTTCATTCGTATTTACCTATTTAATAACAATCTTAAGCCGTTTATAATCGACTTACAATATTATGAACTTTTGTATCAAATGCTACATTAAAGTTCAATAATGCTGTTGAGTTTATAGAACGGAACAAAAATTCCGATGGTATCTATTTTATCTTAGTCACATAGATGTGTAATATGTATATATACCACATACAATCGACATTCTCATAAAGTATAATCTCTGCACACATTCATATATCTACTTTCTTGTGCTTCCGTGAAGCGAATGAGACATGTCGTTGAGTGCCGAGGAAAGTTGTCTCTGGCGCGCCCTCTGATACCGTTACATGACAGATTGCTTCATCACTCAACATATACAAGCCTATATACAGGTCAACAACTACGCATATTGAGTAACTGACCTTTACACTGGCTTTTTTCTTGATACACATGCTTGGTGAAACATTTTTGAATGGTGAAATCTTGTAAAAAGGGTGCGGTGTAAAGCAGGGATTTATGGTAGGACCTCGATATTTTTTTACGTAGTAGTCATACCAGGTTTTACTTTTGGTTATAGCACATTAAATTAAATCATTAAAAGAGACTTTATACATAAATCCAAAGCCAGTCAACCCAAAATCAACACGGCAATTTTTCTTAAGTGAAATTAAATCATCAAAGGTAGCCGCTACATGTTAACAAAAACTTGTCGGCAGAATTAGAAAATTACGCCAGATGTTCACGAGACTTTCTAACTGTCGGTCGCTAACTGCGTAACCATTTCCCTATTATATTATAACGACAGCATTACGTATAGGTAGACATTCTCAATAAACTGTTGGTTCAATTATTGGTGATCGTTTCAAATGACTGTTAGTTTGAAGGATGTAAGCCATTGATTGTTTAATCATTTCTTCAATCGCCAGCAAAAGTATTGTAAAGGATCATGTAATCGATTTATCGTGGCTATATGGTTGCATTTGTAATATTTCCGTCGTCAAATTAATGTCTGAAATTATTCCCTGCTGTCCTTTATTATAAGCGTGAGTCGATTCTGGTGTACTTGCAACTACATAATAGTCTACAAAGAAGATGGTTTATGGGATCATAATCTATGATTCTGTTTTTTTCATATTGCAGATGTCATTTATGATTTGATGAGAGCGAATTGTCTGCATAGATACTCATTACTCATACACCAACAAAACGTCATCAAAGAAGCGAGAAAAGAACCCAATGGCGCCGATTTTCTGGTTCACAAACTAATTTTAAGTTCACTGTATCTTTTTCTTTCTATTTCATTAATAAAAGGTTAGAAGGTAATATTTTAGTTAAATCCTGTCAAATTAAGATACTCCATAGACAGTTTAGATGCGATCATAAACATGGCGCCCAAAAATACGTCAACTTACGTCAGGAGCGGATTAATTTGACAGGTCTAAAATAATATTTTATCTTCTGTCCTTTTCTTAATGAAATAGAAAGAAAAAGATGGACGGAACTTAAATTTAATTTAATTTGTGAACAAGAGAACCGGGGCCTCTATCGACGAAATCTAAAATACTTATGCATTAATTATTTAGTAGCTAGATAGGAGTCCAGGCCCACTTAAGTTCATTCATTACTAACATTAGGCTAAGCTTTACTTGTACTAACACTATATGGATATTTATGTTTTTTAATCCGAAATATCTTTTTTTAATTTGAATTTGAATTTTCCTCAAAGATGAAAGTTCCAGGTTTGCCATACAAATAAAAAGTCTTGTTACGGCGGTATGTGTAATTAGGGACGGCAATCGAGAGAGCGACGCGTGCACAAATATTGGCGGCATGTGTACGAACCTGTGTCCCAAGCACACCGACCGCTTTCCACCACAATGTCGGCGTAACACTACTCCATTCAACTTTTTTCTCCTCGCTTAATCTCTGTTTTCATTGACATTTATGTTCTTGGCATCTTGTTTTATAATGGCTGTTATTAAAACTGGCCGTTTTATTTTATTATAATTATCTTGTTCGAATCTTTTAATTGCTTGCATCAATGACGAATCGATTTGTTTAAGTTTATTTTGGATGCCAAATTATTACTAATGACTCCGATCTCTGTTGATAAATGAGTATAATCTATAATCTATCACTCTAAAATCTTTACACATAATATGTTTATTGGTGTATGCAACTAAGTTTTGGACTGAGGTTTCTTGACAAATAGCTTTATCAGTTTCTCTCGGAAGATGCATCTGTCGGAATAGATGCTCGCTTAATCACCTTTAACGACTTATGCAGTTTTCTCAATTACCTTATCGGCCTTGACTAGGGATGAATGAATCAACGTCGACGCACTTAATTCCACTTGCCATGATACTTTTCGCACTATAAGCACATGTTATTCCCATATCATATTACCTGGTAATGATAGCTACTTGTGACGACACAGTGACACACATTGGTGGCTCGTGGCTAGTGGCTAATAATCCCATAGATTTGTCGTTAACAGCAACCGCACAGTTTTCACCAGACCGACTGTAACTGCGTAACAGTAAAGTGACATAATTTGCTACCACTTGTATGGTCGACAACATTCGCATGTGAATATATGAAAAAAAATGCATTGGTTGTATTTGTAGTTGCACTTCAATTGCAAATGACATGTATGGTTCAACCCCCGTTTGACCAAGACATAATAAAGCCTACATAGGATTTTGTAAATTTTCTAAATATTGACTTCCGAAGTCTTCTAAAATTCACATAGAATTGTATTTCCAGATTTCAATGGGTACATTCGGCATGTTGTCGGACAAGGGGCTTTTAATCGGTAAACTCTCTTGTTTCGAATTATTCGATTTTGTTTCTTTTAGACCTATGTTAAATCTTCGAATACACAATAAAGCACGTTTTGTAATAAACTCAGATTCTACTAGTCAGCTCTATTCCATAAACTCTTGCAAATCAAGATGCTCAAACTCTGGGCGTGTTCTTCATACCCTCGGGGCATTTGATATTTGAGAGACGATGCGATCATAGACATGTCGCTAAAGTGTTACAATCATTGTACCGTAACAGTCAGATTGACTTCTAAAAGTGAGTACATTGATCCGGTACATATAATCGTAGCAGAAGAATATAAAAAAATGCCTTGTATTCTATTGTAACTTAAAGCTGTCCTAAATCAAAATGTCATTGTCTATGGCAGATTTGAATTTGGAATACGTAACAAGCAAATAAAATATTGTTTATGAAGATACCTTTGTCTGTTTCATCTTTTTGACCGGTAAATATTCTTTGAAACCGTACTCAAATCAAACATTTGCTATTTGGAACACAACTTGCTCTACAAACCGTACATCATAAGTAGGTGAAATAATGACTGTTTATAAGTAGCAATATGAAAAAGCGCGGGAAACCTCAAATTTGGCGGACGTGATTTTTTCTTGGTTTTTAAATTAATTTTTAAAATATTGGATTAGATTAAGTTTTTGTATATATTTTATCTAAATACTAAGTAGTGTAGTTAGTCGTAGCTTTTTCTCCTATTTGGTAAGTGTTTTTTCGTTATTTAATATGGATCCTCCGGATGATCCCGGAGGGACACTGCCGCCTGAAGTTGGGCATTATATCACGGTGTCAAATAACGACACCAGTGTAGATACTGATGGTTCTGTTAGTACCACCAGTACAAAAAGAAAAAGGGTTTCTACTCGCCCCATTATTTGCAAACATTGCAACAAAAAAAGGCGCAAAAGTGGCGGGAAGCGTCACAACGACTGTAGTTGCGGCGAGGTGGAAATGGAGATAGAAACATTAAATACGCCATCCAATCCTCCCCTTAGTTCTCAGATTAACTTAAATGAAGCACCACAGAAACCCGTTTCGGTGGCCAGAATATTGTACAATTCTTCAGATGCGGCACCATTTCTAGTGCATGTGCAAAGGGAGCAAACTGCTTCCAATGATAATACGTTTTTAAATCCCATATCATTTGGTAGGTTCTTGAGGAGAAACGCATTTAACAGTATTGTTAATGGAAGTTTGAAAAAAATTGGACGTAATCGGCTCGTGATATCTTTTACAACATTTCAAGATGCCAATTCTTTCATTACCAGCAAGTTGTTGGAAAAGGAAAACTTTAAATCTTTCATCCCGACGTTCTCGGTCACTCGCATGGGCGTCGTCAGAGGCGTTCCCATGGAGTGGTCTGATGACGAAATTCTTGATAATATCTCTGTCCCAGTTGGTTGTGGGAAAATTCTAAAGCTTAGGAGAATTAAACGGAAAGTAATAACAGATTGTATACCTCAATTGAAAAATACAGAAACAGTAATTTTGACGTTTGATGGACAAATCTTACCTAAGCGGGTGTATATGTGTTACACCTCTCTCACCGTGGACTTATATATTTATCCAACTATACAGTGCTACAACTGCTGCAGGTATGGACATGTTAAAAGCCAATGTAGGTCGACACCTAGATGCTTTAAGTGTGGTCAAGGTCACTCTGGGGATGAATGCACTATCTCCGAGGAAAACTTACATTGTTGCCTTTGTAAGGGTTATCATGAGGCAACCAGCAAAAAATGCTTGGAATATGAGAGGCAAAAGAATATTAAGGAGTCAATGGCTAAGTCTTGCATTTCTTATGCTGAAGCTTCCAAACTTCATCCTACAATTTCAAAATTATCATATGCTGATGCCTTGATCTCCACACCCACTATTTCTAGTAATATAAATGCTCCAGTCCATCATTACTCTCCATCAAAAAATAAAACTTCTTATAAAAAAACAGTTTTTATTAAACCTAGATCACCACCAACATTTTCTAAAGGTTATGAACAGCAATTCCATGAGGAATTTAATAGAAGCATGCCTCAACCAAAAGATGGTTGTGCTCTCATACCCAGAAATGATATATCTGCAGCATCTGTAAATGAATTAATCATTGCTTTAATTAAAACATTAACACTATCACAACACCTCTCACCGAATTTCGCTGCCACTGTAATGAATACAGTAACTGAATCTTCTAGTATTATTAATGGACAACCAAGTCAAGGCAATCCAGTGGAATTGTCGAAGTGCAACAAGTAAAAAATCAGATGTAATATATATTGTAAATAAATTTAAACCTTCTGTATTTGCTCTTCAAGAGACATGGCTTAAACCAGGGTCTCTGTTTAAGGTCCCTGGGTATGCCTGTCTTAGGGAAGACCGCTCAGATGGGTATGGCGGTGTAGCCTTACTCATCAAACATCATCATCCATTTTCACTCTTCTCACTCCCATCTCATAATAATAACTTTTCCATAATTGCAGCAATTGTAGATAATATCTGTTTTGTTTCTGTATATATTCCTCGGCCTTCTGCTGTAATTTTTAATGAAATTGTAAATATTTTTTCTATACTACCAAAACCATTTATAGTTCTAGGAGATTTTAATTCCCAAAATGAAGTATGGGGAAGTTCATCAACAAATAGCTTTGGTAGTTCTTTGTTAGATATTATAAATAACCTCAATCTTTGTATTTTAAACACTGGGTCCCCTACTCGACGCACCTCTCCAAATCAGGGTGCTAGTGTACCTGACTTGTCACTATGCACTGATAAATTAGCTTCGCGGTTAAGTTGGGAAGTTATGCTTTCCACTTATGGCAGCGATCATTTCCCCATAGTTCTAACATTTCCTTACAACCAAAAATCTTATATTAAAAGACCTCCGCGGCTGAAATATAAACTAACGGATGTAAATTGGTATACTTTTAGGGAACATTTGGATAAAACAGTTTCAATTCTTCCGGTAATTAAATGTGGAAATGAACAGTTGTGCGCTGATGCTTTATCTGAAGCCATTATAAGAACCGCCGATAAAATTTTCCCATTGAAAACGTCACACAATTACAATAAAATCCCATCACCACCATGGTGGGACAAAGATTGCACAAATGCAATATTCAAAAGAAAGCAATCGGAATTAGACTATTATCATAATTCTACCGAAGAAAATTTTAATATTCTGTGTGAAGTTATTGCACAGACTAAAAAACTATTTAAAAAAAAGAAATTTGAAAGCTGGAGATCATTCTGCCTCTCTATTTCACCTAATGTTCAACCATCTGTTGTTTGGCGCAATATCAGAAGGTTCAGATCTGCGTTTTCAGAATCATCCACCCCATTTCTTCCATCACAGTTAAAACATAATTTTTTAGATAAATTAGCTCCCTCGTCCGTCCCAGAAAATAATACTACCTATTCTATTCCGTACTCATTCTCAGACTCTTCGTGTGAACTTAGTAATCAATTTACTCTTGAAGAGCTGAAAGGTGTCGTTTGCAACCTCAAAGACTCCGCACCAGGCGCAGATGGAATTCCGTATTCTTTTCTCTCGAACATGAGTGACCTATCTCTCTCATATTACTTAAATCTTGTCAATCAAATTATGCTTACTGGAAATATTCCCATTTCTTGGAAATCGCAAGATATTCTCCCTATTTTGAAACCTAACAAAAGTCCATCTGACAGCTCATCTTACCGACCAATAGCCTTATCATCAGTAATGTTAAAAATCTCGGAACACTTAGTTAAAAATAGGTTAGAATGGTTTATAGAAAGTAAGAATATATTAAGCGAAAGTCACTTTGGTTTTAGGCGAGGTAAAAGTACTCTAGACAGCCTAGGTATTTTTGTCACTGACATTAGATTAGCATTGTCTTCCAATTACTCCATAGTTGCAGCTTTTCTCGATATAACTTCGGCTTATGACAATGTTGTTATATCAACGTTAAAATATAAACTTCTACAGTTAAAAGTACCTATTTTACTTTCAAAATTTATTTTAAATATATTATATGAGAGGTATATAAAACTTACTCTTGAGAATTCTTGTGAAACTAGAATCGTGTGGAAAGGTCTCCCTCAAGGTTCAGTACTTAGTCCTCTACTTTATGACATTTACACTTATGATCTTGAATCTTCTCTAAATAATAAAGTGAAGGTGCTCCAATATGCCGATGATCTTCTATTGTATTACCCTCATAGCTCTATTTCAACGGCCTGTAACACATTGACTTTAGGACTTAACCTTTTAAAAGAATGGATGGATAGCAATGGTCTTGAGTTATCTACCGCAAAAAGTACAATCGTACTTTTTTCTAGAATGCGCCTTCCTCCTCCCGTTTCTGTGTATTATGATAATATTCCCATACCTGTAAAATCTTCAGCAAAGTTTTTGGGAGTGATTTTAGACAGTAAACTTACTGGAATTCCACACTGTGAGTATATTGCTGCAAGGTGTGAACAAAGATTAAATATATTAAGATGTTTGTCTGGGGTCTGGTGGGGGGCCCATCCATTTTCTTTAAAATTAATTTATAATGCAATAGTTAGAAGCGTACTAGATTATGGTACATTTTTACTAGAACCCGGAAATTCTGCCGCTTTTAAAAGATTGGATGCTATCCAGTCAAAGGCTTTACGGATTGTGACTGGAGCTATGAAATCCAGCCCAATTAATGCCTTACAGGTTGAAACAGTAGATCCTCCTCTGTCTCTCCGACGTCAGTATCTTTCTGACAGATTTTTATTCCGTGCCTTACAATTTACCAATCACTTATTACGTGTAAAACTTGCCTCTCTTTTAGATGAAACCAATTTCTCTCAATATTGGTCTCACAAATCTCTTCCTTGTCTTGTAGTTAGCTATAAAAAGTTTATAGCTCTGCAAGCCCCTACATACCAGTCAATAAACTTTCCACTCTATAACAATTCCTATGAATCATTGGTGTTTACTCCGGATGTTATCTTGAACATAGGCATTAGTAAAAACGATAATTTTGCAAAAGAACTGTTTAACGTTTCTAAAGGCTTGCGTTGGGAGAATTGGCATCATATTTATACAGACGCGTCCAAGCACTCTTCTGCAGGGAATGTTGGAGTTGGAGTTTTCCACTCACAATACAACATAGTTCAGAAAGTCAAACTCCCACCTGAATCCTCGGTTTTCACTGGGGAATGTTATGGCCTTTTTAAGGCCCTTGAGTACATCAACTTACTGAAATTAAAAAAGACAGTTATATTTACAGACGCTCTAAGTGCTTTACAAGCTATTAAAAGGAACCCCTTCAGATCAAAACCAGTTATTCCTATAATTCTATTAATCAGAAGTATTTTATATAAATTGAATTTTGAACTAGGCCTTCAAGTGGAATTGGCTTGGATTCCGGGCCATAGTAACATAACTGGAAATATCAAAGCAGATCTTCTGGCTAACGAGGCGGTGAATTGTGGTGATCTATTTCCCTATATTAACTATAGCCACGACCTGGCCAGTTTGCCTAAGAGTTATCTTTGGGCAGACTGGAGCAGGTTGTGGGCAGATAGCAGTATCACTAAAGGAAGCTATTATGCACGTATCCAACCATGTATTCCTAAAAAACCATGGTTCTCCAAATTCAGCCTAAGTAAAGTTGCTACCAGTTGCCTGATCCGCATGAGGTTGGGTCCTAAAAAATATACTTACATGTCCTGGGAAGAGTCCGCAAACAAGTTTTCTTTTCTACTGTTGGATTTTGCAAAAAGCAGGCTCAACAAAGGGAAACACCGCAATGGGCAGTACAAGCTAATGTTTATGCATTATTCAACCATTAAGACCAGTGCCTTATTATTTTACTATGGCTTTTAAACTTCGTTTCGCCTAGAGCCTTGTTCGCGTAAAGAAATTAAAAAAAAAAGCTCAATAACGTTTCAAATTCATTCAATTATTCCTACGTCATTTAAATGTGGAACGCGAATCTAATCTGAGAATAATGGAAAAACAAAAGGAGTTAAGACGTTCAACGTCCTTTAGCGTGGTCGAGCGATTGGTCACAGTGCAGTGGTCACCTTGACCGCGGCAGTCCGGTCAACTGGCACCCGAGCCGTGTCGATTCGAATCACTGCCCACCACTAGTGTTACGTGTGGAGAAGTAGACTAGTCTGTACTTAGAAAGTATTGTGTATAACAGGTAGCCTAGAAAATAGGATGGAAATCTATAGTTTTATGCCAGTTTTTCTCAATTGTAATTTATACCTTAGATCGGGATTAGAGCATAAAAACTGGATTCTTAACTCAAATTACAAACTATGTTATTCTTTTAATGTATCCTCATGAATGTCATCCGGAACTACATCAGGAATTACAATTGCAGTAAAAACAACTAAGTAAACGGGGACGAAATTGATAATGGAAGCTGCGTACGAGAAAGCCATACACGGTCAAGTTCTTTCGTCAGCACACTTCGGCATGCGATCGCAAGAATTGGGACAAGAATTTGTGGTCACAAACAATTGAAATTCGCACATTTGACATAAATATGGCCGCTGAATTTGAATGCATTTGAATACTTTCAATCTGAAAGGTTCACTTTCGAACATTTGAATTTCGAACGTTTGTGTTATTAAGTTTTTTTTTTTTTTCATCTTGGCTTCGCACGGTTTGTGCATTTAGCCAATATCACGTGTGTTATTAAGTTTTAAATTAATGCATTGTTGGTCTTCCGAAACTGAACCAGGTTACAAAATATCATCAAAATCATAAATAACCATAGTTTATAAGAAAAAAATATGTTATTCACATCTTGTTTGCAATAAGTATAGGTTGAGTCAATTTACTCGAGTAATTATCTACTAATAGAAATGTGTCAGCGCATATAGCAAGTAGCAACTAACGACTGTTGCAAGCCTTAGCGTTTCGAATCGTAATGGAGGATACAAGCTATTGTCTGCCAATGGTGACTCCTTTGGTACAGTCTGGTAGACAAGTAGGAATATGTTAAATAAATGTAAACTCAGATCTTTAATTTGATGAACAAACAAAATACACAAATAGTGTTATGTTGGCATAAAAAGTTCGATCGCAGCTGTACTTCTAGTCTTGCAAATAAAAAATCTGAGCAAATAATGGAATTATATGTAGATAGGTAAAACTCTTAAAACAACTGTATCAGAATGGTCAGTTTTAAATCATATAAAGTATCCAGGCTTTAAAGACAAAAAGTTTCTAAGCTCGAAGTGAATGTAAAAATAATATATTATATGTATTTACTATTTGCTGTGACTTTAATTTCTAAACACAATCAATAAAATTTGCGACGTGTCAACATCCACTCTTCTACTTCAGTACTTTCTCCATCCGTGCATAACGCAACAAACCATAAATCAATATCGTAAAATCACTTCTGCGTCTGATTGTACGCACCATGTACGGCGTGGCCCACGTACTTCCGAATTATGTACCTTTGTATAGCACCTACGTACCTATCATACGTATATCTAGTAAGTATTTATTGTTTAGACAGCCCGAAGGATTCTCGCTCCCAAGTGGTTACCAAGACCGAAGGTTGAATAGAGAATGAGGAGCTGAGAATATAAATACAGTTTTGTCTATGGTGTGGTGTGTGTGGGCAAAAGCAATATGGCGGTTCAGCTTATTTGTTGCACATACTCAATAATGAAATCAATCATAGAAATCAATGAGAGAGTCGATATGTACCTACTTCAAAAGTTACGCCTAATTGATGCCCGACTGTCGAGTTTTTATTAGTAAAATATAAGTTTTCCGGACATGTCCTAGTTTCGTTTGATGCTTTTAGCTACACATTGTGTTTTAACTGCGACAAGCAGTCAATTTAGAAATGTGACAGACGTTGGTTATATATTTAGATAGTGAATGCTTGTTCTTGGGTAGAAAATTTTAATACGCAGCACAAGTCCGAAGTCGGTTGTCTTAAACTTCTCAACTGAATCCCTAATAGCTAATATTGTCACTGACTAGTAGGTAACAGCGATGCTGGTAAGCTAGATTAGTCTGGGATCTTGCTCTTTAAGTAACCACAACCGCGACGTACAATTCCTAACACTTTTGCAAGATTTAATCTATTGTTGTGATGTTTTTTTAACCTTTCAACCTTAACTGGTATTTTGGCTAGAAAATCAAGTGTAAAAACCCAATCTGTTATAAAAAGGAGTGCTGCACTGCATATGTATTTAAGTTGTAAACTTGTACTTTTCTAGGCAGCTAAATTAGGCAAACGCATTAGCTGTATGCAGGCAGAATGTCAGCATTCCTTCGACTTATGTGTCCCTAATGCGAGCTAGTTAGCAACTTCGTACGCAGGCCACGGTGTTGCAAGCCGCGTTCGCCACAAAATATGCGTTTACCGGACATGTCCTAGTTTCGCTTGAGACTTTTTGATGAAATGCAGATAGAATATAAATCACTTTATTTTCACTTTTAAGGTAAAAAGCAGGTCTTCTTCGGATAGTGTTGTTTTCTTTATCTTGATTGGAATTTAAACGAAAAAATGAACAGGAAATTCTTTCACCTTTTGCCTCGTGTCGTTTTTAGTTATCAGATTTGTTGTTTTTTAAATATTGAGGATCCTCTCAACCAAAGACTACGGGATACCACTGTTTGCAAGCCGATCACATCGGTAATCTGCTTGACGCTTGTAGGTAAACGGTAAATACAGTTCTAATTGTGTCAAAAACGTTGGTAAAATATCTTCTTCAACCTATAAAGGTGCACTGCTGGACAAAGGCCTCTCAAAAGGCTTCCAGTACATTTGTGGGGGGGGGGCATAATACCCACGCTTGGCAGGCGGGCGGAGATAGTATTTTGATATTCCACAGGAGAAGCTCTGCTGCCCGCTTCCCTGGTGAGAGTTCTCTTAGTCGCCTCTTACGACACCCACACGGGAAGATATGGGATGGTACTATCTAAGCCCGGTACTAAACGGGGCAATCATATTTGTATACAAGTCTTCAACTCAAACCACATTTAGAATTCAGGTAACTGGTTATTATGAAGCCTTTTAGCACATTTTAAAGTTGTACAACACTCGTGCGTGTCTAACTGAGACTAGCATTTATGAAATAGTGAACGTCTTTAACATTGTAAATGAAACAATATGTTATTTTACGAAACTAGTGACAGACTGACAGTACTCGCATTGATACCAAATACAAACAATAATACCATAGGACCGGCGAAACTTGAATACTATTCTGACAACATTTTAACAGTTGTGGTGTCTATACCATCGCCTAGCTCCATAAAGAATAGAGGCAAACCAATTTAGGGTTATCACAACTCACGTTTTACAAATCTCCAGTTATTTACATGATTATCGACTTTTACATGATTATCGACTTTTACATGCTAGCTATTTATTAACAATTGCTAATTCAGCATATTTCAATAGAATCACTAAAATAACATGCATAATAACTTGGTATTTTGAAAAACCATTAAAAAGACGACATTAATTTTACGTGATAAAAGAAAGATTTAAGAAGAAAGAAGAAGAGACATTTTGTGTAATTCAACCAATGAATAGTTTCTTTTTTTTTCTGAATTAGAACTTTTCCAATTTTTCTTTTGGTAGATTATAACCTAATTCGGACTATTACAAGTATTTTAAAACTAAAATAGCTAAACCGGTCCATGAGTTTTTGGCCGGAAAGTCAAGCTGAGTGTCACGCTCGTTTTTCATTGGACTTTTAAAATTATTTATAGTGTTGATTACTAAATAAAAGCGCGTGATTTATGTAGTAAAAAGTGCATTCAGTAAATAATTCATAAAGAACAGTGAAATATCGCAGCATAGTGGCCACATCATGACTTTGTCCGAAACCTCCCTCGTAAGACGGGTCACGCGGCCGTCTTTTTCGACATGAATAGGTAATTCATTACGTGACATTGGCTAAACGCACAAACCGTGCGAAGCCATAAAATAAAGAAAGAAAAACCGGTCCATTCTAAAGTCAATTTTTGATTTACCCATAGAGAATTAATAGTTTTCTGTTTTCAAAATTAAAATATGATATTGGCCAATCGATTTATGAATAAACAAGTATATTTTCATAATTCGAACTGCTTAAACATGGATGGTTTGCAAAATTATGCGCAGTCATCATCTTGTGTGCATAACTACTCCTCGCATTATAGGCGTTTGTAACAACGTTACATCTATTACAGGAGGTAATTTACATCATCGTCATCCAATAGAAGATACTTGCATAATATAACCATGCCATATTCACTGCAAGGAGTCTATTATGTTATAAACATTTTGGGTCAAGGGTCGTCAGATCCACAGATCAGATCAGGTCATTGTCGGCAAATTGAAACATTCTATTAAATGCGTTTACTTGAGAATTTTAGGGTTCCTCAATAAGTAAAAGGGTCGATTACTAAGACTGTTCATCTCTCTATCTGTCACCAGGCTGTATCTCAAAGACCGTGATAGCTAGACATAACAAAATAGTTAGAGCAAAAATACTAAAAACAGATTAAAATTGACTAGGTGACTCGTGCGAAGTATTTGTACATTTGAAAAATTCTTGATTCAAAAAACCACTGGATTGTGAGTAATTTGTATATTTTTCCGGTGTAGCGGTCCAGAAAAGCTTTAAAATGATGCCTCATTTATGCATATTGATAAAGTACGAAGGAAGTTATGACGTACCGACAAAAAAAGCTCTTGAGAAATAATACTGACGACGATAGCCGTGATTTAAGCAAATGCTACGGAACTCATCGTACGCAAGTGCGACTGGCACTTGGTCAGTTTTTTTTTTAATTTCAATTAATTGATAATGAATGAATTTATTGTTATTCAGTTTTTAACAGGATGTTAAAAAACAATAAATTCAAAGATGACATCATTTAGTAATTACGGCGGAGCGAGCGCAGGCAAAAAGTTCACCGTTTTTGTGAGATCGAGATTCTGCATCGACTTAGCTGTCATTCTCATTCATGATATCATGTGGAAACCCAACAACACATCCAATTACAAGTCGCTTCGTTACTTAAGTTATACATTGGTGATTTAAATTACCTACTTTATAAATTAGAGATGCTTCAAATTCCTTGGACAGCATTTCGCACAAATCAGTCAATCCTTCGAGAGCTGGGTGTCACAATAAGACTCTTCTCTGTCTGCCTTCGAAGAATTTTGGAACACTTTGGCCATATAGCCAGAAAGGATGGAAACAACCTCGGCCATCTGATGGTTACTGGGAAGGTGGATGGACGACGACGTTTTAGAGGTGGTAGTCCAATAAGGTCGACTAACCAAATTCGTTCACCTCTAGACACCGGCCTGCATGATACTTTACTCGCGGCCAGGGATCGTAACAGATGTCGCACTATTGTAAAGGAGAGGATAATACCACAGGGACATCACGACCCTCAATAATGAGGAGAACGACTTGAGGAGGGGGAGTTTAGAAATTACATGGCCGATAGATAGCCCAGATTTCCTTGTTCACAAATTAAAGCAAATTTAAGATTTCATTTATATTTAATTAAGAAAAGGACAGAAGTTAAATATATTCATTTATTCCCGTCAAATTAGTTAGCGTCTGACGTATTATTGTTTATTAATCAAGTCTAATTGTCTATGGAATATTTGAAATAATGGAAAGAAAAAGGCTGAACTTATAAAGGGTGTATCTGACATCGACGCACAAACGAGTACCATGGATCCAGTACATGATTCTGAGTTCCCCAGTGGTGGAATTCTTCGTCGGCTTTTTCATGATTTAAAAAAAGTATATATGTAGTTTTTTTTTCACTTCAGACCGTTTACTATTGCTGTAATTTTATAACCCAATAATATTTTAAAATAAAAATTAAATAATTCGCTAATTACATAAAAAAGCGCAATGAAAACAAAAACCGAAAAACTATCTTATCAGCTGATATAATAGAGTTCACATCAGGGATCAACGTCATACCTACAAACCCGGCGGCACGCTTGCAACGTTCAAAAGCCAAGCCGACACTTTTTTTAAACAGTGTGTATTCTGTAACCGTTCATTAACGACTTAAATGACTATCATAATTTTATTAGTGGCATGCGGTCTAGCCTTTTCGCGAAGTTTGCGTTACGATGTCAGATACACCCTGTATTTAGTTTAGTTTGTCAACAACAGAAATGGCGCCAATTATCTTGTTCAAAAACTAATTTTAAGTTCAGCCATTTTCTTTCTATTTCACTAGCGGTCGCCAGCGACTTCGTTCGCGTGGAGTTAGTTATGCTCCGCTTCTATTGGTCGCAGTGATTGTTGACGTTATACAGTATGTTAAATAACAGAGGGCGTTCCCTTAAACTCGTTAATATATATCATTAATAGATTAAAATAAAATTATCAGCATAGAAAAATAAGCATAAAAAAATCCGAATAAAAAAAATTCTAATTGGAAATAAATTTGAAACCTCCTGTTTTAAATCAAAATAGTAGTCGTCATGTATAAATAAATTGCGACGTTGCCGTCTTTCAAGTTCGCGTGTACAGTGTGTTTCTTTTACATGTCAATTTAAAATTTTTATTGAATATTTTCATATTGGAAAAAATTTTAAAACATTTTGTTTTCGAATGGAAATATTTTTTTTAGCATGTATGTATGCTATACTATTTCGGGTTAACGGGAACGCCCTCTGTTAGTTAACATACTGTATAGCCTAAAGTCTTCCTGGATTAATGGGGCTATCCAACGCAAAAAGAATTTTTATAATCGAACCAGTAGTTCCTGATATTAGCGCGTAACTCCATAGACAGTTTAGACGCGCTTATAAACATGGTGACCAAAAATCCGTCGAGACGCGGATTCATTTGACAGGTCTAACCTAACATTTTATTTTCTATCCTTTTCTTAATGAAATAGATGCGCTGTGCTTAAATCCTGAGACCTGTGCCCAGCAGTGGGACGATAAAAAGGTTGAGGATGAGCTTAAATTAGTTTGCGAACAACGGAATCGGGTCTATGGCCTTGTTATTTTTAGGTAGGTAATTTATAATCTTTGGAATCAATGCCATACCCAGAATTTTGTGTTTCCCTATCAGTGATTCGAAGGCCCAAGTTCAATTTTTTTTTTTTTTTTATACAATCTAGCGCTTGACCGCAATCCTGCCTGATGGTAAGCAGTGACGCAATCGTTGATGGTAAAGCGCACTAGTTTATTAAGAGCCTATTCACTCTAGCCTTGAAGACACTCAAATTGCAGTCCGATGGGAACACCGCCGCCGACAAATTGTTCCAGTCCCTCGATGTACGCGGTATAAAGGAGGAGGCGAAACGCTTCGTCCGGATCGTAGTGGTGTTAACAACGTAAGGGTGGAAACCAGCCGTACGATGATTCGTCCGATGGTGGAACGGAGATGGGGGAATTATTTTTTATAGAAATAGTGTTTCTTTTTGATAAAGAGGCAACTCTTCTCTCCATTTCAAACTTCAAGCAAGTATTTTTGCGTGTTCCTTACTATTAATTAGTTAAATTGCTCTTAACACGGCATATCTAATATCGAGTATTTATAACGGGATTTATCTTTTAATCTCAAAAAATATCTTAAATTTCAACAGCGCTAGCGTGCGTACATCCAATTCAGGAGTTGTTAACACATCAGATCATCAACGTATTGGAGAAATCCGTTAGAATAGCCCGTCGTCCATCACGAGGCACGGACCAAGCGCTTTCTCTATGAGACTGTTCAGCACGACAGATCACATCCGAATTACTTAACAATCATTATTTACAGTCTTCACTTCACAACGGGTTTGTACAGAATGTGGGAAAGGCCAAACATTATTGACCAATTCATATTCAAGCTTAAATACCTAGCTTTTACTCAGTGATTTCGATATAGGCAATTTGTTGATGGCGAAGAATGGACTTAATAACCAGCTCACAGCTGGCTAACAAAAGAAAGTGCAATTTCTCGAAAGAGTATACGTAGTTTAAAATGACTTAACAAGACATCGTTGTTTTCTTTATGATGATTCAAGTGGTAACATTGCCTTTTGTCACGCGGAGATGTTTCACAGCTCATCATAGCAATGTAATTATCCATTGACGGTCGAACGTAGGCCTATGATTAAAACGAAACCTTCAAATCACGAGACAGCGCAGGCGCAGGCCTCTTAAATGAAGGTACTTACGGCGCGTTGTTTAGTTTAGCATTGAATAAGACATATTGTAGCTGAATTGTGAAACTTGTCAAATTTTGCATTACAGAATAAAGGGAAGAAAAACAAAAAGGTTAACCAGCCTTACAAAAGGCATTGGCTTCCTTAGTAACCTAGAAAAACATTCGTTTTATGGAATTCTTAAGATAGGTACAAGTTATGTAATGTATTTGCTTTACATCGACTGCATGTGGTAAAATTCGAAGACGACCATAACAAGGCCATGTAGATGATGAAAAGTGAGCAGGAAATCAGGTCGAAAAATTGTAAGAATTTCCCAAGATTTTTACCTCTCTAGTTCTGGTCCAATGAGGGATAACTGAAAATAAATGGTCGGTAATAGAGCCAAAACTTTCATTTGTACAGAGAATATCTATCTAATATCAACAAAGGTTGAACTTTATACCGGTTGACGTCAGAGGTTTCTGGTCTTTTATGCATCTTAGTAACCGCACGACTAGGCTCAAGATAAACGTGAATGAATTGAAAAACGTGACCTTACGTCATCTTGTCTATGGTGCGGTCGCTGATTCAGTACCTAAGGTAATATTTTGTTATAAAAACTTATCTGCGATCTAAGAACGTGTGTTCATTGCAGTATTTGTACAGGAGTTTATATTAATGAAAATAGAGAGATGGATTTAGTTCTTTGGTGGTGTTGTTTCATGTGCTAATGAGAGAAATGTTTAACTAATCTTTTACCGATAAATAAAAGAAAGCTTCAAAAGATAAAAATTGTAACGTTAACGGGAACAATATCATCACATATGTTTCACGTGGTTTAAGTTACAAGACTACTCTATAGCTTACAGAAGGAAGAATCTTTATCACTAAGTAATAAAGATTCTTCCTTCTGTAAGCTATAGAGTTACTTAAAGGGGTAAAATGTGTGTGTGTTGTTTGTATGTACGTAGGATATAATCCCTGGATCTGCCAGTCAGATTTAAAAAAGTCATTCCATTTCTTAGCCCAATTATTGATGAATATTACAAGCTCTCTAACATCAAGGTGAGACCTTTGGGAGCCGGGAAAAATGAACGGCAAGAAACGAAAACCAAACAGTAGCACGCGAGATGCGAAGTGATGGGCCGAAATTCCATGCGGACGAAGCCGTCGACTGAAGCTACATAGATATTTCCAAAGAATTATAAGTAGTTCATAAATCATAAGATTAATCACCAGAACAAACTGTCGTCGTAAACCATTCGTTATTGGTCCAAAAGCCGTAATTCACCTATTTAATGACGATTACCAGATAGTAAATGTCTCGACATCGAACCAAAAGCAATTGGACATGGCCATTTGAAACTACATAAGACGATCGGACTTGTTTTTTTCACATAAAAAAGGGATAACCTACTGTAATAATATCTTGAGTCCAATAAGCGTTGGAGCTTGGAAACTAGGTACATTTAGGAAAGTGTTATCACAAATTAGGTAGGAAACTTCTGTTATCTTCAAAAACTTTTGAGATTCTATCGATATCTTTATTTGAGAACTACTAATCATCAACTGTTTTTTTTTTATGTTTTGGATGGGAAATCATCATATGACTTATCCTCTCTCTGGGCGGAATGGAACGCGCCCGTGTCAGACTTTTACTGACTAAAACCTTCCGTATTCCTTCACTTGCCTGTGCATCAGGGCCACGGTGTCTTTTTTTAACCAACTCGCAACCCTGGCCCATCATTATTGCCTAGCGTTATGTATGTTACTTTCAATTACGTCGGGGTTAGCTTTTACGTGGAGCGACTGCCTTTCAGTGTAGCTACCATGAGTTTTCATTACGAGACTCGATCGTCGATATCGAGCGCGTTTAGCGCTCTCATTGGTTGAGAGTTCTTACAACGTTGAAGCGGGCCATTCGATAAGTCAAACGCGCTCGATATTGACGATCGAGTCTCGTAATGTAAACTCATGGTAGCTACACAGGCCTCCACAACCCAGTTAGCTACTGGGTAATACGATACCCCCTGATAAGACTGGTGACCTGACTTTCGAACTTCTGATGATCCTTAACGACTGTCTAAGGTGTGTATTACAGAACGTCACTCAAAACTCAAGCTCTACTTAAGTCTCGTTACAAGCCATTTGATTGGTTGAAAGTAGTTTTAAGTAATGTTTAAGCAGAGATCGATGCTGTTTCCTTCTGGAATACGCACCTAAGATCTCAAATTGACAGCCGGGACCAACGGCCTAGCGTGCTTTCCGAGTCACAGAGGGGTCTCGGTCACCCATCCATAGACGTAGTAAGCGTAGCTTAAACCGCAGGGTAATTGGGTAACAAATTATAAGTAGCAATGGGTTTTGACAGTTCCACAACATTCATTGCGTTGTTTAAGCTGTAGACGCATTTTTCGAACATAAGGAGCAATGCCTTAGCAATAAGCTTCAAAAATGTCTGATAGTAATAGTGTGTTTCGCAATTCGGATACCGATTTAGCGACCTGTGAGGATATTATTATTATAACCACGAGCCCCTACATTAAATAAGTTTTAGCTCAAGTTCAAGTAGGTAACAACAGAAAAAGCTTCGACGTCAAACGACGATCTTTTATGAACGCTCACAAATATTTTTTGTACATTTAGTTTCTCAGTAAGTGAATTAGTGTAAATTCTTTATGAGAAATAATAAAGTTCTTAAACCATAACTTTTGTAATGGACAGCATTTTTTTTCCAAAAGGGAAATTCCAATCGCATATGGCGGCATAGTTAGCGTAGTGGAAGAAATCAGTGACGAAATCTCAGGAATTTTACAAACTTACAAACATTAAAGGCAGGTAGGGGTTTCTAGGGCCCAGGGTTGTTTGAAAGAGATAACAGACAACTGAAGTAACACGGGTAAGTTGTGTGTAAAAGTCTGTCCTGAGCGGGAGAAGTCATTTGATAAAATACCATCCATGAAAAAGCGTGTTTCTTGTACTTAGATCCTGTTGGACTTTTTATTAGGTAAGTCTAGCAGGGTAATTGCGTAACACTTTACAAGTAGCAATGGGTTTCAATTTGACAGTTCCACAACATTCATTGCGTTGTTGACGCTTGTTGCTTAGCAATAAGCTTCAAAATTATTCCAACTAGCAATAGTGTGTTTCGCAATTCGGGTGCTGTTGTGTGTCGTCCACTCTCTCTCCCTGTCTACTTCTAGCTGGTGTAAAGCTAATAATAGGTATATATACATATGTATATCATGGATAATTATTCGAGTGACCTTACGCAATCAAGCAAGTATCTATACGTATATAAAGTGCATCAAACATGTTTTGAATGTCATTTTGGGTCGAAAGGTCTAATCTAAAGTAATATCTAGTAGGTGCCATGTCCCCTTCCTTGTATTTCTACACCGGTCTGCTAGCTGACCTGCGATATTTGCAGGCAAGCAATTAACGAATCAGTAGGTAGGTAGGTATTTCAGGTTTATTCAAATGTTGCAAAATAGTAATTGAATGCGGGTCGACAAGTGATTTAGGTATTGAGTTGGTTATTATAATCGAGAATATGACGTCATTGTGGAATTTTGTATATTCAAAATGAAGTTGGATCCTTGTCAAATTAATAAATATAGTAAAATCTCGGTTTCAAGGCCAACGACCGCGCCCGCGGGTTCAGAGGTCCCTTTAGTAAAAGTTGTCCTCAAGCCCAATGATATTAGCTTTTCATTGATTTATTGTTTACGCAAATAATTATTGATCATGCATTAAATAATTGTATTTATAGATACCGGATATGTAATTAACGATCGCTTCCGGCGAAATTTACGGACGTCCGAGAAATCGAAACATGTCCGCCAAAAATAGGACGCATGGTTACACTAATCAGGCTTTAGCGTGACTTAATAATTATCGGTATCATGTATTGGATAATAAATATAGGTACACGCAATGATGGTGTATTGTCACGAAAATATTTACTTAAGTACCTAATTAACTTTTATCTTATAAATAAACAGATACTTAGTACTTTAATGTAAAAAAAAATAAAGCTGCAAGGTAAACAAGCTTCGAATGTAGATGAAACTAAAACTTTAATACGTATTATAGAAGGCTGTAATGCGAAATCAACGTCACCCAGACACGTATACCTTTAGAAGTTGACTTACAGGTAAATAAGCGACGAGACACCCGAGTTCCTTGAAAACCTCCGTCAACTTTCACAAAACTTCATAACACAAGTGTTGTACACAACTGTCACAATATTATTCACTTATAGATAACAGAGAAACACTCGTACAGCCGTAATTTTCACACATATTTTGATTACACGGTTAAGTTTTTAAGTGATACCTGCCCGCATCCACCACAACGTTGTCGGCGACGAATGAAATGACTGGACCGGACCGGAGTTGGCTTGCGCGAACGCAACACCGCATTCCACGAGTGCTAATCGAGGGTATCTCTCTCTCGCTCACACCATACAACTATGCACTCTTGTGACAGAGACACCAGAAAAGGCATCACATCCAACTTGTATAGGTAGGTAGCCCCGTTATTCATCCACAGGTAAGCACGGTGCTATTAAAATAATAATTGCGATGATATACTTATTATAGATGACTTAGATTATGAATGATAACCCATTTATATTAATGGAGTAAGTATATTAAATTAGACAACTTAAATGCGGTACAAGTTACAACTACATAATATCTCCGTACTTTTATCTTCAAACAGCACATCTAAAGCTTCTCATAACTATATTTTTTTTTGCAAACAATAGATCGCCGATAGGACGTAAAATAATTATTAAACACTAGCTTCCCGACCGCGGCTTCGCCCGCGTGGAATTCGGTTATATTGCGCTTAATAGATTTCCCTCGGGATTTTTTTTTTCAAAGAAAGGGTAGCCTAGGTATGTCCTTTCTCAGGGTCTAGAGATTGTCTGTGCCAAATTTCATCAAAATCGGTTGAGAGGTTTTAGCGGGAAAGCGTAATAGACAGACAGACAGAGTTACTTTGGCATTTATAATATTAGTATGGATACTTGGATAGTACCTACCCACTATTACCCACATAACTAAGATTTAGAAATTGTGAATGTTTGTTCGTAAAAGTGAAAGCATATAAAACGCATCTTTATCAAGAGGCATCGTTAAATGAAATATTACATTGCTTATGTAACTATATAAATGATGGTTTTTGACGAAGTTTTATTGACAATTTCGTGTAAGATTTACATGAAAATTATTACTTATGTGTAATTCGTTTTCGGTTGTAATGAGCAACATTGAATTTAAATTACTTATTTATTTACATCTGGAGAAAGGGAAAGAAACCTTTAACTAATGAAAAGTTTTCACTAGTGATTTGAAAAGTGTTCTCTCGGCGGTAGGCAACAACATCAGCCGCCGGCATAAGTTACCACCCACCAGACAATGTCTTGCCGCCAAGCGATTCGTCGTGTTCCGGCATGATGTCTGGTGAAGCCGTACGGAGGACGGGTCTGAGCAGTTGTGTTGCGATGTGTACCGGGTACGATGTGCCTAATGTTGTTGTGTCGGGAATTTGGTCCTGGAGGGTCTCCAGATCATCCTCTGACGCAGCAGCGTTGGTCGTGTTGTTGGGTTAAACATTGCAACACCTCGCTCAACTGCCGTCTTCCTTCCTATTCACTCAGTTTTTTTTTTTGAGTGAATACCTAGGCTTAATAAGCTAGTGCGTTTTACCATCAACGATTGCATCACTGCTTACCATCAGGCGGGATTGCAGTCAAGCACTGGTATAACTAATAAAAAAAAAAGTGTTTATGCAAAACGCATTTATATGTTTTGCCGCATTTATTATTCTTTTAACAGTGCTTGTGTCTTTTTTTCTTATTTTTACGGCTTGCAAAGTATGACAGGTATTCTTCCCTTCCCTTCCTTACTATCGATTTCAGAATAACGTGCATGTTTAATACATATTTTACCAATCGAATCAGTTGATAATAATAAAGGAACACTTGAAGCATTTACTGGACTGATATTCGAAAGAGTAAGTTGTTCATTATTATCAGGCGGGAAACGTGCCTGCTCATCTATTCACGAGCATTTGATAAGCTTACGAGTTGAACGAAAATGTCACATTTCCGGTAACAGCAAAGAAGCTGTCGGAAAACAAGATAAACTTAGCTATTAAGTAAAAATAAAAATTTCCGACTGCAAAATTGTACAGACGATAGCACATCAAGCTACTACAATCTGTCAGATTTTTGTATTCGATTTTCAACTTTATCTCTTAAAAAATAAGGCTCAAGGTTGCTTGCGAAGACTTCACAGTTTCGGGTAGCTTGACCTGTGTGGCTATATATTTTTTTTTGATATGGCATCTCTTAGGTGGCTATTAGAGGCCGTAACTACCTACTTAACCGGACTTTCCTGTGGATGCCTTAATTAAAAATTAAAGCCTCCAGCCAGGGGCCTAGTGTCGAATTGTCGATATCGACCTCGTGTGACATTATCTGCTCGAATGTTAAGCTGCCGAGCTTGTTAAGGGTCACCAATTTGAGGTACCTACACTCCTAAATAAAAGTCGTGGATACGGGAACAACAGTTTAATCACTATCACAATTGTCCGAGGTTTGGATTTTTGCTTTGCATATGTCGATGACATATACTCATATTTAGTAGGGACCAGAGATGCGATTTATTTGAAATACTTCTATTTAAAATGCAAATACAAAATGCAAAATAGCTATTTTGTATTTAAATGCTTTTTAGTAAAAAGCATTTTGTATTTTATTTGAAATACCTTTCGAGATATATTTTGTATTTTTAATATTCATTTCAAAATGCAAAATACTTTGTGATAAAGTTTAGCCAATATTACCAGTAAAACAGAATGAAATTTATGAGCGAATGACGTCTGTGTTGCCATTATTCCATATTTTTACTTCTTCTCCTTCTTCTTTACGATCAAGTAATGAATACTACTTCAACTCTTGATCAAGGGCCCCTGTGGAATAGTTACCACAATTTTGCCAATAACACGTGTAACGAATTATAGAAATTTTTTGAAAATTTGATTTCACAATAATGGCGGATATCGCCAATGACAGTTGAAAAAAAAACATTTTTCGCTCATTTTTCATTGGACTTTTAAAATTATTTATAGTGTTGTTTACTAAATAAAAGCGCGTGATTTATGTAGTAAAAAGTGCATTCAGTGAATAATTTATAAAGAACATTGAAATATTGCAGCATAGTGGCCACATCATTGTGCACGATCGAGATCGATGCAAAGTACCTTCCTGGGCAAGGAAAAGCGCGGGAAACGTTCGAACTTGGCGGACGCGTCCTTTGAGTTTTTATAAAATAAAATAATTTTTAAGTATATATAAGATTAGTAGCTGTAGTGTATTGTATATATTCTGTTAATTAGTATAAATTTAGTTTAGTTTTGTACATTTCATCACTTGGTAAGTCAAACTTTTATCAGTTTATAGAAACTAAGTATGAATGAGCCGCCCGATCCGGGGGACTTTGTCCCACCGGCAGGGCAATTCGTAACCATACAGTCCAATGAGTCTGGCATGGACACCGATGGGTCCACCTCGACCCGTTCTTTAAAAAGATGCCGCATTTCTGTATGCAAACACTGCAACAAACGTCGTCGTCGACATCATGGCTCAGATACAGTTAGTTGTGGTTGTCAGGATGCTCACTTAAATGAAAATGAACAAAAAGTTATTAACACGGATACTACAAACAAAATTATCGATACGGTCCAAACTATTACCTCTCAGAGTCCCTCCACCCCTGTAGGACGGAACACATATGATAAAACCGATTGTGCACCTTACATTATTCATGTGCAAAAACAAACTTTGTCACAAAACGATGGCACAACCTTGCACCCCATTACATTTGGGAAATTTCTGAAAAAAAACAACATTCCCAATATCATCAACGGAAGTGTGAAGCGCATAGGGCGTAACAAAATTTCGTTAGCTTTTTCAAATTTTGCAGACGCCAATTCTTTTATAAATAATGGTAATCTTGAAGCAGAACAATTGAAAGCTTACATTCCGACATTCAACGTTACTCGTATGGGGTTAGTTAGAGGGGTTCCGGCAGAATGGTCTCCAGAGGAAATTGTCAATAACATCTCAGTACCTATTGGCTGTGGCCCTATTTTGAAAGTGAGACGGCTGAACTTTAAAACCGTAATTGAAGGTTCTGTTGTTTGGAAACCTACACAGTCAATTGTCATTACTTTTGATGGCCAGGTCCTGCCAAAAAGAATATTTATGTGTTACAATGCCCTTCCAGTAGACTTATATATTTTCCCTACTATCCAGTGTTTCCATTGCTGTAGATATGGTCACACAAAGGTACAGTGTAGGTCTAAGCCTAGGTGCTTTAAGTGTGGTCAGAATCACACAGGGGATACCTGTAATAGAGATAAAGACCCTTCTTGCTGCATGTGTTCAGGTTATCATTCTGCCACAAGTAAATCTTGTCCTGAATTTTCTAGGCAAAAACAAATCAAGACATACATGGCTCAAAATTCTGTGTCCTACGCTGAAGCCCTGAAAGTTCACCCTCCAGTAAGCAGAACCTATGCAGAGACGCTTCTTTCTTCCCCATCCAATAACTTCTCCAGTAAACCTGCTCTTCCATCATTTAACAGAATACCCAATAATATAGATTCCCCCACTACTAGCCACAAAAAGACAACATTTTTAAAACCTAGATCCCCTCCAAGACCTTCATATGGATATGATAAAAATTCTCATAATGCTTTAATCCAGGAATATAATGCACCACAGCCAGCTAATGGTTGTGCCTTAAGAAAAGTAGAAGATAGTGAAACAAATAATTTGTCAACTAATGATTTTATTACAGCATTAATTCAACTTCTTTCACAGTATAATATTTCACCGTCCAACGTTGCCTCTTATTTAAACCTTTTCTCTCTTGCCATTAACAATGGACAGACTCTCCAAAATAATGCAGTGGAACTGCCGCAGCCTGACAAGCAAAAAAAGTGATTTAATTCACTTACTCAATAAATATGAACCCTCAGTTTTTGCATTAGCAGAAACTTGGCTCAAGCCAAATCATGTTTTTAAAATAAATAATTACTATACCATAAGAGATGATAGATCTGATGGATATGGTGGAGTAGCTATTCTCATAAAGAATTCTATTCCTTTCTCTATTATCCCTTTACCTCCTCATAGTGAGGATATTTCAATTGTAGCTATTAATGTATTTAACATTTGTATTATTTCCTTATATATTCCTCATCCATCTTCTTCTTTACTTCTTGAGATTAACAATCTTTTTTCTCTTCTTCCAACACCCCTACTAATATTGGGAGATTTCAATTGCCACCACCAATTATGGGGTTGTTCAATTTCCAGTAACCATGGGGATGAATTATTAGATATAATAGACCATCTAAACCTATGTATCCTGAATACAGGTGCTCCTACACGTCGTTCTGCTCCTAATCAGAGTACAAGTGCTATTGACCTATCTATCTGTTCTCCTAACTTAGCCTCTTCACTAACTTGGTATACACTATCCTCTACTTATGGTAGTGACCATTTCCCAATAGTTATGTCCACTCCATTCCCCAAACCAACCATTTCTAGAAAAACATCAAACCTTAAACATAAAGTCCCTGATAGGAATAACATCAATTGGGAAAAATATAGAACCGCTACTGACTCAAACTTTTCTTCTCTACCACCTATTTCTAATGGTAATGAAAATGCGTGTGCTAGGTCTTTAACCAAGTTACTAATGGCAGCAGCAGATGAAGTGTTCCCTGCTAAAAATAATAGCTCTCATTCAATTCCTAGGCCTCCATGGTGGGATTCAGAGTGTACAGATGCCATTAAAAAACGTAAAGAAGCAGAATTCAATTATAATCTTGACATGTCCGATGCTAACTTTGACGCCCTAATCACTATTAATACAGAAACTAAGAAATTTTTGAAAAAGAAAAAATATGCAGGTTGGCAGAGTTTCTGCACAACTATATCTCCCAATACTCACCCAACTATAGTTTGGCAAAACATACGTAGATATAGGTCTGCATTTACACAGCCATCTCCTCCTATTCCCAATTCCCTAGCTACCGAATTCTTAGATAAACTTGCTCCACCGTGGGTTCCCCAAGATATTAACAACACATCATGTGAATCTGTTACGGCCGATTCTCCTAGGACTTTGCATCTCCCATTCACCTTAAATGAGCTAAAAGGCGTAGTACTAAATGCAGTAGATTCTGCTCCAGGTCTTGATGGCATTCCATACTCATTTTTTGCCAATCTAAGTGATAATATTCTTAATTATTATTTAAAAGTAATCAATTCTATCATGAAAACATTGAAAACGGGAAACATTCCATCCGAATGGAAATGTCAAATGGTGTTGCCATTTTTAAAACCGAATAAAAATCCTTCGGACGTTTCTTCTTACCGACCCATAGTTCTATCCTCAGTGTTAATTAAATTAGCAGAACATTTATTAAAAAACCGTCTAGAATGGCACATTGAAAGCGAAGGCCTACTGAGCTGTTCGCAATACGGTTTTAGAAAAGGGAAAAGTACCACTGACTGTCTAAGTATTTTTACCACAGATATCCGTTCCTCATTTTCCAAAAATCAGTCTACAGTTGCAGTTTTCTTAGATATAAACGCGGCCTATGATAACGTTTTACTTTCCGTATTAAAAAACAAATTAGATGTTTTAAAAGTACCACACAATCTATCCAACTTTATATTGAACATTTTAACAGACCGTACATTATATATGCCATTTGAAGATCATCACTTATCTCGCAAGGTATGGAGAGGCCTCCCGCAGGGATCTGTGCTTAGTCCCCTCTTATATAACATTTACACATTTGATTTAGATTTATCCATAAACAATGAAGTAAAAATACTGCAGTATGCCGATGATCTACTGTTTTATTGTTCAAGTAATTCCATAGAACAAGCTTGCTCTGTTGTTACTTCTGCTTTATCGTTATTATCGTCATGGTTACATGTAAATGGTTTGGAATTATCCATCTCTAAATGCGCAACTGTTGTTTTTACCCGCAAAAGAAATATTCCTCAAATAAACCTTACTTATAAAGACGTCCAAATCCCTATTAAAGACAACTTTAAATACCTGGGTGTTATTTTAGACTCCAAACTGAGTAGTATCCCACATTGCGATTATATAGCTAATAAATGTGAAAAACACCTAAATATGTTGAGGTGCCTCTCAGGTGTTTGGTGGGGTGCACATCCTTCTTCCTTAAAGTTGATTTACAATGCAATTATTAGAAGCCTCTTAGACTACGGTCTATTTATTGTAGAACCTGGTAGTGTCAAGGCCTTCAAAAAATTAGATATAATACAATCTAAAGCGTTACGTGTTATTTCGGGTGCAATGAAGTCCAGTCCAGTGAATGCACTCCAAGTGGAGTGCGGCGAAGCGCCGTTACGTCTTAGGAGACAGTTTCTCTCAGACAAGTATTTCTTCAGAATTCTACAGTTCTCTAGTCATCCTCTCATCCCTAAACTGCAACTTTTACTGTCTGAAATTGAATCTTCATGCTACTGGTCCAATAAATCTCCACCCTGTTTAGTTGTTAGTTATAAGAAGTTCATTTCCCTTTCTTCCCCTACGCACCGTTCAAATAAACTCCCTTTATTTTGCGTCAGTTATGACAGTTTACACTTTTCTCCCAGTATAATATATAATTTTGTTAGTAAATCTGATCCCCGTGTTCAATTAAAATTTAACCGATTAATATCTGAGCAGTTTATTGATTTCCATTGCATTTACACTGATGCTTCTAAACCTGCTGCAATTGACTGTGTAGGTGTAGGGGTTTACCATACACAATATGATATAGTTCAAAAAATTAAATTTCCTCCTGAGACTTCTGTTTATACGGGTGAATGCTTCGGAATTCTTAGGGCTGTCGAATATGTTCGTATGTGTAAACTTAAAAAAGCTATAATTTTCACAGATTCATTAAGCGCTCTTCAAGCAATTGCCAAATTTCCATTCAAACAAAAATCGCAATTACATATTATTTTTAAAATAAGGGAAATAGCATTCACACTTCAGCTGCAGGGGTTTGATTTACAGTTTATTTGGATACCAAGTCACACTGGCATCCATGGTAATAATGTCGCAGATAAACTAGCAAGTGATGCAGTGCAAGGCGGTGATTTCTTTCCATATGAAAACTATTGTCAAGACCTTGTGGCTTTACCAAAATCTTTTTTAAAAAACGCCTGGCAGAAGGAATGGGACTCTGGCAGTAAATCAAAGGGGCAACATTATGCCCGTATTCAACCAGAACTTCCTGCAAAGCCGTGGTTCACAAAAGCAAAACTTAGTAAGATTGAGACGTCAACTTTGACGCGCATGAGATTAGGACATGTTTGTTCCCCAGCTCATCTCGCCAGGCTGAAAATTGTTGACGACCCTGTTTGTGTGTGTGGAACAGATGTTGGTGATCTAAATCATATCATCTTCTCCTGTCCTCTTTATGATCGCACCTCCTTTATAGATAGTCTTTTATCTCTTAAGATTCCTTTTCCAACTTCCATTATTGCCTTACTTCACACTAACGACATCAATGTATATAGAAGTATAGCTACATTCATCTCATTAAATAAAATAAAACTGTAAATATCCATCCATTTCATATCCTCATCCTCTTTTGTAATATGTGTAAATATTTTTTCCTACTGATCCTATAACTTACAGATAAATATCCAAATTTTACGTTCCATTTTACCTTTATTCCGTTTCCCTACCTTTTACTCGTCATTGGCTAACACAAACCGTGGAGTGCCAGAACAAAAAAAAAAAAAAAAAAAAGTACCTTCCTGATGGAAAGACCTTCTTGTTGTTTATATTTTTCTATTGTTCTTTTTTTATATTATTATTCGTGGTCATGTTGTTTTTAATTGTCATATTGGTAGTATAAGTTTGGCTGAATAAACAGAAACACAAAAACATATTTCCTACATTTTTATTCATCAGCCATCAGGAAAATTGGTCCTTCGAGATAGTGTTTATAGGATACAAATGGTTGTCACGCGGAGCCAGACTCGGCTACAGCCCGACGCAGAGGCCGCACAAAACAGCGTGCCTCGTCCTGCGTCATCGGCAGCGCCCGCTAGCGCTGCGACGCCGCCGCCGGTGCAGTCTACAGTCTCCACGGCCCGCACACTCGCCAGTTCCTCAAAAACACACTCTGTCACCAGCCGCTCATCGGTAGTGGCAAGGAAGCTCTCCGCCGAAGCACAACACGCCCGTGAACTCGCCCGTCTGGAGTTAGCTGCAGAAGAGGAGAAACTGCAAGCTCAACTACAGCTAACAGCCAAAAGGCTTGAGTTGGAAAAACGGACTGCTGAGCTGGAACACCAGGCTGCAGTTGCTACCATTGAGGCCGAAGAAGCAAGTAGGTGCAGTAGAAAATCTGATCGCAGCAGGGCCAGCATTTCAAATTGGGTAAACGGTAGTGTGCAAGTCATTGAGTCACAAACCGACAACAAATACAATGACACTGTTGTACACTCTGAGAATCCCAATCCTGCTCCACCACGAACGTCTCCATCATCACACATAAGAAATGTTGATTCATTCACTATTCACAATCACCCTAATACAGTGCATTACTTTGAGCCA